>OY720675.1:20771699-21511394 GCA_963170755.1 Amphimallon solstitiale | reverse complement strand
CACACAGACACACAGTCACACACACACACACACAGAGAGAGAGAGAGACATCTTTTAAAAACCACTTTTTCGGTATCAGGGGACTTCAAAACGTGGAGATTTGCAAAAATCTCGAAGTCGAAAATTTTCATCATCACAATACTTCCTTATACTACGTATAAGAAAGTAAAAAGTGGTCAAAAGAGAAAATTATCAATTTGAATAATTAGCGAATATTATTAAAAATGTTAAACTACTAATAATGTTTTTTATAGGTGTCCCTTTTATATATCCTTTCTTCATCACATTATACCTAGCTACGTAAATTGCCATATCTCAGAAACAATTGAAAATCGACAAATAAAAGGTATGTTAGTTTAATCAGTCCTTTATGGGCTAGCATAAAATGTAAAAAAATGCATAGCATTCCATTTAAAAAAACATAAGTTTGTGTTGGTTCGTCGTTGTGGAACACTCTGTATAAATGAAAATATTTTTAAATTGTAGATCTTATGATTATCTACAATTTTGGTATTAAAAATTATTCGCTATCTACATTATTAGATACCAATAATGGACTTATTAATAAGACACCCGGTAATTAAAAAAATAATTTTCAAAATTCTTAACGCATTTGAAACTGTAAGATTGCAAATTTTTAATTTTCCTACTTATTCTGTTTTAGACAAAATAAAATATTGCAGATATTTAATCGATAAAATCGTATCAATCCGTCTTCTTCGCGCTTTGTTTTCAGCCGTGTAATTATTGCATAAGATATTAAACACACCGATTATACCACTCGCACGCCATTAATCCTTCGCTCAAAGACTACATTACCGTGGTCATTATCACGGCAATTGAGGCCCGACCTTGGCAGTGAGAGTTTTCATAACCCTCGTACGCGCTCGCTCTCGCAACACAACCTCGTCATCGCCGACGTCCTCCTAGTGGTGCGGTGGCGTTGGCGATGTCAGAGCTCAACGTCGCGTACCTTCCTACGTCATCGCGTCGCGTCCTCCCGGCACTGTCAAAAAGAGAAAAACCATCGGCGATGACTCTCACCACGACACCGACGATAATAAGATTTGCATTCTTATCGTGATTATTTGGGCGTATTCTGCGCTCTTTCTACCATCGTACGTTAAGAGTACCTCTCTCCGGTTTCTCCTTGTCGCTGTGCCTGCTTCTCGTTGCCCGCCTCCTCTTCGCTTCACGCGGGCTGGCGGTCAATGAACCTATCTGCTGCTGCCGGTAGCATGGCCACTCTATAGTGTCCCTCTCCTCTCTTCTACGTGTGTATGTTGCTTGCTTGTGGCCGTTCGTGTGCTGCCTTTGCTTGTGCTCTTACCTGGCGAGGAATCCAGCAGCGAACATTAGTAGTACGCCGGGATTATACAACCAAAACACGAGGCTGAGAGTAGTGCATAATACCGCGAAGGAGACGACGCTTCTTCTTCTCGACGACGATGAAGATGACGATGCCGGGGAAGACGAGGACTGTCTGAAAGTTCCGCGCGGACTCCAACAATACGAACGGTGCGCTCTGATGTGTCGTATATCGTACTAGTAGAATTACTTGGTGGTAGTAATAGGGAAAAAAAAACACGTGTGGCGCCCAACGGGAGGGCCGAAGTATACGGAAGAAACAGAGGATTACGCGTGCTAGCAATATAAAATGACGAGTTTGTTATTGGAACGTCACCAGGACGTCGGAAAAAGACGCGAGTGCGTCGATCAGACGTCGCTGAAATTACCACCTGTAGTAGTGGATTAATAATAATAACCGACAATATTATAATAATTATAATACACTTATTGTCGTTATTTTTATTACCGGTGCTTGTTCTTATGCTGCTGGTCGTTGTCCCTGCGACAACATGGACGTTTTTAAAATAGACCAGTCCCTGAGCGGTAATCTTGGCAGTGCACCGTCACCCGATAAAATCGCGCCGGAAGTAGTTTTCGACGCCGGTTCCGAGTTCAATCTCAGTTTCTTCGACGCGCCAGAGGATAGCAGCACGCAGGGTTTTAGCGACCCCGGTTCGGTAGGGTCGACGTCGGCGGGTTCGCCTCCACCTTCTTTGCTGCAACAACCGCCACCACCAACGACGCCCCAATCGCAGCAACAGCAACAACAGCAGTTGACTCCGTTGCACTTGCCGATACCCGGAACGAGCACGCCCGGACCTTTGTTGCTCTCGCCTCCGGGAGCCGCCTCTACGACCGCCATTACAGTTAAACAAGGTATTTTTTTTTATTAAAACAATGCCTTATGTTTCGTATAAGTTTTACGTAAACGACTGACATCTTCATCTTTTTTGTACATTAGTTTTTCTGAGTACAATTTCCGACACGTGCATCTCGTGTTTCATATCAGATAAAGAGATCGAGATAACTTAGACTATCAGCTGTTCTTTGATTTATTTTATTTGGTTTATTTATTTTTATCATCAAACAGTACTCGACAAATCAATACAGGGCTACACAAATTAACAGAAATATGAAGGGGACATGCAACATTACAATTTATTTTATATATTGTATGTATATTACATAATAATCTTTATTTAGCAATTGCTATTAATGTAATGTTTTATGCATTTCTGAAAAAGCCACTGTGTTGTCATATTTACGTTTTTAATATTAAATAATAAAAACAAAATTTCCGACACGCGCATTTCGTTTCATATTATCAGATAAAGAGATTCAGATAACTAAAACTATCAGCTGTTTTCTTATTTATTTTATTTAGTTTACATATTTCTATCATTAAACAGTACATAAAAATATTACGGTGTTAAATATGAAAGTGTAGGAATTTCACTGTAGAGTGTTAGATCTTTTCTTTTTATTTGTTACAATTTTTCCTTGTAGGTGTTGTATTATTTCTTTTCAGAGTAAATTCAACTACTTATGAAGTAGTTAAAAATATTCAACACCTAACTGGGAGACAGAATAACACCTTGTGGTAGTTAAATATTAAATTAACTTCTTAAACGAGTTGAAATATCACCGAGATGTAAATGTTTAACAGTATAAAATTGTTAGAAATCTTCTTGACATTGCGACGATGTTAAAAATTCTCTGAAAAGTGAAAATACAACATAGGCGGTAGTTGAAAAAGGTCCAAGGTTACCTTTTTGATTACACACATGTTCAAATAGAACCGTTGCAGATATGTTCGGTATTGCGCATATTATTTCCTCAATTTAAGTGCATCTACTCCAGAGTTAACATGGAGCAGGTTATATTCATCAGAATAAAATATAAAAATTTAAAGAAATGGATTAAAGTTGCTGAAGAGGTAATTGACTTTGAAGCAGTTAATACAACTGGTAAGTAATTATTTTTTTTTGTTGGAATTTCATAATACCTCTTCATATTTTCGTACACATTTAGGTACATTTCTAAAAACATGGTGAATATAGTATATTTTTCTAGCTCTCACTTACTAATAGTAATAATAAGAATACGTTTTACCTATAAATTACTATAATTATATAATTAATTACTAATTATGTAATTCACAGAGAAATATTCTTTAAATAGTATGGCAGTACAGTATCAGAGGATTGTTAATTAATTTAATAATATTTTTATCTAAATAAATTATTCTAATAAAATGTTTATTAATATTTATATGCGCATTTATAGTTGCAAAAAGATTTGATATATCAAGAGATACTAAAATACAGTATTTTGACGAAGCTAATTATCAAATTGATGACGATCTCTTAGTGAATTTCTTGTGGTTCAGTCCCAGAGGTGTGACTTTAGTAATTAAACTGGAAAATGAAGATTTAGACACTGACCTACCGTTAAGTATGAAATATGTATTCATACATATATGCATATAGGTCAATATTTAATTTATTGTTTGAAATAGCTCCGCGTAGTTTCAATTTCTTGGTGACAACAGTGACAAATTCATCAGCAATAGGCGATGTACCCCTAAATATTAGTTGCGTGCGTTCACTTTCGCCAAAGCCAGAAGATTATGGAAAACGATTTTGTTATTCTTTTAGTGATGAGTTATTATATTATATTCAGTCTACTGATGGTATCATATTATCGAATGTTTCGAATCTATCTACAGGATTTTATAAAGAGTCTACAATCAACAAATGAAAGTACGAAAATTTTCAAGGAGTACCTAGATTCAGGCCAACTAAGCATATTTAATAGAAAAAAAATAACAAATCTCACAATAGCAATTATGATTGACAAATACGGATCATATCCGAACAAAGATATCAAACTAAAATATACCAAACCATTGTAAAATTCTTTAAATGTTTTGAAGACAATGAAGGAAAAGGATATGTAAGTGCTAATACTGTATTTGTATACCTAAGCCGTTTAGAAATGAATTTACATGTGTGTACCTAAACGTAAAAAGTAATATTGGTCTTTTTTGTTTTGTAGGAATTATTTTATAAACCAGAACAAAGATCTGGATTTTTAGAAAATCGACTACGGACTATGAATAGATTACCTCCTAGTGCAAAAAATAAATTAATGCCAACTGCTTCTAAAAATGTGGAAGACGAATGTCATATGACGGACTGTAATAATGATTTTAGTTTTCTAAAAAATGCATGTGTAAAGACCGAAGAAAGTCAAATTTTTGCGTCTATGTTGAGAACATTTAACGTTAGGAAAAATAGTCAAAATATTTTAGAAGATTACCCTCGATTTTTAGACACACCCGGCCTTGTAATATACAACACGAAGCTAAAAGGTTAACCGTGCTAATCTCACACTGTTTTGTTACAGATAACCCAGGATTTTTATTTACTTTATAAAAATAACGGAAGTTTAGTGGAGAAATTTCCAAAAGTTATTAACAAAATTCAAAAGGTTTTTAAGAAAGAAGTATCTGAAAATCTACCTAATGGTATTTTTGGTCAGTAGGTAATATATTTTTTTTAAGTTTAGCTACTTTTTAGAATGGGATGACGACACGAATGGTCTCTTGTGTTTACTATATTTATTACCCCCAACTGCTAGAGGTCGAAGAGGTATCAAAAAAATTTCTGTTGTAGAAGCTGTGGATGGGCTCATTGTTTATCAGCACGTACGTTTTAAATGAGTGCGCCTTGCAACTTTATGTATTCTTTACATTATTTTCAGATTTCCCTATCACTGGACAACGCTTTAAAGGAAGTAAAAACGGATCAACCATTTTCAAAAATTGAGGCCATATTTCATTGTGATTCAAAATATTACTTTGTTTGTATATGTTACAAAACTGTTAAATACTGTGAATATTTTCAAGCTTATAAAATAATAAAAGATGAAACAAAAGATATATGTATGGAATGCTTAGAAAATCTGACACATTTGCTGGCTGGTAAATAAGTATGAAATTATATAATATTACTAAGTATATAATATTATAATTAAAATGTATTGAGATAATAAAAAATGATTAATGACATTGATTTTTGTTATTCACCATCCCTCAGTTCCGTAACACAGTTATATAAACATTTGAACAATATGAGCTTAGTATAATTGTCTTGATTTGCAATGAAAAAGACCCTGAGTCAATGGAATTTTAACACTGTCTCTGAGAAATTTTAACTGCTAGGAGATGAAAGTCCAACACTGCTGCAGTGAAACTCTAACAGGAAACCAGTAAATTATTAACATTGTCACAGTGAATTTCCAACACACATAAAATGACAATTCAACACTGTTAAACTGAATTTCTAACTACGAAGCAATGAATATGTAACACTGTTACAGTGAAGAACTTACACCGATCCCATGAATGTTTAACACGGTTCAGTGAATGTCTAACATCGACAGAATGAAATTTCAACACTACTAAAATGAATTTTCAACATTATAAATGTGAAATATCAACACTACGACAATAACTTTCCAACACTGCCGCGGAAACACCTTAACACCGTCTGCATGTAAATCTAACAACTTCATGTAGCTAAAACAACACCGAAAAAAATTAACTCCGTCGATTCCAACAACTTGTGTAAATGGACGTGAGGGAACAACTAGACGGAGTTAAAAAAGTGTTGGATCCAACACCGTATTTTTATGTGTGTAGAAACAGTGACGGCCCGTGAGTTTTTCGGACGGGAGGGCACCGGGGGATCTGAGTGTTTCATATCAAAAATTAAGTACAGACAAAAAAATAAACTCAATATGTTATTTACTTGATTTGTTTGAAAATAAAATCCATTCGCCATTCCTTACGATTAGCAAAATGATTAATAACTAATTCATTGAAGTTTGGTGTTGATGTCAGTAATTGTTTTTCACACATTGCTGAGGCACATAGTCCGCTTTCCTGCATGGTATTTCTAGAAAATGTTTTTATTCTCTTCAAAGTTGAAAAACAATATTGCAATACTCTTATTTTTGTTAACTGCATTAAATTTAACAACAGTTGCCAGTTCTTTTAATAAATATCTGTCACAAAGCCCTAGAAAATATTGTAAATTCTCCTGTTTAGGATAGGATTTCATTTTAGTAGCTACAACTCGATGCTGTTTTAGGCCTATATGACACGATGCTAAATTTTACAGAAAATTTCCATGTAAATTATTACGATTATTTTTTAAACTGTTATGTCAGCCAATCGTAATGAGAAAAATTTTGAAATCGACCAATAACATCACAATTACACCGACTATTTGCTAGTAGCAAATTACAGCGATAATTTTTTGATTAAAATGAAATCCAATCAAATTGGTCTATTTCTAATCATGTGTGTCAAATTAACCAATGAAACCATCATTTAACTAACGCTTATGTCATCTTGAAATGTCATACATCATTGTCTATTCCGATGACAATGATGTATGACATTTTAAAGATTCTTAATTGTTTAATAAAGATACTTACATACTTATTTAACATTTTCCGACATAGTTTAAAAAATAATCACGCCGAATTACATTCGTGGTAATAATTTTTTGTTGATAATTTTAACTACATTAGCACTCACCTTTATTGCTATTAAGAAATCCCACTCGTGGACTTCGTCCACTCGTGAGATTTCTATAGCAACAAAGGTTCGTGCATCTAGTTAAAATTATCAAAAAATTATCACCACTTATGTAATTACTGTTGATTATTTTTTAAACTGTTATGTCAGCCAATCGTAATGAGAAAAAGTTTGAAATCGACCAATAACATCACAATTACACCGACTATTTGCTAGTAGCAAATTACAGCGATAATTTTTTGATTAAAAAGAAATCCAATCAAATTGGTCTATTTCTAATCATGTGTGTCAAATTAACCAATGAAACCATCATTTAACTAACGCTTATGTCATCATGAAATGTCATACATCATTGTCTATTCCGATGACAATGATGTATGACATTTTATGATGACATAAGCGATAAATATAATTTTACGAATTGTTCTATTATTTTTTCAAGTTGTTTAATTGTTTAAAAAATAATCACGCCGAATTACATTCGTGGTAATAATTTTTTGTTGATAATTTTAACTAGATTAGCACTCACCTTTATTGCTATTAAGAAATCCCACTCGTGGACTTCGTCCACTCGTGAGATTTCTATAGCAACAAAGGTTCGTGCATCTAGTTAAAATTATCAAAAAATTATCACCACTTATGTAATTACTGTTGACAATTTTCTGCTTTAATTTAGCATACAATTTTGATATTATTGCATTACTCCTGTATGACACGTATGCATTATTACATATCAAATTTAGCACACACACATGCGTAATATATGATGTATAGTGACGTAATTTTAGTGTTATCGTAATTGAAAGGTTGGTTGCTCTTCGAGAAATTAGTTTTAAATTCTTTGTTTCATTAGGATACACAGTTAACCTTTATAATCATCTTCTCCTGCACCACTTTTTTGAGACTCCTTATATGTTCATTTAAGAAATTAGTTGTTAGACCATGAAATTTAGCTTTAATATCTGATATGGATGCTCCTGGTTTTATTTTTGTCACTATATTTTTAATTGCCTATATTGCTGTGGCATGAACATGTTTGTTTTTATACCTTGCATCTTTAACTGCATGTAAACAAGGATATTTTTTATATTCCTCTATCAACACATCTGTTCACGTGACCAGGACATCTTTTAATTTAGGCAATAAGAACTTAAAAAACACTATGATCATTCACACACAACCTCTGAAACCGCAATTTTTTTTAAAAGTTATTTTTGTTTAGATAACTTTGTCGGCTAAATTCTGCAAGCAATATTACAAGCACTCTTCTGTTTTATACGTTGCTAAATTTCTAAAATAAAATGTGCATAAAAATTTTCTATGAAATTTAGCATCGTCTCATACAGGCCTTAGAGATTTTCTCAGTCTTTCCTTTCTGGGTGTATGGGCACAGAGATTTTTTTCTGTTTTAACCCCAACATCACTTGTAGTATGAATTTCCATAACTGCTAAAATACAATTAAAAAATTAATTATACATTTCATTAATTACAAATTAATTATATGCGTGTAACTGAAAAGTTCTAAATTATTCTACTTTATAGTAGGTTAAATACATACGTGTTGAAGTTTTGTTCATAATATAATTTTGTATTGTAAATATTAATTGTCATACCTATAGGTGGTTCACTTTCTACTAAATTTTGGGATCCAATATCACTTGTGCTAGGAACATTCATAGTTTCCACACATTCTAAAATACATTTTGAAATCAGTATGCTTTTAAAATTTCAAATAATACTTAGTTCATATAAAATAATATTTTATAATAAACATTTACCTGTAGATAGTTCCTTAACCGGTGAGGTTTGAATTGATTTCTTTTCAATATGGTCATGGCTGTGAAAGATAACGATGTTCTCTAAAATTCTTATTTTCGAAGGAGGTTCCTTCACTAATATAAAAAGATAAAAGCTACATTAGAAGTATTTATTTTCATGCTTCATCTTTAATTATAAGTGCAAACCTTATCAAAACATATTGAACAATGATAAATAAGATCATATATTTTTTGTAGATAGTAAATAAGTTTACAAATTTAAATTACGAAATATCTTATTAGAGAAATTACAGTAAAACATTGTTATCATCATGTACAGATTTTTTGGAATATTTCATATTATAAAGTCATGTTATTATATTTATTCTAATATTTTAATTTTATAATAGTTTAAGTATATTAAAAACAATTTTATGAAAAATATATTACCCGTGTGAAATTTTGCATCAAAAGCGATGTCTTTGGTGTCTTAAATCATTTAAACACATGTGTGATTCAAAGTGTTTATATACCACGCACAAATGTTGTTTGCCATAATTTTGACAAATCTTTACTTAGAAGGTCATTCCGGTTACAGTTGGCGATCCAGTGTAAGACACTACAACAAAGATGAATTATTACAAATTAACTGTTACTCAATAGCTATAACTTACCGATTTTCTTCTTTAAGAAACGAAAAGAAACTGTAGAATGTATTTTGTTGCTGAACATTTTTACAAGTAAAAATACAACATCTACGTACGCCAGATTTCTTCTTTCGTACAGTTTCCATTATTTATATCAACAACAATTTAACTGGCACCTTTACTTATTATTCTTTCGTAAATTATAAGTTATAAAACTTAGACAGGTTATATTTATACAACAATATACAAGTACAAAACAAAAACAAAACACCATTTTGAAATGTGCCCGCACAAATATCGGAATTTTGCAAGTGAGACTTCTTGTCACTTCTGTTATTCTGTGATATTACATACTGGATGCCATCCGGCATCACAGAGTAGTGCCCGCTTGCTGACATACACTGCTCTCGCCCCGCGCCACTTTTTGTCCACTCGATTTCTAGTACAAACGGTGCAGTCGCGCGAGATGCCCTGGAGCCTACGTCAGACTGTGATTTTTAAACGCGCTGAAGAGACGGACTGTTACTTCCGAAAAAATCCATAAGCAGCAAAATCACAATTTTAAATATGGATAAAAATATATATTTGCTAATGTAGGACAAGTGTGCATATATTACTTACAAATTAGGTATTTATAATTAATTTATCTGTTAAAAGAAATTTATCACGGGGGGGGGGGGGGGGGGGCAGAACCTCGTTGCCCTCAAAGAAATATAAAAGATAACATTACAATTTAAATTTGAATTAAAATTCTGTTTTTCTCAGCGGAGAAATACCTAAATTGATTTTTCTGCTTTGCGCTGAGTAAGTTAATTAGGAAATTTTATCACAAAAATTTGCCCACGATGAGATTTGAACTAATGACCTTCTTTATGCCGTCAAGATGCGCTACCAACTGCGCCACGAGGGGTTGAGTTCATATCTACTTAAACGTCTTGATATCATCAAGTGACAGATTGAAATAATACATTTTTATCCAGCAGTTCGGAAATGAATGTGTAAATTTGAATTTTAATTATTTTTAAAATTAATTAATTAGGAAATTTATGTGATAAAATTTCCTAATTAATTTACTCAGCGCGAAGCAGAAAAATCAATTTAGGTATTTCTCCGTTGAGAAATTTACACATTCATTTCCGAACTGCCGGATAAAAATGTATTATTTCAATCTGTCACTTGATGATATCAAGACGTTTAAGTAGATATGAACTCAAGCCCTCGTGGCGCAGTTGGTAGCGCATCTTGACGGCATTAAGAAGGTCTGAGTTCAAATCTCATCGTGGGCAAATTTTTGTGATAAAATTTCCTAATTAATTTACTCAGCGCGAAGCAGAAAAATCAATTTAGGTATTACAATTTAATTTATATATTGTGTAATGATAATATGTAGTATAATATATATTACATAATATTCTTTATTTAGCAATTGCTATTAAAACACACAAATACATCGCCTTGGAACTAAATATTTTTTCTACAATATTCTTCAGGACTAATTGTACAAATATTCAAACATTGCGAACATTTAAAAAATAACAATTTGATCGTTACCCAGGCAATCGAGCCTATAATACTTACTTTCAAACGCTGTGTGATTATTGTCTATATCCTCTTTAAATTTATCAACTGTTCTTCTTCTACAGTTTATACACCTATACACGAATAAGCTATGATCATATTTGTTTGTTAATTGATTTCCAGCAAAATTACCACAAATTTGCCGTATTTTTACATTCCTTGGCAAAGTAATTATACTCTGCACATTTGTATCATCTAATTATTTGTGGGTGTTCGTACACTTTACATTTTTGCATCGTATATTTAATTATGACCTGTAAACTTGTGAGAATCTCTACAAAATAATAAAAATAGAAACTCAAATAATTTACTTAGCGATCTACATGAGAAACAAATTCTTCCCGTTGCTAAATGTGCATATCTGTAATATTTTATGCATTTCTGAAGAAAGCCAATGTGTTGTCATATTTATGTTTTAAATATTAAATAATAAAAATCCAACAGTTGTTATTTAGTAATTAATACTATGGATCTTTATCAAGTAAATACCGGATTAATCCAGTACATATTGTTTTAAATATAAAATATGAAAAAAATCATAAAAATCATTTATTGCAAACACTTGTTTTAAGTAAACTTCTTACATTCATTCTTCATTCTTTTTTGTACCTACATAGTTTTTCTGAGTACAATTTCCAACACGTGCATCTCGTTTCATATCAGATAAAGAGATCCAGATAACTAAGAGTATCAGCTGCTTTCTTATTTATTTTATTTAATTTATTTTTATCATCAAACAGTAGTTGACAAAACAATACAGGACTACACTAATTAACAGAAATATAAAACAACCGTGCAACATTACAATTTAATTTATATATTGCATAAATATAGTGTCTAGTATAATGTATATTACACAATAATCTTTATTTAGCAATTGCTACGAAAAAAACACAAATACAAAACTAATATTTTCTTATATAATATACTTAGGTACTAATTGTACAAAATATTCAAACTTTTTGAACATTTAAAAAACTACAATTTGATCGTTACCGAGGCAATCGAGTCTACTTACATCAAACGCTGGTTGATTAGTGTCTATCTATATCCACTTTAAATTTATCAACGGTTCTTCTACAGTTTATACACTTATACACGAATAAGCTATCACATTTGTTTGTTTACTGATTATCATCATAATTGCCAGAAATTTGCATTATTAAATTTGCATATTTTTACATTCCTTGGCAAAGTGATTATTATACTCTGCACATTTGTATTATCTAATTATTTGTAGGTGTTCATACACCTTATATTTTTGCATCGAATATATAATTGTGACCTGTAAACTTATTAGAATCTGTAGATGCATTTCTCAAAAAACCACTGTGTTGTTTGTCATATTTATGTTTTAAATATTAAATCATGAAGATCCAACAGTTGTTGTTATTTAGTAATTAATACTATGTATCTTCATTAAGTAAAAACCGGATCATTCCAGTACATATTGTTTTAAATAAAAATATGAGAAAAATTATAAAAATCATTTATTGCAAACACTTGTTTTAAGTGAACTTCTTACATTCATTTTTGAACACAGTTTGTCTGAGAGCAATTTCCGACACGTGCATCTCGTTTTGTATCAGATAAAGAGATCCAGATAACTAAGCAATCAGCTGTTCTTTGACTTATTTTATTTAGTTTATTAGTTGTTATTATCAAACAGTTCTTGACAAATCAATACAATTTAATTTATATATTGTATAAAGATAATATCTAGTATAATGTATATTACATAATAATCTTTATTTAGCAATTTCTATTAAAACACACAAAGACATTACTTTGAAACTGATATTTTTTCTATAATATACTTATGGACTAATTGTACAAATATTCAAATATTCCGAAGATTTGCCAAATTCATAAGACCTATAATGACAGCAATTGAAATGTCAAGTGACTTTTGTTGTCAAAGATTGCACAAAAAATATGCTAAGATGTAATATTCAATAACTTACTAACATTCATAGATGACGTAAGTCGATTACTATAAAAATGAACCATTTGTATTGTAACGTTTTCGGGTTCGCAATAAACAACTCGTGCAATTTATTTATTTAAAACAGTCTGTATATTCATACACGTAAAATTAATTACAATATAAAATATAAAACTAACGTATCACACTTAAAACTACTATAAATGAATTAACTCATGTATTTATTTCTATTACTAATATTTATGTCCGTATATATAAATCACTTCTATTTACAAAAACACTCTAATATTTATGTCTTTTCTGTGGCTACCACTTAAAGAACTATTTATTTATTTCTTATATTTATTTCTACTGTTCGGTATGAGAGTACTTAACTTTCTTATTCCGGAATTATACCTCCATCGGTGACCCAGCCGCCTTATATACACATACGAAACATCTGGAAGCATTCGCGTACACTCCATCTTCCTCTCGATGTTTGTAGAACATTCCATAGACATTCTGTCTCTTCTCAGTACCGCAAACGGATGATTTATTGCTTTTTATTGCTTTACGATGTTTACCAATCGCGTCGAGATGATTTACAACCTCTTTTTATTGTCGCTCGGAAGTCTGCCTTTCTTTTCTCGCCGCCCGGATGTCTACTGGTTTCGTTACAGTATATTACCATAATAATTACTGTTACTCACTGATAGAGGCAGCACTGTAATTAGAAATTTAATTATATGTATCACTGTCACTTGCTCTTAAAATTATAAATGGGTTTACAACATTGTTAACCTGCTCATTCATTTTTATTATATGTTCGATGCACTTTTTCTGCTTACGTACGGGCACCATAATTTACCAACACATTTAACAATTTGCTCTTATTTATTGCTACCCATATTAATATGAACTCAAACTATTGATTTTGTTTGTCTTTCATATAATCAAGCTCGTAAATTCCTGCAAATTAATCTTTTTCGTCAATAATGATGCACCTCTTATAGTTCGGAATTTTAGGATTGCTTTTTCCTTTTTTTAAAGATCTTGAATACTGAAGCTTGAATATTATTTGGAATATAAAAATATTAACTTAATTCCGAACTCTAGAACAGAAGTACTTTCTACTAATTTAAAGTGAATTATGTAACATGACAACAAGCACAATACCTATGTACTCTTACTACATTTATTTTATTCGCTTTTTTTTATGACACTGCCGTGATGCTGTTGCAACTTTGTAATTCTATGGAATTGATGACCATCATTTATGTGATTTTATTCATGAAGTCTAGAAAGCTTTTAAAATAACGAAATAGGTACCGTTTACTATTCTTCTTATTAATCATGACATAAGAAATATCAACAGATATGTATGTAATATTATTACATTTATATATAACTATTATAAATAGTTCTTTTTTAGAATATTTTTTTAAATATTATTGTTCGCTTATATAGGCGAAACTGTTTCGTGACTTTTTTGAATACTTTCACATTCTGTTGATCTTGTTATTTTTTAGTGGATAATTTCGATTGCTTTCACGGCGCGCATTGATTCTAACAAAAACAACACCGGTTGAAAAATAAATTGATTTCTTATATATTTAATAAACCAGCTTAACGTATATTAATAATTCACACGAATCGGAACCTATTATATAATACTATATAAAAGTTATTAATTAATTATGTTTCCTGAAATAAAAAATAGAAACGTTAAGTATTATTTTTGGCGTAACTAAATATTCAAGTAGAAAAAAATTATGTAAGGACGCTCGACTTTTAAATGTAAATAAAATATGTTGTGTGTGAGATATCTAGTCATTCTTTTTTTTTATTTGAAAGAAAATTCGATGGCATTAAGTATGGAATATAACGTCGTTCAAATG
Organism: Amphimallon solstitiale; assembly: GCA_963170755.1. NCBI lineage: Eukaryota > Metazoa > Arthropoda > Insecta > Coleoptera > Scarabaeidae > Amphimallon > Amphimallon solstitiale. The sequence goes on along the minus strand of OY720675.1, from coordinate 21,496,631 downwards.
TCCGCCATGACTTTGCTTGGTGGCACGTATTGGGAGGTACCAATTTTCGATTAATTTGCGGTACAAATTTGGCTAAATTTGTTGGATGGCGTTCGTTTGGTTGACTTTGAGGACATCAATTCATTGCGGTTTATTTGCGTAGACCTGCGATGTAAAGTAACCCCAAAGGCACAAGTCTAAAGGCGACACGTTTTTTATAATTGACTTAACGATCTAAAATTTTAGTATTTTGCATTGTTTTAAACATAAAAACGGCATTAATTAACGTAAAATTTGAAATTAAAAAAATATTTTAACAAGCTGGAGCATGTTCGCGGCTATACCGTGAAGGGCAGCTTCAACTACAAGGGATACGACGTCACGCATTCTAGAGAGAAGTAGAGAATTCTAATATAAACTGCTGTTCAAAATAAACGCACCACTTATATTGTCTGACTTATTTTACTTTCTTATATGAAGTATAAGGAAGTATTGTGATGATGAAAATTTTCGACCTCGAGATTTTTGAAGCCCCCTGATTCCGAAAAAGTGGTTTTTAAAAAATGTCTGTGTCTGTCTGTGTGTTTCTGTCTGTCTGTGTGTGACCACGATAGCGGTCAAACCGCTGTAGATATCAATTCCAAATTTTGTATTTACGTGTAGAATCTCTCTCTTAAGATCTGATTAGTTTTTCAGTAAAATCGGTAGACCGGGAAGTAGCAGTTTACTTCAGTGAAAAAATCGAATTTTGCCAATATTTCGTCAACTACTAAGTTTAAACAAATTTATAAAGAATTCATATGTACTTAAAATTAAAATTGAGAATAATTTTATTTAAAAATTTTTCGAAATTCCTGCCGGAAGTAGGTCTTTTACTCTTATCGAAAATCAATTTTTTGCGAATATTTCGCAAGTCATGCTTTTTAGACAAGTACGTTACCAGTATAAAAGTATTTAAAACATAATTTTCAATATCTTTTGCATAAAAAAAATTTCAAAATTCAGACCGGAAGTACCACTTTTATTCTTATCGAATAGCGATTTTTTGCAAATATGTCGTAAGTTATGCATTCTATACACATTTATCAAGAGTACGAAAGTACTCATACTAAAGAGATTTATTAAGAGAATAGAAGTACTTAGAATAGAATTTTCAATAATTTTTGTATAAAAAAATTCTTAAAATTTTATAATTTGAAACGCTCATACGTATAAGAAAGTCGTGTGGTGGCCACACCTCATTTTTTATTATTTAATAAAATATCGCTCAAATATTATCGTGTACTGTTAGAAATCTTGGCTGGTTTATGTCAAGTAGTTCTTTTTGTTAGTTTTGTACTGGTTTTATAACTGTTTGTCATTTAACTAAGCCAAAAAGGGTTTGATAAGTGTATTATTTAAAGTTGCTGCTTCAGTGTTGGTTATTCTTTTGTGTGGATTAGTTCGCTAGGTCAATATTTTCAATTTCGTTTAAAAAGGATGAATCGAGCACGTCATTTAAGCAATGATGAATGCGTAAGAGCTTCAACTTTGCTAGAAGAGGGAAGAAGTATGCGTTATGTGGCCAATTTACTAAGTGTTAATCATTCAACAATTAGTCGAATGGTTAGAAGATTTAGAGAAGCCGTAACACACCAAAACGTGGTCAAGGCAGGAAAAGAGCTACAAGTCAAATTGATGAGCGCTTTCTCCGACAACAGGAATTACGAAACAGAAAGTATACTAGTAGAGAGCTAAGTAATCAACTCGAAACTGAAATCTCATGATTTCTGCCTTAACTATTAGGAGAAGATTAAAAGAAGCCGGATTGGCTAGTAGAAGGCCTGCTACGGCACAGATTTGCTACACATCATGCACAGTGGACTGTCGATGAATGGAAGAGAGTGTTGTTCACAGATGAAACTCGAGTGAATCTAAAATCTCCAGATGGTCGTGATAGAGTATGGCGCAGACCTGGAGAAAGATTTTCTGAATGTACTATCTCTCCAAAGGAACCATTTGGTGGATGTTCAAAAATGTTCTGGGGTGAGGGGGGGATATGTTTTGAGTCACGCACAGAGCTGGTTCCTATTCGTCCGCGGTCTATGAATGCAGAATTATACCTGGAAAACATTATCCAAGATCACGTGATGCCGTTTTCGCCATATATAGGAGAAACCCTCATTTTCATGCAGGATAATGCAAGGCCTCACATTGCAAGAATTGTTATGCATTACTTAAATGAAATCAACATGCAGATCTTAGAGTGGCCACCGCGCAACCCTGATTTAAATCCAATAGACCTTCTTTGGGATGTTCTAAAAAGATTAGTTCGGCATCTTGTACCTGCCCCAGTGAGCCTGCTATAGAGCGTGTTGTTCTCTTGGAATGGGAAAACATTCCTCAATCAACCATCCAAAACTTAAAAACAAGCTTACCTCGACGAATGCAAGCGGTTATAAGAGCTGGAGGAGGTACTACGCGTTATTGAAGATCTTTTTTTTTGTGGAAATTAGAAACTCTGTTTGTAACGTTTAGTAGATTTTTATAATTTTTAAGTTTTTGTACCTGATCGCCAAATTTTGTATAATTCTTCGAACTTTAATTAAAAATAAATGTTTTGTGGTGCAACATTGTCTAATGACCTTTATTTATATTATACTAACTCTAAATTAAATAAAGAGTGCAAACACAAAGAGATAATTACAAAATTTATAGTGGTGCGTTAATTTTGAAGAGGAGTTTATTAATCATCGCGGAATATATTAAAATGGAAACTTCTGGAATCGATAAGTGCATATATGAATAAGACTGTAGCTGGGGTAGTGATCAATTTAATGTCACTGAATTCTCACTTAGTTAAGAATGTTTGAAGCAGTGTTCCACAAGTTGTGTTGCGTGTGATCTTCAAGACTGGAAAACCATGCAATAAGCTGTAAAAATTCTCCGGACGTTTTTGTTATGTTTGTGGATTATATGTTACAAAATCGCAAAAAAGCCTTTAATTGAATTAATTCAAAGATCTTGTGAACAATATTTTGGCTTCAAAATTAAAAATCAAGGCAAAACATGGGTACCACATATATGCTGTATTAGGTGTTATGTCAAAATAACTCAGTGGAACATAAACAAGAATTGTTCTGAAGTCCTGTCAGAAAGGCCAATGGTTTGGCATGAACGTGAATGTTCAGACAGTCCACCTGTAAGCCAACCGTTGAGAAGAACTGATTGTGAGCTTCCAACTCTAAATCTTAACAAAACATGTAACGTACATTCCAAATTTAATTGTAATTATAATTTAAAAAAAACAGAACAAAATATGTCGCCTACATATATTACTGTATTTAATTGCAAAAAATATATATTACAGTACCTAATTTTAACCTTAACAAAGAACCGTTTTAAACTGTAATACAGAATCTCAAAAACATTACAGTCACTTATCGCTGCAGGAAACTTTTCCTGTAAGAACGTAATTATTGAACAAGATGTGAATTTTGTTTGATGATGAATAATACATCTGATGATGAATAATACATCTGCATACTTTCATCAAGTTTCCTACCGTTAAATTTTCTGGAAAAGAATAAATATACCTATAGATAAGTGCAAGAGTAAAGATCTTCGAATTTATGTTAATAACTTCCACATCCAATATAAATTTAAAGTTTCCGGGAAATGAATTGGGTATGTTCGTTTTTTAAACATTTACTACTTAAAGTTTGTTTTAAAAATTCTCACAGTCATTCTTCATTATTTACGACACTATTCGCTTGACTAATTTTCAATAATCTCAAAACGTATAGCATATTGTCACAAAATGCCCCACTATTGGGCGCCATATATTGTCACAAAACATCATTTTATAATCATCTTATTGTAACTAATAACATTGCCAATATATTAAAGTAGCATAGTAATCTGTAATTTCCAGTTTATATTAGGTTAAAATTGATTAGTTTATGCCTATAATTTTGAAAATCGCTGCTAATTTTTTTTTAAACTGCGCGTATGGGTTCTAACGTCAAATTTGAATTCAAGTAGGTATGGAAATTGTAAAATGTAAAAATTCCTAAAATGCAAATGACAGCTTAAATCAATTACAACTGACTTCAAATTTTAACAAAACATGTAACGTACACTCCAAATTCAATTGCAGTTAATAACAAGCAAACAGAACAAATTGGGTACGCTCGTTTTTTAAATTAAACGTTTACTAATTAAAGTTTGTTTTAAAATTCTCATATTTCATAAATTTATGACATTATTCGCTTGACCAGTTGCCAATAATCTTAAAACATGTAGCATATTGTCACAAAATGTCCCACGTTGGGCGCCAAATTGTCACAAAAGGGCGCCATGATGGGTGGGTGTCAAATTGTTACATTTGCTATGACGTTGGTTGTTAAAATGTTACAAAAGTGAACAATGACTAACTTAGTGAGAAACTTCAATAAAGTAATGTAGGCATGGTTGCTCATCAAAAGTCCAGGATACTGTGCTGTTAAAAATTATTAATAAAACAAACAAATGAATAAGGAATGAAAAGAAAATTTAAAAAAAAACAATAATAATAAATTATAAAACGATTATATCCCCACAATATCTGTGATAAACAGGGATTATTTATAAGCCGATACAAATGTACGAGTTATATTTGCGTGGGTGTGAATCTGGACAGATTCACTTATAATCCATCGGTCGGGCACCGATAAAGATTCACTAAGAAATCGTGTAACTACGAGGGTTAGTGAGCAATAAGAAGATATATATATAAGAGCAATGAAAGGAATGCGTGTTATGTGAGAATGAGTAAAGCATTCTGAGGGAAAGGGAAGTTGGCGGTTAACTTTTTGACTAATAGAAAAAAAAACGCAAGAATATAGAAATATTAAATATTTAAGAACATAAGATAGGAAAACTAATGTTTCTCTGAAACATCTTGGTGTAGGAAAGTAAGAAAGCTTTTATTGCTCTTCCCGCTTTAACAATAGAGGAAACGAATTCTCCTCAAGAAAGTACAAAGTTCATCTGTGTATGCGATTAAAATAATATACAATAAAGAAAATATTTAAAAACGAGTACTGCTCATGACTAGAGCTAGGATAGTTAGGCAAAATAAAGTCACGAAAAAGGCAAACAAAAAGATTTAAAAAAACACTAAAAAGGCAAAAATAATAGTTATTTATTATATAGGGTCTTTTATTAAGCGCTTCCTATCTTTAAATTTAAATAAAACAAAGTAGGTGTGAGATATCATCGAAATTTTTTATTCGTTTGAAAGCCCTATCGATGCCATTATTTATGGAATATAATATCGGACAAATGTTCGCCGCGACTTCGCTGAGTGGCGCGCATTCGGGATGTCCAATTTTCCATGACTCTGGCGCATAAATCAGGCTGAATTTGTCCGATGGCTTGGGTTATGTTGGCTTGGAGGGCCGCTGTGGTTTGTGGATTATTCGCATAGACCTGCGACTTAAGAAAACCCCACAAGAAACAGTCCAACGGGGTCAAATCGCACGATCTCGGTGTCCAGTTCACATCACCTCCACGTGAGATGATCCTCCCCTCAAATCGCTCGTGCAGAATTTCCAATGTGGCATGAGCTGTGTGACACGTAGCGCCGTCCTGTTGAAACCACATCTCATTGATGTCCATATCATCCAATTCAAGCCAAAAGAAGTTGGTAATCATCGCCCTATAGCGTTCGCCGTTGACGGTGATGGCCTGGCCAACATCGCTCTGAAAGAAATATGGACCGATGACGCTGCCAGCCCAAAATCCACACCAAACAGTGACTTTTTCGGGATGCATTGGACGCTCTTGAATCTCACGTGGATTGGTATTGTCCCAAATTCGACAATTTTGTTTGTTGACGTACCCATTCATCCAGAAATGCGCCTCATCGCTGAAGATGATTTTTTGATGAAAATTAGGATCAGTTTCCAACTGCTCCAGGGCCCAATCAGCGAACACACGTCGTTGTCTATGGTCATTTACCTTCAGCTCCTGTGTCAGTTGAATTTTATACGGGTGCAGGTGCAAGTCACGACGCAAAATTCGCCAAGTTGTGGTCTGCGAGAGGCCAAGTTCTTGTGAGCGACGCGAAATCGACCGCCTCGGATTCTCCTGCACGCTTTCACGGACAGCGGCGATGTTTTCGGCAGATCTTGCGTTTCGTGTTCGTACGGATGCTGCTTCCTTGATTACTGAACCAGTAGCTTCAAATTTATCCACCACACTGCGAATAGTCCTCTCGGTAGGACGATTACGACGACCGTAAAATGGCCGAAGTGCGCGGAACGTTGCCCGAATAGAACATCCATTTTGATAAAACAATTTTATCATTTGCACGTGTTGTTGAGCGCTATATCCGTCCATGGTGATTTGGCAAAACAGACTGAATAAATGACAGCCAATCTGAGAGATGTAGCTTCAACAATATGGCCACTACCAACTGTCAAAGTTCGGAAGTCCCTATTGGAAGACCCTTTACAAGGGAAAAAAGTATTAGATTTTAGCTCGAGGTAAGGTTTATCTCCCGACGCGAAGCGGAATCAATCCAACTATTTTAATTTCTTTATTTCGTGGGGCAATCAAGAGAAATTTGTCTGAATATACGTTAAGGCATGTAATACCTCACTGTCATTAAAGGCTTCTTGTAATTTTGAGATGGCATAAGAATTTGAATTTTTCTAGGAAAATTGATAGCATTTTTATTAAATTGAAAATTTAAAAACTAACTTTGTTAAAATTTTAATTTAGTATACAATAAAAGGCACAAAAAGGCAAGAAAACAGGAAATTCCTAAAAAAAAAGGCAGAATCATAAAAAAGACGCAAAAAAGGCATAATAAGGCAATTTGCCTAATTTTAATTATCCTAGCTGATTATGCAAATGGATTTTTTTTCCATTGACATGTCAATCCAATTTAGATGACTTAAATAAATAAATTATTATTATTATTTATTAAGAGTATAGAAGTACATATTTAGAGCTGGATTAAGAATAATTCTTGTATAAAAAAAATTATAAACTCGGACCGCAAGTAACACTTTTACTCCAATGTTTATTAAAAGGCTTCAAGTGCTTAACACCAGTGGCGGCCCGTGATTTTTTGGGACGGGAGGGCACCGGGTGGGGGGGGGTCTGAGTGTTTAATTTCAAAAATTAAGTACAGACAAAAAAATAAACTCAATATGTTATATAATTAATTTGTATGAAAATAAAATCCATTCGCCGTTCCTTACGATTAGCAAAATGATTAATAACTAATTCATTGAAGTTTGGTGTTCATGAGTTCATCTTTATTATAAAATTCATCTAGATATTTTTGGTTTGCTCTAAATTGTCAAATTGTATTGTATATTTAAAACATGTGTTCCCAGTTGCTTTAACAAGATGTGATACATCAAAAGAATAAAATATTTTATGTTCTAAGTAAAAGTATGGTGATTCTGGAGTAACTCCTTTTTCTTTTGAATATTTACAAAAATTTGAGCCGACATCAGATACTAGTGCTCGGACAGAAAGCCCAACTGCAAATAACTTTAGTATTGTATTATCTACAGTCTCCTCTAAAGCTTTACCACTACATGTGCTGCTGACTAATACATAACCAACTGGCTGTTTCCAATTCATATGAATGCCCTTAGCAAAGAGAAGCATAGCAAATTTTGCTGGTTTATATGTTGTTTGACCATTTATTTTATGAAATCCTACAATTTCGTCTTTAGTTATATTATAAAATAAATTAGCTTTTAGTCACATTTCATTAATGCGTGGAATGCATTCACGTGCTTATGGTGTAAAATGAGCAGTTTTTATTTCACTTGCAGAATACACAAAATCAACACTCGTGGAGTTATATTCCAATTCTGTGTTAATCTTTGTAATGTTCTTACGCTTTCCAATTGAAGTATTTTACTTAAGTATTTATAAACTCTTGATCTCAAAAAATAGATATTTAAAGCAAATTGTTTGTACTGTATGCTGTATCTTGCAATATTCTTATTTTTATTAACTGCATTAAATTTAACAACAGTTGCCAGTTCATTTGATAAATATCTGTCACAAAGCCCTAGAAAATATTGTAAATTCTCCTGTTTAGGATAGGATTTCATTTTAGATTTAGTAGCTATAACTCGATGCTGTTTTAGAGATTTTCTGTCTTTCCTTTGTGGGTGTTTGGGCAGAGATTTTTTTTCTGTTTGAACCCCAACATAGGGTAGGAATTTCCATAACTGGTAAAATAAAATTAAAAAATTATACATTTCGTTAAAACAAATTAATTGTATGTTTGTAATTGAAAAGTTCTAAATTATTCTACTTTATATTAGATTAAATACATATGTGTTGAATTTTTGTTCAAAAATGACTTCGAATTCTTCAGTTAACAACTAAACGTATTTTATGTTTTGCTCATAAAATAATTTTGTATTGTAAATATTAATTGTCATACCTATAGGCGGGTTCACGTTCACTTGTGCTATGAGCATTCATAGTTTCCACACATACTAAAATACATTTTGAAATTAGTATGCTTTTAAAATTTCAAATAATACTTAGTTCTTATAAAATAACATTTTATAATAAACATTTACCTTTAGATAGTTTCTTAACCAGTGAGGTTTGAATTGGTTTTCTTTTCATTATGGTTATGGCTGTGAGAGATAACGATGTTCTCTAAAATTCTTATTTTTGAAGGAAGTTCCTTCACTATATAAAAAGTTTCATTCAAAGTGTTTACTACAAAGATGAATTATTACAAACTATCTGTTATAAAACTTACGGATTTTCTTCTTTAGGAAACGAAAAGAAATTATAGAATATAGGTACTTTGTTGCTAAACATTTTTACAAGCAAAAATGCAACATCTATGTACTCCGGATTTCTTCTTTCGTACAGTTTCTATTATTTATATCAACAACAATTTAACTGGCACCTTTATTTTTTCGTAAATTATAAGTTATAAAATTAAGACAGGTTATATTTATACAAGTGCATACACAACAAAAACAAAACACGCCATTTTGTTTGATTTTGCGCACAAATATCGGAATTATGCAAGTGACGCTTTTGTCACTTCTGTTATTTTGTATTACATACTGGATGTCATCCGGCATCACAGTCTAGTGCCCTATCGTGACATATACCGCTCTCGCCCCGCGCCACTTTTTATACGCACGATTTCTAGTACAAACTGTGCAGTGGCGCAAGATGCCCCGGAGCCTACGTCAGACTGTGATTTTTAAACGCGCTGAAGAGACGGACTGTTACTTCCGAAAAAATACCCAAGCAGCAAAATCACAATTTTAGAGAATGATAAAAATATATACTTACTAATGTAGGACAAGTGTGCATATACTGATTTTGCTGCTAGGGATATTATTTGTTATCAAACAAATCAGAAAAATTACATACAAATTAGGTATTTAAATTTATCTGTTAAAAGAAGTTTATCACGGGGGGCAGTGCCCCGTTGGCCTCCCTGCAGCAGCCGCCACTGCTTAACACATAATTTTAAAACAACTTTTATGAAATAAATTTTGAACGAATTCTTTTTAATTATAAGTCTCTACAACCGTTAGTGTATAGATAGTTAGAGATATCTACGTTTGAAAATGAAATTTTTAAAAACGATACCCTAATTCCTATTCATATCAACCGGCGCGATAAACGTTCGTGTAGGCAGAAGCTATAATATTAACAGTCATATACACGCTTCGAGGAACACGATATTTTCGAAATTGTTCCGTAAATATTTGAGAATGGTTCGAACGGACTGTTCAACGGGCACACAAAGAGAAAAAAATACACCCACATCAGCATATTACACTCAGCCGCATTAATATTTCAGAGCACATTTATTCTTCTTCGGGGTTTGACACGCACTTTGAATTTCAATGGGCAACAATGGTTCTGCCGGCAGAAGTAGCACCAACTATATAGATGATGAACCCGTGCATATGTGGCGAGTTAAGTGTTGCATGTTTGTGCGGTGCGTGTTGAATGCATGTGAAACACTGGCATATTACTTTCATCGATTAAAGATTCTGACCGTTTCCTGAAATTTAATTCTGAATTAGTTTTCTTTTCTCTGTGTATGCTTCATATTGACCTTAAAATAAAATTGAGGCGTGGACACCATACGACTTTCTTATACGTAGGTACGTTCCAGTTTTTTTTTATATAAAAGTTGTTCCAAATTAACACATTTATATTCTTAATAAATTAAACTTGTGTTTAATATATATAATACTACTATATTGCGTGAAGACAAGGAAAACTGCTCCAACATTGTGAAATAAAACAAACACATGGTGCTATGCCGTTTTAGAGGCATGTTGTCCAAACTGCGCATGCGTTACGCATAATTTTTCAATTCTAGGTCTGTTTGTTTATCACATAGATTTATTACTATAAATATTTAATTAAAGTTTGTAAATCGTCATACAAGCATAAATAGTTTAAAAATCGACAAATATCTTTATTATTAATAATTGTGTCGCCTAATGATAAAAGAGTACGTGGAAATCTCCAACAGATAAGATAATAAATACATACATATACAGAGAGATCGTAAAAGGTTGACCGTGCCGCCTCATCAATATATCAACTGTAGCACGAGTTTGCCAAACATTCGTTATTGTATTATGAATATTTAGTTTGTACATAACTTCACTAAAGTGGCTGTCAATCGAATATTGTCATTTATACATAATTGTTAGTCATATAAGCTTTCTGTCGTTTCTTTTTCCCTTGGTTTACTGCGCTTAATTGAATATTAGAAACTGTAAGTTATTTTTTTGGAGTTTATACGAATATCATTATTATTTTGCTTAATTTTAAAGTTGCGTTGAAATCAATATTGCTGTTTACCGAAGAACAAGATAAGTTTATTGCGGAGACTTATTTTCGTAGCTGTAACAGAAGATATGATCCAACATGTTTACAATTCTCTAAAGACCTATAAATGTGTGTCTACAAAATGAAAGATCTTATTTTGAACATATGCTTTAATATTTCTAAATATGTAATGTTATATGCAATATCGATCTCTGTATTAAGTTATTTGTTATACGTAATATCGATCTTTGCGTTAAATTATTTTTAATAAAGATATTTTCAATAATTGAATGTATTTCTTGAGTTATTAAAACAAGTAAACAAAAATTCTTGAAAGTAGTTCACACGTAAAATAATAGATGTCGCACGGACGAAATACAATTTAAAGTCACTAGATATATAAAGTACCGCAAACCTCCGCCATTTTTGGGCAAAAATTATTATTATTGTTATAAATTTGGCGCCAAAATTGAATTGCTGTGTTAAATAAAAAATCAATTTAGTACTGTATTCTTAAAAGAACGCAACTGTATGAACATGCGTTAATAATTAAACCGCAGATAGTAAGGCAATTAATTAAAACAAGCAAGCACCGTTTTCATTATTTATTATTGTTGGTTTACTAAAGCACGCATTGCAACGCATATATATAATCTACTTCGTATAAATATAGAAAAAATATTATCTAATATATTATGACAATTTGGTATGTCAGGAGTATCAAATTTCGTCTTAATAATTGCTTTGAACTCATTTAATGATAAATCATTTTGTATTAATGAATTCGTACATTCACGGAAGTACAGTTCAATTTTTTTAATATATTGATACAAATCATTTGTTGCGAATTGGAGAACGTCAACTTTAAACTCCTTTAATTTCGCCTTTTGTGGTTGACAACCAGATCAGGGTGTGCATTTGGAGTTAGTTTTTTCATGTCATCTGCTCTTGATTGTTCAAATTGGGAATCAGAAAAATGCACCTTACATAAGTAACTAAGTGTTATAACATGTGATCTGCTTTTACATATGTACTCACCTCACAAATCTTCGCATTTACCGGCACATTGTCTTGATTAATGTCACATAACCACACTTTTCTTCTGTCTGCATTCCTTTCACCACTGGGAAATACAAATAAACGGAAACCTTTGGCGACACTGTTTTTGCAATTGATAATACAACAACCAGGCATAATTACACTTTATGTTGCCAACGGTGGGTTTATATGCAACGATGTCGCACGCTTAACCAAACTGAACACTACGTCTACGTTTTCGAACGATTTGACAAGTGATTTGACGTTTGGCGGCCATGTTTGGGCAAAAGTAGCGCTTTCTCTCTCGCACTCTTTGGCCTTATGGATTGCGGTACTTTATATATCTAGTGACTTTAATACAATTCAGAATATGATATATGCGGCAAATACACCATGAGTATGAAGCTGCACGGTCAACCTTTTACGATCTCTCTGTATAAACTAAAATTCATATATGCATGCGTAAAATTGATGCACACTCTGCCCACGTACTCTTTTATCATTGGATATCGGTACACCACCTGTTGGCGAGATACTTTGATGCACACATATATCTGCAATGATCCAAAATATGATAACTTAGTTATCGATAGATCACATCTTCCTGACGCGTTGCTTTTGCATGGCAGATGTCGCCGAGATTTTCTCACAGGCATATGTCATGCAAGGCGATGATATTGTGGGATATATGGAGATCATTTGGCATTCCAGCTGACCACGCTCGCACGCTGAAGAGATCTATGTAGATCGAAACACGTGTCTGTGCGTTGGTAGGTGAAATGCCGGACTCCAGGGAGAGTGTGCATCAATTTTATGCATGCATATATGAATTTTAATTGTGCCTTGTTAAATGCGGAAGAATAATTTAATTTCCCTTAATGAATGAAGAAATATCATTGCGGCATGACATGCAAATCATAGACCAACAAACGATTATACTGAAGAAATGCAATTGTCAAAAGTTGTACGAATTGTGGTTATGTTATAGTAAATATTGTAAATTAATTAAGTAAAACCCACGGTTAGTTGGATTGTATTGCAACTGTGTTTCTTTGAAGATATAATGGTGGGAAATCGTGAACATAAAAAAAACACCTCTTTCTAATCGGTCTTGTACACTAATTTGTGACTACAATTACTGTAATCTACACGAAGCAATCTACAGAAATAACACAGTAAATATTACATGAATTAGGTAATTGTATTACTATGTTATATATAACAATATTTGAATTGCTCATAATAAAAAGGTATCTTTTAAACCTCTTGGAAGAGACGTATACCAATCTTTTGCCATGACTTCCTAATTTTTTTGATATATATTATATAGTTCAAAGAAAGTTGAGGAATTTTGACATGCGCACCACTCAATCCACAGATCCCATATGATATGAGATAATAATTAATGTCATGATGCATCGATGATTGTGAAAATAACTCGGAAGGATGAACACATTCTTTATAAGATAATGAGGTAGTTGTTCTTAATTTATACTTTGCTATATACATATCGTAATTTCTACGTATAAAAATGAGGTGTGGCCACCACACGACTTTCTTATACGTATGAGCGTTTCAAATTATAGAATTTCAAGAATTTTTTTATACAAAAATTATTCAAAATCCTATTTTAAGTACTTCTATTCTCTTAATAAATCTCTATAGAATGGATACTTCGCAAGTTATAAAAAAAGTGCTACTCGCTAAGAGTAAAAGTGCTACTTCTGGTCCGAATTTTGAAATTTCGTTTATACAAAAAAAAACATTGCAAATCTGACTCTAAATACTCTTGTACTCTTGATAAATATACACAAAATGTATAATCTACGACATATTTGCAAAAAGTCGCTATTCGGTAAAAGTAAAAGTGTTACTTCCGGTTCGAATTTTGAAATTTTTTTTATACAAAAGATATATGAAATTATGTTTCAAATATTTATGTACTCGTAATGTACCTGCCTAGAAAGCATGACTTGCGAGACCTACTTCCGGTAGGAATTTCGAAAAAGTTTTCTAACGGAATTTTTCTCAAATTTAATTTTGAGTACATTTGAATTCTTTATAAATTTATTTAAACTTAGTAATTGACGAAATATTTGCAAAATTCGGTCTACCGATTTTACTGAAAAACTAATCAGATCTCAAGAGGGAGATTATACACGCAAATACAAAATTTGGAATAGATAGCTACAGCGGTTTGACCGCTATCGTGGTCACACACACAGAGACTGACACACACACACAGAGAGAGAGAGAGAGAGAGAGAGAGAGAGAGAGAGAGAGAGAGAGAGAGAGAGAGAGAGAGAGATTTTTTTAAAACCACTTTTTTGGTATCAAGGGACTTCGAAACGTGGACAACTGCAAAAATCTCGAGGTCAAAAATTTTCGTCATCACAATACTTCCTTATACTACGTATAAGAAAGTAAAAAATTAAAAGAAATAGAAGGTATTTTAACAAAAATAAACTTAGGAGCTATGTTAGTCAATAACAAGGAAAGAACTAAGCTGACCGATAAATCAGGTGTATCAAAATTAAATTTGATGGAAACATTAGAAATTAAAAAATCAATTAAAAGAAAAGAGAATGTAACGAACGCAGAGAGAGATTTTACAAATACACACACACCTATACCGAAACATATATCGCAAAGACTTAATAAAAATTGTGGAAAGTTTTCAAGTATTTTACTTAGATAATATATAACGTATCTCTATATATTATACCGCATGTGTAAAATTATATTGGGGATAGGATATATGTATACTAGGCACACCGGCAACAACGCCCAATCGTGGCCGTAGTCATGGTACAAGGATACAAGGTATGCTTTTGCGCATCTCTGGATGACGCCCATTCGACCTCTAGTACTACCAGTTCAATAAATATGTGAATTCACAGGACACTATTTCAATTAAGTCCTTTTTAACAGAAATACAATACAACACAGTTAGAAAATGAAAGCACAATTCTAATTAAACATTAATTCTTAGTAAATTATTATATAAATTTATTAAGAACGGAATTCTAATGAAAATAAAAAATATACTCTAAACAATACTAAAAAATAAAATGTTATTGCATAGGTTCAAAAATGCCTCCTGCATTGTCCGAGCCTATCATAAAAAAATTTCTCGCACATTACGAATCACATCGACTCTATGATTAGCCTTCTCAAAATATCTAAGTTTTCTAGTCTGCCAACTTGTGCACTGTATATTTTATTTTTGATGTATCCCCACAAAAAGAAATCATTTGGCGATAGATCAGGAGATCGCGGAGGCCAACGAATGTTTCCTGTTCCACTAATGAGACGATCGGGAAAAGTATTCATTAAAAAATGCTTTACTGTGACCGCATTATGTGCAGGACAACCGTCCTGTTGGAACCAAATAATATCCCGATCTATTCCGGTATTATCAATAGCGGGAAGTATCTGATTCTGTAGCATATCGAGGTATTTGTCTGCATTTAACGTACCATCAATAAAAAAATTGACCAAGCAAATGGTCACTCAAAATACCTGCCCAGACACTCACTTTCTGGGGATATTGGGTGTGTTTAACAAAATATCTGTGCTGATTTTCCCGAGCCCAATATCGAACAACAGAAGGATTGTGCTTTCCATTTAATGGAAATGACGATTCATCTGTGAATACAATATTTGCGGTGAAATTCTCATTTTCATTTGTCTTTTCCATTACGGTTTCACAAAACTCCATTCTTCTAAAATTGTCAACGAGAAATATTTCTTGCGTTGTCGAGTATTTGAAACATTCTAATTTATTGCGCTTCCCTATGTTCGCGACGCTTTTATTACTCACACTCAATTCCTCAGCAACACTTCTAGTAGATAGCGATCCTCTACTTCGAGAGTGCTACAAATCATTATATCCCGCTCTTCTCGTTCCTCAGCTTTTAGTGGATTTACCGCTCTAGGATTACACTTTGTGCAATTATTTAAACAAAGACATTTTTCAAAGATATTCAAAATATGTAATATGCTTTGCTCACAAGGTACGGGTCTGTCTGCAAATATTTGCGGAAACAAATATATGCAATCCTTTGCAGAATGACCACTATAGTACCATTTAATAATTTGCAGTTTTTCTTCTGGTGTGTAGCGAGGCATTATTACCATTGCCCCCTCCTTTCACAAACACAGAACGACGCTGTTTGACACGATCTCCAGATACAATTTTAGTTGTTAAAGGAAGTCTTGGAAAATGCTTTCTGTCAGTTACTTCTGTCAGTGAGTTCAGTCAGTGACTTCTGTCAGAGTTGTCAAGTGACATTTTTTTCGATAAATGCGCGTCATCCAGAGATGCGCAAATGAATACCTTGTTTCCTTGTACCATAACTACGGCCACGATTGGGCGTTGTTGCCGGTGTGCTTAGTATACATACTGTGTGTCCAAAAAGTCTGGAAACACCCAAATAAAATCGAAACGGATGATTTTTGAGAAAAATGCAAAAACAGGTCAATTAGTATTTTCAAAAAACTACTAGCTGATGGTATCTGTTTGGAATTTTTGATGACCTTGAAAAAGTTATGATGTCATCAAAAAAAAATTTAAATGGCAACGTCGCATTTTTAATTTTATTTTTGATAGATATTTTAAGTGTCTAAATGACTGTAAAAAAATTTTCATTTTACTTAATAAAATGACCGAGAAAAATTTAATTACTTCTTCGAAAATGGAAAAGTTTGTCTTTAAAAAAAAAACATAGTTGGCTTAAAAGTCGATTATCTTTCAAACACATTTTGTTTTATTTGTGACATTCTGTCAAATACGAATTGTGCGTAAGTTAGAAAAATCTGTTTAAAAATGGTTTTCAGTGAGGGGGAACGTATTCAAATATTGATGATGATTGGTTTTAGGGATAGGGCTCGTTCAGTTAGAGAAGTTTGCGACTTATTTAATACACAACATCCGGAGCGTGTCCCAATTAGTATTTCTGCAGTGAGTAAGATTCACAAAAAATTTCAAGAAGAAGGCCATGTTCGAGATCGCCCTAGAAGTGGTCGTCCAAAGATCGCAGAAGATACGCAACTCGACGTATTATTGTCAGTAGAGGAAACCCCAAATTCTAGTACACGGCAGCTTGCTCGGGAGTTTAACGTGTCGAAGAGTATAATTGGTAATATTTTCCGGAAAACTAAGTATCACCCCTACAAAATCTGTTTGGTTCATGAGCTGTCTGAAGACGACTTCGACAGGCGTGTACAGTTTTGCGAACAACTGATGCCTATGTGTGATAATGATCCGTTTTTTTATCAGAAATATCTTATTCTCAGATGAAGCTACGTTCACATTACATGGGACTGTTAATAGACAAAACTGCAGGTACTGGGCACGCCAAAATCCACGCTGGATGAGAGAGGTACGAACTCAGTATCCTCAGAAATTAAATGTATGGGCTGGTTTAATTGGTAACAGAATTATAGGGCTTTTTTCTTCAACGGTAACCTGACGGCGGAAATGTATTTGTTTAGGGTATTGCCAAGCTGCTAAAGGACAACATTTTGAACATTTATTGTAAGAGTTTTTGCTGATTTCTACGATTAAAATTTTCTTTGTTTTCTATAATGATTTTTTTTTTCAAAATTTTTCTTAATGAAAAATTTTTTGACTGTCGTTTAGACAATTAAAAGATCTATCAAGAATAAAATTAAAAATGCGACGTTGCCATTTAAATTTTTTTTGATGACATCATAACTTTTTCAAGGTCATCAAAAATTCCAAACAGATACCATCAGCCAGTAGTTTTTTGAAAATACTAATTGACCTGTTTTTGTATTTTTCTCAAAAATCATCAGTTTCGATTTTATTTGGGTGTTTCCAGACTTTTTGGACACACAGTATATCCTATCCCCAATATGATTTTACACATGCGGTATATATTCGATAAATTAGTTATAATTTATGATTATAAATATTTTTGTCAAAACACAAAAAAATAAATACATATTTCGACAAATATGTTGTTATCCTCAGTAACACTGAAGCAGTTTTTAATCAGTGCTACTAAAGATGACAACACAGTTGTCGAAATAAGTATGTAGTTTTTTTGTGCTTTATTGTGGTAAAGGTGTTTTAGTGTTTTTGTTTATAAATTATTATTATGATTGACTACTAATATATGCATTTTATTAATTGTATTCAATGAAAAAGGCAAAAAATAAAATAAATCCATTTACTATGTAAAAGTATACCTGTATATTCTAGATAAATACATCGTTATTTTCTTCTTGATGTTTACTGTCTCTACAAGTTTAATTTAATGAATGCAAAGAAAAAAATCAAAACAGTAATCTATTTACTTTCAGAAACATAAAACTTACACATCCACGTGTTTGTATTTGTCGAGTGAGGATGACTCGATGATTAAACTCAACGGATGCTTTTGAATTGTGGACGCTTGTTTCTACTCCTCCTTTCTTACTAACATTACATCTTTCTCAATATTCCCATCTCCCTCGTTCTAGCGCGCGCTCGCCATAGAGAGATTAATTAAAAGTTTACATTTCGTGTCTGTGTTGCGCAACCTCTCGAACGCGAAACTTGTTCGTGTGTATGGTCACCAGTCCTTCTCCGATACGTCTATGTCTACGCGTATATGGCAAGTTTCATGTAGAGACCAAGTTAGAAACTGTACAGGATAATCAACAAATTACGTCTTTCTTTATTTGGACGACAGGAGGAAATTCTATTGTGTTGCCACTGCAGAAGGAGAGCTGGAAGTTCGTTAGTGGTGAAGCGATTGATCGATTCGATCCGCCTCTGATTAGTTTCGTAAACCTGCACTGTTTACAACTTCGAATGCAGATAGTGAAGACTTTACGCACAAGACATTTAACAAGTTCTGTCTGTTCGTCTGTAATTTAGTGAAACACGAAGATCTGCAACGATTCATATTGGAGAACTGCTCTTGTTCAGAATACTATACGATATTTTTATGTAAACAAAATTTTAAATTCGACGAATATAAACAGTGCAGCATGGTCAGTTATAGATAACACAGACCAACAAAATTACTTTTATTTTTTGGTGCCGGAAAACAGACTAGATTTTTGATATATTTAATAATAATAATATAACTTTATTGTCGTAAGTCATAGACATTGACATTGCCAATAAATACAATAAATACATATATATTGGTTATTCTGTCCTTTGTAAAACAACTAAATAACAAAATTTCATATATGTTAATATATATTGGGTACAATACACACTTTATACATCTACCTAACAATTACTTTATATGCTCCTCAAACGAGTAGTAAGCTCTCTCCAGCAAAAAGCCCCTTAACTGACCTCTAAATCGATGACCGTTCGCAGACGAGCCATTCTTCAAATCAGTCGGCAAAGAATTATATGCTTTAATTGCTCGATACTGGGGACTCTTTTCAAAATGTGCGGAAGTATGAAGCGGGACCGAATAGTCGTCGCAGCGCCGAGTACACATTGAGTTGTAAATGTCCCTGTTCCGAACAAACATCGATCGGTTATCCACAAGGAATACAATGAGTTCATATACACGTTGGACAACCCAGGTTCTCGGCATGATCTAAATTTCGTATATGAAATGGTATAGGAAATAGTCGTGCGGTGTTGCCGTCGGAGTTCTTAATTCAGCCGTCCCGTGTTTAATATTTCTAATATTTCAGTACGGATCGAGACGCTGTGGAGTATGTTGTTGCCCATTAAGTAAATATTACGTAAATGCTAATCAATAATAATGCATGAAACGATATTTCTCATATTAATAAAATATTGGTGTAGATATTTAGAATGTGTAATACTGACAAAGTGTTTATGTACATTTTTCTGTCAATTTGATTGACAGATAAATGTACATTAAAAATGATCGTGTCAGACGGGCTATTACACGTAACAATTTAAAATATTGAGTTACACATTTCTTTGTGATGCCTACTTATACAACAGAGGAGCGAATAAGTATCATTAAATGGTGTTTTAAATATCGTCCATCGTTTCGAAAAGTCCGGTTGTATTACTGGCTGTTCTAAATGCAACAATAGCGATCGACAGGAACGTCCTTTTTCTGACGAACGAATGGAGCGGGAGGTGCAAGTATATGCATTTGTTGAAGCCGTCAAATATCCGAAAACGTGAACATTCCGAGAACTACAGTTAGGAATATTTTGAAGCGACATAAATATAAGTGCTTTAAGACCCAAAAGAGTCAGGAAATTTTTCAACATGATCAAGTTAATCGCCTTGACTTTTGTGAGGCTAAATGCGACGAGGATGATAATTTTGTCCGAAATATCTTGTTCACGGATGAATCCTCTTCTCCGCTTTATGGTCGCCACAATCGGTCCATCGTCCGATATTGGTCTCGGGAAAATAAACATATCAATTTAACAGCAAAAACGCAGTACCCACAGAAGCTAAATGTCTGGGCAGGAATTCTAGCTAACCATATTATAGGACCATTTTTCATAAATCGCACTTTAAACGCCCAGACATACTTGCAATTACTGCATCACGATATTATACCTGATGTACGCAATGTGACTGGTAATCTTGAGGAAATTTGGTTTCAACAAGATGGGTGTCCGGCCCATAACGCCAGAATAGTATTGGAATTTCTTAATTTAAAGTTTCCTCAACGCCTCATTTGCACCAGGGGCAATATACGCTGGCCACCTAGATCTCCTGACTTAACACTCAACGATTTTTTTCTGTGGGGATTTTTAAAACAAATGATCTACGGACATCAACACGAAAGGCCTAAAGCATTACCAGAGTTACGAATGCGAATTACACAAATACGCAACCTCATTCCACCCCAAACCCTAAATAATGTACGTCGAGAATTTTATGATAGGCTAGGTTACTGTGAAGCGGAAAATGGAGGGATTTTTGAGCGTTTCATTAAATAATATTAGAATTTTTTATTAATTTTTCACATTATTTAGAATCCATTTCTTTTGTTTACTGTTTAGAATTTAGCTTGTATTTATTTTCTTTAGAATACATTTTCTTATGTGACAAAACGCTCTTTAAATTTTTAAAATATGAAAACACTTTGTAAGTATTACATATTGTAAATATCTACAGCAATATTTTATTAATATGAGAAATATCGCTTCATGCATTATTATTGATTAGCATTTACGTAATATTTACTTAATCGGCAACAACATACTCCACAGCGTCTCAATCCGTACTGAAATATTAGAAATATTAAACACGGGGCGTGTGAATATAACAACTGCGATGGCAACACCGCACGACTATTTCCTATACCATATTTAGATCATGCCGAGAACCTGGGTTGTCCAACGTGTATATATAAGGAAGGCAAAGTTAAGATTTTAAGATCTCGAAAAAGAGATCTACAATGTGTGCCGTGAGGAATCCCACACATTGTTGGAATAGCGCGCCTTTGTAATATAAAGACATCACTAAGATGTGTCGACGCACCCCAAAAGAATAATGCATATCTGAGACGAGACTCAATATTCGCATAATAAAATGATTTCAGTGAAAAAATTGCTACACATTTCCGCAATACACTTAAACCAAATATAGACGAGCTAACTTTTTTGCACAAATTTTTACAGTGATCGTTCCAGCACAATCTATTGTCCAATGTTACTCCTAGAAAACTAGTTGACTGTGTATCAGGCATAGATAACCCATGATGTGGTATATACAAACTGTAGTCTAGATTTTGTTGTTTACGGAAATGCAAAGAAATTCTCTTTTGTGTGTTAACTATTAGTTTGTTCAGTTGACGCCAATTATTCATGTTCGAAATAATACCCCTCAGCAGCAACTGTGGATGGCACAGAACCCGACGTCACAACACTTGACGTGTCATCCGCGTATTGTGACAGGACACAATTCCCCATACCTGCTCCCAGGTCATTTATATAAATCAAAAACAAGGTAGGGCCCAAAATCGACCCTTGTGGTACCCCACAGAAATTCTCCTTGGTACCGAAAAGCGCTATTTGGGAATCTGGCCCTCCTGACCGACCACGGAAACAATCTGATATCTCTGTTAAATACGATCTGAAGAGCCTCAGTGCCATATTTGATGTGCTGATTGCAAATATACCTGCCGTTTTTTCGTAGCATCTCTAGTTTTTGGGATACATGCAAGTTTATTTTCATATTAATAACAAGTACAAATAATGAAATTTTGAGCAACCGCAACAGGTTTGGAGCAATACCCATTGGTTCATTCTACCATCTTGAAATACAAGACAATATGAATAGTCCGAAAATATTAAATATGAAAAGCATCACTTGGTGATTTGTGTCGACCTAAGAATGGTTAACTTCCTCTTTGGATAGCAAAATGAATATAAAGAATATCCTTGTTTTTTTGTCTTTCGAATAGATGGGCTAACGGTCAGCACTGTTTTAATAAAAATTGCCTTCTAAGAAACTTCATAGTTCCAGGAAAAGAAAATTTAATCAACAACCTTTAGTTGCGAAAGAGAGAATCATATTTCTGCCTTTACATATCGAGTTGGGGCTTATGAAGCAATTTGTGAGGGCGTTAAATAGAGGTGGCTTTTCCTTTAGGTACTTAATACGCAAATTTCTTGGGAATAGCATGGAAAAACTGAGAACGGGCGTATTAGATGGCCCTCAAATAAGACAGCTAATAAAAGATCCACAATTTATCGCAGTAACGAACCAGATTGGATCAAATGCTTGGCGCTCATTTCTTGAAATAGTACAACATTTTCTTGGCAATTATAAATCGGAGAATTACACAGATTTAGTGAAAAATATGATTTCTATATTTAATATTCTCAGTTGTAACATGAGCATAAAACTTCAGTATCTCCACAGCCCCCAGTTCCTAATTATAATTAGGAACAGGGGGAGAGATTTAATCAAGATACTAAGACGAGGGAAGAACGATATCAAGGAAGGTGGAATATGCACATGATGGCAGACTACTATATAATTTTTTTTATATTTTTTTAATTTTTGTGGTAAGGGATTTTGCCTTTTGCATTTTGTTTCAGATTTTAAGCTACAGTCTTCATCCATTATTGGATCAAGTTAAAACTTAATAAATCCAATGTAGTAAGGCAGTGCTTTCGATAGTTGACTCACCAAACTGATTAACCCCAAGAAACAAAAGGAAAAACGTCACACCAAAAAATGTTAAAGCTATTTTTCTTGTATTAATCGACCGATTTAAACATATTGCTGTGACTCTTGCAATTTGAGATTTATATAAAAATAATTTAAATTATTCAATCAATAAGTAAGTAAGAATCAAGCATGCATCCTAGTGCTAGGCCTTATGCTAGACTAAGATTCAACAAATTTTCTGCTAAATAGTAGGTTAGGCAATTTTACATTTAACTAGCTCAGTTTAGAATGACTAAAGAAAATGTTCTCTCAGGAGCAGAAAATATAAATAAATTCTCCAATTAATTTGGATGCTTTGTAATTATCACCAGGTCAGGTATAGAAAATAAAATACAAAATAAATCTTATCATCTAATTTATTAAAAGAAAGTATTAAAGAAAGAGAAATTTTAAATTACACAAATATATACATTTACAAAATTTAATATTTCAAAAATATCATATAAAATCACACATATCATGATCAAATAGTCAAAATAATAAAGAAATTATAATTAATGAAAGCATAACATCGAAAAAAAAATTATATATTTTTTTTAAAAAAAAAACGTGATTATCATAATTTATATTCGTCAAAGATACATGTAAACAATCAACATCTTTAATAAAATAAAATTTATTGCATATTGTGAATTGTACTGGAATATGAATAACCAAAAATCACGCGATTTATTATTTACAAAAAAAAGTATAAACATTAAGGGAATGGCTTTGCCCTAATTAGTCCTGCCTGGCGCCTTTGCTCGCTCCCAAGACAGTACCATCAGAAAGCAAATTCACACTGGTAGGTACCCCAAAGTTCCACCCTACGAGTATGCTTTTCAACTCGTTGGACACAACCCGAACATACACTACCTGTGCTCACCCCTTAAGGCATATATATAAATTTTAAATTTAATAAAATAATAAAAAAATGTCTTTGTGCATTTAATTAATTAACTCAGCCCTGATTAGTTCTGCCTGGCGCCTTTTCTCGCTCCAAACACAGTACCACCAAGACTAATTCGTGTTTTAAGGATTCACCAGGACTCCATGCTATGAATTAAACAACTACTTAATTCATCGCATACATCCCTGATCTATTACCCAACACGTTAATATCACACACACAAGCACTATAAAATATACTTGATATACGTATAAAATATATATATATATATATATAATAAAATAAAACTTTACCTCACTCTGAGATTCCAATACAAAACACCACTCAAGAAAAATTTGTACAACACTATACACACATTTATAACAAACATTATTAAATCACCTTAATTCTTCGTACATAGCTTCAAATTCATCCATCATATATAAATATATCAAAGAAAATCTTGATCACCGTACAATTATTCTATATATACAAAAAATAAAATTATTAACCACAAATCTTCTAATCTGGTAAATAAAATAGTAAAGAAAAATCTTTATAAAAAAAAATTATTATGCTATTCAACTTGATCATTACAGTCACTAAAATGCTTTATCATAATGCATGGTGTAATAACCCTACATATAAAACAAAACATCCTAGAAAGTAAAAAAAAATTCAAAGTTTCAATTCAATAAAACTGTTCCTAACATAAATAATTATTTCCAAAATAATTACAAGTCTCAATGTAAATTACACTCCAAATAAAAAAAAACGATATCTAATTCATAAAATTATTCTAAGTTCCACTTCGGTTAGAAAATTCTATCAGTACAGTAAAATTATTACGGAAAATATTACAAATTCTAATTCTTTGTTGAAAATTTTATAAGTATCGACAAATCTTTTTGAAAATTCAAATTCATGAATAAACTTCTAAAAAGAAGAAGAGGTTTCCACCTACTTCAGACTCTTCCGATTAGCGGTTTACACCTGCTGGGAAGTGCCGTGCTTTCCTATCCGTCTACCCTTATATGCATATTTTTCTTTACAAAAACGTACGGTTATCTTCGGCAGATACGATTCCACCTCCAGAAATACATAGCCGCAGTGCTGCACCACTCGGGAAACCAGTGCATTAGTAATCTTTCAAAAAGGTAAACAAATATGTAAATATCAACTTGTTTACACGTTCATGATTCATCTATGCATCTAGCGCAGGATATTGTTTTCGCCGAGCCACACTATCGATCTCTCCCGGTAACAGTATTCTTCGTGCGGGAAACACATTCTTGTCATACTTCACGTAACATTTTATGCTTATTCTAATTTTATAGTTTTTATAAAAATTATACTAACAATCTCATATTATTTAACGTAAATAAAAATTAAATTTTGGCAAATTATTAACTTAATGGATATTTATATACACATCATGATAAAAATAACAATTAATTAAATTAAATCTTGAAGTGATCTTGATTATGCTTATTTCCAATTTACCACCAAACTCAAGGTCACTGCAATATGTTTACCACTAGATAGGGATGAAACGATCTTTCCGAAAGTGTAATATCCTGTCCTGGAGCCTACGTTTTTCTTGATTTACATCAGTAACTGTCCTAACTGCCTACTGACATTGCTACGGTGATATTTTACGTTATCTTACAGCAATCTATCTGTTCAGTATTAACAATAAAGAAATTATTACTATCATTGCTAGGATATGTAACACAAATGTATGATCAAAACATTCCTTTTTTCCTGGGATTAGCGACCATAAGTGAATAGTGGCCGCTAATCCCAGGAAAAAAGGAATGTTTTAATTATAAACTATTAAGGCCAGGACCAAAATAAATATTTTAAGTACAAATGTATGATATACATCAGGGATGCACATACTTTAGGAAACAGGGCCACTCGGGAAAATTAAAAGCCAAGGACGGGCCACTACAAAGAATACTTATTGACACAAATATTTTTATTTTTAAATAGTATGAATTGCTACAAATGATAAAGATAAAAGAACATTCAAAAATGTTGGTTGTAATTATGTAATCGTTTATTTCATGTATTATTATTTGGATGCATGACATTGCATTGACCTAACAATTTTGTTTATGTTTGGCTTCACATTACTTGTCGCCACACGTAAAATTGCTTCCAGATTTTCATTTGCCAGACGGTTTCGATTTTTTGTTTTGTTAAGTTTCATCGCTGAAAACGTTTGCTCACAAATATACGTCGATCCAAATAAGCTAGCGCATTTCAATTGCGTTTATTCGCAACTCTTTATAAGCGGTTTTGTCAACGCAACGGTAAAAGTTGAGTAAATTACCTTCATTAAACTTGTTTCGTAAATTATCATCATTTTGCATGTCTATTAATTGCAGCTGTATTGATTCCGGTGCATTTTCGGGTGAACTGTTGACAGGATTGCTGAAAATGTCCAATACAGGTTCAACTTTTTTGAAGTCTACAAAACAATCATGAAAAGCTTGTATCAAAATATGAATTTTTTCAACATTAGCGAAATTGACATGAGTTTTATTGAATTTCTCCATAATTTTTTGTAGTTCGGAAAATGGCTGAAATTGGCTGAATTGATTTGTGTCGTGAAAAGAGTCAATTTGCATTGAAAGGACGGAGTATAACTACGAAATCAATTGATCTTTGCCTTGGAGTCGCGTATTTAAGACATTCAAGTGATTTGTGATGTCTACAAGAAACGCTAAGTCACACAGCCAATCAGGGTTGTCGAGTTTGGGGACGTCCTCTTTCTTTTCGGCCAGAAATATTTTGATTTCTTCAATCAAGTTAAGGAATCGCTCTAGTGTCAACCCACGACTTAGCCACCTTACTTCAGTGTAAAACAGGAGATCACCATATTCGCTTTCAATATCCTCGAGAAATTGTTTGAATTGTCGGTGATTGAGACCTCGTGATTTTATAAAGTTTACAGTAGGTACCAGGTACTACAACTTTCATCACATTTTCAAATACCAATAATTTTGAACAGAGGGCCTCTTGATGTATAATGCGATGAAACTCCATTAATTCCTTAGTATCTATGTTTTTAGTTTGTAAATACTCTTTTAACATAGTTAATAGCCCAGATTTACTTCGAACCATTGAAGGTGCTTCGTCAGTCGTAATACCAGATATTTTCGTTAAATCCAAATCCATTACAGAACGTTTTTCCAGAAGAGCTTTGAGCATGTCACTCCCCTTGGTTTGACTTGTCAAAGAACTCATACCAATCAGTTCTTCACTAACTTCAAAATTTTGCGTTCCACCTCGTAAAAATATTAAGAGTTGAGCAGTGGAAGTTATCTGTAGATTCGTCGAGTACTATACAAAACAAGAAGAATGAGTGTGCTTAAAACCACACGGCAGATGTGAAAACTTCATCAAGGCGAGGTTAATAATATGAAATACACGCGTATAATATTCAGTAACGTATTAAATAAAACGTATTCGCACATTTATTTCATTTACACATGTACACACGCGTATAATATTCAATAACGTATTAAATAAAACGTAAACCTCAACCATCCCCGTATCTAAAATTTCACATTCATACGTCAATTTTCAAAAAATTCTTCCGCCATTTTTTTTTTGACATTTTGACTTTGGATTCGTGATCGGCCATCTATGACACCCCGTATCTAAAATTTTACATTCATACGTCAATTTTCAAAAAACTCGTCCGCCATTTTGTTTTTTTTGACATTTTGACTTTAGGTTCGTGATCGGCGACCTACGACATCCCCGTATCTAAAATTTCACATTCATACGTCAATTTTCAAAAAATTCTTCCGCCATTTTGTTTTTTTGCCATTTTGACTTTGGAATTGTGATCGGCGACCCCCAAAACCCCCGTATCTAAAATTTCACATCCATACGTCAATTTTCAAAAAACTCGTCCGCCATTTTGTTTTTTTTTGACATTTTGGCTTTGGAATTGTGATCGGCGACCTAAGACACCCCCGTATCTAAAATTTCACATTAATACGTCAATTTTCAAAAAAGTCTTTCGCCATTTTGTTTTTTTGACATTTTGACTTTGGAATCCTGATCGGCGACCCCCAAAACCCCCGTATCTAAAATTTCACATCCATGCGTCAATTTTCAAAAAACTCGTCCGCCATTTTGTTTTTTTTTGACATTTTGACTATGGATTTGTGATCGGCGACCTAAGACATCCCCGTATTTAAAATTTCACATTCATACGTCAATTTTCAAAAAACTCTTCCGCCATTTGTTTTTTTTTTGATATTTTCACTATGGATTGGTGATCGGCGACCTAAGACACCCCCGTATCTAAAATTTCACTTTCATACGTCAATTTTCTATAATACGAAATACACGCGTATAATATTCAGTAACGTATTAAATAAAACATATTCGCACATTTATTACATTTACGCGAGCGGCCATTTCGTTTGGTTGGTTCGGACGTATGTGTATGTATAAATAGACGATATAAATACTCACTTACAGTCCCGCGCTTGGTCTGATGGTAACGTGTCGGCTTCATAGTACTTCATGCCCGTGCGGCTCGGGATCGAATCTGTTCTGGAACATGAATTTATTTATTCATTTACCTCTATATGATATATTTATTTATCTTGTTCCCTTACCCGATTTTACCCGAACGAGCGTTACATATCCGAGCGTTGCAGTCAGTCTTGTTCAGTGCCTACAATCAGCGCAACGCGCCTAAAGAAGTTTACACTTCACTTCGATTTCGTAGCTAATTGCTCTTCTGTATTAGCTGCTAATGTGGTAATTCTTCTTTGAACAATCATCCGATTTAGTTGAATTTTCTTAAACTTCTTTGCATCTTTCGAAAACATTTTTTTGCGGCGATATCTAAGCACTGCTTAACAAACTGACCATCTTTAAAAGGCCGACAAGTTTTTGCTATTATTCGAGATATTTCATAGCTAACTTCATTAGCTGTTTCAGCATCTTGAATTGGTTTTGTAAACATAACCGATATACATACTAAAGACATTTACCATAAGGGCATGTTTTTCAAAGTCCTAGGCAGAAGTAGCTATCTAAGCTAGAAATAAAACCGAAGGAGATGTTTTCAACATTTACAAACAGATCAACGCAAATGAAATCTTTTATTTACTGCCCGAAATATGTTTCTTTAAATCGCCAGCGTTTTCAAGATCAATAACACACTGAATAATGCGAATTTCCAGCATATGTTTACGCATTAACAGACGATAAATGTTAATATGTTGACACAGTTACAAATCATGAATTAAATTGAATACAGAGTTTTTTTGTAGCAGAGGTTATAGATGCACAAACGATGCATATGAACTGTGAGATTTCCGACGAATCGTATACGTAGAAAATCCTTTAGAGAAGACCGGGGTAAATTGATAGAGGAACAGATTGGTGTAAATCGCTTTATATTACACCAGGGGTTCCTCTGCCAGTGAGATTTGGATAACAAACTGTTTACAAACATTTTCTCTGTATGCAACTGCTTAATATATAATTTTATTTCAAGCACATGTCCGTAAATCCGTAAATCGGTATCCGGTTCTACATAAAATATTAAAATTTTACCACTTTATATACTGCGATATCCTTTCAACATTTTAAATTCAATGACGTCATGGTTGACATATCAATACATTCACATAAACAAATGCTCATAATTACATCATCGAAAAACCATCAATCACAGTAAGTAGAAGTGATTAGCATAAATGTTTATAACAAAATCTGTAATACTAGTAAATTAAAACTAGGGTCCTTGAATACACATCCTCTAACTCAAGTTCATGTACTTTTAGGTTAATAAACTTTACTACCGTAAAGTGTTTTTAAAATCACAACG
This sequence comes from Amphimallon solstitiale, assembly GCA_963170755.1. Lineage (NCBI taxonomy): Eukaryota > Metazoa > Arthropoda > Insecta > Coleoptera > Scarabaeidae > Amphimallon > Amphimallon solstitiale. The sequence continues at coordinate 21,466,889 of OY720675.1, read as the reverse complement.
TCTTTGCGATATATTTTTTTAGAATGAAATAATGTGGAAATTAAAGAGAATATACAAGAGATAAACGAAGACACTATAAACATACATGATTGTTCCAAGAACTATTATACTTCAATGGGTCTTGAAGTTAGTCGTAATAGGCCAAGCAAGCTCTACCATGCTTGCAGCTACAAGATGGGATACTCGTATCACGTGACCATCAAGACACATGATTGATAGTCTACCCATACTATTGAGAGTGTGTCCCCCTATCAAAACAGCTGTACTGCATAATATACGTAGTGCCTTTAGCAAACAAGCCTGGTAATCCGTCTGTGGACTGGGTTGCTCAAACTAATCACGTAGTATATCTGGTCAACGTATTTCAAAAATATAAATGTACAAGAATGTAGCAAAGTAAGCATTTAATGCACGATTGAATAGCAAATTGGTTCATTTTACAAGGTAGCCTGTGGATCTAATAATTTAATAATTAACATAGAAACGGTTAGCAATTATTGTTGTTTAGTTGTTATGTACATTTTTCACAAACTTTCTGAATTTGCATTGTACAAAATGAGTGAAGAAATTTCATCGGAAGTTGAACGATTGGCTGAGCAAGCCCAATTGAAATTAATTCCACAAAAATCAAAAAATGCATATTATAAAGAATACGAGACATTATTGGCTTGGATGACAAGAATTACCAAACTGCGGACGAAACACAATTTAAAGAAACTTCTTGTTTGAATTAATTGCTTGACATAAACAACTCGACTTTCTTGTGATATCCTGTAGGTATAATAACAAACCGATTAATGCAAGAAAATGAAATGGTTTTTCTCTTAAAACTATCGCGATTAAAAATCGAATCTTATTTACGTAAATCGTTCTTTATATAACCACTCGATTCCTTATACTTTTCTCAGAACATTTCCCAGGTATATTATTATAATCAGTGCGTGACATTTATGTTTTTTAAGCTAATTTCGATTTTAATCGGCACCCGTCTTTAAGACTTTTGGATTGCGTTACACTCTCGGACTGGTTTTGAACTGTTCGAGTGCCGAAAAAAGCTTTCGCTTCTATTTGTTTTTGTGCGGTTCAGTATAAAGGAGAGAGAGAGGGTACACGCCATTTAATAATTACAATGAAAGCAAATCGACCGAAAATTGCAATTCATCCGATTTTATGATGTTGCGAGTCTTCTTACTAGTCTTCTTAGTAAGTACCCGATCGATAAAATGAATTTCTTACGGTCATGGTTATTCTTCTGCAATTACGTTTAGATGTGTATTGAGAATTTTTAAGTGCTTTACATAATTTGTCTGAGGAATATTGACTAATATTATTGAAAAATTATTTCATCCGCGAAACCAATTTGGGGTGAACTTTTATGTTAACTAGTTGCTATTAACATTGCTCGGTGCTTGACAGACTTATACTATACAGGGTGTTTAAAAAATAAGCGGCAATATTAAAGGGGTTGACTGTCCAGGTCATTTTATACAAAAAAGTTTATAATAAACAAGGTCCGCAAACGCTTCGTTACCGATCTACAGCGTGTTGAAGTTTAATTAAAAGAAACAGTAAAAATTAGATTTCTCCAAGACGGCATTAAAGATCATAATGAAATTTTAGGCGTGTTATTTTTCAAGAAAAAAATAGGACGCCGCTGATTTCTCTAAAAATAAAAATATGTTTCTATTCTTTGTTTAATTGTGAAGAAAAAAGCTCTCTTGACTTTTTATCGTACGACGTAACGTTTTTTAGTAAAAAAAAAACACATTTTAGTGCATGTACATTTATCATGCTTACAAAAATATTTTTAAACAGTCCTGTTTTATTCACTGACTAATTTTGTATGTGTCGAATTTGTTGAATTTCCTTATCATGAATCGCTATACAAATGCAGAGATGACCGACATGCACTACATTTATGGACTTGCTGATGGAAATGCATTAGAAGCTAGGCGGTTGTATACTGAAAGATTTCCTGGCCGTATTGCTCCTGATAGAAAAACTTTCGAAAGTATTCATCGGCGTCTTTATGAAACAGGCACATTAAGACGAAATGGAGGAGCAGGAAGGCCAAGGACAGCAAGAACGGTAGAGCTGGAAGAGGATGTGCTAGACATGATTGAAGAAGATCGTGGTACTTCTACTCGAAAAATTGCTGACGCTTTGGATGTAAGTAATGGGACTATTTGGCACATTCTGAAGGAAAATTTGTTGTACCCATTCCATATACAACGCGTTCAAGCATTACTTCCTGCTGATTTTCCTCCTCGCATTGCATTCTGTCAATGGCTTTTGCAGAAAATGGTTCAAATCCCTCAATTCCTGATGTTGATTCTGTTCACCGATGAAGCGAATTTTTCAAGAAATGCAATACGCAATTTCCATAATAACCATGTATGGTGTGACGAATATCCACATGAAATTGTTGAAAATCGTTTTCAACATCAGTTTTCTTTGAACGTTTGGCTTGGGATTGTGGGTGACTGCCTAGTTGGACCGGTATTTTTACCAAGGAGACTAACCGGAGAGGTGTATCGCAACTTTTTGGAAAACACGCTCCCTGGATTTCTGGAGGACGTACCATTAGCAATTAGAGATGCAATGTGGTATATGCACGATGGTGCACCAGCCCACTTTAGTCAAGTAACTCGTGATTTCTTAACACAAGCAGACGGAAATCGCTGGATTGGCCGAGGTGGACCACACTTATGGCCTGCACGATCCCCGGACTTAAATCCCCTGGATTTTTTTCCTGTGGGGCCATTTGAAGTCATTGGTGTACGCTACTCCATTGGAAAACGTAGAAGACAGAAGACTTAAGAAATCGAATCATTGCTGGGTGCAACTCAATTGAAACCGATCCTGTTGTTTTTGAGAGAGTTCGCCAGTCGATGAGGAGAAGATTGGATTCTTGCATCCGAGCTCGAGGTGGTCACTTTGCACAGTTATTGTAATTTTTGCTTGCTAAAATTGTTGGTATGGTAAAATATTTGTTTTTGCCCTTAAATAAAACCCTTGTTATTTAAAAAAAAATACTGTAATAAATGTACATGCACTAAAATGTGTTTTTTTTACTAAAAAACGGTACGTCGTATGATAGAAAGTTAAGAGAGCTTTTTTCTTCACAATTAAACAAAGAATAGAAACATATTTTTATTTTTAGAGAAATCAGCAGCGTCCTATTTTTTTCTTGAAAAATAGCACGCCTAAAATTTCATTATGATCTTTAATGCCGTCTTGGAGAAATCTAATTTTTACTGTTTCTTTTAATTAAACTTCAACACGCTGTAGATCGGTAACGAAGCGTTTGCGGACCTTGTTTATTATAAACTTTTTGTATAAAATGACCTGGACAATCAACCCCTTTAATATTGCCGCATCTTTTTTAAACACCCTGTATACAGGTGTTCCAGAAATAAAAACACGGAGTAGCAGAAATCGGAAGCTAGATTGTGTAAAAACGTACCCTCAAAATATCAAGTCTCTATTCGTGCGCAGACGGCAGAAAAAAAATAATAAAGAATTCAATTGGCCTTACGCCGACCCTGGACTAAATATCCACTTGCTTCACTTTCACAATCGGTCCTGTTCACGACCAGCATATTACTTGTGTTAAAAAAAGGGGGAGGAATAGATACTTCATAATAAATATCAAACCATTAATTACTTTAATTTTACACCTGCTAGAAAAAAATAATTACATTCTTGATATTTACTGTAATCTAGAACAACTACGATTTATTGAATATTCTAAAATAATAATAATCAGCTGTTTCCGACTACAAACACATTAAAGAGCAACAACCTTCCTATTTTAAAAATAAAAACAATCTTTTATTGTCTGCAATAAAGTGGGTCGCCCATCTGGCAAAAAATATGTTTTATATGAATGAGTACGATTTAACGTTTTTTTCCCGTTTTATACAAATAAAAGCGTATTTTTCTATGAATGCGTGTTCGTTTCTATTTACAAATGAGCATTCTTACGTGTATTTATAAACATACATTCTGTGCCAGGTCCGTAATGTAATTTTTTTATGTAGAAAACAACATAGAAAATTAAATTTTTAATTTCTTCGTTATTGCGGTATATTTGGGCCTGTTTCTGTTCGTACTTTACATACCTGCTACTCCGTCTTTTTATTTCTGGGACAGCCTGCATACTATTCTTTTTTGCAAAAATCAAAAATATGGCGATTATTCCAGTTTGTTCTAGGTTTGTTATAAATTGTTCCAAAGTATTTAAAAAAAAGACTTTTTACCCAGCGCCCTTTTTCTCAAACATTGAAATTCTGAAGGTTGTTTCAAGTTGTTATAGTTGTTCTAAACATTTTTGCAAAGAATTTCAAAGAAAATTTCAAAATTGACCGAGATAATCGGAAAAACGGTTTTTTTCCAGCGCCCTTTATTTAAAAATCGTAATACTGACTGTTGTTCTAGGTATGTTCTAAACTGTTCCAAAGTATTTAAAGAAAATCAAAATCACTGTTTTTGTAAAAATTAAAATTTTAGCCGTTGTTCCGGGTTGTTTTAGGTTCGTTCTAAACATTGTTCTAATACATAAAAATTTCTTCTCCTTATTCTTCGAAAGATCTTTGAGGTCTGTTAATGACAAAGGCTGTCTTAATTTGGTTGGTTATCTATCTGGTGAGGCGGAACTCCCTCTCTCCTTCCATCTCTTGGATGGCCTCCCCACTGGTCGTCTGCTGAAAGTGGGGAAAACGAAAGCCAAAAGTGTGAAGTCAGACACCGTTTTTGTAAAAATAAAGATTTTAGCCGTTGTTCCAGGTTGTTTTAGGTTTGTTCTAAACATTGTTCTAATACATAAAGATTTTTTTCTTCTTATTCTTCGAAAGATCTTTGAGGTCTGTTAATGACGAAGGCTGTCTTAATTTGGTTGGTTATCCTGTGAGGCTCCTTCCATCTCTTGGATGGCCTCCCCACTGATCATCTACTTCCTGGTTTTCCGTCTTGAGCAATGTCTGCCAGTCTGTTTTTGTCCATTCTATCTACATGGTCACGCCAATATCATCTTCTTATGTCCTGTTTCTTACTATGTGACACAGTGTCTTTTCTGCGATGGTTTTTAAGGTTTTGATGGCTATTTTCCCAGGAGGCCCTTTGTCTTGTTTGTGTCATCTAGAGCCCCGATACCATAGGTTCGATCTAACACAGGAATTATATATCCACAGCTCACTGTCAATGCTCATATGGTTGGTTTTTCAGATATCTCTTAAGTAGCTTGATATTGCTGAGGCTGTGTTTTGTTATCGTTTATCTCTCACTCTCACTTCCATGTAATGGAAGCTCATTACCTTTTCTATTGGCTTATTGTCTATTACGGCTTTACTGGTTCTTTGGAAAAATGTATGCACTTTGTTTTATTGATGGAAATTGACGTCTCATAAGACATATTGCTGTGACAACATATATTTGTGGGTATTACCACAAGTTGGGTATAGTCTTTTGTATATGCTGTACTCTTAAAATTATTCTTTATACACCAAAAACTTATAATTGGTTTTGTATTTTATTTTATATTGTTGAAGCATGTACTTAATGACTATTGTGGGTTCTGGCAATGTATGTGGTTCCTTCTCCTTCACTGGTGATCTTTCTCTTGCTCATAATAGGGAAAAGGTAATAGTTTTGTTCAAAGAAAAACTGTATGTCTATACAACATAATCATATACCTTTTATTTTTGTAATTTATAGATTCAAAATAATTTTTACATACACCTTTATGCTCTAAACAAAATACATAATTGAAAATGCTCATATCATTTATACCTAATGTCGGTTGTAATGTATGTAAATCTTTTATTTATTTATTTATTATGCTGAACAAAATAAATATTTATCCTGTAAATAAATAAATGTAAACTTTTATTGTACATTGATAGTGATACTTATCGATGTAATTATATTTATATATTGGCTTCAATTAATTGCCTTAGACAACCATTTGCACGTGTTGTATCTAGCTCTTAATCTTTGCCTTGTGAAACTTTTAATTAATTATTAGCCTAACTTGAAAGAGATTAATGATGCCTAGACAATACGATGAAGAAAATGCTCATTCGCACGTAGCATCTCTCCAACTGCCTAACACCATTAGTCCTGTTTTGTTGTAATTCCAACTTTATGAATTAAAAGAAAACCTTACAGGATAATATATTTGCTTATCTATATTGTCCAACATTACATTGATTAATCATTTGCCCGTAAAAACCAATGTCTGTCTAACAATTTGTATAAATTCTTTTCAAAAAAAACTTACTTGCTATCTTTTAATATTTCATCAAAATGTTCATTTTGAATGTCCATATTGTACGTTTCAAGTGAATTTAAATATATATTAAATAAAAGAAGAATTATTATGAATAAACGTGATAAAGAAATAATGAAAACTACTATTCTACAATGTAACAATTAATTTTAAAAGCGTCTTATTCTTTCGGAGTCGAAATCAGAAGTCCCTTCTTGTCGAATCTTGTTTCTTATTTATAGCGGCAAAAAAACTCTACGTTGACCATTGCGCCCTCTAGTCCATATTTTAGGTTGGCATTGGAATACGCGTTCCAGTGAAGTCGCTGCCCGCATGTTGCCGTCTTGATACACGCACACATACACATACCGTTCTGACAGTTCTCCACTCACTAAAACGTCAACATATCGCAAATTGTTTTCTTATTCAAAAAGTCTTTTCTGCCTCGCACAGCATTTCCAACGGTAGGTTTATTCTTGTTGCTAATACCATCCTTCTTTGTATTCGTCAATGAACCTATTGCCTTGTTCATTGTTCGATACATATTTTTTCTTTCCATTTATTAATGTCAATTTCACTTTTCTTTTAGCTGGATTGCGACTTGGTAAAATGGGAAACATGTTGGAGATAACTATTATTTTTCTTCCCGCACTGCCTGTACCTGGAGGACACGTTTGTTTCTTCACTGTTTCTCTGTCCTCTATCCATGATCTTTCTATTGGTGAAATGTCAATCTGCAATAAACTTTACACAAGTTTTATATTTTTTTGTCTTTTGTAGGTCATGAAACTGTACACGTCTGTTTCCAGTCTCTGAAGCATTGTGTTACAAACAAATCATAAACACATATACTTTTTATTTATGATATCAGCTACCTTTTAATACAAAATGTTATTGCTGATCGTTTTTACGTTTTACATATTTTTATATCCTTTTCTTAGTCTAGTTATAAGCTAAGGTAAATTTTATCTTTTAATACAATTTAGTTCTTAAACTCTTTCATAAAGTTTTATTGCTTTATGCATGTAAATCATAATAATTTACTTAGTCACATTTGCCTTTCTTAATATCGTCTTTCATCTTTTTCATGATATATAAACCATACATCTTGTGTAATCTTTTACAAAAGAAATATATTACTTATATTTATTTTGTCTTTTATTTCATATTTATTTAATAAATTTTTATTCTACATTTTTCAATATTTATTTGAATAATAATAGTTTTTAAATCACTTTTGTATATTGACCATGTGTATGCAACTTTGTATACATCCATGTAATTTTTGTTGCATATTTTACTCAATAATATTTATTTTATTTCAAAACTTAAACTAATCCTTAAGGCTATTCTTATTTTATAAACTTGCGAGTTCACGGCAATATGTGTTTGTGTTTGCAAGTTGTTTTCTTTTTCTGCAAGGATTACTGCTTATCAACTGCTTAGCACACCATGCTGATTATCTTGTTTTTAAGTCTGTATTCCTTGTTCATTGTTGTCACCTCGTGCAAAATCTCGTTCACGACGAGGTTAAGGAATGGGCTAAGGCTATCCCCCTGTCTTAGTCCTGTTAGTGTTGGTCTTATGTTGTTTCAAAATCTGCTTTTATTCATGTTGTGTTACCTGTGATCAGATTTTTGATTATGTTTATGATTGACACTGGCATTTGTTTCTTTCTCAATATATCTAGTATACCGGGCAATTGAACTCTGTCGAACGCCTTTGTTAGGTCAATAAAACACAAATAAGCAGGGGAATCGAATTCAATAGCCTTCTCTTTTACCTGTCTTTAATGAACAGTGCATCAGTATAAATTGAATATTCAGATTTAGCTTCTTGTGTACCTACAAGATGTTAAATTTGATATGCGTTTTATTTTTGTAACCCTCTTTGGCTATTAAAATTAGCATTTCTCGCAGATCTTTTCAAACACCTAAATATTTTAAATAACAGTCTTCAAGGGAGAGAAGAAAGCCTTCTAACGGCAGAGGAGAAAATCAAGAAATTTCTCGTAAAACTTCGTTTGTGGTCAACGTCTTTACAAAAAATGATGTATGCGTTCAGTATATTACCGAAGAAATTGCAGTGGACCAATCATTGGTAGTACGTTCTCACATACATTGCATGGCAAAGAACTTGCAAAATTTGCAACAGAAGCTATTCAGTTACTTGCCAGAACTGAACTTTCAAGCTAACAACAGGCATAGATGGATACTAAATCATTTTATAGATGTCAGAAGACGACAGAAAATCTTTGGCTGCTGACGGCATGCCCAATATGGACTTTGGTTCGCAAACGGTTGACGTCTTCTGGATGAAGAGAAAAGAAGATCTTTCAGAGCTGGCAAGGCAAGCTTTGAAATTATTAGTTCCTTTCGCCACTTCTTACCTATGTAAACTAACTTTCTCTTTAATGGTTAACATAAAAACTAAGAAGAGAAGTAGGCTCCAATAGGAAAATGATGTAATTATTTATTTGTCAAACATAGAACCAAGGTTAGAAAAAATATTAGATAATAATCAGGTACAGCCTTCTCACTAAAGTTGTTGTTTTTCATTGGAGTGTAGGACCTATAAACCTTGCTTTTTACTTTTAATTGGCTTGCGACCGCGATCCCCCGAGTAAGACTTCGGGATCCCTCTGGGGGGGGGGGGGGTCGCGACCCACAGATTGAAAAACACTGCTTTCGTTTGTCCGCAATTATATCAATGTTTCCCAGTTTTATTGTCTTTAAAATTTATAATTGCTTCTGCAATTTTATTATTTTTGCATTTAAAACTTAATTTGTGTAATGTGTAACTTTTAAATTGATATTATTATTATTTTCACATAAAAACAAAGATTTGATATTGGCAGAATTTGATAGATGAATTTGTAAATGAAGTGATTTTTATATTACTGAATGTATAATTGAATCCTCTCCTTCTGATCTATCCAAAAGACCTGTTAATAACTTTACATTCAATCGATATTTTGAACATACATTTGTCCATTATTATATTTGAAAATTCTGTCTACGAAACCGAATTTTCTTCTATCTTTTCTAAAATAAATATTACCTAACATAAAACACAAAATTGCTCTCGAATCTCCAGAGTTTTTCATTCGTGTGGATCCTGGTGCATTCGCAATTTCCCTCTGCTCCGGATGGAGTTTAATTTGATGTAGTTTACGGAGGCGGAACTCTACCCGCCCCATCCCTAATATGGGTAGGTTTATTGAGTCGTTCCAACATCCGCTTTTTCGGTTCTCTCTCATTCACTTAATCGATAAGAAGTGAATATTGAAGGATAAGGAAAACTACATTTTCCTCCTTTATTCGTCGATATAATTTCCTTTTCCTCCTTGAATTGGCCAAGTACGAACAATGTATATAAAACGAGACAAAAAATTCTATATGCAAAAAAATTATTTGAAAATTCATTAAATCTGATTTAATAAGATTTGTAAAGAGACGAAATGAATTATTTAATGAATTTCTTGAATAAATGTAATTAGAATTTTATATATTTCAAGCATGTTGGTTTCATTTTATTATCTATTAATTGGTTTGTGAAGTGTACTAAGGGCCATCAACATTAATCATTTTGTTCTGTGGTTTTACTGTAAAGAGGAACGCGGGATATGGTAAAATCTCTAAATTGTATACACTAAATTGTATACACTCTTATCTTCATCACATTTTCTTAAGAAATGTCCAGAGACCTACGTTGATCCATTATGTCGCATTATAAATAAATCTTAACAGTCTAAAATTTTAGTATTTTGCATTGTTGTCTGATGCGAAAGTTCGCGAAGGAATATTTGTTGGCCCACAAGTTAGGAAGCTGTTCAAAGACGAACATTTTGAACGTACGATGATAGATTTAGAGTTGGCAGCATGGATTTCTTTTAAAAATGTTTTCAAATATTTTCTGGGGAATCAAAAGAGTGAAAACTGCCAAGATATTGTTAAGAAAACTTCCTATTTTGAAAGTACCATAAATAAAACTCAAATTTCAGTTCAAATACACATTTATTTATTTTCGGTGTGCGCCGATATTTCGGGGTCGCTCTGCATCGAACATAAAATATACAACATATATACATGTCAATCGCTCGAGGAGCTATGGGCCCCTACATATACGCACATGCCAGACACTGCCGTCCGTATGTATACATAGGAGGCCTTGCATCGTCTTCGGTGTATAGTCGTGTAGCCCTGTCGGCAGACAATAAATTCGGCTGCTGAGACTGTATACGCCCGAAAAGAAGCTCCGCATCAGTATGCTCACAATATTTGTAAGTAAAAAAATACATTAAGTGACAATATAATTAAAAGTTAAAAAAAAAAAAAACATACATTACAAAAATATAATAACATTCATATATAGAGCAAGAAACAATAATAATATAAAATAAAATATGTTAAGTTCTTAACAGATATCGTGGCTAATTTGCTAGAAAACTATAAAAATTTAATGTGCCAAATGTCACTTAAAGTTCATTTTTTGCATTCAAATTTGGATTTCTTCCGTGCTAATTTAGGAAAGACGAGTGATGAATATTGGGAAAGGTTCTATCAAGAGATTGCTGAAATGGAAAAACGATATCTAAAATATTTGAGAAGGTTGTATATACCAAGTTATATCGTGTTATTGTTAACCACAATTTAATAAATAAATACCAACATGATTTCCTCAGAGATACAAGTATGAAAACCGTTTTATTCGATTATGTAAATAACATTCTTTGTCCGCTAGAAAACAAATCAAAGCTCAACGGTGTAAGTGATACTTCGTTCAGTTGGTTTGAATCGTATTTAACTAATCGTAATCATATTACGCGCTTATCTGGGGTTAACTCTTACTTTCTCTCGTCGGAGTTTTCATTAGACTGGGGTGTCCCTCATGGCAGTATTTTGGGCCCTTTACTGTTTGTGATTTATTTTGATGTTGTCTATGCTGTCTAACTATCGACGACCATTTGCAGTGACACGATCATATTAATATTGTATGTAAAAAATTGCATGGCTTATGTTATGCGTTTTCACATTTAAGAAATTTAATTTGTAGAGGACGAAGGAAATTCAAGAAGCATATATATAGAAACAACATATACCGGGTGGTGCAATAGTGTGTCGGCGGAGCTTAGTATGAAAACTATTAACGCTGTAGCAATGAGACTTTACGTATGTATATAGTATGCGGCTGTGCATTTTCTAATTTTATTTACAAATATACAGCCTGTTCCAAATTTTCGCAACCACCTTCAACTTTTTTATTTTAAATACATTGCTATACTTTCTAGATATTATAATGATAGCCATTCATATTATCTTTGCAATGGTATATGGATATGTGCATTCAGACTGTTATTTTTGATTTTATTGATAATTTTGTTAAAATCTTGACAGTTGCAGCATCTAACATTTTAAGCCTTAGTCTGAGAATGGGTAGAATGCCTCACGTAACTCTTGTGTTACTAATTTATGGACTAACACGTTATTCGTTTTGAGGTTGAACAAAGTGAATAAATATACAGGGTGTTAAATATGTCGTGTGTAAGTTATCGATTTTTATTGATTATTTTCTCGTTTTTTTTTAATCTAACCTATAATATTTTAATAAGTCAGCATATTCGTCGTAGAATTGCCTTTAAAATGATAACATAGTACTTATTTCAAGTATTTTCAAAGTTATAACCATTTAATGGGATATACTTATGTTTATAATATGCAAAATGCGGGAGGCATCTAATATAGCTGGTTGGCCATGAAAATAAAACAAAGTAATTTTAACAAACACCTGTTTTTTAAATGCTTTATCATTAGTTTTAGAATTACATTTGGAAAATTTTTCATAATAAAACAATCTTAATTTAAAATGTGTTCAAATATATTTCCATTTTGCTCTACACATGCTCTCAACCGTCTCTGTATCGACAGACTTACATTCTGAGCCAAGTTATTCTCACTTAATTGAAGAAAAGCGTTTCTTATTCGTTGCTGCACGTTCTCTGCCGTTGTAGGGGGTGTTGCGAACAATGTTTTTTACAGTTGGCCAAGAAATGACAAGACTAATCAAAAAATGTAATATTGATTTTGTGGCCCCAATTATGACATTTTAAATTAATTTTATACGCCTTTTTAGGTATATTGGCTACGAATAATTTTATGTTTTTACTAATATACTTGACTGTAAACATGGCATATACACGGTACCTACTACATTGCTAACTACGGTTGGTATTGTCTGTGGAGATGGATAAACTTTATGGAGTAATGCAATTATTAATAGTAACACTCTACTACACATATTATTAAATGAATAAACACTTCTTAGTTATACCGTACTGATGAGGACATGCGAGTGTGAAACACGTGTCTGTGATTGCACTACATTACACTGCAGTTTTTAATAATTCGATTTTAATTTATACATGTCGACGTTTTTTTCATTCTATGTTTTATCACTTGTTTGTAATAGGTTGGCGTTGTCTACTGTGTGCTGAAATAAGGTGTTGGCTTGTTGTTAATGTACTATGATTGTCAATGAAGCCATTAATAAATATAGTAAAGAATCCATATTCCAATACTTTTGTCAAAAATATTTTTCAGTTTTATTAATAGTTGGTTAATATTTGAATGTTTTAATTAATTGATAAAGATAATATGTATATTATCCAAACCTTTATTAATTTATATATTGTGTAAATTCATGATTATTATATTTATTTTAAATTATAATGGACATAATATCTTCTTTCAACTCGTATTTAACGTATAAAATTATTGATAATTTTTTAGACTGATGGTGAATTTAAAACATCAAATTTTACCATGATCATTTCCGCAAGAGGTCAGTCACTTTAAAATTCGTTCTCTTTAACTTTTCCCGGCCTTTTTTTGTGTGTACATTTAATTAATACAGCCGCGCATATCTCAACCTATACGTACAACATGCAAATAACGGTTAATTTAGAATAAAACAAAAAAAGCAAGCATTGAAATTACCTAGAGGCAAATAAACTGCTCTACCGTGATTCAAATTAAGTAATATTAACGTCGTCGGGACCGAAAATTTATTTGCTAAAAACCGAACGTCAAAACTGGTTTGATAATAATAGCGATATCAAATGGACAATGAGCGAGACCAGCGTCTACACATACCAATCTACTTTCGAGCTTACTGAAACCGACACAGTGCGATATATTGATAATCGACGAGAACAAACATATTGTAATGGCATAACTTCTAGTAATAAATAAATGGAATTACATTCTTATTATTTATCCCCTCATGTTAAGCTCCTAATTTAAAATCGTAAAAGACAAATTGATTATTAGAAAGCTGCGTTGTTAAGATATTCCCTGGCTAGGTCAAATTAAAGTATTATTAACGTATTTCTCAGTTTAATGAGTTTATATACATTGTTAAATTCAATCAGTACTGATCTCACTAAAATAACCCAACATAATAACATGAATTTGTATGTAAATAAATTTTAAACTGCATTCTAAATCGTGAAAGCTTACAATCTATTATGATACTACTCAAAACCAAAATATTATTCACTTTAAGAAAACATCATATTATCAATAAATCAATGTGTATTTTATCGATAATCAATACTTGTAAAATTACATGTTATCCTCTTCAGTAAATATCATCCAAGATTATAAAAATGATTTGTTTCTAATATAAATTCAAACTTAAACTCCTAAACGTCACTTGAAATGTCAAAACATATAAAGTTTGTATTAAATCTATCTCTTTTAGAATAAGTTCTAATATTGTGCTGTATAAAAATAATTAATATACTTTCTATTGAAAATAACTATATATATTAAATTTGAATACTGAAATTGCAATTTATACGTCAAATTACAAAAGAAATGTCACATAAATAAACATAAATCTTGACAGTAACCATACAGTAACTTCTACTTTAAATTGGGTTGTTATGCAAACCAACTTATACTACGGATGCGTTAAGTTCAGTTGCACGTCATCGATGGCGTTTACATGTTGTCATAATTGTATTAGAGAAACTAAAAAAGTTACTTTGTTTAATTATACTTGAGGGTATTTATTTCATTAGCTTAAATAGAAGATTTATAAATTGATCGTAATATACGCATTCATGGCAAATAAACACATAATTTCCTTTTCAATATTAAATTTCTTTATTACATATTTTTAATAGATTAATGGTTCAATTCGGTGTTGACAGATAAATCATATCTGTCAAAAAGACGTGCGTTGTGTATATTCTTCCTGTCAAATTTTTCATGTTTATTTTTGCTTTGATATAAATTGTTTAGAAACAGTGCTTCTTAGAAATGTATTTATTATTTATTTGCGTTCATTGAATATAATGCCGAAAGGTTTGTGTAAACAGTCGAGGCTTTTTACAAACTCTTCTAAAATCATGTGTTAAATTTAATGTGAATAGCGTAAGTATTGCTTATTTTAAATTATATTATGGATACATTATGAAACATTTAAGGTTTTTCGACAAGAAAGACTGAAGTCTTAGAGCATTTTAATTACTAAATATATTACGTTATAGTTATTGTATTGTGAATAATTTTTTTCTTTGGTTATATCAAATGTCACTGACAGAAATAAAAATAGATCCGGCAACATATTCAAGGCGAGTCGTCATGGATCTAGTATGACGTGCAACTGAATGTAACGCGTTTCCACCATATTAACATTTGCCTTGAAAATAAAAATTTATGAGTAAATCAATTTAATACTCATCAATTCATATAGTTCTTTCATCAATGGATAGTCCGCATACAGGATCCTTCACACTAACTTGATGGTTAACTAGAAAATTGCCTTACTTCATACATACATACATACTTCATTCATAGTTTGTGAAATTTAAATTAAGTTGGTATATAAGTACTAATTTACAATTTGAATTGTCAAAGTGACGTTTCAAAATGTTTGATTTAGAACATAAGATTTTTCTTACTGAAAATTATTTTAAAAACGCCGAACGACAAGAGAATGGTGAATGGACATATTCAGTACCGCACTGCATCAATGATTTTCAAAATGCCTTCCCTAATTTTCCTGCGGATTATCAAAAATTAGTCCAAGAAATTTACACATGTGTGGCGAAATTTCGTAATGTTGGAACTGTAGGTAGGAAAGCTGGTAGTGGCGCGCCCAAAAAAAGGACTCCTGAGATTGTGGCAGATGTTGCAGAAAGAATGGAACAGTCTCCCAAAAAATCTCTTCGCAGATTAGCCCAAGAAATAAACCTTTCATATGGAACTTGTCAAAAAATTTTAAAAGAAAATTTAAATCTTTATCCCTATAAGATTAACGTCGTTCAAGAGCTATTCCCTCGAGATTTTCCTGTACGAATAGAATACTGTCAGTGGTTTTTGAATAATTTAAATAACAACAACACTTTGGATTTAACATTTTTTTCTGACGAAGCATGGTTTCACCTATCCGGCTATATAAACAGACAAAATATGCGTATTTGGTCTTCGGAGAATCCTCATGAGTTTATTCAATCGCCTCTCCATCCGCAGAAAATTGGTGTTTGGCTAGCGGTTTCTAGAAGGCGTATATTTGGACCTGTGTTTTTTGAAGAAACGATAAATGCTGAGAGATATCGAAATAATTTACTTGAACCGTTTTTACAAAATCTTCATGATGACGACCTTTTACATGGGTATTTCCAACAGGACAATGCAACAGCTCACAAAACATGGGAAAGTATGGCTCGAATTCGCGAGTTTTATGATAATCGAGTCATTGAATTTCCGCCTCGCAGTCCGGACTTAACGATTCTTGATTATTTCATTTATCCGTATCTGAAAAACACAGTTTACAAAAATAACCCACAAAACCTTGAAGAACTACAAGAGGCAATTTCTAATGCATGTAACGCTATAACCGTTCAGATGTTGGCAAATGCTTTTGAAAATATGAAACGGAGGGTTAACAGTTGCATTGCAACAGGGGGAGAACACTTTGAACACCTTTTGTAATTCACAATAAAACTAATTTATCTTGTAATGCTTTCATTTCCATTAAATTTAAATCGATTACACATAAGATTCACAAATGTCACAAAGTATAACATAACCGCAAATTTCAATTAATCAATAATTGACATTCTGGACAACCTAATAAAAAAAATCCCGCCTGCTATAATTTAGAATTTAAATGATCGCGTGGTACTACGGTTGAGAAGACTATTATTGCCCTTGTGGCTTAAATTCCTCGACGCTACACGCCTCGGGCCACTCGGGCAATAATAGTCATCTTCTTAACCTTAATATGTAATATACTATTTTTCGAAATGAAGGGGGCTATACGGAGTAACGGTTTTATTGAAGATAATGATTCGTTAGAGGATGAGAAACACGACATATGAACGGTAGTACATTCGAAAATAGATTGGTATGTTTAGACTCTAGTCTATTGTATAACGTGTCAGTGTAATCTATTAGAAACAAGCTAAAACCGTAGCCAATGATGAAGAATCAGCGTTGTGCCGCCTTAATTATGTTAAATAAAAAAGAAAAAGGAACGGAAATTGATACTCGAGAGAAAAAAAACAGCACAAACAACTTTTCGCAAGTTCATTGCCACTGTGAAATGGTTCAAAGATCGGTAAAGATAAACCGAAGAAAAAAGTGTAAATAAGAGAAAAGAAAACAAAAAAAAACACGAAAAGTAAAGAAAAGAAACAAAGCATAATAAGTAAGAGATGTAATCTTGCCTTGTGCTTGTGCAGATGAACAAACACAGACAGTGTCAGCTGGTTGATCGCCTTGTTTGGTTGTGGATTTTTGCAGATACTTCTGTACATTATATACATACTTCTTTTAAATACCGTAGGATTTTATTCTGTATTAATTAAATGTATATTTTATATGTAATGTTATTACATAAAGGATGTAGATACCACGCCAGTTTGTTTAATTGACGCCGTGGAATGTCGATTTTAGATAATGTCTTTCGTATCCTTTAACACGAATTATACGGATCCATAATCCGTAACAAAATCTCATGTCTTTCTCGTTCCCCAAAGTAGTTGAGAGTGAATTACTGGAATGAGATACGCCTCGATATCCATAGAGTCTTTAATATTTTTTTTTGTAATTACGTAATGTCTTAAAGAAATGTTCTTTTTATCTTGATCTCTCCGAAGAAATAGGGAATTTTAATCTCGGATTGTCTTTTTTTAATTTGTGTTTCCTAATGAGCAGAGTATGTAAAATAGTCAGCAGTGATTAATTAGTAGATAAGGAGATATTCAGATGTGGTAGTGTTACTTTGTTTTTGATTTTCTGTCAAGAATATTAGCGCCATCTAGCGTAATTGTTCTACATGGAGAGTATTTAATGGCATTGTTACTTCAACTATACGCCGTTGGAGGGAAAGAAATATTTAATTGGATCATCAACCGAAGTTAGAGGACCATCAAAATAAAAACAATTATATCAATTTTATAACAAATTCGCAAGGGTAATTAATTCAGGACCTTTCCATAAATTACTGGCTTTCTTTATACTGCATCAGAATAAGAAGGAGTGATATGCCGCAAAAACACGGAATACGTAGTTTAAGAACGTAGTAAACAATTTGGTATGACATGCAAACAGTTGAGAATGCAGTAATGTCAACAACCTAGTTTTCTTGATTTATTTTAATAAGTGTAATGAATTTATATTAATAAAGTGATTGTACAAAAAAAAATTTTTTAGATTAATAAGTGTAATGTAAAATCTACGTAAAATTAGGATTAAATGCGATATTTGACATTCAAAGAAATATGTGAGACAAAAAATCTAAAACCTAACTAAAAACGAGCTGAGAGGAAAACTAGGCAAAAGAAAGGGATATGGATAAATATAACAACACCAAAAGTGCGGAGGACAAAATGAATTACAATACAATAAAAAAAGAAATCATACCAGAAGTGAAGAAGGCAAAGAATAAAAGCTCCGAAAAATGTGGAAACGAAGTAAATGACAATTAAAAATATGATTTGAGGACATTTTGGGGAAGAATAAAAAATATGAGAGGAAGAAAAGACGGTGAAAGAAGTAAGAGGGATAAAAAATAAAGAACACGAAATAACAGTAGGCAATAATGAGATTTTAGAGATATGGGATACTCACTATGCAGAAGAATTTCATGTGAATCAGCTGTGCTATCGATAACTGATGATCTGATTACGGCTTCTGATCAAAACCTTGTATCATGCCTGGTCTTACTTGATTATAGCAAGCTTCTTGGAAAGCTTTTGATATGCTCCTGAACGCATTCTATTGTAACTTCTGGAATTTGATTTGGTCTAGTATTATGTAAATTTCTCTTATCCTTTGGAGAAAGAACGTGGACAGTCAAATGCTATCTTTTATTCCATGCATGCTTATAAATGCTTGCTTATACATGATTTTTTCAAAAGTTCTATTGCGGATTTAATAGGAAATCGTATGACTTTTCACAGCTCCTCCACCAATTTTCTGCAGCCTGGTTTTTTAGAGAGCGTCGATTTTTATCGAATGAAGACGCGGAAAACGCTGTCGGATCGTATTTTGCGAAATTATCAAAAGAATCTTTTTTCGAAAACATAGCGTTATTTAAGAAACGTTGAAGTGTGTTAGTGTTAATGGTTCTTACGTTAAAAAATAAAATTTTGTTCAATTTCATACTCTAGGTAGATAACATAGAAAACTCCCCTCGTATCATGTAAAGTGCTTCAATAGATGCTCGGTAGACCTATTTAATTTGCATTTTTAACAAACACGAAAGAATAAAATATGTGTATCGATTAATGCCGGTCGATAATTCGTATTGTGGTCTCTTCGTTATTTTTGGCACGGAATATATGGGAAATAATTTATAAGTTAAATAAGGATCTATTTTCGTTACCCTCTACAAGAACGAGACGCCGTAACCTTCAAATATAATTTACTTTATCGGAAAATTCAACCATCTACGAGGTCGCTGTCAGTTAATTTCCGGAGATTATTATCAACCGAACAAGATATTAATCATAACGGTGAGGCGTTATTAAAAATATTATTTTGTGTATTTTTTTTTCAATTTACAACATTTTTCATATAGGTTGAATTACTTCTACAATGTGATATGGATATTGATATATACGTTTTGATAAGATTGCAACGCTACCGTGGAAATTTAGAACTAACGATGATGTATTACTATCATTGTAATGAACTGTGTTTTTAACGTGTGATCCTAAACATTTCGGAAAATTTTTAGATGATTTGTAGTTGCATTAATTGGCGTTTGGTTTAGTTGTCGCTGAAAGTCAAAATGTCTTATAAGCAATATATTCGTAATGCCCAGCGTGACATAGTGCCCATTTATCGTGAAGATATTTCTTTATCAATAATTTATCAAACCATCAAGGAATCTGAAGAGGGAATACCATGCGTTAATTTGCCCACAAGTGGTCAACCAATAATTTGGAGCCAAGTGAGGGAACGAAGAATCCTTGAAGCCCTTAAGGACAGAGTTGGAGTTTCACAGCGAAAAATAGGTCGAAGATTCAGCGTTTCAAAGACCAGTGTTTTTCGAACAATTTTCCGAAATAACGTGGTGCTTTGAAATGAAGGGAAGCATCAAAATATACAGCGAGCCAGTTAGAAAGAATACGCAGGTGTTGTCGTGTGCTAATGCGCATTCTTTTTGTCAATAAACTGACTATAATTGATGATGAGAAATATTTCATCTTGTCCCATTCAGAGATGTAAGGAAACGACGGTTTTTATACCGACGATATAGAAAACACACCAGACAATGTCAAACTCCAAGGCAAATCCAAATTTGATGACAAAATTTTAGTGTGGTGTGAAATTTCTGAAGCCGGATCTATCTCCTAACCTTAACTGCACATTCGAAGGTTCTAAACTGCTTCAGTTTTTAAATACAATTCGTGGCAATGATGGTATCATGTTTTGGCCTGATCTAGCTTCATGCCATTATGCTAGAGCTAATAGAGACTGCTATAACGCAAACAACATAAATTTGTTCGTAAATTAGACAATCTTCCCAATGTATCCCAAGGTCGGTCAATAAAGGAATTTTGATTAATATTGACCAGAAAAGTGTATGAGAATGGGTGGGATGCTGCAAATGAAGACTAATTACGACTTCGAATTTATCAAAAAATGATGATGGAAAAAGTCCGAAGAAAACTGAGGACCATCGAAGATAATGGTCCACTATCAATAATTTAAAGATGAAATATTTGCTGTTAATTGTTGAAATATATAGTTTATAAAGTAAAACAGTTTTGAGAAAATTATCAAATCTAATATTTTTCCGAAAACTTTGGGACCATACGTTATTGAATAACGTTTAGATAATAATAGTAGTTTAAACAACGAGGCAATAATGACAGTTATTATTCCCGAGAGCCGAATTTAGGAACCGAGCCGCGAAGCGGCGAGGGAGTAACTCGGCTCGAGGGAATAATAGTCATTATTGCGACTTTGTATACACTACTTTATCTACGACTAACTGAAGATTACTAAAAAAAAATAATTAAACGAAAATGTCAGATTACTATATCAATATGACGTTTGACGGTTAGACAATTAGTAATCTGACATTTTCGTTTAATTATTTTGATTTTTTTGGATTTTCATTGTACACTCAATATTTTCATTGAGAGTATCATATTTGAAAAAAATCAAAACGTGTCCGATACTATTTTTTGCCCTCTTTCTAATCCTGTGATATAGGATAATGTCGTTTGAAAAACAAAAGATAATGTGGTTTTTTTTTTTTAATTGAACACCATGTATATTATTGGATATTTTGATAGCTTATTCAATTTTGAATATAATATCATTTTTTTTCCGTTGGGCAATGAATAACGCCATAATAACAAAAAATAAAAAAGAAAAAGTATGCTTTGAAAATATGGCCGGGTAAAAAACAAAATATTATTTAAATGTCAGTTCGCATACCAGTTGATGAGGTGACACAGTTTAGTGATTAGTGAATCATTAGTGATAGTTTCTCTAGATTATTTATTAAAAATGGAATTTACTAATGCAGAGAAAGCAGATACCTATGTTACGATGCTTTTATTTATCAAATGATAACTGCCGTCAAGCTGCAAGTATGTATGTTAATCAATACCCTGATCGAAGGCAACCGCATTGGAATACATTTCTAAATTTACACACTTTATTAGTGAGGTACGGAAGTTTTAAAAAAATAAGAAAAGTAAGAAATAGAAATATAAATCAAAACGATGCAGAAAGAGATGATGAAGTAAATACATATTTTGGCGTATTTTAGAGCATACCCCACTTCTTCAACTAGAATTGCTGTACAAGAGCTTGGCATCAACAGGTATAAAATCATGAAAGTCCTTAAAAACACAAAATGAAACCCTATAAAATTCGTTTAGTGCAAAATTTACAACCGTTTGATCTGCAAAAACGGATGAATTTTTGTAATTGGGTATTAAATGCTGGAAGGCAGTACTTGTCACACATTTTATGGACGGACGAGGCAAATTTCCATAGAAATGGTGTGTTTAATAAACACAATTGTCATTTTTGGGATGACGTGAATCCTCGTAGGATTCAGCAAGCTCGATGCCAAATACGTTTTTCTACAAATGTCTGGATAGGTGTGATAGAGGATCAGTTATTAGGACCCTATTTTTATAACGGCACACTTTCTCAAAATCGATATTTAAACTTTCTTGAAACTGAACTTCAAGAATATTTAGACAATCTGCCTTTAGCTATCCGGACACAAATGTGGTTCCAACATGACGGCCCACCACCGCATAATGCACAATCAGTGATGAATTTTCTACAATTAGAATTTGAAAATAGGTGGATTGGGAATAAAAGGCCACATTTATGGCCTCCGAGATCACCTGACCTCTCAATATTAGATTTTTTTGTCTGGGGATTTATAAAAAATAAGGTATATTGCATTCTGTCGAATACCCTAGAAGAACTGAAAAATAAAATACAATTGGCAGCACAGGAAATTACCCCGGATATGTTAAGAAAATCCAAAAATAATTTATTGCACCGAGCTCAGATATGTATCAACCAAAATGGTGGCCATTTTGAACAATTTCTTCAATAGGATATTTGCTTTTTTGTGTTATTCTTTTTCCATTGTTTTTTTTAACCAATACATAATGTGTTTTTTTATTTTTTGTTATTATGGCGTTATTCATTGCCCAACGAAAAAAAAATAAATGATATTATAGTCAGAATTGAATAAGCTATCAAAATATCCAATAATATACAGGGTGTTCAATTTAAAAAAAAAATTAGATTATCTTTTGTTTTTCAAACGACATTATCCTATTTCACAGGATTGGAAAGAGGGCAAAAAATAGTATCAGACACATTTTGTGTTTTTTTTTAAATATTATACTCTCAATGAAAATATTGAGTGTACAATGAAAATCCAACCACTCTGTATATTAATATGGCTAATGATTTATGATTTTGAATTAAATGTTTACGACGGTAAAGAAAATAGTGAAATATAGGCAGGAGATCAAGGTTTTGACGAAGGTCCACCGCTTTTCAGGAATGTCAGACTAACAGGATACATTTCATTTAAGGCGCCAAGAGTTTCTGTGTTATTACACACAGCATAGTATCAATATGAGTCCTAGAGTTCTCATTAGGGAGGCATCACTAATTTAGTGATGCCTCTGTCAGAATAGTTCAAGTACATGAATGTGATCTTCCTTTTCTTCGGTAAACAATGAATTGAGGTTTCTATGCAAACGTCGTGTGACTTCTACTTTTTCTTCTTCTTGGTCAGCTAATTTGCTATAAGTCATTTAAATAGTCAATTTCTCTAATGTAGATCTGGTTTGTAAATGATACAATAATTTTTGAATATTATTTATTTTAATTTCAATAAGTTTTTCTCGTTTTAAATTGTCAGCTGTATATTTGTTTGTAGCGCTAGGCGTTACCTTTTGTATATACTCTACGCTTTCTCAATGAGTAACAGAGATAGAAAACGCTTGATAGGAAGACGCGTATGAATGAACTTATTGGATTGAATGGCCCCGTTTACCTAAGGTTTTAATCTTATAATTCTGAGAGTCCGATTAATAAATTTGGCTTTAGTTACGAATCCTTTATTTCGAATATCTTTTTATCTTAAACATGAATTAAAAAATATTTATTGTTTAGAATTCCTGAAAGCCATTTTTAGAAATCCTTAAATTAATCGTTTACGTTAACATCGTTTTTATACAATGTTGTTCTTCATCAACGACCAATTAGTTGTTTTGATGTGTTTATTAAGAAGATGTGCACTCGCCCTTCAAATGCGCGTACGTACCTTTGTAGCACATGAAAATCATGATAACGGCAGGATCAATTAAAAAATGGCCTATTCTCTTTGCTTTGCATATATGTTTTCCGTATAGTAATACTTATTTCCAGTAAATATCCTTCTTACCCTCTGAATGTCGATGTACATGTTTTAATTTAATTACATTTTAACGATCTACAGCAACAAGCAGAACTTCTTGATAATGGCAACAGCGAGAGTGTCTAAAGCTCGAGTGAACAGAGGTCCACATACGGGCTCTACGACAACGCGGATCAATTACCGAAGCAGAAACGACACACTCATACACACACATACACACATTCAATTCTTTGCCAAATATACAAATGTATTGAAAAAATGAATATTTTCTTGGTAGTAGTGGCAAATGATGAGCAAAAGTAATAACAATATAACAACTGGTTGTCGTTTAGAATACATTGACAATTGTAGAATGTAAATCAAATATGTATGAATGAAAATATAAACAATAAGCATAGGACAATCGGTATTACTTATGCAGTCCCATCAAATGGTTTAGGTTTACCTAGACGTGTACATTTGATAGAAAATACACAAAATAATAAACGACGCAACAATGTATGTATTAAGATGTGTTTATAGCTACAGACATATATGTTTCTACCTTGTTTGGTTTCATCAGTGCAGCATAACGAGGAAGCACTAAAGCACTAAATATGTGTTGATTAAAAAATATAGTATTACCTTAAAATGTAAATCCAAAAATGTCCAAGTGTTAAGCAACAGTGCACTTACTTAATACTGTGTAATGCCTAATTTCAATAAATACATTCAATGGAACTGCATAAGTAATACCGATTGTCCTATGCTTATTGTTTACATTTTCATTCATACATATTTGATTTACATTCTACAATTGTCAATGTATTCTAAATGACAACCAGTTGTCATATTGTTATACATTCAATAATTGAAAATATCTTTATTAAAAATAATTTAACACAAAAATCGATATTACATACAACAAATTATTTAATACAAAGATCGATATTGCATATAACACTTCATACTTAGAAATATTATATGTTCAAAACGAGTCTTTCTTTGTTGTCAAGTTGTCTAATAAATAGTTTTAAATTCAGTGTTCTATATCGTTCTGCATTTATTGTATCATGGGAGAACATTGGACCTATTATTCTTCTTCGTGATATTACACACCAAACACCTACTTTAATAAGATGCATGTCAGTTTCAATAAAAACATGTAGGTTTACGGATGACCAGTGTCGGTAATTTTGGGAATTGTGATGTCCAACAAATTATCATCTGTGAGATTATTATTAAACCACGTACAAAATTCTATGCTTTCTCAAAGTCTGTTGGTAATAATTTCTTCTAGCACTCCTTCTGTTAGTAAAGTAGGTCTACCACAAGAGTCTTTCTTAGATATACTGCAACTTTCTCGAAAACGACTAATAAGACGGTTGACATATCTTTCAAAAATATTATTGGAATTCCATTTCTGGGATTCGAATGTGAAATTCATGCCTACATGAATCAGTAGAATATTTCTACTCTGCTTTCGGTATCATGTCTCCGCTAAGAAAATAAGCCTCCACAATAAATTTATCTTGTTCTTCCGTAAATGGCATTGTTGATTTCAACGCAACTTTAAAATTAAGCAAAAATGATACTCATATAAACACAAAGAAAAAATAACTTACAGTAACAACGAAATGTACCTTTTATTGCCTTGAGAGAGACAGTTTCTAATATTCAATTATACGCAGTAAACCAACAGAAAAAGAAACGACGAAAAGCTTATATGACTGACAAATATGTATAAATGACAGAATATTGAATTGACAACCACTCTAGCGAAGTTATGTACAAACTAAATATTCATACTACAACAACGAACGTGGGGCAGACTTGTGCTAAAGTTGATATATCGATGAAGAGGTACGGTCAAGCATTTACGATCAGTCTGTATATAAAACTAACTAAAACATTACATATTATATACAACTATATAACATATATGCCATCAATTTTAAGCACACATTATTAGTGTAATAGTTTCCTGTTCTCATTTGACTCGTTACGAAATACTGGAACAATAAAAAATATATTTAGGAAAGGTCAAATAATTAAACGCCGTGAAATGACATTTAGCCGACAGAAGAAACTGCAATGGCTTTTGATCGCATGCCTGGGCGCAATTCTGCGAGAAGTTAGTAATAATATATGTATAGATTTTGCGATAAGTAACAGTATTTTGCAAGCGCCATACTTTCTATAACAAATTTCAATTTCACGCTGGCTGCGCAAAAAGTGGTGTTGCACTTGACTACGCGCAAATATCGTAAATATCTTTTCCGAGGAGTTGATGAAATAAGCAATGGATCTGTATGTGTTTGGAAGGTTGAGTGTAGGTCATATAATATTAATAAGTAAATCCTAAAATCTTATGTGTCACCTGACTAACATTTAACTCTTAGATACTATTCGAACTTGGAAATAACCGACACTCTAAAATGTCACATAATAAAACCGTAAATTGTAAAACAGAGCCTATCCTATTCAGCCCCATAAAATAGTTCTTAAATTATTTTTATGAGCATCTAATCTATTAAAATTCCCGAGTTTATCACCTTGTTATTGGGAAAACACCACCGCTTTTTTTCCAAACAATGTCTTTATATTAAAACATTTTGACTTATTTTTATGACCTAGTTTACAGCTAACACCCTTTAAAGTTCAAATGCTTTCTCTTGTTAAAATACCGTATTTGATATAACTACGTAATGATGTAATACAAGTCGTATAATGTGGGAATTTATTGACGAGTCGAGTTTATTTGCCGAGCGAGCTCTTGCATATACAGAGTGATACAGTAGCCTCTTTACAAACTTAGGCAGCGAAAAGTAGCTTTTTTAAGCTTTACAATTTTGAAACTGAAGTTTCTCTAAAGTGGCGCAATTTTTAAGTTTCGATGGCCGAATAGAATATTGTAAAATGTTAAAAGTTACAATCAAATCCAGTATTGAAATGTAGACATTACATTACAGTTATTTTGAATTTCATGCTTGAAACAAAATAAATCAAAATTAATAACTTTTAAGTACTGGATCGGTAGACAGTTTAGAATAACTTAGTTTTAAATGGACATAAAAATAAGCAGTTTTCAAAATAATTTAAACGTTAGATATACTAACTCGAATAAAGTACAATAAGAATCCGCAGGGTTTGATCTATAAAATCTTCTTGATATATAAAATTGAAAAAACATTAAAATATTGCCAAAATTAAGACTAGATTTTACAATTTTATGCGTTTGAGGATTAATTTAGATCTATAAAGATGTCTTGGACAGCTACTTGGTCCCTAAGATGAAATATTTGTCAGAAAGCAAGGGACTATTAATTCAAACAGCCATAGGATAGAAAATTACTTGTGCTAAATAGAATCTTCAGTATTTAGGTAGGCATACATTTAAATCTTGATATTGACGTTTAATGAAATAAGTACGTAACAACGTAACAATACTAGAATATTTCAAAGTTTATGAATTTAAGACATTTACTGTACTAGTTTTTTATGTATTCGACAGTAACGATTATCTTGCATGCGGCTTTCCATGCATAACACGAAAAGAGTTGCCAAACCGTACCTACCTAACAGATATACATACGCGAGGCGACAAGTAGACCTTCAGCGAAACCATATTAAATTCAATCATAAAAATAATAAATCTGAAGGAATTCTTATAATATTAACTTAAGATACTTTTTTAAGAATATTACGAATGGGAATAGTACCTAAAAATGAAGATAACAACCCCTGCAACGTGCACACATGCATTATATTGGAATCTTATGATCGTATCGGTCAGTCGTCGGGCGTCGAACTGTACGTGCCCACTGCCCACATGTGTATAAATACTGGCAACAACGTTCATTTCAATGCATGGACTTTAGCTGGCATGCAAGGTAAAAACAGACCGAACCTGTATAATATATAAATGACTATTCAACTCATGTGTCATTTGTAAAAATATGACCAATAAGAATCAAAGAATCACATTTTTGTGTCCTAGCAACAAAAATACTGCTGCGTATTTACACTAGTGGGTATTTCATTGAAATCACCACTAGTGGTATCGGTGGATATTTTTGACAGATATATGTCGCAATTTTTTTATTTTTTGAAACAATAACGTACAAATACCTTATATAATAAAAATTACATGATGGATTATAATTTTATAAATGAAAATTGCAATTAGAAAAATTAATATGACTACAGTTGTGTAAAAAGGCTTCTCTGAAAGTGCCTTTCATCTCACTTTCTTCGGACAGTGCAACGGAACTGGTGATATTAGAAGTAGAGGCTACAGCAGTGGATCCAGTATTTGTTATATTTTTTCTCAAATGACCAATAATACTCTCATGGTGTTCATCATCTCACTGCAGGTAAGTTTTAATAGAATTTATATTGCCGTGGCCAGTAATTTTCATCAATTGATGCTCCCCGACTCCAGCTTTTGCTGAAGTTGTCACTGTAGACGATCTTATTGAGTGATTGGATATTTTTCTTTTTTTAACATCCAATCCGGCTTTTTCAGCAGAATTTTTCACCCATTTATTCATCTCATTAATCCCAACCGGAGAGTTTTTGAACCAACTAGACGATTTCGAATTATTCCAAAAAGGATTGGGAGTCAGAAACAAACGGTTCGTCTTAATGTTTTCTTCTCTTTTGGATATAAGCTTGTGATACAACCTAAATAAAAATAAACATAAACATACCTATAGGAATTTATCAAAAACTGACACCTACCTCACAGGACATAAATCAGAATTGTCTTTATGTTTAATTAGCCATTTGCTGGTGGAAAGTGGCTTAGATCCTCCCTGCGCAGTCTTTGAAAATATGCTATTATACTCTATCCTGCCAGTAGGGGAGCCATCATTGTTAATTTCTTCTTTAAAGAAGTGCGTGAGACAGTTATTTCCCTCTCCACCTCGCCAAGCAAGTTCCAAAGAAGCTATAAAAAAGAATTTTTTTTGGAGGCCTTTCGGGGTATCTTCATCAAAACTGCCGACAATATTTGCAAACTCTTCTTGGGTAATAGCTGCTGCACTTGTACTTCTTTTTTCGGAACACGACTGTAATTTTCGTCGCATGGCGTCTCTGGCATTCCTACTTGACTTAAAGACAATATCGTTGAACGGGTTTATTACTATTTTCCACTTCTCAAAATATAATTCCTGCACCAACTTCGCGGTAACATTCCACATGTGCTTTACCACTCCTTCCTTATAGTCATCGCCATTTTGCTTCTTCATGTTACATGCCCAAGATTTTAATACGAAATTAATTTCAATAGGGGGTGTGGATTCGTCCAATTTGTACCTCTTCTCGGACAAGAAATCTGAGAATTGCCTCCAGATATAATCTCTTGTTTTCTTTGTGTTTTCCGGAATAGTTTTATGAATTTCAGCATCAATTTCACTTTCACCTTTTTCACCAAACCTTTTTGAATTGCTTTCCATATCAGAAATCTATTTATTCTTGCAATAACTTATTAAATTCGAATCGTAGAAAATTTTCTACATTGACAGTAGTTTGTTGAAAACATACTACTATGGAAACCAACGCAATAGCTACTTAATTTTAGAAAATTAAAAAACTCAGTTCGTCATTTATGAATGAATCATTCGATGAATAGTCCTTCGAATACAATTCGTAATCAAAGTATGGTAGATCATTTTTGCGGTGTTATCACTCTTGTTTCCTTGCGCTTGTAAATAGGACTCGTGCTGACGCACTCGTCCTATTAATATTCAAGCGCAAGGAAACATTCGTGAACCACCACAAAAATAATCGAGCATACTTTGACTACTCGTTGTATTATATATGAATATTTTTTATAGTCTTCAAGTCACACCATCGTTAACGTAAATAGCGAATGAAAAAGGCGACAAAGCAGATCCTTGCAGCACTCCACGTATAAAGCATAAGCTATTACTTATGTTAATTATGTCATAATTTGCGCAATCAATATATTGAAGAATATTCTACAATAAAAACATAAATAAAATGCATTAAGTAATAACCTTTTGTTATTATCGGTGTTCATTTAAAAATATTTAATATGCACCTTGACTAGAAATTTTTGGATAAACTTCAGAGCCATTCTATGATAAATTCATGTCAACATCCTAATTCAGAATAGTTGTTATGTCCTCCGATAAGCCACACAAATTATTTGAATGAATTATCATACAATTATCCAAATTAATTGGAACATTTGCGTTTCATACATAATACACATTTGAAGTTTTAGTTTCACCATATCCTTGAAAATCTATAAACGTGTGGGCTTTATATTCAATTGAATACTATTCAGTACTTTCCCTGACACACATACCCAATTTAGGCGATTTGGAATGAAATTATTCCAACATTCGAAGTTTTAAGATGTTAGGCTTACATTTACTGAAAATCTTCTTAGGTGTGCAATTTTTCACTCATAATTTCAAAGAATATGCGATAAAATTTTTGGCTCTGGATGACTTCTCTTTAAAATTGTATTACAGAACAGTTTTAAATTCACATTGTCACCTCCGGACAATGGTTGTATGTACCTGGATACATGAAACGGCCGGAAGAGGTTTTGCGTTGGTCGTGTGAAGCTATTCCCAGGTTTTTTTTCGAAAATCGGTTGAATCGGTTTTTTTCTAATATTATCTGACATATGAGACACGGCTTTTGGAACAACTATCAAAATTTTAATTTTTGCAAAAACCGGGTTGAATTCATAATTTTGCCTTTCGTTTATCCCAATTTTCTCGACAGACTATGATTTTTTTCTCAAAGGCGGTTTTCTCTATAATGGTAACTCGAAACCATCAGTCCCAATGACTCATTCTACGAACACAAAAGAAACGTATGACAGCATGTCAACTATATTAAATCTCATTTAATATTCAAATCATTTTTGGCAATTCTGACCCTAAGATTATTTCCTTATTAGGACTGCAAGAAGGGTTTACCAGGTATTGTTGTTGCTTGTGTCTGTGGGATAGCAGTTCAGAATCATTACCAAATATAAGAATGGCAGCCGCGGAGAAACATTGTTCCTGGAGAATTTAATATAAAATTTGAGTCGTTAGTGGATTCTAATTTGGTGATTCTGCCACCTCTACACATTAAATTAGGATTGATTAAGCAGCGAAAGTTCGTGAAAGAATATTTGTTGGTCGGCCAGTTGGGAAGCTGATCAAAGATGAAAATTTTGAACGTACCATGAATGATTTAGAGCTGGAAGGATGGACTTCTTTTAAAAATGTTTGCAAATATTTTCTGGTAGATCAAAAGAGTGAAAACTGCCAAGATATCGTGGCTAATTTGCTAGAAAACTATAATAATTTAGGGTGCCGAATATGGCTCAAAGTTCATTTTTTTGGATTCACATTTGGATTTCTTTATTTAGTAAAGACGAATGGTGAATAGGGGACAAAGTTCCATCAAGAGATTGCAGAAATTGAGGAACGATATCAAGGTAGGTGAGATCCCGTGATGATGGAAGATTTTTGCTGGTTTTTCATTAGAGAAGCCAATAGGTTGGCCGTTGGCGAAATAAAAAAAAAAACATACCAAGCAAAATATTCCAGACGAATCTACACTGCGAAAAAACTATGTTCTGCCATTATATAACGCCACAATACAAAAGCTGCGGGAAAAAGCTAAAGATCAAAATATTTGGGTATCTTTAGATGAAACAACGGATGTAGAACAAAGAAGCATAGCAAATTTTGTTTTTGGTATTTTGGGAGTTGACGAAGAAAGAAATAAATCGTATCTGTTAACAATGAAAGTGTTGGAAGAAGTTAAACATACAATAATTGCCACATTTTTCAATGATGCGCTAAATTTTCTTTGGCCAACAGGCATTTGCTACGAAAAAGTGCTCCATACATGTGTAAAGCAATGAGTGGTTTGAAAATACTTTATTCAAAAATGACTCGCGTTACTTGTGTGGCGCATGGCTTACAACGAGTGGCCGAATTTAGTGCGTTCCGTTTATACAAATGTAAATTTGTTAATATCATCGACCAAGAAAGGGTTTTTAAAAGCACCTTCTCGCGTTACCAAGATCAAAAAAATTGCTGGTGGTGGGATTCCACTTCCGCCGTCCCCGATTCTTACATGATGGGGCACTTGGATTGAAGCTGCAAGCTATTACGCTCAACATTTTGAGCTTATTGTCCGTATTGTGAAAAATTTCGATCCTGAAGAAGCGAAAAGCATAGAGGATGCTCAAAACGCTTTAACACAAAGAGAATTGCGCGAAGATTTGATTTTCATTATATTAAATTTTACTTGTATTTCCGAGGCTATTTTGAAATTGGAAACTAAGGGACTTCCTTTAGAAAACAGCATACAAATTATTGAAAATGTTTTTGATAGGTTAAGTAAATTAAAAAATTGTAGTTTTGCAAAAAAAATGTCGTCAGTACAGTGGCGTAGATAAAAAATTTAGGCCCCCCCCGCAGAATTTTTAGGGGGCCCTTCCAAAATACTTGTTTAGAGATAGTAGCATAGAATGTGAATATCGGAGTAATTATAATAAATTTATTTTATAATAAAAAAATCTAAAGTATATTTAATTATTTATTTTATAATAATACATTTGAAAACACAAAAAAGCTAATTAGAAGACAAAATGCTGAAACGTCTTTTTTTCAATAGTAGGAAATTTTCAACTAACTCTTCCATACTTTGTTCATGTGTTCAATACTTATAACAGCCAAGGCACTTAACCGAACTTGTTTAATGGTGCTGCGTAAATAGGTTTTAATTAATTTTAATTTCGAAAACGATCTTTCTGCTGTTGGTGATGTTACCGGTAGTGTTAAATATAACTGAAATAGTGTACATAGATCTGGAAGACTAGTTGCTAAACATGCATTTTCCACTATTGATAAATTGGCTAAGTCCTTAATAGAAGATTTTTGTTTAATTTCATTAAACAAGACAGTCTTAAGATTAATTAATTGAATCGGCAAATCTTCTGAAAAATCAATTCCATATTTGCTCAGAATATGTCTTCCGTATTCCACTATTTCTTCATTCGTTAACTTAACAAATTTTGAGGGATTAAGAAACGAGAAAAGGTTTACAACTTCATTTATGGAGTAAAATCTTCTAGATAATTGGTTGATAATAATATCAAGTGACGCATTAAAAACTTCTACTAGAAATTTTTTTATCGGGTTAGGCATTACACAGTCGTTTTCACATTCATCAAAAAACTTTTTAATTCTCTTCTGGCGTTTATATTTTATCATAGGCTGAATATTCCAAGATTCTGCTAGATTTTTAGCTTCTTCTTCTGAAGTTGCTTTGAAATTAAATTAACAGTTTCGAGGATTTTACTCTGGAAAACTAGCAATAGAATAAACTCATAATTATCCATTTTATTCTGCAGAGACTTTGCTTCATTTCTGTCATTTTGCTTTTTGCACACCAGGATAAAATTTGACAAACATTGCATTACAGACTGATAATTATATTTTATTGACAGTAAGCATTCAAATCTAGAAGACCATCTTGTTACGCACAGCTTTTTCAGTGTGTACTTAATTTTACTTCCATGTAGTGCAGCTTGATGAAGGACTTGCCAGCGTGGCAAGCTTTCACTAAAAAACACATAAATGCTTTGCAAAAGATCATAAAAACTCTGTAGTTTAATGATGTTTTTGACAGAATCATTTAAGACTAAGTTCAAATTATGAGGAGCTGAACAATGAATATAATCAGCTGTAGGAACTCGATTCTTAATTCTGGCTTGTAAACCATTATATTTTCCAGACATATTAGCAGCCTCGTCGTATTCTTGCCCTCGACAATTTTCTATTTTAATTTGAAAATTTTCTAAAGTAGTTAGAACAACAGCTTCTAAACTGTGAATCTTGTTCGGTTAGTTCTATAAATCCAATAAATGATTTCTTTATTTCTAGAGTGTCTTGTTTATTTGAATTTTTCTTCATACTTGTATACCTTATAACGAGACTCAGTTGGTCCTTCTTGGATATGTCTTGCGTTGTATCAATTACAAGGGAAAAAAAGGAGCTTTATTAATATTTTTCGTTAATTTTTTTAAAACTGTTTTAGCCAAATGTACAATTATTTCATTTTGAATATCGGGGCTTAAGTATTTGTTTCGAATATTAGTGCTTGACAAATGAGCTTTTAGAACAGGGTCATAACGTTCTATCAAGTCAATAATATTTAAAAAGTTACCACTTGTTGCTCCAATTTCTTTAACATTTTCTCGATGTCCTCGTAATGGCATATTGCAAATTGATAATGTTCTTATCACATCACATATTCTTATTAAAACTTCTTTAATTTTTTCATGACCACTTATTTGACTATCAATGGTTTTGTTTTTTCCCAAGTACTATAAACTATGCATGCTTGCAAATGAGCATCACTTCCCTCGTGGATTTTAATTTTTTTACTTAAACCCTTCCAGTCATTAATTGTGCCCTTACACCAATTTACTGATGCTTCATTACTAGAGAACATCTAACACGATTGACAGTAAACACTATTCAACTTTTGGGAATAACATAACCAAAAGCGATCGATTTTTTGACCAGTTTTAGTTTTAGTGGTATAATAATCACTACTGAACGCTCTATTATCGTCTTTATTCCTTGGAAACGGTCCCATAGGCTTATTTGGCCCTGCAGTAATAATTTTTCTTTTTAATTCGTCGGAAAGAAAATTTTTGTTCGATTATAACATTTTCGTTTGGTTCAACATTTTCATCTGATGCAGATGTACTAGCTGTTGAAGCACTTTCAAAAAAACTGCTAATAATAATGGTAATTTACGCAATTTTACAACATTTTTTTGTTTCAATTTTCGTTTTTGTGCACCACTCATATATTTTCTTTCGCTCATCTCATTTTGAATACCTCGAACTATACACTTTGGTACACGTTAATTTACTTAGTTAAATTTTGATAAAATTAAATTAGTATACCTACATATGCTAATCACTAATTCGTCACAAAAGTTAATGCACTAATACAAATAGAATTTATTTTCACAATTCGAACAAACTCGCTGTTAAAATAAAACTGAAGGAATGGAAATAATTTTTCGTATTTATTCAGTAAAATATTTTTTTACAACTAGGTCATTAAACCAAATGTGCAAATGCAGTTTTATGAAATAAACGTGCCTTTTCATAATTTCGTAATTTCAAGTTTTATGTATTAGTTTATGTACCTATAATCTATATGCATAACATAGTTATATAACTTCATAGTACATGTAAAATGCAAAATTATTATCGTTGTCTGTCTCTAATGAATTTGCAATTTTTTTTAGCTCATAAAAGCATGGTATTTTATACGGACTATATATTACCTACTTGTTAGAAAGCATTTGTGACATTTGTTGTAAAACTGTAAGACTGTGCAGGCCAAAAGTTAGGTAAAAACATGAACCTTTTTTTATATGGACCTGTGTTAAGGCAGAAAATGTAGTCATACTGTGGGTTTCTATATAAGTAGAGATATTTCATTTCTTTTTAAGAAAGAGCAAATTGTCAATACCAGATGTGATATTTTCTTGGAACTGAAAGAGAAATACGAACAATAAAAAATAAAACTGGACGAACGTTATCAGAGTAAAAAATACAAATACAAGTACTGTTATAATTTTTAATACTAGAAAACAAATACATATAAAATAACATACACATTTTTTATACATGAAGGATAAAACAGAAATAGTTTTGTAAATTTCATTACTAGTGCGGGGCCCTGAATTTTTGCCCCCCCCCCGCATTGCGGGTTCTGCGGGCGCCTTATCTACGCCACTGCGTCAGTATTAGATAAAAATATTGGATATCAAATTTTGAAAAATATTTCTAAGATTTTACATAATGAGGAAACTGCTGTTGCTCCCAGTAATTTAAATCTCACTGACATAGTGGATTTATCATTCGCTCCTATTGTATCATGTGACGTGGAACGATGTTTTTCAGAATTTAAAAATATTTTAGGTGATAATAGGCGTAAATTTATATTTGACAATTTATTACATCATGTCATAGTGAAGTGTAATAGTAAAAATATGTAAATTTATTGTAAATAGACCAATATAACCTTTAAAAAATGTTTTATTTAAATCTAATAAACGGTTTTTTAATGCATATTTAAATGCATATTTTTAATATTTTAGATGCATATTTGCATGCATATTTTGTAATTTTTTAATGCATATTTATCCGAAGTCTAATTATAACTCGAAAACTAGACGTGGTGGAAAGACTGTACACCAATTTTTACAACAGTTATTAAAAAAAATGGCGGCTAGTATTATCTAATCAAATAAAACTCAAATGATTTGTCCTCAAATTTGTTGCTACTCTACACTAGCCCTAACAAGATTTAAATAGTTAATTGATGAGGCTGATACATGTTGAAACTCCATATTTAACTGAATAAATAAAATACGTAAACTTAGTTTCAAAAATTATTTAATAATATCACTACAATATCGTTTCGCCAAACTATGGCTTCATCAGGTGATGAGTAACTGAATATACAAAATTATTACAACATAATATATAGTGTCACAAAAGTATGGGATATGAGTGAGGGTATTTTATAAACTATACCATTGTAACAACGGGGAATAATTGAACTGAGTCTGATCGTTTAAAGCACGACCTAATTTACTATATCTATTAATTTCTAAGGTTTCTAATAAATTAAGTTTCTGTCCTTTGTCTTGTATATGTAAAACTTTGAAATCTCCATTGAATTCGTGTTCTTCATCTATATACAATGCGTTGCGAAGGTAGAGTCCGTTTTTTTACCCATATAACTTTTTTCATGTTCCCCGGTCCTTTGTTCAAAAGTACGGCCTGTCTGACCCGCATATACCTTATCACACTCACAAGTCAACATATAGACCCCCGATTTCAACCTTTTATCCGTATTATCTTTATCATTTCTAATATATTTTTGAACTGAATTATTAGTTTTAAATGCTATTGACTCATTTTTAACGTTTTTAATTAGTTTACCTATTTTTATTGATGTATGTCCTATATAGGTGAAAGCATTATATTTGTTATCTGACTTTTCTTGTATTTTTGGATAAATTAACGATAAAGCCTGCTTTTTTCGTTTTCGTGCAAGAATATTGTCTACTAAATTTCCTGTATAGCCGTTATTGTTAGCTATCGTGTAGATTCTATTTAGTTCTAATTCAAAGTTAGTTTTATTCATCGGTACATTAATTAATCTATGTATCATTGACTCATACGCTGATATTCTGTGACCAGGGGTGAAAAGAACTTTTATGTATAGTAGTATCTGTGTGCGTAGGTTTGTGAAAAATTGCAAATTCATGCCTGCCTTTATTATTCGAAATCGTTAAATCTAAAAAATTAATGGATTTATCCTTTTCTATTTCTGTTGTAAATTTTATATTAGGGTGTATGGTGTTAATGTGGTCTTGAAACGACTGCCTAACTGTACCTTTAAAGCAGACTAATATGTCATCAACATAACGGTACCAATAAACACAATTGTTAAATAAGGGGTGCTTACTTATTTGTGTTTCGATGTAGTTCATAAATATTTCTGCCATTAGCGGACTTAAGGGATTTCCCATTGCTAAACCTGTCGTTTGTGTGTAGAACTGTTGTTTATATTGACAGTAATTCTGTCTTACACAGATGTTTAAGAAATGTAAAATCTCGGTTTTGGTAATCGGGTTAACGTGTCTTAAGTCCAGCATTGAAGATATTAATTCTATTACCTCTGCAGGGGGTACATTGGTGAATAGGTTTGTAACATCAAACGAAACAAGACGTTGTTTTTGTTGATTGTTAAAAAGAATATCTGAATCATTTATGCTATAGTTTATAAAATACCCCCACTCATATCCCATACTTTTGTGACACTATATATTATGTTGTAATAATTTTGTATATTCAGTTACTCATCACCTGATGAAGCCAAAGTTTGGTGAAACGATATTCTAGTGATATTATTAAATAATTTTTGAAACTAAGTTTACGTATTTTATTTATTCAGTCTAACAAGATTTCGTGACTATTGCCTTTCAATTTATTTTGGAATATCTATCGAATTATTTTCATTTCTAACAAATTTTTAAACGCATGTTTAAGTAATTATATGTATATATAATGAACGGTATATGTATCTGTGTAATATAGATACTTCCCTCGCAGGTATGCCATAATGCTAGTATTTCCGATAGGCAGCTTTAACAGTTATATAGTTGTTGCCTCAATACTATAATAACCATAATAATAATTATACACGTAATTCATATAATATAGAAATAACATATAATAGCGACTCTATCCAAGGGAGATAATATTGCTGTAAATAATTATAAGATATGTTGTATAACGTCTACGGTAAAATACAACAATAAAATTGGCAAAAAAAAACAAACACTAATACGTTCCTATTTACTAAAGATGAATGTAAACTATGTATATATGTGGTGTATATACGTGTATGTCTTTATATAAAGTGGTTGCTGAAACCCGCCCATTTAGAATAGAGGCCGTATTTTCGGAGCGAACACAGATAGTTCATTGGCCTGTTTGGAATCATCGGCGCTGGAGGCAAACTATGTAAAAACCTGTTTCTACAACTAAATAGCATCATCACATCATACACACACATATTACATATATACATACATACAACGGGTCTACTCTTACTCCCCGGAACAACGCTTCTTCTAAAGAAGAGAATTAAGAAACGACTCCTGCAAAAGTTCTTCTTTGAAATATGCCATTTAATCACGGGATGTTAGTTAAATTTGTTCCATATGGATTTTTGATTGGATTCTGTTCTTTTTTGATCTAAGGCGTGATAAGTCATTCTTACAAGATACGGTTTGCATTAAGTATGCAGAGTAATACATACAGACAGTATTGAATGACACAATTTTACATGCATATGAGATTTTTTGCGGAAGACGAGTGTATGAGGAATGTATGGCAAAGATATTGCATTTGGCGATGTAAATTTTGAAATTTATATCAACGCCTAAAATCATTTTTGTTAATTCAGAACTATGAAACATTGTTGATTGTTGACTTATGTAGTGTTATATTTGCCCGTCCTATGATATGCCTGTTGTGAATTTCAAATTTTAAATTCCTTTAAATCAGTTATCTTGATGTAGAGGCAACATTATTTGATAGTAATCATACAGGAAATGACAATTGGGAAGCAAACAACAAAAAATTATCATTAGGAAAGCAAATTAATTAAATAAAATCATTGGAAAATCTTTGATTTATCAAAACCGGCATCCAATAACATTAAAAAGGCAACAATGCCGATCTCTGTGTTTAATGACTAACATAGAAAGATGTAAACGCAAAATGTGTAATTAAAACGGATGATGTAAACAATTAAGAATAGAACATCAGTTACTATCTATGTAGTTTCATTAAAAGATCTAGATTTATCTTAGACAAAATTAAATTCCACCACACAAATAATTTCGACGCGAATTGTGTAATTAAAAGAGTGATTGTAGAAATTAGGAGTAGAGATGTTCGTCTCAGATAAATCTTGACCGCCTTGTCAACTTACATGAATAGTCTGCGACAGTCATGTAGGTTAACAAAATGGTGCAGATTTACCTTAGACGAACATCTTCTCTCATCACATAAATAATATTTACTGACTATGTGTCGAAGATATAATGCAGAAAGAATTGGCTGTCATTTAAAAAAAAATTGCAATGACAAATATGAAGAATATAAAATCAAACATGTATAAGTGAAAATGTAAACAAATAAGCATTGGACAGCCGTTATTATTTATGTATTTGCATTGGATGCATGTTTAAAATCTTTTTGTGTGACTGCATACGTAATACCGGCTATAAAAAAACATTAAAACATTATTCAGTATTACAGTGTTAAAAACATTGTCAAAATTTAAAACAAAGCTTTAGTTTTAATAATATTAAATTCTAAATACTGAGATTAACAATAAATCCCGATCAATATTGGAACTCATCCAAATTAAGAAAAATCAATTAGTTTGTGTTAATGACCGAAGCGAAATTAATGCACTTTCAAAAATTTACCTTTCCTTATTAACATCATTTTTATAATTTAAAAAATCAGTTGATTTATTATTTATTTAGTATCTATCATTTCATTGTATGCTAACTTAGTCTAGAAATCAAAAAATTTGTAATGTTATTGATAATTTACTTTTGAAATAGTCATTGATACTTTATATATACAGGGTGAGTCAATTACGCGGGTAAGGCCGATTGTGCCTTTACGAGTAAAGATATTTCGAAGCGGGTTTTTTCTTATGGTAGCTGTTCATTAGGGGCACATTTTAAAAATATTTGTGTTCCATAACTTGGTGGCTAACCATAGTTATAGTTTTTTAAATGGAACACCCTATATATTATTGCATTTTTGAATTCCCCGTATAATTTTTAGTCAGAAAGTTATAAGATAGTATAGGCCTAAAGTGTAGGGTTTTTGACTTATTCCCATCTTTCTGAAAAATTCAATGTTTGTATAAAATTATATTTCTCGAAAACGACGTATTAGATGGACAAAATTTTTTACAGTATTGTTTACAATAAGAGGTTCTAATAGAAGCATGTTTTATTTTTTTACAGTTACTAACTGCATGAGCAGGAAACTGGATTAAAATTAGATGACACGTTTTTGTATAAAAGTCAAATTTTTTAAATGGAACACTCTATATATCAGTTCATTTTTGAATTGTTTATTAAATTTCATGTCAGAAACATGTAAAACTTTAATACTTTAAAAGTGACTATTACAGAGTTATTGTCGTTTTTTGATATGCTTTTGTTAGTTTTTGCAAAAAAGTCAATTTTTTCTAATGGAACACCCTGTATATTATTTCATTTTTGAATTTCTTATTAAATTTCACATCAAAAACATGTAAGACGTTAATACTATAAAAGCGACTATTACTGAGCTATTGTCTCTTTTTGATATAATTTTGTCAGTTTTGAGGTTTTAATTAATATAGTAAAGTACTGACAAAATTATATCAAAAAGAGACAATAGCTCAGTAATAGTCACTTTTATAGTATTAACGTCTTACATGTTTTTGATGTGAAATGTAATAAGAAATTCAAAAATGAAATAATATACAGGCTGTTCCATTTGAAAAAATTGACTTTTTTGCAAAAACTAACAAAAGCATATCAAAAACGACAATAACTCTGTAATAGTCACTTTTGAAGTATTAACGTTTTACATGTTTCTGACATGAAATTTAATAAACAATTCAAAAATGAACTGATATACAGGTGTTCCATTTAAAAAAATTGACTTTTATACGTGTCATCTAATTTTAATCCAGTTTCCTGCACATGCAGTTAGTAAATGTAAAAAAATAAAATATGCTTCTATTAGGACCTCTTATTGTAAACAATACTGTAAAAAATGTTGTCCATCTAATACGTCGTTTTCGAGAAATATAATTTTATACAAACATTAAATTTTTCAGAAAAATGGGAATAAGTCAAAAACTTTAGAATTTAGGCCTATACTATCTTATAACTTTTTGACTAAAAATTATACGGGGAATTCAAAAATGCAATAATATATAGGGTGTTCCATTTAAAAAACTATAACTATGGTTAGCCACCAAGTTATGGAACACTCTGTATAATACAAAATATTTTTAAAATGTGCTCCTAATGAACATCTATCACATGAAAAAACCGCTTCGAGATATTTTTACTCATAAAGGCATAATCGGCCTTACCCGCTTAGATGACTCACCCTGTATATATAGAAAAATTAAAATATATACATATATGTATATGTATTCGTAATAAAGTTAAATAAGTGCACATTTTATTTTACAGGACAATTAGCTTTTTTTAGGAAAAGTTGACGAAGAAATTGAGTCAATAATCTGTTAATTTTTAACAACAAATGATGATGATGACTACAAACATACAACCATGTCCTGCACACTGTCATAAGTGCATGATATGTTTTTTTTTTGATAGATTATATTCAAATCAATCATAAGTAAATAATTCTTTTTTTTAATCACGTGTTCAAAAATAATATAATTTCCGATCTATAAATTTTATTTCTCTAAATTAATGTTTCCATTTTAGGCTTTAGGAAACAAACTATTAATTAGCTTTGTTTTTTGTAAACGAATTAACCTTTTTTTTAATTTTCTTTAAATACACAATAAACAGTTGTTTTTTTTTGTTTCTCAATTGCTACATTATCTATTTTTATTATTGATGATATTTTAAATAAATCTGTAGTTGTTAATTTTATGTGTTCGACTTTTTCTGTGGTTTTATTTATTAAGTGTCTTTTTTTCTGACCCCACTTCCCTACCTCACTGGTTATCCATCGGTCTCACACACGTTTTACGTGATAAGCTGCAGGCATGTGGGCCAGAAAGGATTTTTGGGAATTTTCATTTCAATTTTTAAAGTTTAGTTTTAGTATTATTCAGTGCCCACATCACTTACTCTGAAATATCTATTCTGCATTATACATTTGTGGTCCTTTTGTATTTAACTTCAGTTGTCAGATTTTGAATGTCATTCATAAAGGCCTTTTTTTGGTGTATTTTCCTAATGTGAATTCCGCGCTTTAACACTTTAATGCCCCGAAGATTTATTTTTTACAGAATCGGTATTACAGTGTTAAAATTATTGATTCATGTTCAAATGACATTACTACAAGCATTGATTACGTTTTGTCTGGCTGAATTTTATGTCCACTACAATATCAAACGGGGTTAAATTGAATTTGTGTCATAAACTTTTACGGTGAAGCATTTTACAGGCAGTGATTCAATTCTAAAAATACACGGCCCCATAAAAAAACTATTGGAAAATGCATGAACATATACAGTTACATAGGAGTATGTACAGTATTTACATATCCTACATATGTAGTTATGGATGTGTATACATGTCATATTGAGGTAATTTATGGTTTGTGAAAGTGCCCGTATACTTACAGGCCTATGCGTAAACGCTAAGAGATTCTTGTGCTTCCTTATTATGTAATTCTACTAACTAAAGCTTTGTGTGTAGGTGTCAAACATGCGCGAAACAAATATTTACGTATATTGTGGACAAACAGACAAACAATAAACATATCCTCTAGCACCTACAACGTATGGCAAAAAAACTCGTTTGTTTAGTCGGTTCAAATATGACAGACCAAAAACCTACGCGACTTTCCTAAGATTTGTGTTTCATTCAAATTTGTTGTCTTTGGCTTTGTAATTAATACAAAATAAAACTTCTTTAGTGTACGCAAATAAGAATTAAGAAAGAAATAGGTCTCGCTTACACTCAATAGTTAACGTACGTTATATGATTACGTTCATTAATTGTTTGTCATGAATATCCACATAAAATAAACTGTTAAGAGACATCTGCCGCCGACACCGATTTATTTATTGGATACATAATTTTAAGATGATCGAGAATTGTATTTTGCACATCGATATCATAAAAAAATTATTTAATTTTAATTATAATTTTAGTTAATAAATGAAACAGTAACGTGTCCAACGTTATAGGTGCACTATTGCTATCTTCGTTATTTCTTGAGCTGCGGTTTCGGTTATATTAGCAAATTATTAATGTTTTTGACGCTGATTAGTATGCAGTTCATGAAAAAACAATTCAATTACGTATTTCTGCGAAATTTGGAAATGTATATATTTTTTAAATGGAACACGCTGTATAAAGTTGTACATATTTAGAAAGATAATTTTATTTGTGATATAAAAGTTGTGTTGTGTTCTTTAGTTGTTTTTTTTTATTAAACAACGTATTACTAAAAAATTTCAAAATTCAATAATTTGTTATAATCATTTATTCTTCCATATTTATTAAAAATAATGCCGTTTACGCATTTAGAAAAGTATGATATGCTAGAGGTATATCTGATTTGCAGAAAAAATGCAAGAAGTGGGCACATATTGTCGTGATCTTAATAGTTTAAGGATTATGAAAATTGTTAAATAATCATACTTTAGAATAAGGACATTAATTTAGTTTTAAATATATAGTTTAAGGTAGAATAATCACGAGTTTCAGATTTAGTAGGTGAATAATGAGTTGCATAACCTTTAAGGGGCAATGTCATTATGAAATATATAGATATAATAATTTAAGTTTAAATATTAAGATTTAAGAAATAAAAATAAACACAAAATAAATCT
Source organism: Amphimallon solstitiale (assembly GCA_963170755.1). Taxonomy (NCBI): domain Eukaryota; kingdom Metazoa; phylum Arthropoda; class Insecta; order Coleoptera; family Scarabaeidae; genus Amphimallon; species Amphimallon solstitiale. Next base: position 21,422,981 of record OY720675.1, on the reverse strand, counting down.
ATGCATTCTATATTTTATAGAAAAGACAAACGCAAAATATGATTTAAATATACAAAAACAGAACCAAACTTCTCGCAAAGTGTTAGAATAGCATTAAACATTTTAAGAAATGGACCACTGTTCAAAAATAAAAATGTATTAAAAGCAAATAACCGAGAGAGAGAGAGTGATGTTGAGAGATGAAACAGTTAAAAGGGTGAATCATTTAAATGACATAAAATTGTACGAGCAAGGCTATATTCGGCATGCTCGAGATGAAAACGTTCATTCAAATGAATAAAAATGGATTTTTAAATTTGTACAATGATCTTAAATTTATGAGAGTTTTATGATTATATTTAGCAATAGAATAAATACCTGACAATTAAATTTAAAAACATTTTAAAGGATATATGGAAAGGTATTTCTCTATCTCGGACAATACATTAATAAATTTTATGTATACACCAAATGTATAAATAGGATACACTTTGAAATTTTGTATGCACAAATACAAAACGCGTCAAAGACAGCAGTATTAATTTTGTGTGGTTATTTTAAAACCTACAAAGAAGAGATAACATTAATATTGTTCGCAGTTATTTACAAATCAACATACTGGAAACAGAAAAGACTTGGATAGAACTTGCAGACAGTGCTTTCGAAGTAAGTACTCCCTGTAATACGGTTTTGATGAAAAGGATTCCAGTAGTACATGATGTATTTCCAATTGCATCCAAGGAAAGCACCTATAAGAAGAAATTGAGAATAACCTTAGTTAATGGAAAAAGAAATATGTAAACAGGGATAAGAGAGGCGATATGTTCATATACAGATACAATGAAGGATGGCGTTAAGAAAACAAGAACATACCCACCGAAGATGAAGAATGGAAAGTGTGTGAAAATTTCAGTAAACAATTTTTGAGTGACGCCATTTCATAAACATTTAACTGTCAAAGTGTGAAATGTGTATTTACGCGACTGGAAAAACTTGAAGGAGATAAAATGAATCAAACGATACCAACGTAAATGTTAGTTCAATAGACATAGCGCTGCGAATGCGTAGCTATCGTTTGTTTTAAGTTATAAAGAGGGGTGGGAGCAGATGAAGAGGGAGATGAAGCCGATCTTTTGAATTAATAAGACGTAAAAATTTTGAGATCGTTTGCTAATAGTAGTAGTTTTTGAAACACTACGTTAAATTTATATTAGTTGTTAATGTTTTAGTTAATTTTGAATTCAAGTATTATTTTAATTTTGTTATTGTTAATTATTTGCTGTATTTAATAATTTCATTTTTACTGTTTCACAATATTAAATATTTCAAAATGGAAGATATGAATAAAAAAGAATTTGATAATTTATATGAGGAATATAAGTAAGTTTTTGAAATAAATATACAGTTTTGAATAATTGATGATGTAAGACGTACTCCAAGAATACTATGAGAAAATATTTATTTTTGGCAAGGCGTTAAACATCATTACTTTTAAAATAAATATTGTTTTGCTAAACTGCATTGATTTTATTGTAGTTGAGGGAAGATCGTTAACGGTGTTGAGGGCGCTTGAGGTACTATGTGCAAATATTTGCTTCCTGTGTATCACTGGACATTATTAACGATAGTTGTGGTCAAATTTAATTAAAATTTCAAGTAGAAAATACGAATAGACAGGAATATTCTTAATGGACAAACGCCAATCCATTGGGTGTCCTATGTGCGAATATTTACATTCTGTGATTGGTATAGGTCACTTTCAAGATATTTTCTTCGTTGCAAAGTTTTACATCATCAAAGGCACTATGTGCGAATGTATGTCTTTGTTGAAATAAAAATTAGCCTGGTATGGGAAAATTTATTATTGAATCTATAAATAGTATTATATTAAAGGATAAAATAGCAAAATAATATTTTTTCTTAAATCGTAAAATAAAATAAAAAAAAAGGAATTATGTTTTTCTATGCTTTATAATTGTGAAGAGACATTCTTGACACAGCCACATGTTATCAATAAAAAAATTTTTTTGATGTTTATTGAAATAATGATGAATATAAATGTTTTATGAAATTTAAATAAGAATTTGATTTTATTATTAACCTTATCCAAATAAAAGACTAAATAAGAAACACATCAGAGAAAAAGAGGAAAGATCACTGCTAGAACTCACAAGAATAAATTGAATGCTGATAGGGATTAGATTTATAAGTTTATAGGTGAAGATTTTTAATGACATTTAATGCAATCTCAGTTTTCATTGAATTTTGTTGTAACCACAGCAATATGTGAATTGTCAATGACCAAAAAGTTTTATTTTCTAACATTGTATAGAACATTTCGAAGTAACGAAGAAACATTTAAGATACGAAGAAGGCAGAAGGAATTTCTAATAGAACAAGAAACGAAAGTAAGTGTGTTAGCTTATTTTGAAACCAATCGAGAACAATCCATTTGGCCAATGGGTAGGAATTTCGATAAAAGAATTAATGAACACTACAGATGTTATAACAACAAAAATATGGAGTCAAATTATGCATGTCACCTGTTGGAAAATAACCACAAATTCAATAGTAATTTTGAAATTTCACATTCAGAAACAAAAGGCTTCCGATTAAACTTACTAGGGTCTCTTGAAATAAACAAACTTAAAAATTCAGACATATTACTCAATGAACAATTAGATCTTAATAATTCACCTCTTTTGAATATGTATTGCGAAAATCCAAACCCATAATAAATAAATACCTTTAACAGACGTTAAGATCATAAACCATGTAAAAGCTATTGTTAGACAATACTTTTAACATGAAATATACATAATGAAAAGCCATTAAAGTAAATTACAGAAATTTCCCACAGTGCTCCTAGACATTGTAATATCTGAATACCTGATTTTGGGAAAATATATAGTTTAGTAGTAATTGAATATTGGAAGAAGCTACAGAGATAGCGAAACATATCATATACTTTGTAATAAGTTGTTTAATATACTGGGTTTGTTGTAAATTGTATTTTACTCCGTCTATTATTATTAATTATTTACATTTCTTAATTATGGCACCCTCCTAATGCTTAACCTATTTAACCTACTTAGCAAGGTCGACACATTCGGACATGTTATGCTTATGCGATGATGTAAACAAACAAGACCTTGCCTTTATGTCAACAATTTGCAATATCAGCAATTGTTGACAGTTGCACATTGTGTGACCTAGGCATATATTTCTAAACGTTTAGTTTTTATTATACAACACATCAGTGGCGAATATAGGTTATAATTTGGGGGGGGGCAACATGACCAAGCTTACAGTTATTTGCGCTTGTTTTTTTATTTTGTTTTTTTTAGGGGTTTTAAACAAAGTGTTGGGACTAAACAATCTAGTTATTATTATTTTTTATGTTATTAGTTTATATTTATAACTGAACTGAACTAATGCTTTATTATATGATAGCGCGTTGTTTTATAACATACGCGTATTCAACGTTTAATTGTATTCGCGTTAATCTTATTTTCCTCGCTCCCCTTACTTTTTTACTTACTTAATGTGTTAATAAAGATTTTTTTTGCTCTCGTTCCAACAAAAGTAAATTTTATACAACGGAAAAGAAGGTTGGTTAATTATTATTGAGCTACAAATACAGTGTCATAAAGTGAATGCAAAAAAAAATGTAAAGTTTACAAAAAGAAGTTCAGATTTCTTGATACACTAGCAAACTTATCAAGAACTTCTTCATCTCTTATCTTAATGTCTGTATGGATCGAAAGCAATGCTAATCCATTAAGCCTACTTTCCGATGTGGTATTTCTTAAGTAAGTCTTCAATCTTCTTAAACTTGAGAAGCTTCTTTCCACGGTTGCAACAGAAGCAGGCAGAACTGCTAGTAGTTTCAAGAGAATATAAATGTTGGGGAAGAAAGTCTTGTCACATTTTTCTAGAGAACTAATGGCTGTTTTGGGAAGATTTTCAGAATTTACCTGATTCCACTTTTCTTTCCACAGCATAAACTCACTTTGCACGACATCTTTATGTGATAAATCCTCTTCGTAGAAATTGCAAGCAGCTTCCAATGAGCTGAAATCTGTTTTTGTACAAAATTCTGGAAGGATGTGTTGTAAGGATGCCACTGTTTCCTTGTGAGACTCAAAGCGTTCCTTCAGTGAATTACAAAAATGATCAAGGTAAGGTACATAAACAGCTCATCGATAGTATTCTTCTTCTGTGCTGTAAGGGACGTTGTTGCGGGCTGTTTGAAGGCGACAAACTCTTGGAATCTCTTCTTCAATGTCGAGTTTTGCAGCGATTTCCTTTACTTCAGCATACAGAGTTTTAAAGTTGTCGTTAGCATTTACCCTTTGTTTCGATAGCAGATCTAAGACACTTGTAACGTTTACTATGGCTTGAGAAAGATCTATATTTTTTTTTGAAGCTTCTCGGATAAGTTATGTGTAGTTGACAGCATCCGGCTCAAAACACAAAGACAAGAAATTGAAATTAACTAATAGAACTATTTAGAGCATGTGCCTTAGATGCTGAGTCGCTTGATTCTTCCTCTATTTTCAAAAGAGAGAGAAGGATTGGTTCTAAAATGTCTTTAAATAAAAACACCGAGTCGTGCCTTTCCACCCATCGTGTTTCACATAGTGAAATAAGTTTCTTTTTTTTTTGTCGCCACGATGACAGTTTGACGTTTGGGCAACTTTTATCATAAAACTTGAGACAAATATAGTTAGAGTACTACCAAATTTAAAAAACAAAGAAATTTATATATGATACAACAAATCCTGATCATACAACCATCTTAGGTTTACCTTTTCGGCCTACTTACATTCAACTTAGACTAGGTGCGCACGCATTATATCAAAGCTGAATGTCAACGAAATGTTCGAAGTAATCAGCTTTCAGTAAATTCTATAGAAATGTTAAACATTTTATGGGCAATTCAAACTCGAAGAGTTTCATGGACCACTGTAATAACAAAAAGAGCAAATATTCTATTAAATTAATGTGTCCTAAATAAAAAAAAAGAAGGGGGGAAAGAATAAAAATTTATTTCTATTGACTATTGTCTCGGAAGCCCTACGTTAATTGTAATTCAAAGAAACGAATACATCATGCATACATATCACCTTAATTTAACGATTTAAAGGGTAATATAATTACTATTTTAAAAATGGAACTACTACTAATATAAAGACAATGCGATTTAAAAATTTATCATACATGGTAATTCACTAATTCTCAGTGACTTTATGATCGCGATCTACTTTATTACAAAAAAGCATCCCTTCCTTAGAAAAAATAATTTAAGCATTACGCCCCAGATGCTGATCAAAATTGGTGAACATAGTATATTATTAAAATAAAATTAAGTAACAGTTAAAGGGTGAAGCGAAAATAAAAAAAATAGTGCACATCTATGTCGCCATCTATTATCATTTTAACACCGATATATTTAACTAGAGCATACGCGAAATGTTGGTCAACTCAACATTCACGTTAGGTGGCTTAAATGTTACAGGAAACGTCAGCATTGTCAGAAAAATCCATCTGACTTTTGATTAATGTTGGCAATTTCACAAAAATTTAATTGCAGGTTATAAAACGTCAAAACGATCAATCGATTTCAGTTCGTGATGAAATCTGAACTGCTTTCATGATGACAATTATTTAAGAAAAAAAGTTAAACACCCTGACATCTGTCTGATATTTCATTGGTCATGTTTTTAAGCTCCATCGATATTTATTGTAGACCTTGACACAAAAAGATATGAAATTACAAATTTTATACAGCGAAATGACTATAGTCTATTTTTAAAGTAGCGAGACGAATTTCTGAACATACCCCTGTCCCAAATTACATGCACGAAAATCTTGAAAACAAACTTATGAGTATATCTGATAACTATTACTGTCGAGCTCTGAATAGAACTGGTAAAGTATATAATGAAATAACGAGGAAATAATAGAAACAACAACAAGGCTTAACAATAAACAATGTCAGTTGACAGAATGTGAGCAAGATTGATACGGTGTCATTTGGCCTTGCTTTCAACCAATGAGATTTCACTGTCAAAGTGGTCTGCTCAGAAATTCGTCTCGCTATTTTAAAAATAGACTTTAAAATATTAATGAGAAAAGTGTTATCAGATCCATTTTTGTTTTGCCTATATATTAGACAATTACCTTAAAATATGATTTATATTATTATTACTAGGTGACAGACGAATCAAATTCCAATGTAATGACAATTGTTTTCTAACTATTCAATTTATTAAAGTAAATATTCCAGCCTAATTCAACAATTACTACTACTAAATAATTTAATTGTCAGTAGAAAGTTTGAAGTATGGGCAGCGTTCAATCATTTAATGGGATATGTTTGAAAATATACCATTAAATCAAATTGTTAATCAAACATTCCGATGATGGTTCATGATGATCGTGTCCCAGGCTGGTGGCTCTTGTTTCGATGGATTGGTTGTAATCATGAACTATCTTTTTGTGTTATTTTTCCTTAAATACTTAATAAGAATCACAAAATGATCCGACAATTACGAATTATATTCTTTTTACAGTGTGTGTAAGCAAAATGTTTACACAGATATTCCCACGTCGGTCTGTTTTATTTTTGGTTATTGTTTTTAGTTCAACTACCAGCGTCACTACTAAATATTTAAATTGTAATAGGATCGTCTCAGCAACCGACATAGCCAGAGCACGATCTACAGGCGACGACTCAATGCCACTGCAAACTCACTTTGACAGGAACAATTTCAGAACAGACACATGAAACTAATTTATTAATACGGAAGCCAGTTATAAATTCACTATTATAAATAAAATTAATAAGTCATACTATTCTATACCAACATTTTATTTAAAACTTGATTCTTCTGTGTAATGGGCATGTATTGTTCACAAATTTGCATTATAACGAAGCTCAGAAGGAATGTCAAAAGATGTATGACTATTATTAAATATTACAGCCCAGAAATGACGTTTGTGGGCCATGATAATTGACAGGTCAAATTATGCAAAACTAAAAGAAATCTGATATTACTTTTTTAATAATGATTTAGTCATTTCATAGTGTAAAACTAATAACACTATGAATCTTTTAGTGTCAAGTCTTAGTATTACGCTAAATAGCATCTAAATTTCAAACTTCAACAACGAAAAGTCAAACTCACGTTAAGATGCTTTAAATTGTCGTTCCACCTGTCACCGTGACAGTAGTTCGTGGACAAAAATATACGTCTATACAAGGTGTGCCAAAAGTTTAGAAAATCAAAATTGATTTTTTTGGCGTTTTACAGGGAACTGTAATAAAACTGTAAGCGGACGCGAAAGGCGATTCAAGCTCGAAGAGATTGATGGACAGCTAGTACTGTATATAAATACAAACACATCCGGAATTATTTTCTTTTTTTCTACAGGGAAATGGTGCTATCTATTCACATAATACAAGAATTTTCAAGGTTAAGTGGATTTAAATCGCACCTCTTACCACGTCTACAATCCTTTTATTCTCAACACATTTGCATATTCCTCTTCTTCGTTTGTCTGTGCATACATACATATACACGCCGTGTTCATTGGTTAAAACCATTTATGTTGTGTGTTACATATGCCTGTATTCATCTGAAATTGCATAATGCTCCGTGTGGAGACTCCCGTTGGTAGATTGTAGGAAGGTGGGCCCGGTTATATTATTATTATTATTATATCCTCGCTAATATCTTCAGGTCGTTACACCTATTAGACAACTCGTTTGCCGGTTAGTGTAGCCGGTCACTGTGATTAATGGACTTGTAAAAAAAAAAATTTGAATATTAATCGAGGAGTGTATTTTGTTTCTTTATTTTTCTTTTTTCATCTCCTCAAATGTCTTTCCTTTAGTTCTTCGGCAAAATTTATTTCCCTGTTAATTTAGGCAGAGATTAAATCAAATATAATTAGATGTTTGAACGCGCAAAGTAGACGCCTATATGTGTGGATGTCAAATCAAAGGTTTTTTGATTGTTTTAATTTTGTTAATGAACCAATTATATTTGAGATGCATGCGTGTAGGCGTGAATACTTAGAAAATATTTATTACGTGTTTATTTTGAGATATGTACCAACAACTCGTTTTAATGCAGACTGTTCTTAGAGTTTATCTGCTCTTAATAACTTACGCAATACGGAAATACGTCTCTGAATCTAAAGATCTAAACAGCTGGTAGAATATGCAGCTTGTAGTAATAAATTAGACTCACAAAAGCATTGTGCCAAATTTGTAAAAGTCAGCAAAGAAAATTATAATGTCAGGCATTTGTTTTAATAATAATCATGTTTTATATATACCGGGTGATTTAAGTAGGATATACATTTGACGTTTTCATCTTACCCATAAATAATAAACTTGAATTTTGTCGAATATTCCTAACTGATCATGAACATTTTGTCTAAAATATTTTGAATCTTGCCGTTCGTTGCAATTTGGTTATACATACTCTGCAAAAGAAACCATTTTACATAGCCACGAACCATACCGAAGTGATCTTGTCTATGCTTTGTTGATGATTATTAACTTCTTTAGAAATTATGTAAAATTAACATCTAATTTGCTCCGAAGGACAACAACAAATCATTTATTTTTACTTCTAACATGACTCTGCACAGGCCTAACGTATCTATGCTGGAGACGCGTTAAGTTCCGTTGCACGTCATCGATGACGTCTACATGTTGTCATAACTGTATTAGAGAAACTAAAAAAGTTACTTTGTTAAATTATACTTGAGGGCATTTTATTAGCTTAAATAGAAGATTTATAAATTGATCGTAATATACGCATTCATGACAAATAAACACATAATTTCCGTTTCAATATTAAATTTCTTTATTACATATTTTTAATAGACTAATACTTCAATTCGGTGTTGACAGATAAATCATATCTGTCAAAAAGACGTGCGTTGTGTATATTCTTCCTGTCAAATTTTTCATGTTTATTTTTGCTTTGATATAAATTGTTTAAAAACAGTGCTTCTTAGAAGTGTATTTATTATTTATTTGCGTCCATTGAATATAATCCCGAAAGGTTTCTGTAAACAGCCGAGGCTTTTTACAAACTTATCTATAATCATGTGTTAAATTTAATGTGAATAGGCGCGTAAGTATTGCTTATTTTAAATTATATTATGGATACGTAATGAAACATTTAAGATTTTTCGACAATATAAGTCAATATAATAAATAAGTTGAGAAAGACGGAAGTCTTAGAGTATTTCAATTACTAATTATATTACGTTATAGTTATTGTATTGTGAATACTTTTTACTTTCTTATACGTAGTATAAGGAAGTATTGTGATGATGAAAATTTTCGACCTCGATATTTTTGCAGATGTCCACGTTTTGAGGTCCCCTGATACCAAAAAAGTGGTTTTTAAAAAATGTCTGTCTCTCTCTGTCTGTGTGTGTGTGTGTCTGTGTGTCTCTCTCTGTGTCTGTGTCTGTGTGTGTGTGACCACGATAGCGGTCAAACCGCTGTAGATATGAATTCCAAATTTTGTATTTACGAATATAATCTCCCTCTTGAGAACTGATTAGATTTTGAGCAAAATCGGCAGGCCGGAAGTAGTAGTTTACTTCAGTGAAAAAATGGAATTTTGCAAATATTTCGTCAATTACTAAGTTTAAACAAATTTATAAAGAATTCAAATGTACTGAAAATTAAATTTTAGAAAAATTGTTTTAATAAAGTTTTTCGAAATTCCTACCGGAAGTAGGTCTTTTACTCTTATCGAAAATCCGTTTTTTGCGAATATCTCGCAAGTCATGCTTTCTAGGCAGGTACATTACGAGTATAAAAGTATTTAGAACATACTTTTAAATATCTTTTGTATAAAAAAAATTTCAAAATTCAGACCGGAAGTACCACTTTTACTCTTATCGAATTGCGATTTTTTGCAAATATGTCGTAAATTATGCATTCTATATATATTTATGAAGAGTACAAAAGTATTTAGAGTTGGATTTGGAATATTTTTTGTATAAATGAAATTTCAAAATTCGGACCGGAAGTAACACTTTCATACGTATAAGAAAGTCGTGTGGTGGCCACACCTCATTTTTTTCTTTGGTTATATCAAATGTCACTGACAGAAATGAAAATAGATCCGGCAACATATACAAGGCGAGTCGTCATGGATCTAGTATCACGTGCAACGGAATGTAACGCGTTTCCACCATATATACAATTTAAATTGTTGTGACACATACATTCATATTAAAAATACTGTAATGGTAGTTAAATTTACATATAAACATCAAAACAAACAATGTCTTAAGAAAAATATATATATTCAGTAATTCTTGATTAACAAGATAATTACTGTCCTTAATGACAGAATTAGGGCCGTGACAGCCGAATTAAACCACAATCATGTGCTTTAGCTAACCACATAGCAACCACACGTCATACAGCAGACTTTGCTAATACTAAAATTATATTTAAAGAAGCTAACTTCATTAGCAGAACGTTTTTAGAAACACAATTAGAGCCACAGCCCAAAATTTAAATGCAAAAACAGACACAAAAATGTTCAATAATGTATGACATATTTTTACCCCACTTAAAGCGCCTAATAACACATAATCTAGGCTAAAATCAAATCGTGATTAATAAAACTTAATACATAGTCTTGGTATCCTACATATACACGAATAAATAAAATATTTATATGACAGTCAGGCACATTATAAAAATACAAGATAAAAATTCAGGAAAAAAAACAAACTAACACAAACTTCAACAAATAGGTATGTGAGAAAAATTATATACCGTATGTGTCAATTTTCATTAGGTATAGGGATTCAATGTTTACGTGCGATTTATACGTAATACAAATAATATGTGGCAACGTGTGTCACCCCTACTCTCCGTCACCAATCCCGGCAACAATCGACATTACAACGATTTTCTCCGATCTTCCCACCAGATTTTACATTCAATCTTTAGCTGCGAACACGTTGCGATCTAGTCTGCCATAAAAGCCGTCTTATTACTGGAACGGGAAACATCAAATGGCCGCCGCGATCTCCTGATCTACTAGTTTATTATTATTTTCAGAATCCTTTTTTATTTACCTTATTTTTAATTTTATTAGAATTACGCTTTTGTGTGTGTCATGCAGCGAGAACGCAGCTTAATAATTCTCTGCATTTACTGAAAGGAAAAAGAAAAACAAATCCTTGCAACACGTAAATATTATTTCTGAACGCATTACAAACACGCAAGTCAATGGTCCAAGAGTTACTGCTATAACTTGAGCTTGTATCGGTCGCGCTCGCATTGGAAAGGAAAGTAGGGGTGCCATGTTGTCACGTATTGCATGAATTAATCGCCTATGCCTAATGAAAATTGACACATGCTGTATACCCGATACACATACTACATATACAAAATTAAAGTAAAGATACTGGAGATTTCACTAAAATTGTATCCATTACTACATTTTTATTATATAATTGATATAGCGATTTTTTGTAATTGTTTAAACGATAAATATGTGTTTTATATTATGTTTTGCTGCTGCATTTCTGGGAACAGTTTCAAGATTTTTTTCTACAACACCCTGTTTGTTTCACCATTTAATCAATGCTGTTTATATTTTATACCAAATTTTGACACCTTATTAACACACGTTTTCTTTAATACGCAGGTCTGAAGAAGGTTTACTAACTTAACCAATTTGACACACTTAAATGATAAAGAAGTAGTCAGTGGTGAACACTTGACTTTGGACACAGTCTATACCGCATGTGGCAAATATCATTAGGCATAGGAAATCATCGTACATACGATGTATACGTCGCCGGCATTGGGACGTACAGTAGGTACCGGGTTGTCATACACATACATACGTATAGATTGATTCCCTATGCCTAATTATATTTGACACAACCGGTATAATCAAATTCTCTGTTTACAATGTTTGTGTTGAGATTACGTATTTCCTACCTATATGCACCGATTTTATCTTTGGCTACTAACTTGACTTCATTCCATATATTTTCCTTTACCTTTCAAATAGTCTACTACCACGTTTGTCTTTACCCCTCCCCCCTTTATTTCCTCTTTATTAGTATTTTCGATACTTGTCTGTTACTTATCATCTTTCGTAGATGTCCCCACCCACTTGGCCTTTGCCTTTGCTCTATAAATGCTAACATTGATAGTGTTCCCAGATCTGCTCTTATGTCTTAATCTCTGATTCTTCTAAGTGGATCCGTATAATTTGGCGCTACTGCCAGAATGATTTTCTCTGTTTGTCTTGCATCCATATGTCAGAACTACTCTGCAAAAATTTCCTTCATCTATCACGTCACATCGTATATCCAAATGTTTGAACATTTGGATATACGCAATTTAATTTTGTAATTCTTCTTTTTGGAATATATATTTATATTGATTCGTTTATTATTTTCAGATTTATTTACCTATCACCCTGTATATTAATATTTACGTCAGAGGAAAGTTTTTTTTATATATTTCTATCTAAATGAAAGTGTCTTGCATAATTGCAATAGTGCATTTTCTCCGTATTTGACTCTGATACTGGTAGCATATACGTTTCCTTCTGATGTAACCAATAGATATAGTTAATTAGTTATTATGTATATATTACAGATTCTGTCGTACGTTCGTAATACAAAAAGCAGAAAATGACAATAATTAAAGATAATATCAATCTAATGCATCTACGAGTATATATATATAACCAGCAACGTTCACTGCACTCGTTATACGTTAATTGGAGAAAGTATTATAAAATTGACAATAAATATATATGACTGTTTTACTGTTTTGTTACGTATGGTATAATTCGTTATACACTTTCCATAGTAGGTGTTTTGAAATTATCACTTAGCTAAATAGTACCCTTGTGGTATAATAAATACCATTCGATTTTCTTTAGAAAGCTCTATATAAATGCATTATATAAGTTACATATTCGCACAGTCATTTTAAACAGATTTTGATTTCGAAAATATATAATTTACATTAATACTGTATTTAGTACTGTAATAAATTTCCGATTTCTGATGGGATTTATCCGCTATCATTAAATGTCAAATATAAAATATAACGTGCGAAACAAATTACCATAGTATCACGATCATCAGGTTCATAAGATGCTGTTAAATTGCAATCAATATGGCCGCCTGTAAGCATGTGTTAAACGTTTTTGTATATTGTTCTTATTGAACTGCTTTTCATTAACATTTCTATGCCGCAATAAAAATATTTATTAATTGATTGTGGAAGTGTTCTTGAAGAAAAAAAAAAGAGGTGTGGCCACCACACGACTTTCTTATACGTATGAGCAAACTATACAATTTTAAGAATTTTTTTATACAAAACTTATTCAAAATCCTATTCTAAGTACTTTCATTCTCTTAATAAATCGCTATAGAATGCATACTTTGCAAGATATCAAAAAAGTGCTACTCGCTAAGAGTAAAAGAGCTACTTCCGGTCCGAATTTTGAAATTTCATACATACAAAAAAATATTGCAAATCGAGTTCTAAATACTTTTGTGCTCTTCATAAATATATATAGAATGCATATATTACGACATATTTGCAAAAATCGCTATTCGATAAGAGTAAAAGTGGTACTTCCGGTCTGAATTTTGAAATTTTTTTTATACAAAAGATATTGAAAATTATGTTTTAAATACTTTTATATTCGTAACGTACTTGTCGAAAAAGCATGATTTGCGAAATATTCGCAAAAAACTGATTTGCGATAAGAATTCCGGTTGGAATTTCGAAAAACTCTTTTAAGACAATTTATCTCAAACTTAATTTTAAGTACATATGAATTCTTTATAAATTTGTTTAAACTTTGTAGTTGACGAAATATTTCCAAAATTCGAAGTAAACTGCTACTTGCGGTCTACCGATTTTACTGAAAAACTAATCAGATCTCAAGAGGGATATTATACACGTAAATACAAAATTTGGAATTGACAGACAGACAGACAGACGGACACACACACAGAGACAGACAGACAGACATTTTTTAAAATCCACTTTTTTGGTATTAAGGGACTTCAAAACGTGGACATCTGCAAAAATCTCGATGTCGAAAATTTTCATCATCATGCTTAGGATCTGCTTTCTTATAACTTGTGAAATCCTGCTAATTTTATGCATAAAATATCAAAAATGCATACAAATTTGGTATGCATTTTTGGTATTTACTACATACATACTAAATTTTACATAAAATTCGACATAGAAGCCTAAGAAATGATCTGCTATAATTATATACGGTAGTCGTCAAATTTTAATTTCGGTTTGTACTTCTATCCCATGCAGAAGATGGCCTTATAATATGCAGCGATGCCTGCTTCCTAACAGTGGTGGGAGAGCAACGCAGTGTCGCGGGACCCTCACGCCTTACATTTCATAGGAAACATTTGTCGAGTGTACTGTCTTGGCAGCCTCCCTTATGTTTATCTTTAGTTTATTTCGTCGCGCTCTTTTCCTCTTTCTACTTTCGTATCAGAAATTAAAATACGTCGACTACGGTATAATAATGGTCATTCTATACTTTTCTGCTTTACTCCGATAATTGCTTTTAAAATTCAACTTCAAATTCAAGTTTATTAATTGTTGTAAAAAAAAGCATTTAAAACAAAAACGTCAAAAACTTACCTAGATAATACAAATGTATAATTATAAGATAAAATATAAAATAATATAACTGCTACATTATACATAAATCACAAACATAACAAACATGTCAGATGAAATGATAGGTAAAAAATCAAACTTATTAATTATTGAAAAAAAACATTCACAAGAAAAATGTCGATACATTAAATACAAAAAAAAAAGAAACAACTGCCACATAAAACACGGTAATAAAAAAAGACAAATAAAAGTTAAATCACTTACTTAAATATTCCGCTGTGTTGTAGAAGCACTTTGTCACAAGGAACTGCTTTAACGATTTATTAAAGCCAACTAAAGTATATATATTTTTAATGTCGCGAAGTAAATGATTACAGACATGATTACATCCCAAATACTCCAGATGTTTCTGAAAAAGACCAGAGCGGTGCGCGCAGGTGATACGAGGTAACTTTTGTTTCTAGAGTCATGCTAATGATTCTTTTTATGAAGTTGGAACAAGCTCATATTTTTATACACCAAACACAAGATTTCGTAGATAAATATCGAGGGCAGAGTCAAAATATTTAATTTAATAAAATATGTTTTGCGTTGATTCAAATTTTCTATTATTCTAATGGCAAGCTTTTACAACAGAAATACCCGTGTGGCGTCACAGGACATCCTCCATCATCCGACGTTAAAATCAATTAATATACCCCTGCTACAATGGTGTTGTAAATTCTTCAAAGCATAACATATTTGCGCTAGTTTAGAGGATATAGTGTCTATATGAATATTCCACTTCAAACCACTATCAAATAGGCTCAATAATCTTGTCAAGGCCGAAAACAAGCTTGTTAAAATTTATGAACAGATTATTAACATCAGCCCAGTAACTGGTCTTATTCATTCTTATTCAAAATAATTGATAATTTTTTTTAAGAAATGATCTGGCCAAGTGCAAGAATTTTATCAAAAATACTTGCACCGGAATACTGGAAAATCTTATAATTATCCAACTGGTAGAAAAAGCATCATATTTAGCCACACAAGCAGGTTTCGGAGTATTAGGATCTACACAAGAAGGAATATTTGTTACACAAACTTCACAATATACCTGCACGATTGACCTGCAGCAATCGGTAGTGACATATAGGGCAGAGTTGATTATCCTAACAAATCTGGAACAGTAGAGACTGAAAATGTTTGAGGATTGTAAAAAATCTGGACTTTATATTTTTAATATGCACATTCTTGCGTTTTTATCTTTCTATGTTTTGTCATTCGTGACGTATATTAAACTTATAGGTTGACATTATCTAGTGGAGTTGTTGTCTTCAATAGATTGAAAATATTCTGAAAGAAACTACAAATATGGCAGGTTTCGGTTTCGCTATGGCATCTTCTGTAATATTCGTATATATATATATATATATATATATATATATATATATATATATATATGTTGGTGACTTTGTGTGCCTGAGATATTCTGTAATTTGCAATATTTTGATTCGGTTTACCGTGGCGAAACATGTTTCACGTTAATTTCACGGCATTGTATGCTGAAAAATTGCTGCTTGTGCAGATAAATTAGTACACTGATCTTTTATGTTTTATTATGTTTGATTGTATTTCGAAACACTGAAATACATAATACTATATATTGATAACCTTTTTTTGTTTCAGGTATCGATCTTTATAAATCCTTTTGCATCAACTCGTGCTTGTAAGTTCCTTTTTTTTATTTATAAATAAGTGTATTTAGTTATGGTTTCTACTTCTTTCTTCAGAAGACTAGCGACTTAATCGGTGATATTTAGCAATTACACCTTTGAATATACATTTAAAAACAGTTAAGTAAAAAGTAATGTTTTAATATATATCCAATATATAAAAAACAAAAATATTTAATTTGTTATTTATAAACTCGCAAGTACATAATCGATTTTGATAAAATTTTGTGTGTCTGTTCCTTATGTTGCGTGAAACATTGTGACAACATGCAAATTTTGTCGGAAAATATTAAAAAATTAACAATCAATATGTGAAATTACATGAATTCCTATAGGAAACGAAAGATACAAAGTCGATACATCATACACACACACACTGTCGGCATCGCTATACATATCAGAATATTGAGTATCCAAAAGCATTGAGTGATATAGATTGGTTATTTATAGTAAAATATCATTGATTCGTTGTTTAGCTAGAGAATAAACATACATTTTATATCGGTCAATTGTGGTAAATACAAAGCAAGTTTTAATTTTTCTATATTATGTGGTCGTGAAACGCCGGTCTACGGGCAGCTACTATTTTATAAATTACATTAAGGATTAATAAAGTGATTTGAAATTGAATATGTTGCCTTGAGACTTACAAGTCCTTTATTTTTGTTATAACAGAATGTACAAAAGTGTAGTTTAGGTTTAGTTTTTTGACAGTTTTGTACATACACGTTATATTCACTCTTGCGGTCTAGCAATTATCAAAGATATCTTCGTTAATAAACAAGCAATCATATCTTCCGAACACGTATCCTATTTATGTAAACAATACACGGCACCTGTACCACTCTAATGATGAAACCAATTAATTAGTGATAATAGATATGGAATTATGAATCAAATAAATCCTGCAACAACATTCTCCGCTTTAATATTAGTGTTTAATTTAATGACGAATTGCCGCTACGTTTCCGCGTTTGTTTCATAATTACCTATCGTCGCTGCTTTTTATGTGCATAGGTATTTTTTGTCTTTAGTGTACGTATATATACACTCACGCTCTGTTTTACCGTAATCACACAATGTATATACCCACCATTAATTAATTGTCGCCTAGCATAACACTTCAATATGATCATCTTCGTCTACCTTAGACGAGAAAACGTTAACGTCTTTTTCAATTTAATATCCTCTTACGTTTCTAAAACAAACTTAATACTCTCTGTGTATAGGTTGTAATAATAAAATTGAGTAAATTGGAATGTAGTGGATCACAGACAAAACTGTACGGAACCTGAACAGAAACATTATTATACTGCAACAAAAAGGAAAGTATAAAATAAATGTTTTTAAGCTTTAACATCTACTTGAGCATCGTATAGATGATAATTAGGTAACGGCAGTCAAGTGTACATTACAGGACTGGACATAATATAATATAATAATAATAATATTTTTTGCCCAACAGATTTTTTACATCTAATTACAGGACAAGAAAAAAATATACACATATACATATATATAAGAAAGAGAAAAAAAGAAAATGAAAAAAAAACAAGCCAATGCAACGCACAAGTAACCCTACTAATTAATTAATTCCGATAATGGTGAAAAATAAATTTCGAGATCATCCCCACAAGTGTCATTGCAACGACTACAACCTCTAGAGAGCGACAATGCAAGTAAAATATTTGTTCTGGCCGTTGAAAAATAAAATACATTCCTTGTGTGACATGGGTACTGAGGTACAGCAAACATGATCTTTGCCAAAAAAGATGGAACATCTATATTATTGTGCAATACATCATAAATGAACTTAATGTCTGTTTTATGCCTTCATATCTCCAAAGATTCAAATTTAACTTCTTCAAGAAGGACATCATAGCATGTCCCCTGAACGGGGTACAAACCATGCCTTTTGAAGTACATATTTCAAAAAGCGCCTCTGAACCCTCTCGAGTGCTTCAGAATAAGTTTTATATGTTGGCGACCAAACGAATGAAGCATATTCGAGGCGAGAGCGAACAAAGGAAAAATAAAGGTTAGTAATGGCTCCCATGGATGCAAACTGCCTGGTATTTCTAATAACAAACCCTAATGTTTTCAATGCCGATGAAATAGTGCTATTGATGTGGTCAGAAAACGTTAATTTAGAGTCAAAAAGAATGCCTAATTCCCTAACCACTGTACAACGATGAATAGGAATCCCGTCAACGGCGTAATTAAAACAGAGAGGCTCTTGCTTCCGACTAATCGTCAATTATTCACCGTACACCACGCTCCCAAAACATCCACTTGCCTCTGCAGAAGCAAGCAATCCGTAATGGTGCGTATTTTCTGGAAGAGCTTGACATCATCCGCAAATAAAAGTCTATGGCAGCCCAATATAGAGCAGATGTCATTAATAAAAATTGCAAATAATAGGGAACCTAGATTGCTACCCTGTGGAACTCCTGAAGTGGCAGTGAAGTAAGATGATTTGTGACCAGCATAACTGACGTACTGAATTCTATTCATTAGGTAAGTGTTAAATAATTACTTCAATTGAGGTGAAAAACCAATAGCATCTATTTTACGTAGCAATATGGCGTGATCGATACGATCAAAAGTCTTGGAGAAGTCAGTATAGATGATGTCAACTTGCTCGTTATCATCCAGGCATTCCAAGACAAACTGGTCAACACTGTAAGATTGGAAGTTGCAGATCACTTACTCATAAAACCATGCTGGTCGTCCGAGAGTCTGCACCGAATTTGTGAGTAAACATTGGTGTAAAGGCACATATCAAACACTTTAGCACAATTATTATGAATAGCTATCGGTCGGTAATTCTCGATCAAGGCTGTGTCACCTTTCTTGTGAATTGGAAATGGTTTGGTTACTTTCCAGCACTCAGGGAAGACAGACGTTTTAAGAGCTAAATTAAAAAGGAAAGCGAGAGGTTTAGCAAAGATGCACGCACAATCGCGAGCAAGAAAACTTGGTATATTATCCTGACCCATAGTATAATAAGCATTCTTTAACTTTTTTAAATTCCTAACAACTTCCAACTCAGACAGTGAAGACACACCAATCATAGGAAAGCATACGGTAGATGATGGGGAAGTAGTATCCAAATTGTGCACCGAATCGGTATAAACGGATTGGAAAAATTGTTTGAAACCATTCACTATAGATGTGGCGTTTTTTAGTTCACATCCATCAACACCATTCATTGAACCAGGCATACCCGGGCCCCGTCGCTTAGGAGCAACGAATGACCAGAACTGTTTCGGATTTTCCTTAAGTTGCTGTTCAGCATTAGTAATATAGTTACTGTACAAGACTTTTGAATTTGCTCTGACTAGCTTGCGTTGCTCTTTAACTTGAAGGTAGTCTTCATCACGGCCAGACTTTTTATAAATATTGTGAAGCATATTCTTTCTTTTAATATTGATAATATGCTCTTCAGTAAACCAAATGGGATACGAAGACCTCTGAGAAGTCTTCAATGGTACGTGATCATTAAAGATATCGTATATTTGCTTAAATGAATAATGTAATTCGAAATTATGAGTATTACAAACAATCAGTAGTACGAAGGAAAAAAAAAACGTTTATGACAAATTTAGTAAACGAAAATTCTGCTGAATTTCGAAATTCAACGAAAGGGCAAAAAGATAATAACCATGGAAAGAAATGAGGTTAAAAAGATTAACGGCATCAAATTTTGGCAAGGTAATTACATTGAGGACAACCACATCTATGGCCAATACTGTGAAGGATTTATTATACCAGGAATTTACAGAACCTCTGCGACACGGTACGGTAATGAACAAGAAGAGCAGGCTGTAAAAGCTTTCGAAATTTCGGCAAACCTAAAAGTCGATTCTGGTGGTCTTTGTATTCATCTTATATAAATATTTTTAGCGACATCTCAAGACGGAATAATTGCTAATCAAAACGCGGTTATTGAAGTAAATTGTCCATTCAAGGCTCGCGAAGTGACTTCGTTTGAAACTGCGGAAAAAAATTAATTGCATTTTTAGAAATTCGGAAAGCTGGATTACGTTTAAAACCTAGGCTCTAATGTTATTTCATAGTCTGGACTCCGAAGGGTGTTCGGCATGAGATAATAAACAGAGATGAAGAACTCTGGACAGAAAAGGTAACTAATTAAGAGAAATGTTATTTTCTTGCTTGACTACCTGAAATTATTGATCCTCGTATTTTGAGAAATCGACAAATTAGGTAGGGACAAAAACGCGGATGTAAATAAATTACTAATTCTTTTTATTGCACTTACGAAAGGAACGACATAAATAATGGCGTTGAGTAATTTGCAGGGGGCTACTTGGCCATTCTTGCTTATTCCTTAACGTTTTCTATGTTTTTGTGAACATCTTTTTTGTAAAAAAAATATGCTTCAGCCCAGAGGTCATATTATTAAAAAGCCTCAACATGTAAAGTAAATACAAATAATGGTGACAGATAATCAGAAGTACATCTTAAATAATTAAGAATTATAATAATAATAAAACTATATATTTATTGCAGAATAAAACTTTATATTTAATTAATTCCGGCAAATATCATCAAAATAATTACAAATTACATAAAATGGGAGTCTCAATAAAACTAAATAAATACTGTAACGGACTTTTGTCTGTCACTGTATAAATTATCGAACAAATTTGTATTACTGCTTTTTATGTAATTTGAACATTAATGAGTTCGATAATTTAATACAAATTTTCTAAAATATGTTTATTTTGTCTAAAATCAATTAGATATTTTTGTTAATTTTCTAAATGCATTTTTGCACGTGATAATGTTGTGCCTTTGAGTATAGTTCATGCTTTTTGCACGTGATATGTCGTGCGTTTGAATACAGTTCATGATTTTTATGCGTGATACTTTGGAAAAAACACTGTTTTTTGGTTATTGTTTGTGCAAATCCGAGCCTATATAAAGCGACGATTTTGTTAATAAAATTAGATTCTTCTTGGCAGTCCGGGGAGAACTCACCTAACTTTCTGGCAGACTGGTAGACTACCTTTACCGTTTCCTTAACCTCTCTGGCAGTCTGGAGGGAAAGTTCCGCAAATTGTTTTATTTCCTGGCAGACTGTGGAAAGAGAACAATTCCGTCCCGTAAGTCCCGAACGAATCCTCACATGTTTATTCCGTTTATTATAAATAATAAAGTCAGATAGGTTTCTGTTAAATTTCATTTGTACTAAAGTAAATTTTAGGTTCACGTAAAATACTAAGAAAATATATTTTTCTTGTCGAATATCGTTTCAATAAAACGAACATAAATGCCAGATGATGCATTCACGTTTTTGCTTACTATATAATAATCACCTTTCTCGAAATAAATAGCAAGTTTATAAATCTCAATTCACAAAAAAAAAACTTACGACCGTATATTTTAATAATCGATGTTTGAATATTCCGTTGACGTTTGTTGACATATTGTGAATACATTTGTTTTAATAAATGCAAGGTTAATTTCGATATATATATATGATTTCTATTTGCTTTTGTATATAACATATACTTTGTGATCTTCTTGTAAATATATGTATTAAATTTGTGTATTTGAATTTCTGTTTTATTTAAGTGTAAATAAAAGATTGACATAGTAAGATTTCTTTTACTCATAATGCTGGTAGGTTATTTGTATAAGATAAATATTAAAGTATTAAAAGGAAAAACATGTTTATACATACCCAACCATATTTTCTTTCCACTGTAAACCTATTTGTGCATTACTGTTGTTAAAACTCACGTTCACCAGATAAATTAAAAACACTTGATTTTATCATCATACACACTTTGTTTTAAAATTAATGTTTAATCAGTTGTCAAATAGAGACAGTGAACGTGGGCAAATACCAACTGTAGATTTTAATAAGACGACGTTACCTATAGATGTTAAATATCCCTAAGAATATTTGTTTGATTTTTGCACTGACGTACAGTATTTTTGACATATTCATCAAATTCAAAGTTTCAAATGCATGATCACTTGTTCCTTCGGTTTTAAGCCGTCTGATCAACGCGTGCTCATGTTGTACATAAAAGTACGGATTTTATTGAATAACACAATAAAGTATAATAAACCAAAGTAAAAATGTAAGAGACTAGGTTATGGCTTGGCTATAAACATAAAATGACGTTTTGTCAAACTTTTTTTCCCATGTTAAACTTGCCTACGTAAGAACCAATGAAATACTTTAAAAATATACGCCATTTTGGCGCGATATTTGAATCACTGCTATTCTGAGACAAGGTATAGTATTGTAAATATTGTTTAATAAATATTTAACAATTTAAAAAAGGTAACGCGTTATAATACAAGTCAGAGGAATATTGAGAAAGAGCAAAAAAAATTCTAATAAAGTAGATAATTATTAATACCTTAGCATGTGAAACAATTAATGGTGATTTACTTTCATTTGAACTCTCAGCGAGAACAGTGAATAGTCAGCATGTGTGATATGTTTTATAAACCCTGCGATATTGCTTCGGGAGAAGACGTTTATACTATAATTTAGTAAATACTTGTTTCTCTATAAATAATTTGATTAGCGTGTGAAAAATATCAAATCGAGTTTCATGATGTCCTCGATGCGTCCCTGGAAATTACGTCATGTAAACTTGATTCCCGATCCCTACTAATAACAAAGTTAAAGAAATTGTGGTAATAACAAAACGTGTGTCGCAATCCGCAGAAGAGAAATGTTGTTTGTAGTTTACATTCGCCTGCATTATTCGCTCGAGTTAAACGCTTTCATTATTGAAACTACTTTTACTTTAAATCGAAGCGAAGGTGATTCATCAAGTTAGAGACAATGTTTGCGGCTGTGGATTTTTTCTCTCGTCTTTGGTGTAGCGTGATGTTGCTTTTTTTCACGTGCTTTGGAATGATCGAATCCGTTATTCGTGTTGCTTGAATAAGTTTATAGGTATATATGTATTGAGCAATTAAACGATATACAAAAGAACGTTGAGAATATGAGTATTTGTGGGAATTGATGCGTCTAGTTTTGAAAAATTGCTTTACTCGTCTGACTTGTTTAATAAAATATAACAAGTTTGTATTGAATAAGATGTATAACTGTAATCTTATTAATAATAATAGAAAAACTGTTGAATTTATTATAAGTTTTAAATCATTGTTATGAATTATTCATCCATCACTTATTTTGTGCGAGAAATGTGAATTCATTTTCAAATAATTTTTTATTATAGCTGAATCATAATCGGGGTATTTCGAATGCATTTGCGTGCGAAATACCGTCGACTAGGTAACAAACAAATTTACATACAACAATAACATTAACATAGCAGGTAGTGCTATTTTTTATTCAAATAAACATTAATGGTACAATTATTATTGTACCACTGGTCAACACACTTCTTGTTTCCTTTATATTTCTTTTCTGTTATTGGGTGTTTCTATGGCCCTTACTATGAAAAAAATACTAGGAGATTGCTAACAGCTTTACTTTTTGAAATATACAGAGTTATTATAAAATTAAAATTTCTATCGAACACTATCTTTTATAAGATTTTCTTGAATGGGCCTTGTTTGATCATTTGCTTGATTTGATGTTTTAATAAGTATAGCTTTTGATTGTGTGTCACATGAGATCTTGCTGACAAAGTATATGGCACTATGGCATGGAGCTTTGACCCAGGGGTATTCTCTTTAATGAATGTCCACAGACACAACTTTATGTTTCAGTTGGGGAAAAACTCTATAGATGGCAACCCATAGCTAAGAAAGAGCGCCTGTCTCATGTGAGGGGACTCGGGAGTGCGTAGTTGCTATTTTTGTTTAGAAGCGTTAAGCTCACTTAACCTCAATTTTATGAGAGATTGTGTTTGTTATTTTGTTTGTGGATTTTTGGTTTTTGTTTTTTTGGAGTGCTTCACTAAATGTTCATAAGCGCCTTATACTAAACGTTATTTTAAATAGCAGACATTGTTTGAGTGTACCTGTAGGTTTCCAGTGCAAAGATTCATTCATATACAACATTTATACTCTTTTATGTTTTAAAATAATTTCTTTTTGATAAATCATACTGATGCTTTATTATCTAAAATACTTCTGACGACTGCTGAAACATTATATTACCTTAACTATACATTGTTTATATTTTTGTGGCATGGGTGAGGAAGTGGCTAATGGCATACAGCCAACACAAACGTACAGTGAATTAATGTCTGCTCTGTCTTTAAACACAGCTGGCTCATTTTACTTTGCCCCGATAGCACCCGATGAAATAGAGATGATCATAAGGAACCTTAAATCCAAGAATACAGTGGATGTGTATGGCATCTCGACATATTTTCTTAAGGAAATTGTTAACGAACTGAGAACACCACTGACCATACTTTTTAACAAATGTATAGAAAATGGCCTATTTCCAACACCTTTAAAAGTGGGAAAAGTATTGCCTGTGTTCAAGAAGGGTGACAAAGGTGACTGTAGCAACTATCGCCCAATATGTATTCTCCCAGCAATCTCCAAAATCTTTGAAAAAGCGATAGCATCGAGATTGGTAGGCTATTTGGAAGCAAAGGGATATTTCTCTCCCGAGCAACATGGATATAGAAGGGGTCGCTCGACGACTACTGGAATAATGCAAATCACCGAATACATATATCAAGCATTTGACAATAACAACTACGCTGAAATCAACCTACTGGATCTAACCAAGGCGTTTGATACTGTGAGTCCTGATGTTTTATGCGAGAATCTTATGTATTATGGAGTAAGGGGGGTACCTCTGGACCTACTGAAATCCTATATGGCAAATAGAATGCAACTAACGGAATGGAACAACAAACAATCACAGCTCAAGAGAATACATTTTGGAGTACCTCAGGGTTCCATACTGGGACCTCTACTATTTATTATATATATCAATGATCTACCGACTAGTGTGGTTGGAGCAGAACTGTGTCTTTACGCAGACGACACTTCTGTTGTGGTGCAGGGGAAAACCAATCAGGATACTAAACTAATATCGGAAAACGCAGTGCAAGTGGTGAGTGATTGGTTCACCGCCAACAAGTTAAAGTTAAACATAAATAAAACTCAAAACGTTGTCTTCAGTACCAGAAATACGAACCAAAATACTTCTGCAAGGTTTCTGGGTGTCACTATTGATTCGCATTTGAGATGGCATCAGCACATAGATGGTTTGGCTCGCACTTTGTCCTCAGCACTGTATGCCATCAAAAGATTAAAATATATTGCAACTCATGTGGCAGCAAGGCTGGCTTACTTCGCGAACTTTCATTCGCATTTGTGCTATGAGTTACTATTCTGGGGAACTCTGCGGAGGCTCGGAGGATCTTTGTGATACAAAAAAAAGCCATCAGAATGCTGTGTGGCCTGAAGGTGAATGAAACAAGTAGAACACGATTTAGGGAGGAAGGAATATTGACATTAATATCTATCTACATACTTTCAGCAGTGGTGTATGTACACAACAATAAGGAGGCATGGGTATTCAACGCGTGAGAGGGACTGGCTGAGGATCCCACATCATAGGGTGTGTTCCGCGCAGCAATCCATCTTCTACTGGGGGTCGAAATTATACAATAACCTGCCGCCGAGCTTTAAGGGCCTCCTAATCAGCTTGTTTAAGAGAAAAGTGAAGAACCACTTGATTAATGGAGAATACTACACAATAGATGAATTCCTTAGACACTAGTCATTCCTCTTCTATATACTAATGATCTTGTTTGATTTATTATTTGATTTTATTATTTTGTGTTTTTTTTCTGTCTTCTTAGTTATTTGTTAAGAGTGTTGTTAGTATTAGTATACAGTACACTATTTATTTATACTTATCATGATCTGACAATTGTAATGCATTACAAGCTTGAGAATATTGACAATTTTATGTAACGGAGGTCTTACAAATATATAGTCTATTATTATTATTATTATTATTATTATTATTATTATTATTATTATTATTATTATACGAAAAGGCTTACTTGAAATTATTTTTATAAAATAAAATGCAAATCAATATTTTATAAATAATTTTTAGTTTGTAAATACCCTAAGTTACATAATAAAAAAGATTTTATTTGTAAATACTTTTCAGAGACTGTGTATTATACTAATAAATATATGCATATATAAATGTATGCAACAAAACGTATTTTTTATTATCAATTAACTCACATAAATAGTTTAATGTAAAAAATGAAAAATAAATATACTGCACCAAATCTATTCAAATTTCGTATAGTTGGAGAAAAACTCCCTAGGTTGTGCTTGATAAACGCGTCCATTTGATTATTAAGAAGTTTCCTATCTTGTCATCCGCATGTCATACGCTACGCTTGTCAAGTGTCATCCGCTCTGGGAAAATTAAAATCTGACAACAATGTTAGCCTACTGAACAGACCATGTATTAAATAAAATATAAATATAGAAAAGTCATATTTAATAACTTTATGTCTAATATTCAATTTGTAATTGGCTTTCATGTAATAGTATCTTACTAGCAGAAGCTATTTATCCTGAAATATTAATTAGTTAGTTCGATTTTATTGTTCTAAAATTGTTCCGGTCGATTGGAATTTGTAGTGGTATTGAATCGTCGTCTTTAGTACGTATTTTTGCCGTATTGGTTGCCAGAACGACTCGAAATAATAAGTAAATTAATACATACACGCACTGCGAGTATTGTGCAAATTTAGGACGTTAAGAGGAGCGTTTACCTATCGAAAACTAAGGCATCGCCGTTTCGTGTTTTTTGAATTTTTTTTGTAATTTTAGAATCTCAAATTTGGGTTAGTGATGCAAAAGGCATCAATTTATAATGTCAAGGTCAGTTTTTTTTTGATGAACGATATAAAAAAAAACTGTCTGTAATTATTTTTGAAGATAAAAAACATTAAACAATAAACATTGTCACACACATTTCACACGGGGTTTTTCCAAGCTATTGCGTCGTCTATCCCCACTTTACGGTATCTCTACCGGTCCTAGCGAAGACGAAAATCTATCGGAATCGCTTGGCTATTCCAGACTTAAGTCAGAGTGACAGTTTGTAATCATATCTATAATATTCGAGTGTATAATAATATAACAGTTATGGGCAAGCGAAAATTCGTTTGTTATAAAACATCAACATCATCAACAGTTCCGTAAGTACTCATTCTTTATATATTATGTTTCCCATCGATAGAATTCCTTTATCTATGACAGAATCCGTGAATTCATTGTAATGTGGGTTGCCTAATTTTAATTTATTTTATATTCATTTAAAACAAAGTAAAGAATAGTTGAACGAAGAATAAGTGCAGAGCGGGGTAGCTTTTTATTCAATTTATAACGTGAACCCAAGCAAACAAATCTCCTCCGAAGGATTTTTGAGAAAACTTCTTTTTAATATTTTGACATATTAATTAATTTTCTTTAATCCGATAATTTTTTTCTAAATATTATTCTTCAGCGGGGTAGATTACTAAATTCTTCATAAGTTGACGTTGAAAGGTTTTCTCCAAATTTAAAATCAACAAAAATATTTTGCATCTAAAATCTGCTATATTTCCATTGTTGACAGATCCACTATACAGAGTGATCCTTAATATATGGGACAAACTTAAGAGCTGATTCCTGGGGTTATTTTGATCATAAAAGTTCATAAGAACATATGTCCAAAACCGCTTAGTTCAGAAGTTATACAATGTTTAATAGAAAGTTAAAATAATAAATGGTATTGTTATAAATTAACAAAATAGTCAATAAAACAAAATTAAGTTCAGAAGTTATACAATGTTTAATAGAAAGTTAAAATAATAAATGGCTTTATTATAAATTAACAAAATAATTAGTAAAACAAAATTAACTTATAGTAACTGTTGAAAATGACCGCTCCCAACTGTAGTACAAGCTCGTAAACAAGTCTGTGACTGTTTCTCTAATATGCGTAGTGGTCGCGTTGTCGATGCTAATCAGTTGGTGTTTACCAGTTGCTCAAGAAGCACGTGTTGTGATTATGTACGGTATTTTGTAATGGTTTATTTGTCATTTCAATATTTGTCAATAATGTCAGAGTATTCATTCAGTTTATTGCCAGTTTCTGTTTTCTAAAATGAATTATACGAATGCTGAGATGTGTGATATGCATTTCGTTTACGGTTTTGCCAATGGAAATGCGCGTGCTGCTAGACATCTTTATGCAGAACGATACCCGAACTGTATCATACCGCATCATTCCATGTTTGCCCGTCTTCATCAATGTCTTATTGAAACGGGAAGTTTTAAAAAACGGACGACTGATAGCGGGCCCCCATCTACAGTAAGAACTCCACAAGTTGAAGAAATGGTATTAAATGAAATTGAGGAACATCCTACAACAAGCACCAGAAAAATTGCGTTTGATTTAAACATTAGTCAGGCCACAGTTTGGAGAATATTGAAAGATCAACTGTTGTATCCATATCACATTCAACGGGTGCAGGCTCTATTGCCAGCAGATTTTCCACAAAGATTAGCTTTTTGTCAATGGATGCAACACGAAGTCGTACAAAATCCTAACCATTTGGCTCAAATATTCTTCACCGACGAGGCTACTTTCTCTAGAAACGCGATTATTAATTTTCATAATAATCACATATGGGCCGAAGAAAATCCGCGAGAAATAATGAATGCCCGTCATCAGCATCAATTCTCTGTCAATGTGTGGGCCGGAATTGTTGCAGATCACTTGTTAGGTCCACATTTTTTACTGATGCGGTTAAATGGCGAGGTATACCGCAATTTTCTTGAAGAGGAGTTACCACTACTGCTGGAAGAAGTTCCGTTGCAGTTAAGATTACAAATGTATTTTATGCATGGCGGTGCTCCAGCGCATTTTAGTTTACTTGCTCGCGAGTTTCTGGACAGTACGTATCCAAATCGGTGGATAGGACGGGGACGTCCACAACCGTGGCCTCCTCGTTCTCCAGACTTAAATTCATTGGACTTTTTTCTCTGGGGCCACCTTAAATCATTAGTTTACACGACTCCCATGGAAAATGTCGATGAACTAAGAAATCGTATTATAGCAGCTTTTGAAACAATTCGAAATACCCCTGGTATTTTCGAACGGACTCGCCAGTCAATACGACGGAGGATAGCAGTTTGTAGTACAGTTGGGGGCGGTCAATTTCAACAGTTACTATAAGTTAATTTTGTTTTACTAATTATTTTGTTAATTTATAATAAAACCATTTATGATTTTAACCTTCTATTAAACATTGTATAACTTCTAAACTAAGCGGTTTTGGACATATGTTCTTATGAACTTTTATGATCAAAATAACCCCAGGAATCACCTCCTAAAGTTTGTCGCATATATTAAGAATCACCCTGTATAGGACCCTATTCAATTCGTCTAGGTGTTACTTTTTTCTGTAATGTTCCACAGATACATTCTTTCTCCTTTGTATTATTACTAATAGTATCTTCGTGACAATTCTCTAAATATGACATTTTTAACGCTCAAAAAATTCCTTAAATATCCACGTAATATTCTCAATTACAAAAGCAAATACATGCGAACGTTAAAAATAACTATTCTTTAAATTTAATTCAAAAGAGACAACCGACTCAACTGAAATATTCAGAATACTATGTCCATAAATACAAAGTTGGCACGTATCATCTCTATCTTCGTCTTTTTCTTCTTGTTCTTGTATTCTTCTCATCAGCACTATCGTCATCTCTTCGTTTCTTGTTTTTTGTGATTCCTCTCCTAGTTGGTCGTTTTTGCTTCTTCCTCTTCTTCTTCTACATCATCATCATCTTCGTCTCCGTCTCCTTCCTCCATCATGGACACTTGAATCGGAGTTGATATTTTCGAATTACGCAATACACAGAGAAAGGTCGACGACTCTGTTACCATGCCGTGTGTGAATGTGTGTGTGTGTTTCTTGTTTACCAATAGGATTCTCTCTCTTCAATTTCGTCTTCTTCTTTTGCTGTTGCTGATGTGTCTCTCGATTCGTTCGATCCTTCTCGGTCGGTTTACAGGAGGTAGTAATGTAGTGGTAGTAGTAAAGGTAATGTCGATGTATTTTTGTATATTCGCGGACCGGTCGATCTAAGAAGATAAATCAACTCGTTTCTCTCGGGCTCTGTGCCTTACGTACGAATGTAGAATAGATAGAGAGGACATTCGAAGATCTGTAAGATGTTAATACATACATACCGACATATATCGAGAACAATGCGTGGTATTTTTTTGGTTTTTGCTGTTTCACGTTCGTGGGGAGGGAAGATGGGTTATTTTATTTGAATATTTATGAGGGAAATTCTTGAAATTTCATTCACAAGATTGTATTTATTTTTGTGCAGCGGTCAATACACCAAATGAATACACCGTACGTGAACATGTGCATTCTTGGTTTTCTTTCATTCGGTGATTTAATTGGACATTTTCTGTAAAAATAAAACCTATTTATTTCTTCGATACATGTCTAATAAATAAATAATAAAGAATGTAAAATAACGTACTTTTATATAAACAAGAAAATGGGTGTGCTTAAAACCACACGGCAGAAGTGAAAACTTCATCAAGGCGAGGTTAATAATACGAAATCCAACTTTTTTTTTCGTTCTATATTACATTAGGGTCATCCTGCACCGACGAATTCAATTTCTGAGATTAAGTGTGCTTCTTTTGACGATATTTCTTCACGCGCGCATTAGACAATTCCCTTTTTCGTTTTAATTTGTCATCGATTTGATTTTCTTCATCCATCCTGTCTAACAGAAAAGAATTAAATGCTTATAAATTCGTATATAATGAGCAATTAAAGCAATGCTCTATTCTCAACGCGTCTGTTTTGCATTAGTATACAAATTATAGTAAATGCGTGTGGACGTTATTTAACACCCGGAATATATTGATCAGTTTCCGAGTCATCCATATCATTTTAATAACCATGCTAAAACTTACCTGAGCGCGAAATATTATATTATATTATTATAGAGATAATGTCCGCGAAGTTACCAATTAGCGAACGCAACACAGTCCGCGAAATACAATTTCGCGGCCGTTGCTATGCAGTGGCCGCGATATATAATCGCGTGGGTGTACGGACAACATTAAAGGGTTCCTCGACGGAGAGATTTTCCGATACGCTTCTGGATCGGTTCGAACGCATGTATATATATATAAATAGACAATATGAATACTCGCTTACGAGTCCCGTGCTGGTCTGATGCTAACGTGCCGGCATCTCACCCG
This sequence comes from Amphimallon solstitiale, assembly GCA_963170755.1. Lineage (NCBI taxonomy): Eukaryota > Metazoa > Arthropoda > Insecta > Coleoptera > Scarabaeidae > Amphimallon > Amphimallon solstitiale. The sequence goes on along the minus strand of OY720675.1, from coordinate 21,391,333 downwards.
TGCGGCTCGGGATCGAATCTCCTCGGGGACATGAATTGATTTATTTATTTAAATTTCAATTTAATTGAAATTAAATACCTCTATATGATATATTTCTCTCGTTCCCTTAGTCGACTCGAGCCGACTTTACCCGAACGAGCGTTACATAGCCGAGCGTGACGGCTCAGTCTTGTTCAGTGCCCACAAGCAACGCAACGCGAAGAAGTTTACACTTCAAAAATTTAGTTTGAATTTTGGATAAGTCCTCTACATTTTGTCATTATTTTCCATTTAAATTTCGTTTTTGTAAAGTTTAGTTTCATTCGCCAACGCGCGATAGCTGCTGTCATTTTAATCAAGGATTTTCTTTGATCACTTTACTCATTCGTCTGAATTGAGAAATTGAAATTTGGAGCAAGCGTACCAGCCATCATTCAGACTATGCTACAACAATATGGTTGCCACCTCGTTTTGATTTCGGAACTGCATCTTCACTAATCAAAATGTGTCACTTGCCGATTACATTGTGACAACTCTCTCACCTCACAGCTACCAACTTACTGGAAGTTACATCTCTTTTAAAACTTCCCTATCTTGTATAACACTAGAATTGAAATCGATTTTTGCCAATATATTGTCAACTACTAAGTTTAAACAAATTTATAAAGAACTCATATGTACCGAAAATTAAATTTGAAAAGAGTTTTATTAAAAAAGTTTTTCGAAATTCCTACCAGAACTAGGTCTTTTCCTCATATCGAAAATCAGTTTTTTTGCAAATATTTCGCAAGTCATGCTTTTTAGACAGGTATAACATTACGAGTATAAAAGTATTTAGAACTTAATTTTCAATACCTTTTATATAAAAACAATTTCAAAATTCGAACTGGAAATAACACTTTTACTCTTATCGAATAGCGATTTTTTGCAAACATGTTGTAAATTATGCATCCTATATATATATTTATCAAGAGTACAAAAGTATTTAGAGTTGGATTTGGAATATTTTTTTGTATAAATGAAATTTTAAAATTCGAATCGGAAGTAACACTTTTACTCTTAGCGAGTAGCACTTTCTTTCGAATATCTCGCAAAGTATGCAATCTATAGAGATTTATTAAGAGAATAGAAGTACTTAGAATAGGATTTTGAAAAATTTTTATATAAAAAATTCTTCAAATTTGGTCGTACTCACAGGTTTATTTTTCTAAGAAGATAAAAGTATGTAAAACAATTTAAAACAATTTTGTATAATTTAAGACGCTCATACGCATAAGAAAGTCTTGTGGTGGCCACACATTCCATCCGAAACTTAAAGGCGGAGACAGCACTGAATAATTTCTCTCTTTTACGCTTTCTTACAATTGTCTTGCTACAATTGATTTTTCGTCAAAAAGCCAAAGCCAGTCGGTACGGACTGGTAGAACGAGTCTGGCCAGCCGCAACATAAAGAACTCCGTTGGTCAGCAGCGAAGATGATTTAAAAAGACCCTCCACGTCAAGACGTGTCCGGCGAAATTGCTTCTTTCCAACACGTTGGAGCCACTACAATAAAGATTCCTTCGTGAGTTGTGACAAAAAAGCGGCTCCGTAAAGCATAAATTGTCTATTCGAGTGTGTTTAGCCGGAGATCTTTCGCGGTTCAATTTATATACAGCCGGTTTTATCGCTTCTTCCATCATCTATATTGATGGTGTATTTTGACAAAGATTCGTTCTGTTTCTTTTGCGTTATATAATTCACGTTTAACGAGGAATTAAAGCTAATAAGGAAAGTTTTATTTATTGCCGATGTCACACCCATTCATTTTTCTTTTGTAAAGGACGGAAAGGACTGTGTATAATCCGTTCATTTAATGTTTCATGTTTTATGGATTCTACTCAAAACGTTAGGGCGTTTGCAGTAAAAATAGCAGGGATATACCGGGTTGCTCATTAGTGCGTCAAAGTCCAATATAGGCGTTATTAAATAGTACTGACGAAATAAAAAGTGACACAGTAACAAAAAACAGACACTTTAAAAATAATTTGAATTATACAGGGTGATGCGTTAAAATGGCACACATTCGATTTTTTTTTAATGAAACACCCTGCATATCTTGTGTTTTCCTTATCTACTTTAAATTGTGTTTTCATCGATATCTGGGGTTTTGGTTTTGGATGACGCATTGTTGAGTTATTAACGACAATTATAAAAAAATGGTCGCGACAATGTTTACCATAATAATTATATGTGGTAGTATTGCGATTATCTAAGACAAAATTATTTAGTAAGTATGCAGCCAAGGGATGTGTTGAACCTACAAAATAATCAAACATTAATTTTATACATGTATATTATAACGATATTTATATGTTAAATTCACACGTAGAAGCATAATGTAATACCAAAAATTTAGAGTAAATTAAGAATAGACAACTTCATATACAAAATTATTAGCATCATTCAAAAACTTTAGAAAATAATTGTAAAATGTCAAAGAAATTATAAATGAATTAAAAAGTTAATTAAAACCTCATGAACCAAGAGAATTGAAATAATAACAACATTTAAAAATTATAATAAAATAATTTTATTATTAATGCCTTAAAAGTAGACAACTTAATATACAAATCATATGGTCAAATGATTGTACTGAAAACTGAAGGTGCATTGGAAAAAAATAAAAAAAAAGGAGAAAAAAAATTAGTTTTGCACAGAAAGGACGCAAAAAGAGACGTTCCTTAAGGGTCCTCGCTAGTAGATCTGTCAACAATGGCAAAATAGCAGATTTTAGAATCCAGACATTTTTGTTGATTTTAAAGATGGAGAAAACCTTTCAACGTCAACTTATGTAGAATTTAGTAATCTACCCGGCTGAAGAATCAAATTTAGAAAAAAATTATCGGATTACAGAAAATTAATTAGGTAATATGTCAAAATATTAAAAACCAGTTTTCTCAAAAATCCTTCGGAGGAGATTTGTTTGCTTGGGTTTACGTTATAAATTGAATAGAAAGCTACCCGGCTGTGCACTTATTTTTCGTTCAACTATTTTTTACTTTGTTTAAAATGAATGTAAAATAAATTAAAATTAGACAACCCACATTACAATGAATTGTTATTCTGCTATAAATATTTCCCGCAGTTACAAATGTGTAAATAGTTGGTCATAAATGAATTTTTATTCGCTTAGATATTGAGTTATTATTTCAAATATTTATTATATGTTCCCTATGTGTAAAAGTACTCGGACATCCTTGGCTTATTAAATTATGTGCTATTCAACCAATATTACATTTCCCATTCACTAGGGAGGACCCTTAAGAAATTAAATGAATTAAATATTAAACAGAATTTTAAATACCCTAGTGCGTGGAATATTGGTAAAATTATATTATTCAATAAGAAAACCTATTAGTGCAGTATTTTATACAATTTTGAAATTCCCTCGACGTAATTTTTAATGTGCCAATTCCTACAACGGTGAAAAATAAACTTTAGTGTTGGAATTAAATCAATATAGAATTTTACCTGAGATTTGAAGAATCAGAACGGACTGTTGGAGACATTAACCGCATAATTTTTGACTATTTACATCCAGAGACGGGAATTCTCTTTACTACAAAGAAACAGGACGAAGAGGATACAAGATACTCTCCTTGAAGAATAGGAAAACTAAAAATCAACAGACAACATGAATTAAATGCAAGCTAAGTACTTAAAAATATTCATATACATGGAGATCTCAATAATCATACAAATCCGAATAAAAGTATAAAAAGCATATAAATAGTATAAGATATAGTTTAATTGTTATTGTTTTTTTTTTTGTAAGAATATGCTAGTATAATTTTGTTTACCATAAATTATTACACATAAAACCAAAATTTAAATATTTAACCTCTATAAAATTTATTACCAATTTATAATTAATTGTTAGAGTAAAGTAGGGGATTATGGAATACCATTTTTATTTTATTTAATTATTTTGAAGTGTATTGAGTAAAATATAAATAAAAAATATCAATGATAGCGCCAAAGAGTTTATTATATGAGACCACTGTGGTTAAGTTACAAGTAATATACATAAACAAAAAATATTACAAATAATGAAAAAAAGCATTTCTTTCCACCAAGAACAATGGTCGGGTAATATGGAATAGATGTATGAGGGAATATGGAATACTGTTATTTTCGATATAAAAAATTCTAACGACAAAAATCGCAAACATAACAATCCTGTTCGGAATCGGCGCACAGTTCATGAGCCCATAGTTCGCATCTTAGGTACTGTATCCAAATTTCTCCTCTCGAGTCAGTCGTAAAACGTTCTGAACAGAAAAGACATTCTGCATCATCTTGTGGGTTATTGTTGTTGCTTGGGAAATCTTCATAATCAGTAGAGTCATCTAAGATTGGGATATCTTCATCTAAATCATCCGACGATTCATCGTTTTCTACCAGTTGCTTTCTCGTTTTTTTCCTCACACTACTCAAAGTTACTTTGGTGTCATCTTCCATTTTGCTGGTTCCAGGTTTTGCGTCATTGGTTGGTTTTCTATTTCCTTCAAACCCAATGTTTCTTTTAACTTTGTTTTTTTCATTTTTTGATGTAAGTGACTCTTCCAGTTCATCCTTGTTTGGAGTTGAAGTCAAAAGTTTGGCGGTCCCCGATTTTCGACCTCTTGTGCCTCGTCGTTTTTTAAGAACAGGAATAGGAACTATGTCTTTCGGTAAAACTGGTTGTTCCTCTAGTCGTCTAGGCACTTCTGGATTTCTGTGTGCCTCCTCTAGGAAATCTTCTTCGGTAAAAATATTTCTGTTTACTGGAAACAGACCTGTTTGTCGAAATCCATTGATTGCTCTTTCGCCAGTTTGTATTTGCAGATATGCTTCACCAAAGAGTTCACTTATGTCAAAATGAGATATTGGCCGATTATTTTGCCGTAAAAATTGGCGAATTTCTTCATTGTTATAGGTTTTCAATGCCCCCATTACAGATTTATCGAGTGGCTGCATCTTGTGCGTTGTGTGAGGCGGTAAGCACAACAAAGTTACGTGATTTTGCCTTGCAGCGACAATAACATCCAAGTTTCAAGTGTGGGTATGATGGCCATCCAAAATCAAAAGCACAGGGTTTTCGGTACTTGGTCTTACATATTCTATAAAATGGTTGAACCAGTGCGTAAATATATCTGTCTGAATCCACCCAGATGGATGGAAGGCAAAAACACTTCCTGGTGGAGCTCCCTTCTTTATTAATTCGCTTGAATTTTTACGAGGAAATATGAGCAAAGGGGGCACAAAATTGCCACTCGCACTCATACACAAAACACAAGTCACCAGAGAGCCCCGCTCTGCAGATGTTAGTGCACCGATTTGTCGTTTTCCCCTTTGTGAAAAAACCTCAGGGCATTTTGATTGTACAATGCTAAGACCACTTTCATCGACGTTGAAAATCTGATTAGCTGAAAAGTTTTTTTTTGCTATTTCTGTCTCTAACAGATCAAAAAACTCGTTAACGTTTTGCTTGTTAAAGCCCACTGCTCGTGCAAACGACGTTCCCGTCGGCTTTCTGAGGCTTAACACATCCTTATGCCTTAATCTGAAACGATTTAGCCAGTCCTTACCAGCAGATTTTTTCAGTAATGAGAAAGGATGTGGAACGTTATTTCTTCTTGCTAACTGGAACGCAAGATTACGGACATCCCGCCTAGTTAATCCATAAAAGGTTTTCTAATTCATTTTCCAAATGATCCGGCAAAACTGGTTTCCTCCCCAGTTTCGTTTGGCATACCTCACTAGCAGCTCCATCCTTCTTACAAAGTCTGTAAAGGGTGGCACGAGGCACATTGAATGTTTTACATGCTTTTAAATAACCCATTCTTTTGCTTCTAACTGCTATTATTGCCTTTTTCATGTTTTCCTCATCCCACATTTTACGTTGTGGCGAACTGGTTTTAGCTTTTCCTTGGGTCTTTTGGACCGCTTTAGGCATTTCTACAAAAGAAATCCAATTTTAAGATTTTAATTTATAGAGTCAGGTAATATGGAATACTATTTCATAATTCCCGCCCATATAAGTTTAGAGGTTAAAACGGATAAAAAAATGAAAGGTAGTTCAAATGAGCAATATCTCTGTACTAACTCTTTGTTTAATGTTATTGGTTCATTAAGTAGACGAATGATGTAGGAATCTACATCATTCGTCTACTTAATGAACCAATAACATTAAACAAAATTACTTTCGAAAGTGTTTAAAATAAAATTTTAGTGTACTTACCAAAAAATATTAAGAACGTCGAAATCAGTTGAACTCTTACAACCACTAAATGGTGAATGTTCATAGACTAAGGTACTCTTGTGGAGCAATTTTGAACTTTATCGAGTGTTATTATAACAAATGAGAATAGATAGCGCTGGTAGTTTTGACAAACACATGGTATTCCATATTACCGGGTCTATTTCATAATCCCCGACTTTACACTACAGATACATATTAGTTTTTAGTTAATCTGAATTTTGTTAATGAAAATTATACATACCGTTATTTAGTGTGAATCCTGTTACATTGTTTTGCTGGTCATTCCATAGATAACATTATTAACAGTTATAGCAATTAGAATTGATCAGATTCAAAATTTACTTGAATTTTTTTACATGTTTTCGTTCAATATAATTATTTTATTGAGTAATCACTATTGTTTTCTTTCGTGGTAAGTAATTTCCTAACATTAGAACTTCACCAATCATGAGATAGTTTAAAAAGAGTCTTCATAACTTTACACTGAGCTAAGAATAATAATTTAAACAAGTTCATTGCCGGCTTAATATAACATAACCAAACTTCATTACTCATACGTATATTTTTCCCACCGTTTCAATGCAATTGAAATGAACATAGCTAGAAATAGATGAACGGAAAATTTAGTTACAGTGAAACGAAATAAATATGGTACAATTCAGAATTATAATCAATAAAAGTTTAAATTGTACATTAAAAGAAAATTAAAAGAATAAATTGATTTAGTAAGAATAAAATAGTATCTTGTTGGATAGATTATTTATTACAGACAGCAGAGATGGTATAATATATGTATATACTCATTATGAAAAGGGATTTTTCTTATTTTGGTTCACTAAAACATCACACGTACATAGATGTACCTTAAGGGTCCTATATAGTGGATATGTGATTAGTTGAAAAATAGGAGATTTTTGATGCAAGATATTTTTGTTGATTTTAAATTTGGAGAAAACCTTTCAACGTCAACTTATGAAGAATATAGTAATCTACCCCGCTGAATAATCAAATTTAGAGAAAAATGATCTGATTAAAGAAAATTAATTAATATGTCAAAATATTAAAAACAAGTATTCTCAAAAATCCTTTGTAGCAGATTTGTTTGCTTTAGTTCACGTTATAAATTGAATAAAAAGCTACCCCGCTCTGCACTTATTTTTCGTTCAATTATTCTTTACTTTGTTTTAAATGAATATAAAATAAATTAAAATTAGGCAACCCACATTACAATGAATTGTTATTCTGGTAAAAATCTTTCCCGCGGTTACAAATGTGTAAATATTTGATCATAAATGAATTTTTAATCGCTTAGATATTGATTTATTATTTCAAATATTTATTATATATTCCCTATGTGTAATAAGTACTCGGACATCCTTGGCTTATTAAATTATGGGCTATGCAGCCAATATTACATTTCCGATCCACTATATAGGACCCTTAAGTTCATGAGCACATGCCTGAACGGATTTGTTCAATTTTAAACCGTCGAAAAAAATACGAAGAAAGAACGAAAAGTAGAAAGGCGTACGTGCACAAACCGATCGATAATCGAATTGGACGAACACCGAATTCACTAACAATAACCAGAAGGAATACGAAAAAAAGCAAAGAGATTGAAATAACTTTGATTTTAATTCTTCGAAATTCTCTCGCCATGCTCTTGCACTCTCGTATACAAAACAGGCGATCCTCCTGGGAACTGCCTCTTTAAATTAACATCACGTTATGGAAACTGTTTAGCATAAGTGTTTTTTTTTGTTCGCGCATATTGACGTCGAAACCTTATTGTATGCCCCTTTCGAAAATATATATTGGATTCCTACTGGGACAGTATTAAAAAAAACGCTTCTAATGCAATACTCTAGTAATCATATTTTTGTTGTCATGTGTACTAGTATTTTAGTAAAAGATTTGATACCGTTTTGCTATTTCTGTAAATATTAATATTTGCCTTTCGTAGTATATCAACTTACTTTCTATTTTTATAAATTTGAAAATTTTAGACATGGCTGTATCTCGACCGTCGCAACTGATAGTGAAAATCGTCTACAACGCTTGTTTTTGTAATTAATACGGCCAGTTGTCACCAAGAATATAAGACGTTTCGTACAGATGCATCTCTAAAATTTACGGGTAGAGTTCGAATGCACAGAGGGGGCAAAATTGTCATGATCCTTAGACGTTAAGGCGAAAGGTGATGGCCAAGTGTGCAAGAGATATAAAAGTATCGGAAAGTATTCCCGTTTTTATAAACAAATTACCTTTTTTATTTTTTTTTATAATAGTTGAGATATTTTGTTTAATTTCCGTATTTAATGTTTTTTTTTTAATTCTGAGAAAGGGCGCATGTGAAGAAAATATTTTTAAATATAATCCCAAAAATAAGAAGAAAATCTAATGAAAATTATCGCCCGAAACGCAAATAGTAATTTTCTCTCACGGTTTTTTTCATGTAGTTCTTTTATAGCGAACGGTCGGCTGTGGTTCTGTTCCATTATGCGTGATTATGTGACAGAGAGGTGTGGAAATGTCTACGTAAATGTTTGTGGATGGATAGTTTCGTAATTTTTAAAATATACAATAGTAAAAGAAGTAAATATGGGCCAACTCTCTTGAGTTACTAAAATAGAACAATATGACTAATGGAATTAATTTAAATATAATTAATAAAATAAATAATGAAGGAAAATAGGTTATATGATAGAATAAGTCCAATAAAGGCTGTCAGAGCAATTACTGGCTTTGAAAATCCATCGTTCGTTTCGCACTCGGGTTTTCAAAACTAGTAACTAGTCATGGTTTGTTTTATAAGAGTTTATTTTCAAAGCTTGCTGTATACTACATTTTTTTACATAGGTAGGTAATTTTAGAGATTTATTGAGATAATAGAAGTACCTAGAATAAGATTTTGAATAATTTTTGTATAAAAACATTCTTAAAATTCTGTAACTTGAAATGCTCATACGTATAAGAAAGTCGTGTGGTGACCATACCTCATTATTTTATTTTAGCGTGAATTTGTCCTTATACATTTTGCCACCACTAGTTATATAGTCCAAATATTCGCAAAGTAAAAAACAATACCAGTTGACACTCTGTTTACCATCCTCATCCGTAGAGATTTTGACGAAAATACATAAAAATTAATTCTACAACGTCGCCCTTTCTCGAATTTTCTTTTTACCTGTTTTTTTGGAAGTTATTAAATATAATTTTGAAGTGTAAACTGATTGTAGGCAGTGAACAAGACTGACCTGCAACGCTCGGATATGTAACGCTCTTCGGGTAAAGTCGGCTAAGGGAACAAGATAAATAAATATATCATATAGAGGTATTTAATTTTAATTACATTGAAATTTAAATGAAGAAATAAATTCATGTCCCAGAGCAGATGTGAACCGGAGCCGCCTGGGTGAGAGGCCAGCACTTAACTATAAGACCAAGGCCGGGAGTCGAAAGCCAGCATTTGTATCGTCTATTTATATATATACACGCGTCCGAAAATCTCCTTAATAATGCTTGCGGCCGAGGCAAGACAATCTCGAGTACGTTAAAGTTTTTCGCGGACAAGATATACACACAATTTTTTGGGCAACCGTTAAATTTTTCATTCGATTTAATTTAAATTGAGACACAATTTAATTTAATTTAGTTCTAAAGGTGCTAAATTAAAGTGGTTTACTTGCTTTACATGCGTTACCATGGAAATGAGACGAATATAATAAACTACAAATACTTGATAGTTGTCAAAATAAGTCGTAGAATGTGTGATTAAACATGTGTCAAAATGTGTATTTACTTTAACGGCCGCGAAATTGTATTTCGCGAACTGTGTTGCGTTCGCGAATTGGTAACTTCGCGGACGATTATTTAAATGTAATATAGAACGAAAAAAAAAGTTGTATTTCGTATCCGTCTATTTTGAATCAAATATCTGTTTATGAGCCTTTATTAAATGGAACCCGAGAGTTTATGCGTGGATTTGCGAAACTAAACGCTTCAAGTGCCCATCAAGATTTGGTAAGCCTTAAGTTCATCGCTAAATTTGTTATACATCGGATTAACTACAGAAAGGTAGTAGCTGCAACTTTTTATCTTTCAACCGAAATTTAATTGGCCACATAAGCCCCGCCCTTTTTATTTCATTTGTAATGTTAAATATTCAGTTTGCTGTCGCTTCCAACGAAATTTGTTTTGATGTGTTTATTTTGTTCCTGTATTTCCTTAAAATTACACTTGTGAGTTCACTCACGCGTTAACTAATTGTTTATGCATAATTCTGTTTGTTCAGCTTTGTGATTACATGACGTTACACTATCAATTACTTAAGTTATTCTATTGTAATTTTTAGTTAAGATTATTGCAGTTGTTATATTTATTATTGCAGTCACCAATGACATGTTTGGAAGAATTTATTCTATTCTGTATATTTTATTTCAAATTTCGTATGTTATAATTTCTCGTAGGGAAATCAACTGTTTGTATCTGTGCTGCTTCTGCAATATTAATAACCACCGTTATTATTTAAGAATCTGTGTTTCTTTTGAGGGAAAACTGAACACTTCATTGATTTTCCGGATGATAAACTGAAGTTAAAAGCAATTACTTAGTCACGTCACAAAACTGATGGTAATTTCGTTTTCGGCTTACATCTTTTGTTGAACTACAAAACTCATGCTCTTTTCTCACTGATCTATAAAAGTGAACAACGGAAATTTCGCCATCAACCTGGGATGGCTTGCTTAACTCAATAGAATTATATATATAATCTAATAATCCCCTCTACCATATTAATGGTGTGGGGCGTTTATCCTCTTCTAACTTTTTATGAATCTTTTCCATTCATTTCTATTCCTCGCCATGCTCTTCGCCTCTGTCCAAGTTTTGCCCTTCCTCCTCAAAATCTCTGCTATGACATCATTCCATGTCGTCCTTGGCCTTCCTCTTCTTTTATTTTTCATTATTCTTGCTTCCCATATCCTTCTTGTCTGTCTCGTATTTTCCATTCTATATAGATGTCCCCACCATCCCAACTGTCTTTGCTCAATATGTTACAACACTGACTGTATATTTAGATCTTTTCTTATTTCCGAATTTCTTATTTTTTCCATCTTTGTAACTCCTCTGACTCTTCTTAAATATTTCATTTCTACTGCTTGTATTTTACTTTTTTGTCTTGTATTTAATATCCAGGATTCGCATCCATATACTAATATCGGTCGGTATATTGCCTTATATACTTTTAATTTTGTTTCGCGGGATATCTCTTTTTTGTTAATGAACTTATTCCTCATACTATAATACAGCTTTGTTGCTTTTTCTATTCGTTGGTTAATCTCGGCGTCCTGGGTCCCTTTTCCATCAATTCTCACTCCCAAGTACTGAAACGTTCTCACTTCTTCTATTTCAATTCCTTCTATTTCGATTTTCATATCTATCTCTTCATCTCCCACTACCATTACTTTGGTTTTATTCTTATTCATCATCATTCCACTGTTATTTAGTGTCGTATTCCATATTATTAAATTCCGTTGTAGATCTTCCGCTCTGTCAGCTGTAATTATTATGTCGTCTGCGAATGCTCCCTGTGAAACTTCGACTAGCTTTAAGTTAATGTGTCCAACTCTGATCTTTTTACTTTCTTTTGTACACCATATAAACTATAAACAGCATTGGGCTCAGGCTTCCTCCCTGTCGGAGTCCCTCCTTTGTTCTGAAGGTTTCTGATTCTAAATTATTAGCTATTACAGCGTTGGTGTTATTATCATATATTTTCTGTATTAATCGTCTTATTTTTCCATTGACCCCTCTCTCTTTTAATATATTCCACAGTCTTTCTCTTGGTACCTTATCGAATGCTTTTTCTAGATCTATAAATGCTAAAAATACTTTCTTCTGCTCTCTATAGGCTTTTTGTATTATTTGCTTCACGGAAAATATTTGGTCTTGTGTGCTCCTTCCTTTTCTAAACCCACTTTGTGATTCGTGTAGCGTATTTTCGAGTTTTGCTCTTAGTCTTTTATCTATTATTTGCTCAAGAATCTTCATTGCAGTGCTTAGAAGGGTTATTCCTCTGTAGTTATTGCATTCTTTTTTGTTTCCTTTATTCTTGTATATTGGTACTATTAATGACTTCCTCCAATCGTTTGGTATCTCCTCTTCTCTCCATATTCTGTTATATATTTGCAACATTACTTCTCTTCCTTTTTGTCCTATATTTTTAATCATTTCTGCCGTAATCTTGTCGCAGCCTGGTGCTTTCCCATCTCTCTGTTTATGTATTGCTTCTTCCAATTCGTCCATGGTAATTATTTCTTCCGTCTCTTCTTCTTCTATTGTTTGTTGTTCATCGGTATTCTCATTTTCCACTCCTTCGTTTAGCAATTCTTGGAAGTATTCTTTCCATCTTTCTATGATTTCTTTTTTATCGCTTAGTATATCTCCCTTCTTATTTTGTATATTATTATGGTGTGTAGATTGAGACATTTCTTCATTCCTTACTGACTTCAAAACTCTATAAAATAGTTTTTGGTTTTCTTTACTATTTTTTTCCATCTTTTCACCAAATTCTTGCCATGTCTCTTTTTTTCTTTCTTCTTTGTATATATTGTATTTTTCCGCTGTTTGTTCTGCTAAATATATTTTCCATGCCTTTTTTTGACTTTACTTGATACCTTATTTCATTTGTCCACCACTTTGTTTGTCTTTTGTTTTTCTTCTTGCATACTCCACATATCTCTTTAGTTGTAGTTATTATAATTTCTTTGAACGTATTCCAAGTTTCTTCAACATTTCTATTCATTTCTACATTTTCTACTCTTCCAGTTATCCTTTTCTGGTAACTTTCAGCGATATCTTTACTTCTTAGTTTGTATGTTCTAAGTAATTCTTTTTGGTTTTCTTTCTGTTTGTATATATATTTCTTTTCTTTATTTTGAACTTTTTCCTTTATTTTTGATATAACGACAAAGTGATCGCTCCCTATTTCCGGTCCTCTTCTTACTTTTGTATCAGTCACGATTCTTCTATTCTTTTTGTCAACTAATATATAATCAATTATGGACTTCTCTCCCCTGCTCTTAACTTCCCTGGTATATGTGTGTATATTTTTGTGTTGGAAAAGACTATTAGTTATTACCAAGTTGTGTATCATGCAAAAGTCTAGCATTCTTCTTCCATTGTTATTTCTAACCGTCTCTCCGTTTGTTCCTAATACTTCAGTGTATTCATCGTCTCTTATACCAACTCTACTGTTGAAGTCTCCCATTACAAAAATTATTCCTTTCGCATCTTCTACCACCACTGTTAATTCTTCCCAAAACTTATTTTTGTTATCTGCTGTGTCGTCTTCATTTGGTCCGTATACTACTATTATTGTTTTCATTATGTTTCTCTCCTTCATCTCTATTAGTAATATTCTTTCTGACCATGCCTTCCAGTCATGAATTTGGTTTTCTAATTTTTTGTGTAAAATGCATCCTACTCCTGCAGCTGCTCTTCTTTCTTTTCCTACACCACTGTATAATAAAGTGTGACCATTGTCCATCTTAATTATTCCCTGTGCCTTTTTCTTCGTTTCCGTAATTGCTAATATGTCTACTTCTAACTCTTCGAATTCCTTTTCTAATTCCTTTTCTTTTCCTGTTATACTTTTTATGTTCCACGTGCCAATTTTCCATATTATGTTTTCTTTATCCTTACTTTTCCTTATCTTTTCTATTTTTTTTGTGTCATCGTTATCATTATTTTGTTTATTCTCATTTATCGTGTCCTTTTTCTTGCCCGGGTCATCATCTTCATTTCTACTAGTCTTTATTATTAGTTTTTTGACATTATTTTTGCGATTTCCTTTTTTCTTTCCAATTCTCCTTCCTTCTTATTCCAATTCTCTTTTTCTCTATTCCATCTCCATTGTTCTCCCTCCACTATTATCTTTTGAAATCCTATCTTGACGGTTTTTCCTTTCATTCTCTCTTCTTTGGCCTTTCTACGTATCTTTTCTTGTATTTCTCTTTCCTCCTTCGTCATATCATCGTTAATATATATCTTTTGTTCTTTGTATTCTCTTAATTTACCCTTGTTTTTCATCATTTGTATCTTATCATGTGTATTCTTCAGTTCTATTAAGCAAGTTTCTGGGCCCAGTTGTTTCACCGCTTTAATTTCTATTTGTATTTCCATGTACTTCTGGATAATTTCTTCTACCACTACTTTTAGGTGCCCTTGATCACTCACATCTATTTTTAATCCCTGCATAACTGCATTATTTCTTCTATTCACTCCCTCCAGTCTATCTAGTCTTCCTTTCACACTCCTAATTTCTGTTTTCAGTTCTGCATTTTCTTCTTTGATTTTCTCATTTTCCAATTTAATTCCTTTCATTTCTTCCATATATTTATCTTGTTTTCCCTCTATATATTGCACTTGTGTAACCAGTCCTTGTATCATTTCCATTAACTTGTCTAATTTATTTTCGTCATCGCTTGCTCCTTTCTCCGTTGTTTTAGTTGTCTTTTTATTCTTCCTAAGCATTTCGGTTATATCTCTTTGTCCCCTCTTTCTTTTTCCCTCATCTGTTGTGCTCCCATCGCTATCCATTTCCAACAGTGTTCTTACTATTTTAGTTTTTCTTATGACGGGCCTTTTCTTCTTATCGCCTCTATTTATTTTATTGACGCCCGACTTCTCTTCAGGGTACCGTACTTTATTTTATTATTTCTGTTTCCAAATCTCTGGTATGGTTCGCAGCACCGTACTTTTTTCTTTAGTTGTTATTGTTGAAATATATCCGTGTGTGTCGAATGCCCGAGTCGACCTCTCGGAGGCAGTCAACACATGTTTTATTAATCTGAATAAATTGTCTTACCTTCTACTTTCTTCTTGTATTTCTGTATCACTTCTACTTTTTCTTCTTCTTCACAGTGTCACCTTTCTGTGTATTATTAACTCGGTTTCTCCCTATTATTGGGTTAAAAATCCGGAGCCGATATATACACGTCTACACTATACACTGGACACTCTACCTTCTTCTCCAGACTTCAACTCAATAGAATTACTAATAAATTATATATAAAATGTTGCTCTTACCCCCTGCAATCTCCCCACCCACAGTGTTTGGGTCGCCTCCACCTGAACTCTACTTACTAAAGGTACCTGGCTTCAAAGTGAAGTTAATTGCTTTACCCTATTATCGGCGACCACAGCGGCAATGAAATATAAAGTGGGAAGATAAGGTAAGGGAGCAAAAATAGTTGAACAACACAAAAACAAACATGCAATAGAAATTAAAATTGATGTTAGAGTAAAACATAAACAAATTCATTCAGTTGTGCTTCCAACTATTTATTTATTATACAGGGTGAGTTTTTTTCCCCATTATTTGTATGGGGATCTCGAAAACCATAAGAGATACGCATTAGGTTAAATGGAGAAATATTTGTATCTTTATAAGCCTCATCCAGATACGTTTTTATTCATTTAAGAAAATGCATGGTTTACTAGATACATATTTGCAAAAAATAGAAATTCTCCAAAACATTCACAAAGGTAGAAACTTTTTTTTTGAATATTGTTTTTAAGAAATTAAATTTCAAACGATATCTTCTTAAATTTTTAATTTTGCTTAGCATTTTTGAGTTAGCAAACAAAGTCTATTTTTTTTAATAGAAATCATAGTTGGCTATGACATATTCTAATAGAGCATTTTTTTCTGCTTGCTATGATGTAAGGGTTGTAGCACTTATATTAATAAACAACAGCACAATACACTATTATTATGTTTAACAAAAATCATGTCTTGCCATGCAAAACGCGATATTAATAATTGAAGCATTATGTTTACTTCATCATTGACAGTTCGTTCATTAGGGTGACTATAGTTGGTTTTGTTAGTGATTTAGTTGCTTTACGAAGTTAGTTATGGTGTACACAAATCTTGAGAAACTTGATATGATCGAATCACGAATGTTACATTATTTGTAACAAATATAAACAAGCCGCCGAACGATATTTTTTATTGCACTGTGATCGCCCTCAACCATCGTTAGACACCTTCAAGAATTTATACAATACTTTATAAGGAAGTATTTTTAAATCTAGAATTAAGGGTAATATTGATGAAAACACGCAGATAAATGTTTTAGCTAGTGAGAATTTTATCAACACATAAGTACCAGCCTTATAGAAAATTAGTTGGTCAAACGCTATACCCTGGAGACGATGAAATTTATACATCGAACATATCGAATATATTTATATATATATATTTGCAATTATTCTTTGTTGCCGTGATAGTTATTATCTTGTTTAAAGACTCTTGGGGAGTTTTGTGGGAATTTTCGGCAAAAATAAACACTTAGTGGTTTTTCATTAAGTTTAATTTAACGTTTCGACCTCATTTTGGGTCTTCATCAGAAATATGATCACTGTAAAACAATGTCCTTAATTAAAATTACAAAACCTATACGCGACATTAGATCATTTCCTTTTTAACATTTTTTAAACACATTAAAATTCATAATCACAAAAACATAAAGATATAAACAATATAAAAACATATATGTAGGAAAACTTACTCCAAAATAGGCAAAACACTTGTTTTGGGCCTCTTTTAGAAGGAAATAATCTAATGTCGTGTATAGATTTTGTAATTTTAATTAAGGACATTGTTTTACAGTGATCATATTTCTGATGAAGACCCAAAATGAGGTCGAAACGTTAAATTAAACTTAATGAAAAACCACTAAGTGTTTATTTTTGCCAAAAATTCCCACAAAACTCCCCAAGAGTCTTCAAACAAGATAATTTATATATATATATATACTGCATGACATGGAAACTGCAACACCAAGAAGGGGTGCGGATTTTTTGACCAAACTTGGTAGAAACGTATAACTAGTCAAAGGCAATAATTGATTAAAATTTCAAAGAAAAAAAACAAAAGACTAACACAATTTAACATAATTTTTATTAATAATGTGTTGAACCGCCCCTATTAGTGTCACACTCCCTCACTCTTCGTGGCATTGATTCGACTAGGTGGTCGATATCCTCTTGGGGTATGGTGTCCCAAGCAACCTGTAATTCATGCCGGAGAGCTATTAGTGTCTGCGGGGGATTGGCTATATTCATAAGTTTTCGTCCCATAATGTCCCACACATGTTCTATTGGCGAGAGGTCGGGGGATTTGGGTGGCCATGGCAAGATATTGACATGAGCCTCTTCCAAGCGATTTATAGAAATTCTCGCTACGTGGGGGAGGGGCATTATCCTGCTGGAAAAGTGGGTCTTCGAGCGTTTGCAGATATGGTAGAATATGGAGTTCTACCACCTCATCAATGTAACGCTGGGCGTTCATGGTGGTTTGGATGAACACCAATTGAGACCTACTCCCATATGCTATAGCACCCCATACCATAACACCCACTGCTCGATGCACATGCCTTTCAACGGAAAACTGAATATCACGACGTTCCCCACGTCTTCGTCTGACCCTCATACGGCCATCATGCATCCCTAGACAAAATCGAGATTCATCACTGAATACCACCCTGTGCCACTCCACGTTCCAGTGCAGTCGCAATCTACACCACTCCAAACGTTGCTGTCGGTGTTGAGCCGTAAGTGGTAACACAAGATGTGGACGATAAGATTGTAAGCCGAAACCCCTAATTCGACGATAAACGGTTCGAAGGGTTACAGGACGACCAATATTACCTAACCACACGTCAGCAATTGATCTGGTACTGGAAAACCTGTCTCTTAGTGCCATTAAGCGAAGGCGGCGGTCCTGTATCTCATTAGTTCTTCTTCGGCCTCCGGTTCCTCTTTGGCGTCTTTCCTGACCTTCCCTAGTCCATGATTGATAACAGCGCATAATGGTGGATTGGTTCGGGTTAAGGCGATTTGCAATTTCCCTGTATGAAAAACCACCTTCTCGCAAACCAACAATTCGACCTCTGTCGAATTCGCTTAATTGGCGATAATTTCCACGTTGCCGCACTCTAGGCATAATAAAACTCTTTAAACACGTTAAACAAAGGTATAATAAGACAAAACCATTGAAATTAATTTCAAACAAACAATTAATACACCACACATTAATGTCAGCGAAAACTGAATGAAGTGTCAGATGTGTCATGACCACTTGATCTATCGCAACAAAATTTTAATCAATTATTGCTTTTGACTAGTTATACGTTTCTACCAAGTTTGGTCAAAAAATTCGCACCCATTCTTGGTGTTGCACTTTCCATGTCATGCAGCATATATACGAGATAGCGAGTTTTTGCAGTTATTTCCGATTCTCGCATCCTAAGCGCCATTTATCTCTATCGTTCCACTCTTCCACCCGTAGACTTCTCTTCCTCATTTCTTCTTTTATATTTTCCATCCAACTCCTTCTTGGCAGCCTCGTTTATTCCTTTGAGATGGATTCCAATTCCATACTCTTCTTGGTAATCTTTCTTCCTCCATTCGACGCAGATGTCCATACCTCCTCAGTTACCTCCCATTTATAGCATCTATAATAGTCTCCTTCACCCCCATTCTATCTCTGATGTTCTCCTTTCTGACATGGTTGTATAAAGTTTTTCCGCAGAAAGGTATTATTAATTCAATTGCAGGACGTATTTTTATAATTATATGTGTATGCAGCGCGGATAGCAAAACGTGCTGATATTACGTTTCAGAGTGTGGCGTTTTAGTTGACGAGCATCTGGACACCAAAAAACAGATATTTACACTTTATGTCGATACTTAAATTGCTTTTAACAAAAGAAAAGTATTTAGTTGATGATAAAACACAATTGTTTTGTAAATTAAGATTAAATTAATTACATCTGAAATAACAGAAAAGCGATGATGCCAATATGATGGGGGTTGTCTTTTGTTTACGAAATAGTACTACTTTACTAAATTCTCTAATCTTTTAAATATGCGAGTTTTAACATCACTCGATATGCGGGAAACATCTTGCAGCTCGGGATGTGCTTTTTCTTAGATTTTATGGCGCCTTGTTCCACACAATCAGCGAATTCCGCCCACTAAATTTTCCAACATTAGGCTCTAGCCAGACTACGATCTTTGACCTCATGGTCATTTTTGGGTTATTATTCGAGAAGAAGATCGTAGTCTGGGATCTTCTGCTCAAACAATAAGCCAAAGATGCCCATGCGGTCTCGAGAAAATTTCGCGGAAACCGGCAAAATACCCCACTCCTCTCGACAGCGCACGTATTTCAAGACGGCCGGGAAGAATGATTTTTACAAAATAATTTGAAAAATGGACAAATAAAAACAAAAAATAAAACAATTCAGCTTGAACAACAAAATAATTTGAAAATTGGACAAATAAAAACAAAAAATAAAACAATTTAGCTTGAACAACAAAAATTTGCAATGTCATTGTAATCCGCGTTTTAAAACTATCCTGAAACTAAACTCTGTGGCTTGAAATTACACAAAAACACTAAAACACCTTCACCACACTAATGGTGGAATTCTGTAACTTTCTCGGAAGCTCCGGCTATCGTAGGCCCTGGCAACGAAGTGACGTTGCGATGACGTTTTCAGAATATTGAGAGTTAGTGACGTAGAACTGTCAAAACGTTCGTGAGTAAAGATTTTGTTGGTTATATTGTGGTTATATTGTGGTTATATTATTATTATATAATTATTGTTAATATACTGTTCCTGTTGTTATATTTATAGTTTCTGTTAGTTTATTTGTTATAATTATTATTGTTTTATATTTGCAAATATGAATGGCTTTATAGCATTATTATTAGATGAAGATCACAACACGTAGGTAATCGATAATATAAAATATATAGAGTATACATAATATATCTCTATTTTCTTTATTTTAGAAATTATATGCGTATATTCCGAAAACGTTTATGAGATCACGGAAATCCTTTTGAAATACCAAACAGGCATTTTAAACAAATGTTTAGACTGAATAAGGACACTGTTCAAAACCTGATCCAGTTATTGGATGGACATATTGAACAAACAAATATACCATTACATTTGAAGGTTATTATCATAAACATCACTTGAAATGCATATTAACTTTATAGTGCACATTATATATTTGTTACAGGTTTTAACAACATTAAATTTCGTAACATCAGACAGCTATCAGAATAGTGTTGGTATTAATAGCTTTGTTTCTCTCATAGTCTCAGTCAGAGTTCAGTAAGTCGAATAGTTCATCAGGTCTGTCTTGTAATATCAAACAATTTATTCCCTGAATGGATAAAATTTCCCAGTGATTGTGAATCGAAGAATCATGTCAAGCAAGGGTAATTATGTTGTATCAAAATATTCTAAAAATAATTCTTTATTTTGTTTTTATGATAAAAAATGGGAGACCGGAGATGTATTTTGTTTAATCGATAGCACCCAGTTCATATATTTACCAAGGGTAATTAAGGGTATCTTTTCTAAACATTCTAAAAATTATTCTTCTCTATAGTTTTTATGAAAAATGGGGTGCACGAGATGTAGGTGTAATTAATGGCACACATGTCGATATACTTGCTCCACCTTTAGCCGATGAAGAACACTCTCCTTTTGTATATATATATTTTTTCTATTCACATACTGTAATTTTTTTTCTAAATTTCAGCACTACTTTTATGGTAAGGTTAATAAAAGAAAATATATTTGACAATAAAATGTGTTTTATTTTTCAATATTTATACAAACAATCTCTATTTGAGTACCTATTATTCAAAGTTCACATTTCTAGTTCAGTATTATTATTTTTCTTTTTGATCTTTATTGTTAAGATTTAATAGTAAACATATAATTCATATCCAATATTAGAATAATTATCGGAGTCAAATGTCTTGTATTGTTTTATAATACTTGCTGGTAAATTTATTAAACAATAATTTTTTACATTCCTTTGAGTTGAAAAAGTGCAAATTTCAGCCTAATGAATATTACTCTCCTGTAAAAACTGCAAATAAAGAGAACTTTCAATTACTATAATTTCAGAGGCTCGACAACAAAATCCTGCAATAATATCGAATGATTTGGTGTACCAAGTACAACAATACATCACAGGATTGGTCGATTTTCTAAATACAAAATCATCTATATCCTTCAACCATTTATATACTTTGGCCTGTGCTATTAAAACTTAATGTTACCTTTTTGGATCCTAAAACATTAATCGTTCAATACAGTTACACATTGATAAAATCTTTGCAGTTTGACTTACAAATAAAGAAAGTCATTGACTAAACAGGTAAATTTCCTCTTATTTTCTTCAACATAATATAAAGTTAAACATCTTCTCAATTTGATGTAGTTTTATTATTAGAAAATCTTATGAAAAGTCAACTTTAAATTGTGAAGTTATTGTGAACACGATACCATAATAGACTTTTTCGAACATGTAGTTTGTGCACATTTCACATGCTTTATGTTGTGTGGATATTGTCTGCTAGGTTTATGTATTTTTTTGTGTTTAGGTACTCTTGCAAGAAAAACAATGTCCACTTTATAGGGATACCTGTCCTTGTTGGCTTTATAAAAAAATCACATTTCATCATCCATAAATGTGCCTGAAAAGACATTTATCTGCAAATTCACTATACACTAGTGCGATACTACGTCCTTTGAAACTCTCCTAATGATAAGAGTTCTTGTTGAAATTTTCCAAAGTGTTTCGTGCTATCTTAGCAGCAGTATAAACATATGTTTATACTATGTCTTGGCATTACAAAATGTTCCGTACATTTTCTTTTAAAAAAAATGTTAGCATTCGCTATATTATATTTCAAACAATTTTCGTATTAGTTAAAATTTTAAATTGAAATATTTTGGTATATGTTTACGAGATGATATGTCTGTTTACATGTTAAACATAAAGGTTATGTACAAAAAATCGTAAATTGACACTTCTACGTCACTAACTGCAAAAATTCTGAAATCGTCATCGCAACGTCACTTCGTTGCCAGGGCCTACGATAGCCGGAGCTTCCGAGAAAGTTACAGAATTCCACCATAAAGCACAAAAAGGCTAAATACGTATTTCGACAACTAAGTTGTCATCTTCAGTAGCACTGAATTAAAAATCGCGTTGTCTACACACGGTAGCGTACAGAACAACACTGAGTGTGTAGACAACGCGATTTTTAATTCAGTGCTACTGAAGATGACAACTTAGTTGTCGAAACACGTATTTAGCCTTTTTGTGCTTTAGTGTGGTGAAGGTGTTTTAGTGGTTTTGTGGGAAACTATCCTGAATAAATAAATCTTTAATATTCGTCTGTAGTACCTACATAGGCAACACAACTCTAGTACTTACAACCTCAAAGTGTCTGGAAGTAGATACCAAAGTTGCCTTAAATTAATAAAAAATAGATTCAAATGCGTAAATTAAAAACGGGCGCAAAATGCACGCAACAAGCCCTCCGAGGAACCTACATAGAGGCTACATCAACTTTGAAGGGCATTAGCAAGCTCAAAGTTACCATAAGTAAACGTTGCTGTAACACTTTTCTTTTATCCTGGTTTCGGTTTAATTTCTTCAATTAATCTAAGGAATATAGTGTAAGAAACATGACGGCTTACAAATCTGCTAAATGAAAAATAAAGGTATAAAACTTTATTAATGCGATTGTATAAAATCGCTATATCATTTACAATATTTTTTTTCTTAGAATAATTAGTGTAAATATTAATGACGTCTTTATTATAATCTGGCTAAATATATTCCAATGCATACAAAATGACAACAGATTTACATGAAAAGTCCGTGTGCATGCACATTTATAATAGGACGAACACATGAACTGACTGGCTATACTTAAAGCGGCTGATGCTAATGTATTGATTTCCGTTGGGCATCAAGCATATGCAAATCCAGTTTGCCGTAATTATTACATGTCATGTCTTGATACGTGGGAGACTGGAGCTCTTGACAAATTGACTTCAAGAATATCCCAGTTTCATGCATCTCTGTCAACTCTATAAGACAAACCTAAATATACTTAAAAGATCATTTACATTAAAGACAGGATGACAAGAAGGTATAAATTTAAATATGTATAATAGAGAGTATATTTTCTGCAAATCTATTCATATTACACCATTAGTTGTATAACGACATTCTAAGTAACATTTGAATTTTAAAGTGCTAAACGATTCAGATTTCAAATAAAAATGACAAATAGTATTAGAATTTACATTGCTATTTATTTTGATAATTGAGTTATTCTCCAATAATTTTTTATTATTGTAGTAGCTACAATTCGACATTATCGTTTTTAGTCCTTAGTGTTTCGTCGACGCGAAACAGTAATTTAGATTCTGAAAGATAGATGTTTCGTGGTGACGCCATTTACTGCACCCTTTTACGAAATTAAAGTATAAAAGGGGCGTCGCTACCTCTCTTTCAGACTTGTATACTTCTCGTTATCCCATATTTTTGAATATTCAAAATAATTGGTGCTCGTCCATTCGACTTTATTATTTCATATATAACTGTAAGTACAAGAAATAGAAAACAGCAGCGGTTGAGTGATGCAAAATAAAACATTTTCTTACATTTGTAATCATCTTACAGGATACTAGCATCTTTTTATTTATTTTGATAATTTAGTTGTTTGAATGAATTACTTTGATAAATTTATAGATATTTTTTTTCAAACACTTGATATAAGAGGCTCAATTAATTGTACTTTGCCTATACAATACGATGAAAAACTTGTTTTTTGTACAAGTAGTAAAAAATTATAGCATTTTTACACATAATAAAACGCCATGAAATATCATTTCTCCACCTGAACTAATAACAGGTAAATAATGAGCATATTATTGACCTAGGCAAATAATGACAACAAAAAAAAGCAATTGCCGCAACCATGCAATCGCAGTAGTATGTCAAGTTGTCAACCGTCAAAATTCATTGCAGTTTTTGCATCGTCGATTTATACCACAAATCATACCTAAAATCTAAAACTTATAAATGCTCGACCTCTAAGGTAAAATAAATAACTGTATTTTAGGTTAACAATAGCAAAATATATACAAGGTGTGTATAAATTGGCGGACCCACTACACGTGGCGACATTCTTGGTCAAATTTTGAGTTAAAAGTTCTAATCCTAAAACGATGTATCAGGCTTCTTTTGTCTTCAGAATGAATTTGAAAGAAACATACATTTGGCAACATTCAACACGCATGTGCTAGTTATAATCTTCGGAACATTTTTACACGTCGTCATGTAAACCTTACATTTTAAATTTAAAAAAGAAACAAACGAAATAAAATTGGTTTCTTAGATTACATATTTATTACGAAAATATTATAAAGTTTAAAAATTTTTGATAATATTGACTAATTTTTGTACATCTTCTTGATAGAAATCAATGTAATTATTACCTACATAATTGTTCGAATTGAAATCCATCAGTTTGTAGACATAGCTGCAATCTTTGTGGTATCGTTTGTACTATTCGTCTTTCTGGTGTGATTTCTAATACTGCGGCTTCAATTCGGGATCTAACTTCGTCAGCGTCCTGTGGAGGTGTAGCGTAAACTTTACCTTTAATGAAACCCCAAACAAAAAAATCTAATGGATTGAGATCGGGGGATCTCGCAGGCCACAAAAGGGGACTGCCACGACCGATCCATCTGTCTGGGAAGTGTTCAGTCAACCAGTCTCTTATATTACGAGCAAAGTGCGCAGGAGCTCCATCATGCATGTAAATCATATTATGGCGTACGTTCAGCGGTATCTCATCAATAACTTGTTCTAAAACATTTAAATATTCACCGGCATTTAGGCGATTTGGTAAGTAAATTGGTCCAACTACCCTGTGGTTTATTATACCCAGCCAAACGTTAACAGAACACCTTCTTTAGTGACCGTATTCGCGAAATTCATGTGGATTTTCATCTGCCCAATGATGAAAATTATGAGTATTAAACACACCATCTCTGGTAAACATGCACTCATCACTCCAAAGAATACGTCTTAAAAAGTCACCTTCTTCCTGAATTCTATTTAAGATTGTATTGCAATAATTGATTCGAAATAAGTTATCATTTCCGTAAAGAGGCTGAACTTTAGAAACATGGTATGGATGAAGCAAGTTTTCTCGTAGAACCAAATGAACAGTCTTATTACTGGGAATATTTAGTGTAGAAGCTAATTGACGGGTACTCGCAGAGGGATCTTCCTGTATTGTGGCTAGAACTTGCTCTTCTAGTTGCACGGTACGCCTTTGCCTTGGTCGACCTGCGTTCGCATTTCTTGGAATAAACGAACCTGTTTCACGAAGTCGTTGGTGCAGCCTTCGAAATACATTTTTACTTGGATGCCTCCGATTTGGAAAACGCACTCGATATTCCTGCCCAGCCATGCTAGCATTTCCACGACAGAAACCGTATATCATGTACATATCGGCATATTCGTTGAACGTAAAATTCATAATAAACAAACAGAACAACTAGTAAACACGAAAACCCGAAAACTGATTAAAACTATACAAATAAACACGAAAAATAAGCAAGTCGAATGAAATAGGTAGATTACAAAGTGTCAAAATTTGACAGTAGTAATGTATTTGACTAGAACAACATTAGGCTGCCTACTTATTGTTTTACAACGTTGTTAGATGTGTTTTTCGTCAAAATAAGTTAATAAACAAATATTAAAAATAAACTTTAAAATCAAAAAGAAAACTTTAACGAAAGGATAATAACAACAATTCTTCTTTCTTCTAAATTGTAGCTCTTTCTGTCAACAAATATCAAGTAATAATGCTTATTTCAAGACTGAAAGTTCGAACTTTAGGAACCTCGTGCAAAGATATGGAGCATGGTACAACATTTTCGTATTAGGATTTTGGACTCCGAATTGAACGAAGAACATCGCCGCGTGTAGTGGGTCCGCCAATTTATACACACCTTGTATAATAGTATAATATTGAAACAATATAACATGTAACTATTATAGATGTAAAGAATCTTTTAATTTATTTATAAAAATTGATAGTGCAATTATGGCATGTCTAATTTATTGATGGTTCAATTCTATTTGAAAAATCAGGATTGCGCAGATCTGTAGGCACATTAATGGCAGTATTATTAATTGAGTTAATTCCATAAGTATTTACGATATCTTCACTCGAAATAGATCCTGATTGTACTGCTGATGTTGATGGAATTTGACTCAAATCGAAAATTCCTGTATTTATTGCAGGTGTGTTTGCGTAAGTAGATGTAGGTAGACCTTGTGTTACACCTTGTTTTTTCCCTCCATACGTCCTTTTCTTTTAGTGAACTTATTTATATATTTTTTTAATTTTTGGTTCATTTAATTTTGGAGCGCGCTGTATATTATCTCCCTAATTCTGTTCATACGCAGGAAAAAAATGGGTTGGTTTCCTTTTGTCTTGCAATATTTTGGTTTAATTTTATATCTTATTTTATTCGTTCGAACCCAATTTAATTCTATTTTCTCGCTAGTACGTCCATCTATGGGTGATCGGCGTAGTCCGTATTGTTAGATACCTAGATGGGAACTAATTTTTGCCTATCTTGTTTATTAATCACCCTTTACTTGTTTCTTTCCCTTCATCTTGTTAATTATTTACCGTCTTACGATTAAGCTATGTCTGTTTTATCGATCGAGTAGTGATTTTTGAGGGTTGACAATGCGTAGCGCAAGTCGATCTACTCGTAATTGGTTGGATCGAGCGGGAAGAGGATAAGACATTTTCCATTAAAATCGCTGAGACACTTCCATTTTGTAAGTCTTTCTGAAAAGCAGTGATAGTTGTCCGAGACCTTCTGCATTAGTTGTGATATAACTAAATGCCGTTTCAGTGGAATCTCGCTGATTAGAAGCGGATGTTCAGGCAGAAGGGCTATTAATTTCGTTTGTTTCTTTTTGGACATTGTCGGATGTTTCTATTGGATGATTAATTCACTGGTGAGTTTCAGTATTCATTTGTAGACGTTTATTAACGTATTTTGTCCGTTTCCCTTTTTCCTTTTTAGCTTTTATTGTTGGATGGCACAATTTTCCTTGTACCGTATAACTGTGAGTGTCTGATTGACACGTGCTGTTTTTTTTTGTGTTTGAACCTACGTCGCCATTTTGAAATTGGTTAAACTGGATGGATATCTGGATTTTAAGAACAATTCCCACATCCATATCGTGATTGAAGATTAAGCTGACCCTACCTACTGCTCTCGTGGTCGCTTCGAGGGAGTTCTACCCCCTAGAATTTCCATTCCAAGGGAACCATTACCTCGCGGGCAGGTAGCACTTGTAACATACATGCTATATTTTTTTTATTTACTAAGAAATCTTCGATATAACTTTCAGCTACACTAGAAGATTTCCAACCATCATGTTGTTTTAACTGAAGGATATTACCACCAGCAAAAAGTGTAGCCGAGGTTCTACGGAAGGGAAATTTTTTTTGGCATCTGTCCTATTGTGTTATGTCCAATGTTTTGTGTAGTACATTTACCATTACGTACACTAATAAAGAATTTTGCTATATCTGGAATTGGTCTAATTTTTAAATAGTTTTTAATTATTTTGATCGAAAGTGGTTCCATTATTACAAACTTTCGAGACGAACCATTTTTGCTATTGCGGATGTGAATAATAATTAAATCATTTTTCATGATGACATCAGAAATTAAGGAATTTTATAATTTCCTCGAGTAAATACTAATGACTTTTTGGGCTTACAATTTTCATTTTTTCTTTTTAAAAAGGCAACTAATTTAAAATATTTTGGTATGTTAATATCCTCTTTTAGGCCAAGTGTGGCTTTCAACATTGAATAATGCGGCCATAAAGTCGAGGCTTTTTAATTTTTTGAATATTCTTGAAAATAAGCCAGAAATACGTTTTCAGAAGTTACTACTGTATTTTTGGAATTACACCATTTTTTAAATTTTGTATATGTTTTCATGTATAAGTGTTTAGAGATATGCGGAAGCAAGTTTTCAACTGCCTCTTCTGCAATCTCATGCATTTCAGGTGATGTACATCTAAACACTTCAGATATTATAAATGGAATGAAAAATAATCTAATAAATACTTGACTTTTAGTTTCAGCAGTTATGACAAAACTTATTTGTGAACATCAAAATATTTGTTTATATGAAGTTTTATTCCAAGGGCATTCTTACATATATGAGTAAATTTATTCATAATTATTAAGGTTTCAAGATTTAATTTGACTACTGGTACAAAAAATAGTAAACGTACTACGGTTGAGAAGATTATTATTGCCCTCGGAATTTAATCTCACCACTCGGGCAATAATAGTCACCTTCTCAACCCTGCTATGTAATATACTATTATTGTATTACCTAGGCAAAAGATAACAAAAATACGGTGTTGGGATAAATCTTTGAAAACGATCATATTATAAAATTTATATTTAGCACTTGAAAAGTTCCCAGGATCAGTCAATAGATGGCTCCAAAAATGATTCCCTCAAGATTACCATTAATGTGTCCACCTCGTAGCTGATTATTCCCTAACGGCTGGAAAATAACTAAATTATTTCTTATTTATAAATGATGAATCGATATTCTTAATAATCTTGCCAAAGTGTTACAAATAACTTTGAATAAACCACGGTTTGCCATCTATACATTTGGGAACATATCTAGCAATGATTTTATAAGCTCCTGAACTGTCGGTGTTGTTCTCGAGAAAATTTAGCGGGAACCGACAGCGCAGGTATTTCAGGACGGTCGGGAAGAAT
The DNA here is from genome assembly GCA_963170755.1 of Amphimallon solstitiale. Taxonomy (NCBI): domain Eukaryota; kingdom Metazoa; phylum Arthropoda; class Insecta; order Coleoptera; family Scarabaeidae; genus Amphimallon; species Amphimallon solstitiale. Next base: position 21,362,303 of record OY720675.1, on the reverse strand, counting down.
GATTTTTACAAAATAATTTAAAAAGTGGACAAACAAAAACAATAAACCAATTTAACATGGACAACAAAAATTTGCAAATTTATCATAATCCTCATTTTAAAACCAATCTAAATTAAATCAAATATTTAATATTCGTCTGCTATACATAAGCAACATTTCTAGCACTTACAACCTTAAAGTAGTTGGACGCTAGATGCCAAAATTGCCTTCAATCAGTAAAAAAAAAAGACGAGCACGAAATGCACGTAACAAACCCTCCGAAGAACCCACATACATGCCACGTCATCAATTTTGAAGGTCATGAAAGCTCAAAGTTACCATAAGTGAACGTTGCTGTGACACTTTTCTTTTGTCGTGAATTCGGTTAATTACTTCAATTAATTCAAGGATTACAGTGTAAGAAACATGACGGCTATCAAAAGCTGCTAAAGAAAAAATAAAGGCGTAGAACTTTATAATACGACTGTAGAAAATCGCTATATCATTAGGTTTGTTTGAACCTCCAGTTCTGAACAGTTCCAGAACCGTTCTAGAATTAGTAGTTCTGATAGTAATGCGCATGTCCGGCCAAATCCTGGTTCTAGAACCGTTCGAAATCCGAAGGGTCCGAACATATTTTAAATTTAGAATTTTAGGAAAATATATTGCCAACATCGAAATATTCAGAAGCACCAACCACAACAAATTTGTAAACACAAGCACGAAGAACTTAAAACACAAGAAATCATATAGTTATTAGAGTTAAAATAAAAGTTATTGTTTACAAGAAATATCCTTTTATAAATTTTGCGATGAACAACATTTGTGATGAACCAAGTAAATTAAAAAGAAAAAAATATGTAAGTTCTTATTAATAAATCGTATTTTATTCTGTTAGAAGTTATATTGGTAATTAAAAAAGAATATAAAGAGTGGAATACGTATTTATCGAAGTTATTAATAGATCTTTACAAAGAAAATAGAAATAAAGTGGGCACAATGAAAATGAAGAAAATCAAAAATCTATGGGAGGAGATTTCTAAGTTAATGAATGAAAAAGGACATGATTACAGCGCAACGAATTGCGAAAATCGATGGAGAGTGCTCGAAAGAAATTTAAAAAAATACATTGATAACCAGTCAAAGACAGAAAGGAGTAATAAAAACTTTGAATTTTATGAAGAAATGACAGATATTTTTGGAAAAAAAGAAATGTTTTTCCACAGATACTTTTAACATCATCAAGTGAAATATCATTATCCAAATCAGGAAGTAGTGAGACAGAGACCGAGGCATCAACATCTCCACTGATTAATATACCATCACCATCTGCAACCATTCCTAAACCATATTCATCCAGAAAAAGAAAAAGAGCCCAGCTAAGCACAAAACATATAATACTTGAGGATTATACTAATACTATGAAAAATTATCAGAAAGAAAAAATGGAGTATTATAAATCAAGGAGAAGATATTATGAAAATAAAAGTATTCGGGACAGCGAATTAGTATCAGAAATAAAAGAAATAAATTCAACATTAAAATTATTCGTAGATTCATTTCTAGACATACAACATTAAATTCAAATTATTAAGGACACATTACCTTATTTTGTTTCTTAACTGTTTTATTTACAGTAGCAGTGGTATTTTTACTTTAAAGAATGTTTATTTTGTTTTTGTATATATATTTATTAATTAGGTAAGTGTTTTAGAATATGCTTTATTAGATGTTCCATATTGTGACTACATCATGTGACTGAATTTAAAGATATTTTTTTTTACTTCGATATGTTTTTTAAGTTTTACAAATGTTTATTTTATTTCTTGTGTGATCAGAATACATTATATTTTATGTTGCACTGTGATTACATCATGTGATATCAGCTTTGTTTGTAGAATAGCAAACTAATTAGAACTTATAAGATGCTGCAGAATCAGACTAGTTTTGAATTTACTCAAATCGCCTGTATTAGTTTGTGATTCTCCTGTGAACAAAGCTATCATATAGTTGACTGAATTTAGAGAATATTTATGTTGTTTTTATACTAATTTATATAATATAAAATACATTTATATTGTACTGGTTTTCTTTATTTTTTAAATATCCTTCCATTAACTATTATTGTAAATAAAGATATTCTATTCTTCTTCTAATAAATATCACTATAATAAGCTTCTGAATATAAATAATCTTGGTCCATAGTTATGGGAAGCAGACTTTAATCATATTAGTAGATAGCAATTCTATAGTCGGTGTTTATTTTGTATCATTTTTGATACGGACAACTAGTTTAAATTTACTAACTGCTCATATTAAACATAAGTGTTGAAACTGATTTAACAATAGTAGAACTTCAATTAATGAAGATAAGTTTTGAACCAAATAACTTGCAAGTTTAGGTTTTCTGGAAAACATTAAAGTACATGTCTTTTGAAAATATATATATTGATGCATTTCTATTACTACATATTCAATTTACTCTCTATTATATAACATTTCAGCAATAAAATTTCTTCGGGCAACTCCAGCCCTATCGTCTGCTGCCTTCTCTTCGTCCACTGCATCCAAACCTCCTACATTTGCCTCGATAACTTGCTCTATGTTTTCATCTACTACAACTTCATTGTCAATAGCAATATTATGTAAAACACAACAAGCTCTTATGAAATGCGCTATTCTGTTAATGCTTCTTAACTTCACATGATACAATTGCCGAAATCTTTGTTTCAGAACACCAAAACAATGTTCTATGACATATCTGCACTTTGTATGTTGTAAGTTATAATTACGCTGTGCAGGTGTTAAATGACCCCTATCTTTAAATGGAGTCAGCAGAAAATTAGTGCACGGATATCCACTGTCACCCAGAATGAAATAATTCTGTCCACATCTTTCTTGAAGCTGCTCACTCAAAGGTGATACTCGAAATACTCTGCTATCGTGCACTGATCCCGGGTACCCGATAAATACATCCCTGATTTTACGATTATGGTCGCATACAACTTGCATCTATTCAAAAAAAAAAATTGTAAAAATAATTACATTTATGATAAACCAAATCCTTACCTGCATCGAATAAAATTTTTTCCTATTCATGTAAGAATCAGGGTCATCAGATGGCTTGTCAATTTTAATGTGAAAACCATCTATAGCACCAACCACACCAGGAAAGCCTTTTGCCATAAAATGGTTTTCTATATCAGCCATTTCAATTTCTGTAGGCCACTGAATAATTTCTGTAGCCATGCTACTTAAAAAATAGGTGATTTTTTGAATAACATAGTACAATGTACTAATGCTGCAACCAAATCTATCTGCAACATCTCTGAAACATGAAGTTTGATGGCCAGTAAACCATAAATACATTAATATTTGATGGCTAGCTTCAAGTGCTCCATATTTTCCATCGCAATTTTCATGATAATAATGACTTCTTCTATATTGTTCTGTTAGATCAACAGTTACTTTCCGTGAAAGTCTGAAATGTTCTTGAAAAACACTGTCTGTGTAAGAAGCCACAGTTTCAGTCACATAATTCTCATTTTTGGCCCGCACGTTTTCCGACAGCTGTGCTACTACCGGCATTTCATCATCTGACGAGGAATCACTTGATGAACTTGATAACATCATTATGTGAAGTAATTTCTAAAACAAACCACCATTTTAAAAAAATTGCATTTTATATACACATGTGCCCACTTACTTTTGATAATAAATTGAGGAAAATAAAAGTAAAGAATACAATTTAAAAAAAATACGGAAAAATGTCTACAGAGCACAAATAAAACAAATATTCTAATACCACTACAATAAAGAAAGGAAACTAGATTACACAGAATTAAAACTAATATTTACAAAACCAGAACTAATAAAACATGAAAAATTATTCAAACACAGTAACACGTCGATAACCTCATCGAAAGACTAACAACAATCAACAGACTAACATGAACATAACCGATAACCTAGAAATCTTGAAAGACAAAACGAATCATTACGCATGCTCCGGATTTATCAGAATTTCAAATACTAGCCCATCATCGAGAACTGTTAGAACCGTTCCGAACGGTTCTTGAATTACTAGTTCTGAAAGACCGAACACTGAACTACCAGTTCTCAGAATTTGCAGTTCCAGAACTGACATGCGCACTAGTTCTAGAACCGTTCAGAACTGCAGGTTCGAACAAACCTATTTACAACAGTTTTTTCTTTGAATAATTAGTGTAAATATTAATGACGGCTTAATTATAATCTGGATAAATATAATAATAACAATAATATATTACAATTCTTTGCCAATTATACAAATGTATTGAAAAAATGAAAATCTTCTTGGTAGTAGTGGCATAAAATGTATTAAAAGTAATAACAATATGACAACTGGTTGTCAATTAGAAAACAATGACAAATATAAAATGTAAATCAAAATGTATAAATGAAAATGTAATCAATAAGCATAGGACAGTCGAGATTATTTCTATAATCACATTATTATATATTGTCATATTGTTATTACTTTTAATACATTTTATGCCACTACTACCAAGAAGATTTTCATTTTTTCAATAAATAACAATAATTATATAAATATTTAAGAATTCTCCGAAAATAAAAATCTGGATTTGGCAAATTTTTTTAAAAAAATGTTTTTAATGAGGTTTTTAGGGAAAGAAAAATTCTAAAACTTTCCCGGAAAATTGGAAAATTCGAGAAAAACTGAAAGCGCTTTTTTCTATAGGATTTTTATATGAACCCAAGACCATAACACACGATTCGAACAATAGATATTCGTAATTCTTTTTGGTTTTGTTCATTATAGTCCTGGAAAAGTTTTCAGGAAAAAAAATTGGGGCAATTACAAAGGAAAGTCGAAAAATTCGAAGAAACTACAAAAATCATAATTTTTACATGCATTTTCGTTGATATCTGACGCTATGTACGACATATTTGGTACATTCGTTTTTTTGATTATTTCCTTTTGTTCTGGCTTGATTCACAATTTGACAATCATCTGTCAAACGAAATTTGCGCACGTAGCGAAATAAATTAGAATGGAAATAAAATAAGTAGATATTTTATTTCTATTTCACTTAATAACAATCAATAACATCATATATGAATTTTTTCAAGACTATTGTTCATAGCTATGCTTGGATCCGATAGGTGGCGCTGTAACCAAGTTATTAACAAATTCTATATTTATGGACTAAAATGAATCATATTCACAATATATATTCGTTAATGTTAAAAAAGAAAATCACAAAATTTAGACCCGATATAAGTCGGTATAAGTCGTGGCACTGGGGTCGACTTATACCGCCACCTACCGGAAAGATCAGAACCACGTCTGCCGCACTAGCTAGTCATAAAATATAAATAATCATTTCCACCTAACGTCAAATTTGACACTGTGTATGTCATTGAGCTGACGCATGTACGCGCGAACAAGTCAACATTCCTACAAAATCTAATTAAAAAATATACAATTTCTGAATGATTCGTTTTGTTTTCTTGACACAGTATATAACGAAATTATCTTACTATATGTTTTATCCAAGTTTCAAGTAAAATCCTATTGATCCAGACTTTTGCACGACAGTGTATATTCACTAACTTAAAATTAAAACAATAACTCATTAACAACGACGTGAAAAGATACTCGTGATTTACTACACACACGCCAGCTCTAAGATGAGAAAAATAAACGACAAATGTTAGCCGCACGCAATGAAACCATAAAAACGTCAAATTACGTAATAATCGGCGAGTAGCGAGTCTGCGAACGCGAGTATCTCTCAATACGCCAGGGCCGTACTAAAAATATGTATATAACTCGAGATTATCACGGACATTTATGCATTTACATTAAACTGCCTTTAATTTTTAAATAAGCTTTGTATGTAAGATATGTATCATTAAATTATACATACACATGTTGGCTGAAATTCTACTCGTAATTTACAAGATCTCTTTGCAACCATTATTTACTAGAACCGCATTCTAATGGCGCACTTTAATGTTCTTTAGCTCATTATATAACACCCAAAAGTGTCGTTAAGTGGAATCGAGGCAGTCGTATTCTACATGCAGTGTTGCCAGATGATTCAAATTTAAATTCCTACGAATTATTCCCAATTTTATTTATAATTCTCTAGATGTTTCGTTCGTATAATTTCTCTAAGATTCTCGAAAATAAAATTCATCTAAATAATTATTTAAGAAATAAGAAAAAATGAGGTGTGGGCACCACACAACTTTCTTATATGTGGATACGAATTTGTTATACAAAAGTTGTTTAAAATTGATTTTTAAATATCTTTATCCTCTTAATAAACGAGTATGTTCGGGCCTCTGGCTAACTGCTATTTGTGGGACGTGAGTGGTTTACGTAGTGAAACACATCGGTTTGGAAATAACCGTCGATGTAAGCAGAGAGGCCTACTTGTTTACTTGCTAAATATCGCTAAGTAGTTGCGTTATAAACGAGGACAAATTTAGCAATTTCCGTAGCCTGTAACATATTGTAAAATGCTGCCCTCATTTACTATCACATCTCCCTTCACTGAGAAAAAGAAAATAAAGAAAGTTATTGTTGTTTGTTCTCTTTCATCCTTACATACTAAAGTGCTGTCCTTATTACCTGTCACAAAACGTGGGAGTAAAAGTGTTGCTTCCGGTGGGAATTTCGATTTCTTTTTGGATACGAAAATGATTCAAAATCAAGCTTTAAATACTTTTTTGAACTCACCGCCTATAGAGTGACATTTCGCGCATGAATCGCTCAGCCAACAAGGAGTGCTTCTCGGTCGACTCGACTGTAAAAGTTGCAAAAGACACTGGCTCTTTGGGCCATTTAAAAGAATCGAAATTTATTTTAATAAAATTTAGTTTATAAAGCCTGGAATTTTCTTTACTAGAAGATATGGCAATTGGAGCAATTGCTAAAAATTCTTCCAACAAATTTGTTCTCTCAAACAACATTCACATTGACAGTTAATTGTAATCAAAACTAAAAGCGATGAATCCACTATAAAGCGATTACTATATATCATAAGATAGGTTTCTTATATATTTAAGTTTAAATTCTTACTTGTAAATCAGTTATGTAGTCGATCCAAATTAATTTGATTCGTGGTAGGTCTTGCGGTGAATGATCGCTTACAAGTACAGATAAGTCACCAGCATGAAATATTGTTGCACTCTCTAGTACCCCAATAAATCATTTATATACAATAGAAACAGTATCGGACCCAGGCTGGACCCCTGCGTCACCCCGTATACTATGTTAAAACTATTATTAAAATATATAATTTTATTCCAAATCATTTTAACATACCTACATATTGCCGTGGTTTCTTGCATATTAAAAATAAGAAAAGTATTAAGAACTAGTTTAAGTATTAAAAAATATAAGAAATAGTAATATCAACAATTTTTATTACAAACTGAATATTTCAATATGTTTGTAATACAAATAACACAAGTGTATGATAGGTTGCATATATTTAAGTATAGAAAATTCTGATATCAAATGAATTTATTGTTCTAATTATAAATTAGATAAGTATATTAAAATTAAGTATTACATAAGTACAACATAAATAAAAGGTACTTAAAGCTAATAAAAGAGAGTGAGGCATTTATACGCCATAAAACTCTATAAACGAGGTCAAATTTGGCATGCACGAGATGTAAATATAGTCAAATGAATATTATGAATTTAAAAACGTGCACCATGTGATAAATTTAATAAAAGGGATTTTAAATAAATCATGCTTAAACGATAACATTTACCTCAAACTTATAACTATGGACAGAAAAGGATATAAGTATACATTCTGACACGATACGATCAGCAAATGTTTTTATATAAAAGACAGCTGAGCAAATAAAATATATACATTCATGAACTTGTATGTGTAACACAGAAGCTTCATAGACTATAAAGACTTGTATGGTTTGGAGACCTACAAAAAGAAATATAGTACAAAATTTGTTTATAGCTTCTTGCAGATAAATGTATTACTACAGGAAAAATCCTAGTTAGAAATGGAATAACGTAGTGGATACGACTGACCGTTGTAATGTAAGTGATATGGGAAGAAGAATTCCTGTTATCTGCAATGCATTTCCCATTTTACCGAGTCCAGTCTCTTCTAAAAAAGAAAAAATTAAGGATTATGTTAGTGAATGGGAGAAGGAAGTATCTAACAAATGATGAAAAAGGCAACGAGTTTATAAACAAATACAAGGAGGGATTGTATTAAGAGGAATATACCTACCTTGAAGATACCGAATAGTTTAGGGAAAAACTTTTAAATAAAATGGTTTAAGGTGTTGACGTTTAAGTGAATGAACTGTCAAAAAGACAATATGTACGCGTGTGTTAGTGTAGCAACGACAACTTGAAGAAAATGAAGGGCGAAGATTTCACAGATGATGCAGGGTGACAGCCTAAATTTTAGTTCGGTGGATGGCGTAACAAGCGTTACATTTTTTTTTGCGGGTATAAATTCAAGAACAGGAATGAACAAGAGGAGATTATGATTTCGACTTCGAAAGATAAAGACTTTTGAAAAGTTAATAAAGGTTTAAGCGTAGGGTAAAATACACTACGACTTGATATATATTTGTTCATTTTGTATTAGTATATTAATTTCATTTTCATTATAATTTCATTTTTAATAATAATTTTTCTTTTTGATAATTTTTTTTGTATTTTAAAATGGAGATGCCTAAGGCAGAATTTGAGGAAATGTTTAATGAAATAAAGTGAGTTTTTCAATTACAAAGAAATATCAATGATGCAATACGTTTGTAGGTTTAAGCGTAGGGTAAACTCCTTTACGACTTGATATATATTTGTTACTTTTGTATTAGTATATTAATTTCATTTTCATTTTAATTTCATTTATAATAAAAAATTTTCTTTTTGATATTTTTTTTTTTGTATTTTAAAATGGAGATGCCTAAGGCTGAATTTGAGAAAATGTTTACTGAAACAAAGTGAGTTTTTCAATTACAAAGAAATATCAATGCTGCAATACGTTTGTAGGAATACTATGTGAAAATATTTATTCCAGTATAACGTTGAGCAGTATGGATATAATAGATATTGTCCTGTAATATTATGATTCGTAAATTTTTTTTATATATAACACAGAAAAGATTATTAATGATGTTGGGTATTAAGAGGATACAACGTGCGAATGTTTATTTTCAAATACCCTTATCAGGCATCATTTATTCTCGCAATTCATTTTTGATTTAAAATTTAAAATAAAATATACAATTAGAAAAGGGAAATGTTTCTATGTGGCGGGTTTTGAGACGCTGGTTGCAATACGTGCGAATGGTTGTTGCCAGTGATCAATTCAAGCTTATCTTCGAACATTGACCATTGCGAAGTTCTAAAATGATCGGGGCATTACATGCAAATATAATGTTTTTGATAAAATGGAATTAGCACAATATTTACAGATTATACAAATTCAATTGAGTTTCTTTGTTTTAAACCAGGATAATATTATTTTTTTTTGATTAGCATTATCGATATATTTATTCTATAAAACATTACAACCGAGAATACGGTACAAATGTTTTGTTTCAATTATGTGCTTTTTATAATTTTTTTGTGGTGAATATAGTATAGCGATGCTATCTATTATTAATATTTAGATAAAATATACAAGTATGGTTTTATATAGACTTAGATTTTTCTTTAATACAAATTATAACCTTATCCCTATTTAAAAATAAACAAGAGATTTACCAGGAGAAAAGAAAGCTGAATAAACTGCCAGAACTCACGCGTACTTGCAAAGTATGTGCTGTTTAAAAAAAATAAGTGAATATATCAAATATAGTGAAAATTATCATTATTTTTATAATCATGTTGCTGGTACAGTACACAGCAATATATCAAGTTCTTTCTGTCGTAAGAGTTGTGGAACAAGTGTAAGCTTGACACGTTTGAATTTAATTGAATGACGTTCAGAAAATTTGCTAACATGTTAATTTTTCCAGTTCATAAAACAATGTCCAGAATTAAAGACAATTTCCCTAATCTGGCAACTGTGCTTAGATAAATAATTATTATGCATAACACAGTTTAGTACGGGCCTGAAAGTTGGTCGTCCGCCTACTAGATTTAACTCTCTCCTTCACGAATAAAAACCGTATCATAGGGAGTTATGAATATTCAAAGTGCTTTCTCGAGTAAGTAACTTCCTTCTCCGCCTTCTCTTCGTCTCCGCCAAGTTGTATTCGCTTCCCAATCCATGTAACATAGACAAGAGGGAACTTAATGGCGCAGCGTGCGCTCGCTCGACGCCTTCGAATCCCGTATTTTCTCTGTCGCGTCGGTTTAGGTGAAAAGATAGCCTAGCGCGTTGAAAGCACTGCTCCGCTCTCTGTCTCTGTTCTGCTTGCAGTCGTCTCTCTGAAGAAATGAACCTTTATTACGCGGAGATATGTAAAACACAGAATGTATAGGCAATAAAATCTACTCCTTCTCTGGTCTCTTGCATCTATATACCGTAGGTATGTACGTGAGTAGGTACATATAAATTGCTTTAATATTGCAAAGTGAGTTCTGAAAGTTTACGATAATCTAATGGTGAATGTACGTATTATGTAAGAGGTAATAAAATTGATAATGCACTGATATCTTAAGATATATTGTTACGATTTACTGTTATACATGCATTAATTTAAATTAAATTGAGGCAGGTGATATACACTATCTTACGAAACTTTGCAGACAGAAAGATTAATTTTATTCTTTTGTTATAAACATTGAATACTAAATAAAATATAGCTATAAATAATTAATAATTATGATAAGAATTCGTATCTTAAAATTTTTCACCAGCAAAATATCAATTAGATGGACATATATGACAATGCATTATTATTACGCGCCTGAGGTATGACTTACGTTGGTGCATCTCCGCATTTATCCCGGAGAAAAACTATAGTAAATCTAACCAATGGCTGTTTGCGAAACGACGATCGTTTATATTAGTGTGACTTTTGTGCTACGATTTCTATATACCTTAAGTGCATAACCTCTACTCAGTTATCATCCTGGTCGAAAACTCTTTATCTAAAATACAATCTAGCTCGCCGCCGCTATACTAATTGCGGAGAAGGGGTGGTTCGAAGATATCCCTAGTAGCCAAGTTCGTTGGCTTCAAAGCGGGTCAATGTAACTCCAATATTCTAAGATCGGTAGAACATCAGTGACCCCCACTCAATGTCGTACGAATATAAAATTCCTATATCAAGTAAATGTCAATTTATGTCGCTGGGTTGATATCAGACCAACGTTGTCTACATTGGTAATATATTGGTTAAATATCTGATACTGATATTTTATTGACAACAAAAATCTACATACTATTAAATTAAAGAAAAATGTCTACATAATATCAAGTTCACAAAGTCACTGTGATGTTGGTTGTAGGTCAGTGTTCGATATAACTTTAGATTAAAGGGAATGACGTCACAATTTGTTATTCTGCGATTAAACGCCAACATCGTATTAACTTTACAAGACAATATTGATATAGTCTATATTAATTTATCACAGAATATATTATACACTGTACCATGAATAATTGTTGGTGTGTGAAATGAAATATATAGATCCTCAAAGTTAATTAAGCATTTGCAATAATGATTCTCACCAAATTAACATTAAAAGCACTACGCACACTTTTATAAATAATTTTAGAGACCGGACACGAGTGGCCCATGACTCATCGCCCACGGACGCATTATTGAAATTTTGTATTTTTAAAGAATTTTTATTTTATTAACATAATTGGCTAACAAGTGGGTTGTGATCTATCAAATACAAAACACATTTTTGTTTGTTCATTTTGTAGTTCAAATCAAGTAAATTCTCTGTACTTTATTTGTCTTATGAAATATAGGGTAAATGCTCAAATCGGAAAAATGTCTGTGCAAAATATTGGGCCAATATCATGCAGTGATATTTATCCAACGTTGTAAAATGTTAACACTTGTACATCGGATTGATATCAGATGCCGATGTCAGGCCAATAAATAAACGACCGACAGCCAATGTTGGCCCGATATTGTGTGCTACTAGGGATATAATATTAAATCTCCCGGTATACTCTGACATTTTCCCATCTTTATTAAAGACATCGCGAATCATACACGTTTATAAAAAGAATGATCCTACTATTATATCAAATTATATGCCAATTGTATTACAAAGTGTGTTTTCAAAGATTTTTGAGACGGCAGTTTATAGGAGGCTATCAGCGTTCCTAGAGAATTATAAATTATTTTCAGAATCTCAGCATGGCTTTCGGTCGGGCAAGTCAACCGAAACAGCAACGATATATTTTTACTTTCTTATACGTAGTATAAGGAAGTATTGTGTTGATGAAAATTTTCGACCTCGAGATTTTTGCAGATGTCCACGTTTTGAAGTCCCCTGATACCGAAAAAGTGGTTTTTAAAAAATGTCACTATAAACAAATGCTTTTATTTAATAATTTTATTTAAATTTCTAGTTTCTAATGAATATATCTGTAGCTGGGTAACTGTATGAAACAAATTGCCACCTTCGGACTCGTCGTTTAATCGAGGAGGCAATTTGTTGAGTTCACTTACCATTTAGCAACTAAATTTGGGTTTGAAAATGGAACACTTATCCTGAAATAAAACGAAAGCGTAATATAATCCGGTAAGATAATTTACTAAATGTGTAAATAATTATTGAAACATTTATTACATAGTAATTATGGTACTTAAAAATACCGTTATTAAAAACACACCTTACAGCTTGCTGTTGTGTCGACTTTTACATTTAATTTTGACAATGATTTGTTAATTTTGTGACAGAAGAAAACAAACTGATGTCGAGTCAACTAAAGTAAACTTTCTTTGCTGTCAAAATGACAAAACAATCCAACTTATGAGTTTCTTTACATATTGCTGTGACCTTTAATTCCTTTTAATTAGTGAATTTAATTAATTATTTTTAAGATAATTGATCACAGATATATTGTGAAACTACATGTACCTACATGGGTTTACAGCGATTTACACACTTATTTTGTCTTTCTTACCTTTTCCAAGAACGCTTCCCAAAAACCGGCTCTCTTTCTCTCAGGGTGTGTTTTTTTGTTATTTATATATAAATATTTATTTAAAACAATTATAATATTCTAATTTTGATATGGTATGGCAAGGATTAATTTTAAAACAATTTGGAACAAATATATTTATATATAGTTTTATCTGTATACATAAAAAAAATCTATTACTTTACTGAATATCTAAAATAAACTAATATACTCTCTAGTATCCCTTTCTCATGTATTAACAAATTACACGTTTTTTGTTTTATGTTAAAGTATTATTTTTTTTTAAAAAAATAAAATAAAAATGAAAGATAAACCTTGTATATATATAATTTGTCAAATTAAATGTATAGTCACTTTGTTGGCAGGTACATGTCCGTGTCTTATTATATGTTATATCGCAAATATCTTACTATCTAAACAAAAGCATTTGTACCTTTAATATTTTTAGGATTCTCAATCGGTGTCAAACTGACTGGAGCACAATTTTTTACATAATCAATTAGCAATGTTCATCATTTTTGTGTCACAATTACACAGCATGCACTTTACAGAACTATTTTCTCTTTTATTTATATTACTAAACAATTGTAACTCTTTTAAATTCTATTTAAACTTTTTGAAACTAAAATATCATTACATCAAATCTGTTGCTTTCGTGCGAATCAATTTTAACAGCTCACTCGTTTTCCTTTTTAGTCAAATCCTTTTTTTCCTTTTTTTTATCCATATAGAAAAAGTATAAAAACACATCTGCAAACAAGGCACATACCAGTCTTACATTTAAATAAGGAAAACGAGTGAGCTGTTAAAATTGATTCGCACGAAAGCAACAGATTTGATGTGTTGATATTTTAGTTTCAAAGTTTAAATAGAATTTAAAAGAGTTACAATTGTTTAGTAATATATATAAAAGAGAAAATAGTTCTGTAAAGTGCATACTGTGTAATTGTGACACAAAAATGATGAACATTGCCGTGTAGACGAAAAACAGTCTATATATAACTCGACGGACTATCGGTATTTTTTTTAAAGTCTACTGAGTATTCTTTGACAACACACTAGCAAAAATTAACAATTATTTTACATAATAATCATAAAGTTAAGATATCAAAAATATCTTGATTTTGAAATTATACTAAATATACAAAACATAAATTTTATAATGTTGCGAACCACAGCAATATGCATTAAATTAATTATCAGTGTCAAATGGAAAAGTTATAATTTTCATAGAATTGACTATGACCTTTTGAAAGCCCGTCTAAGTATTATGATTACGTTGTGAAAATATAGATATTGTCAATATACCACATAAAAATGTTTATTAATTTTTTATAGGTAGGACAATGAAGTTTTTTACTAAAGGTGCATCTATGAAATTCTAGTTCAATAAATTGACAGATAGATATAAAACGAGCTTAAGAAAAGTAAAAACGTATTTTTTTACATGATTAAGTTAATACAAATACATATTTATTTACATGTTAAAATTATTGATTAGATTAAATAATAATTTAAAATTTTAATTTTGGTGGAGGAGCCCGGAAATTTACGTTCTAATTTAAAATAATTTATATTTATACTTGTTAATAATCAAAACATTGTAGAAGAGATAAAATCATACAAATATGGTAACAGAGGAATTTAGGATATCCAATAAATATACGTATTTACATATGGTATTTATAAATAAATCAGAAACGGTAAATTTCTCGGTTTGTTTTTAGAATAATTGCTATATTTTCTTATATCAAGTTTTAGAAAACGGCCTTTATATATATTTTTTTGTGTAACGAATTCTCTTTTTGAAAATAAATGATATACCTAAATATTATCGAGGCAACGTTAACAATCTAATTTTTCACAATTAATGTTAAAGTAGACTTTGATTTATACGTATTTAAAATTTAAAATACATACATAATTGTAAAGCTGTAATATTGTGTGTATCAATGCATTCTATGTCTTTATTATTTATTAGTGCACTATTTTATCTTCTTTTTTAGACTTGTTGACAAAATTCTCTCGTTTTTACTTGAAAGTGTAATTTTCATAATTTCACAATTAGAAAGATTAACTTACAATTACAATTGTTTCTTCTTCTAACCAAACTCATTAATAAATGTATTGCATCCAAAATGTTGACATGTTGTGTTTACAATAGGTTATGAACAAATTAAAGATTGTTTATTTTAATAGTTCATAAACAAGTTTAACTAATGAAACATAACTATATACTCTATAATTCGATGCGGTAATGCAATCAATCATCATCGGATAACGTTAACTTGAACGCTTCCCATTCCTGTGAAACATTTTGAATTGGATTTCATTTCTGATACTAATCACCGATGCAAATTCCTTATTTCAATATTACAGCGAATATTGCCAACATGAATAATTTGCAATTCCCCGGAATGTACAATACTGTATTAACTAGACTGTCCTAACGTCGACCGAAAATCGATTGCTGTCAATTACCCGTTGTAACTTTGTAACTGGAGGTGTCGAAGATACACTTGCACGCGGGATACAATCATGTGGAATATCTACACATAGTACATGCATAGATACATACACATGTGAAACATACCTGTTCACAGACGTTGATAAAATGAAAGCGTTCACCAACACATATCCACAGGCGTACTACATATACATAGGTTTTGCATACATAACATTGTACCTGTGGCACACGTGTGTCTATTCGATTCTGCTATATACCATTGTACTATATACTATATACAAAATGGCACACAGACCAGTAAGAAATGCTATTCTGCAGAAGCATTAAAGTAAAATGTCTTTACCACCCGGGGAAACTAATATAACTCACGAATTAGATCTGTTTTAATCATTAGATAAAGTTAAATAAAATATTCTTTTTTATCAGTATATACAGGTGGCGCACCACATTTCTGTCGATTTATATACGAAAAGTGGCAAAATATTTTAACAATTTTTTTTATCAAGAGTTGTAAAGGTTCATTAGGAGCACGTTTCAAAATTATTTTGAAATGTACAGAGTGATTCAATAAAATGTTGCGCACCAGAATCTATGAAAATTTAAATGGAATAACTTGTATATTATGGAATATTTTGATACTATAAGCTAAATGAAAGCCACTTACTGATATATTCCCTGTAACTACTAACCCAACCTATTTTCGAGATACTTTTGTATTTTTGAAAATGTAAATCAAACTTTAAAAGACATTTCTGTCTTACATATTTGAGCAAATTATTTTACACTGTATTTGTTGTTTACTCAAAGCTTTAGACTTTAACACAAGTTAAAGTTGATATCTAAAAATTATACATGGTGTTTAGAAACAAAATTTTTGTTTCTAATTAATAACTTTCTTATTTTAAATGGAACACTGTGTATTTATTACGCTATTCTTATTCTTTCTCTCATATCGTCGGGTTATAACGTGGCTCGGTAATTAATTATCATAATTAACCGGGCCTATTGGACTTATATTCACTAATTCTCAATGAGCAAAACTACTTCAACAACCACGTGTGTCTTGGGCTGCCTATCCTCACGTGCATCAACGGCGCGAAGCTTCGGACTATTCCTTCGGTGACAGATAGCTACAAAGCGAATTAACGGATTGAGTACTTCGTTTATCTTTCTTTGCTTATAATGAATTAACTGTGCACTAGGAGAAATATCCACTGACAGGTTCGTGTGAAATAAAATATCGGAAAGACATGCGGTAATTCATTTCAAAATAGTATTTATTCCTTGCGACAAATAAATTCAAAAATACACACATATATACATCATACAGGTAATTTGTTATCAACATTATAAAATAATAAAAGCTAATACAAGTAAAAGAATTTAATTTTCTAAGCATGAGCGATCGGTCTGTCACGTAAACACATAACCTTAAAACAAACAGATTTTGGTACATTGCGATTTGTAAACAAAAGACGTGTTTTCCTAAAATTTTAAGTTTTACATACGATTTAAGCGACAATTGACTTAAATTAGTTTCTCTCTTGCTGTACGTTCATCGAAAATTACTGAGAAAATACAAGTTACAGAAGTAAGTAAGCGTTTGCCGAGGATAAAATAATTATTGCGGAAATTTACTTCAGATATCTACGTCAAGGGAAGATTTTATTTAAATACGCGGTCTGAGGCTCGTACGGTGATTTTGTATAATTATAAATATGCGGTGATTAGTGTTTGTTGCTTTACCCTGAAATAAAACAGATATTAATATTAGATTTTAGGCAGGAATCGGTCACGACGTCTTATCAGTCTGACCGGAAAGATTAAGCGGAAATTAACCCCTCCACGGCGTTTTAATTGCCTGAATGGGATTAAGTGGATTAGTTTTAACCTCCCCACGACGTTTTATGTCTGAGTGAGGTTAAGCGGAATATTTTTAACCTCCCCACGACGTTTAATGTCTGAGTGAGGTTAAGCGGAAGGAAAAGGAAGTTCCACGATGCAAACGACCTGAAACCGGGATGGGAATGCTCTCTTCAGTGCTGGAAGTCGGCCTTTTATATCATCCGTAGCGCGTACGTATACAAATAAAAACGGGTTCAATACATTGGATTTTGCACCCGAAGCTCGAAACTGAAAAATCCCGCGAAAAATGATCATGACGTAGACAGCTGGTATTTTTCCGCATACAAATAATACTCTGCTAAGAAATAATCATATGAATTATTAAGAATAATACGGCAATATATACAGGAAAGTTCATTGTTCATTATAAAACATTCACGTTTGAATAAAATATCATTCATATATAATTTAATATTTACAGATAAATTAGATATGAATTGAAAAATGGTATTTTACTACAATTAACGAAGGGACTTGGTTACAGGGTGTGGTTGATAGTGTATTATAGACAATATTTTTGAGATATCTATATAAAAAAAAATCGGATCTCGCTAGGTTTGGGGATCTTGATGGCCAATTGTGTGGATCGCCGCGTCCTATCCATCTATTTGGGATATTGTCTATCCAATTCATTTTTAACAATTACTTGAAAATGCACTGCTGCACCGTTAAGTTGTAACCACATTCTTTGACGAATATTAAATTGTATATTTTCGAAAAGTGCAGGCAAATTATCTCTTAAGAATCGAAGAAACATGGCGGCGTTTAAATTACCATCAAAAAAGAAGGGACCTATCACTAGCGTTCCAATTATTCCACCCCACACATTGACCCACCATATGTGTTGCCTATCCAGAGGTCTAAAAAAATAGGGATTTTCGTCACTGTAGGAGTGAAAATTATGTTTACTAACTAATCCGTTATTGTGGAATGATGACTCGACCGTAAAAAGTACAAAAACCCCAGAAATTTTCATCTTCACTAAACTTTTCTAGAGCCCACAAATAAAATACGAGTCGTCGCGCGTCGATCGTAATCTACTTCCAAAAGTGCTTGGTGTGACTGAATACGATACGGGAAAAAGTTGTGAATTTTTATAATTCTTCCGACGCGACGCTCCGTCTGCTTATTCCAGTGGTTTCACTTATTTTTCGTTGACTTGTATGCGGATTTTCTATCAAATATTCCCATAAATGGTCTTTGCCGTTTTGGTTTCTGATAACACAAACTTCTGATTCTTCTAATAACCGCCTGTCAGGATGACGCCTGCTAGGATATTTTTGAGCATAAACTCTTGATGCTAGCAAGCAATTTTCGTCACGCTCTCCGAACACTAAAATCATATCCACCTTTTCGCTTTGAGAGTAGGTTCTCATTTTAAATAATTAAAATTATTAAAAACAGCCAGTGTTAAGAACTTAACATATATTATTTTATTTTATATTATTGTTTCTTGCTGTATATATGAATGTTTTTCTTTATTTTTTATGTGTTATTATATTTTTGTAATGTATGTTTTCTTTTTTAACTTTTAATAATATTGTGACTGTATTTTTTACTTACAAATATTGTGAGCATACTGATGCGGAGCTACCTTCAGCCGTATACAGTCTCAGCGGCCCGAGTTTATTATCTGCCGGCCCGAGAAACCGTAATGCAGTTTTAAAAACAATTAAAATTAGAATCTAAATATGCTAATAAATACAGAGTGTTCCATTTAAAATAAGAAAGTTATTTCTCTTTAATTTTAGTCAAAGCAAAAAAAAATGTTTTTAAACACCCCGTTTAATTTTTAGATATTAACTTTAAATTATCTTAAAGTTTAATGCTTTAAGTAAACAATAAATACAATTTAAAATAATTCGCTCAAATATGTAAGATAGAAATGTCTCTTAAATTTTGATCTACATTTTCAAAAAAAAAGTGATATATCTCGAAAAGAGGTTGAATTAGGTATAGGGAATATAACAATAAGTGGACTTCATTTAGCCTATAGTATCAAAATATGCCATAATATACAAGGTTATCCATTTAAATTTTCATAACTTTGGTGCGCAACATTTTATTGAATTGCTCTGCATATTTCAAAATAATTTTAAAACGTGCCCCTAACGAACCTACACATTTCTTGATAAAAGAATTGTTAAAATATTTTGCCACTTTTTGTATATGAACCGACAGGAATGTGGTGCGCCTCCCTGTATATTTATAAATATATGTCATCGTGACAATAATATTGATAATCATTTGTAGATTCTGTTAGAAGAAAAATTAAAATGAAACAACTATTACATTTTAATCTTTTTATTGGTCTTTTATTTTTGGAGGCTAGTGTATGTTAATTTGAAATTAGAGTCTTAATTTTGATCTGAGAATTTCGCATTATGTAGTTGTATTATTACTTATTTACATTTTTGGGACTTACAGCGGCGTCTACCGGTGATGCCCTTCTTATTTACTTATGTAGATTTGTCCATAAAAATACAGAGTGGCATGCTGTCTTTATATTCCATCTTCAGATATCATACAAAGCTACTCTGGTCTCTAGAACGGCGAAGTTTATCTAAATTGATAAAAAAAAATTAAGAAGACATTTTTTGGTTTTAGTTTTCTTTTGATCTCACTGACATCTCTTTATACCGCTTACAGCGGCCACCTGTATAATCTCACAATGTACAAAATTTATTTCATGAATAGAGTACGGTTTTAGTTATGAGTCACTATACGTACGTACGCAAGTTTCATTGTACTTCCTCGTCGAGACGTTACGCCACGTTGAGCAATAGCATTGATCCATGGCTTTCTGCGATGTGCGAATGCTGTACGGCATCGGCTTGGCCAGCTCCACCGTTCTCACTCAGTTGTTCTTTTTTTTCCATGCGATTTTTCCGCGATAGTTAATGTTGCATCTGCAATATACAGATACACGTACATACGCGACCGGGCGTGCTCATATACACACCTACATCTGCATTAATGGATGCAGATTGCACAGATCTATGGACTTGATTTTTTGTTGTTGTTTCAACTCTCATGAGAACGTGCGATAATTTAAAAGGAAGAGTAATGTCTAGGAAAGTATGCTGCACATGTGAATACAATGATGGTATTAATAGAGAGCGTTGTACTATAGAAGAAGTTGTTTTAATTACACGATTTTTCAGTTTTAATGATCATTTTAGATGATGGAACTTGGTGGTAATATTTTCACTCCCAATAAAATTTGAGACTTAAAATTTTGTTCACAACACTATAAAAATAATTGTATGGTTTAGGTATTGTTAGTTGTCTATATATTTTGAATATTGTGAATATTTTGACAAATTTAACGCCATAGAAACTGCGAAGGTATAAAAAATATCATGATTATAGCTTCATTTAAGGCTGAACGCCCGCTTCAAGCTGAGTTCGATTTGAAATAGGCGTACCACTGCTTTTCGTGCAAATGTAATAAAAGACAAATGTTTAAGGGTCCGCGTGCTCTGTTTTATGCTGAGGAAAAAGATAGAGAAAAGAACTTGTCACCTAATCTAATCTGCCTGTAATTTATGGCTGCGTTATGGTCTCAGATAATCGCCGGTTGGCCCACATGTTTGGCAGTCGGGAAGCAACCCCCCCTAAATTAGACAATCTATATTTTCTCAAACACACAAAAAAAGTGAAGCTGAATATGTAAAATCACCTGCCGGATTCAAATTTTGAGTTGGGAAATAAAATCGAAATCGCAAAAGGGTCGAAAAATTGTTTTTTTATGTAATTTTAAAATTTTCATTTTCTTCAATTTTTAATACTTATCTCGTGATATCTCAGCAATGCAGAGAGATAGGGATCTGTTTTTTTTTTAAGATTATACCCTAAAGTATTTGGATGACACTAGTGTTTTCGATTTTTCTGTATGGTGTGTAAATTTTATAAAAAAAAATGTTTTAGTAGACCACCAATTTGTGTAAGGTATTTTTCAGCTATCGAGTAACTAATCTTATTTTTCAGAATTTACCCATATATATGTGAAACAAAATAAAGCCAACATTCCAAAATTATTTTTTGTGCAAGAAATAAATTTCTAGATCGTTTCAGAAGCAAATTATTGCCAGTCAAATATAATAATTATACTCCCTGCGCGCAAGCCGTGTGAGTCCTAGCATGCGCTTCTAGCAGGTATACCGTTAGGGATTTTTTCCTCTGTTTCGTTACGTTATCACTCATAGTAATTGTTTATGTTCACACCCACTCACACTGCATATGTACACTATATTGTAAAGAAAATATCAACGGTTTCGATAAAATAATGTCCGAGTAACGATTACTTTCTTAACATACACCGATCTCAGAAGTATTTTACAAAATGGTAGGCGGAGCTACCTCTCGACACCATGTGCGAGCGTACCACATACTCTATTTGATTTCAGTGAATTTCGCCCAAATTTCAAAATTTTGTTTTCCGTTTCGTGACCTTATTTTTAAAAATTAAGAAAAGATAAAATTTATGTATTGCTGTTGAGTGTTACATAATTTTTAATAAAGGCTTGTTTTTTGAAATTTCTTACATTTTTATTTTTATTTAGGGCCCTTTGGACAATTTCGAAAAAATTACGATTTATCCATTGAAAGGCATTTTTTTCTTAAATTATTGTGTAAATTCGGTAAGGTTTTCATGAAAAATACGATTAGGAAATGGGAAATACGATTTCGAGGCCGGGCGTATAGCCTTAAGGGGAAACTGCCGACTACCGAAATTGAGAGGTTAGATATTCAAGGTTTTCTCCGTTATTTTTCCAGCGATTTTATTTAAACAAAAACCAACAAATGTTTTAAAGTTTTTCTGAGGTACCTAAAGAATTAAATTTTATAAAACGTATTAAACTATTTATAGATGGAGTCTAGAAAGTGACTCAAGTTTACCATATGTTTTCTATATTATTTTTCCACAAATGGAAAACGAAACGTCCTTTAGGTACCTTCAATAAATCTTACTGTAAACGTACAGCCTTAATTCAACTTAATTTACAAAATAGTTATTGAGAAAAAATTGAATTACAAACGTAAGTTTTGCCCTATTTCTGACTACAGATATCCTAAATTTTCATTGTTCCTCTCATAATTAGTCAATCTTAAGATATACTTAACTTAAAACACACGAATAAATCACTTTTTTTTGTATTTGTTCCACAAAACAGAAAATTACAACTCTCGTTAAGAATCCTACTGACGGCGGTAGTTCACCCTTAAGGGGTATGCAAAACCTTAGAATTTCAAAAAAAATGTTTTTGGTGCATTTTATTCCATTAATGTCTGCAGTTTTAACTTTCATTGGCGAACCACCAAACATAATGAGCAGGACCCAAAATTTATACATAATTATATAGCAAGAGAGTGGATTCTATACGTTATCTTATTTTTCATTTATCTAAAAACTATGCTTTGTGATTTGACGTACGTCGTATCTCAAAGAGTATCAACTGGTAACGTGATCCGGGCAAAATTAAAGGTGTCAGCAATCCTCGACAGAATTAACATTTGCAAATATTTTCAAATCATCAGCAGTCGATTTTAGAAGGTCATTAATAAAGATTATGAAAAGCAGTGGACTTAAATTGGAGTCCTGTGGAACACCCGACGTGGTAATGTAGAATAGAAGATTGAATTTGTTAATCAGGACTTCATGGTTAATACGGTCAAATTGTTATGTTAGTATAAACTGCGTCAAATTGACCGTGTGTATTTAATGTATTAGAAAGAGATAGAACAAAATATGTTGGGTTTGAAAAGATATATCTGTTTTCAATGGAATTCTAAATGCTCGGACAAACATGCGAATAAATCACTGTTACGGCCCTTCTAATTAAATAATCAATAATTAAACTCCTGTTAAGCAGCTTTTATAAAATTAGCTAATTATTAGATGAATATTTATTTTTATATAAAAGAAATATTTAAAATTTGGGCAGGTAATACTAAGTAAATACTCTTCTCAAACAGCAGGTTTTTGCAGATATCTCGCAAATGTTGCATGCTATACAGATTTATAACAGAACCAAAAACGTCTTGGCTACTTCGAGCCTTAATTCTAAGTCCCGAAAGTCTCCAAATCGAGACACATTTGATTAATTGTGCAATTGGGCAAAACAAAAAAAAAAGTGATGAAGTGTTTCTTATTATAACTTTAGGTATTGGGCTTCAGCAAAAGTACAAAGCCAAAACAAACAATAATAAAAAAATAACAGGAACAATGTTAACACTAAACAATAACTTGAATAAAAAAAGAAAAGACTCCTCCATTATATTATAGAAGTAGATATTATTTTATAAAATAAGAAAATAAATATTGGATTGATTCAGTCTTTACTTGATGCAGATCCATAGTATTAATTACTTAATTTAATTATTAAAATACTTTTAATTAATGAATAATTTAAATTGAGCGCAACAAATGCATTTAAAGATGAATCTCCTAATTTTGACCAAAGTTTTGTTGCAAACGATCTAGCCACTGAAAATGCCTTTTCAGATTGAACGCTTGTAGGTGGTATGGTTAGCAAATATTCTTAACATAATTGGAGATTCTGACCACGACAACCTCCATTTTCAAAAAGTACCATTTCGCCTTTGATTATTTCAATTAATTGATTTGGATTGGCTTTGGCTGACGATATTGGTACTGCTCCTTTGGACTTTATATTTTCAATAGCCATCTTTAATTTTTCTGCCAATGGTACTTTTGATGCGACTCATTTTTGAATAGGATCGCGAACCGTCGTCTTGATCTGAGATTTCGTCTTCCAATTGCAATGTTGGTGTTGACACCGTTGATATTTTTTTTGTCAAATTTTTGATAAACGTGAGCATTTCTCTGGTATCCGGTTGATCAAAAAGTACTTCGTCAGGTCCTTCTACTCTTTCCATATATTTAGATGGATTGCAGATATTGGACAGCACACTTGAAGCAAGAGTTCTTCTCTCATTTATTCGGTGCTTTAAAGCAGCCTGTATTTCTTTGCTAAAAGATGTATCAGTTTTTGAAAGTTCTTCAAACATAAACTGAAAGCTGGCACCGCACAGTGGTTTCAGTCCATATAGAGATTTGCCAAAAATGCATTTTGGCGATGTCATCTTTGATGTTCGAAATTGTTACTATAGTAAAGTGTACATACTAAAGTATTATTTACCAAATTTGCTTTTTGTTTGAAGCTTCCGCTATTGTTTTACAGTTTCTATGTGAAAATTAAAAAATTGGGAACAGGAGCGCGCTTGCATATTATGATTTTCTAACGCATAGCGTAAATACTTACAATATATGTTTTTAATTACATGAATAAAATAAAATTCTAATGTGCCCTCTAAGGTACATACATTATAAAGATTATAAAATTCTAAAAATATATTAAGTATAAACATTCCTGCTTAAATGTTGTTATTGTATGTGGCGTACACGTAAAGATAGATAATAGGTACCTATCTGATATTTTTATTTGTGGCATATGCCGCATATTTATAGTATCAAAATATATTAGTAGTTGATAAGGTAGAAAATATCGTTATTAACCAAATCCGTGTTTGTTACAGGCATAATAAAAACAATCACAACAACCGCAAATTTCTAGAATCATCATTATTTTTCTATTTGCACCAAAATACATTTTGTGATATTCTTGTGATAAGTACTAAGTATAAAAGCTAGCACAAAAGATACAAATGTTAGTTTTGTAGAAACCTGTATTACATTGTTTTCAACATCTTTCTTCATATTAAAACAACTTAAATAGAAAACATGAGTTATATAAATATTAATAAACACGAGTTATGTGTTCGTTTAATAGAACATGGAAAGCACATAAGTACAGTGCATATGTACATCAAAGAAAGGTTTCCTGGTTTAACTGAAGCAAATAACACCTGTACTGTTGCAAGAATTCAAAAAAAATTGTTGCCAGAATTCAAACAACGATGGAATATAGCTGGCAGATCTAAAGACATATTTTTGACAAGATATGCTGAGTGGCTCAATGGCGATTTTCGTATGCAATTCGATGAAGAGGAGGCCCTATCTACATCACATGCAAGTAAACGAGGAAGACCGTGCAAAGATTATGAATTATCATCGGCCAGAAGCAAGCACAGACAAGCCATTAGACTATTTCAGGAATCTGGGTTGGATCATATTCACCATTCCTATATACAAGGCCTAAAATCAATTGGAAAATCTAAACATGCTGCCATTATTGAACAGTTACGCTCTATGCCGACAGAAACCTTGGATGGGCTTCATAAGAATTTAATAGAAGAAAAGATATCTGTGGTGCCTTATTCGAATGACGAAGCACTTGCATTGTTATTAGATCTAGATTTAACTAAACAACAGTATGAGTACTTTAGAAAATGTATTACAGATAAAAACCTCAAATTGTTTCCAGCGTACAAGTACGTGCTCGAAGCGAAAACCCAGTGTTATCCAGATAACATGGAAATAAGTGATATACGTGCTAAAATAAAATTGCAGTCTCTTTTAGATCACACAGTTACTAGATTATTGATGCTTGATTCCATTAATCTCCCTGGTGGTGACGCAAGATTGATTTTATACAGTAAGTGGGGATGTGATGGTTCTTCTGGACAAAGCGAGTACAAACAAATTTTATCAGGTGAAAGCAAATTAATATCAGATGCAAATCTACTGATAGCATCGCTCGTACCACTTAAGCTTGTTAGTGAAGTGGATGAAAGTGTCATTTGGCAGAATCCATCGCCTTCGTCAGTACGTTTTTGTCGTCCTATCCTTATAGAGTTTGCAAAAGAAACTCCTGAGAAAACTAGGAGTATAGTTACAGATATCGAATCTCAAATACTTGCATTAACATCATCCTCCGTGCTAATAAATACAGCAACATTTTCTATAAAACACACATTATATTTTACTATGGGCGATGGTAACGTTGTTCAAGTTTTGACGAATACTCCATCGAGTGCTAACTGTAATGTATGTCTTGCCAAACCTAGTGAAATGAATGATCTTGCACGAGTAAGTCAAAAACCAGAAAGAGAAGAAACTTTCAGGTTTGGTCTTTCAACTTTGCATGCCTGTATTAGGTTTATGGAATTAGTACTACATGTATCCTATAATCTACCGTTCCAAAAATGGTCTGCTATCACCGAAGAAATTAAAAAACTAAAAGCGGCTAAAAAGCAACTTGTGCAGGATCGTTTCCGTAATGAATTTGGTTTAATAATTGACAAACCCCGTCAAGTTAGCGGCAATACCAATGACGGAAATACTGCAAGAAGATTTTTTGCCAATTCCTCTTGTACATCCCAAATAACAGGAGTTGATGAAACACTAATAAGAAGATTTTATATTATACTTCAAACTTTGTCGTGCGGTAGGAAAATAAATCCGAGAAAGTTTGGTGTATACGCACGATCCACAGCTGAACTCTATGTAAACAAATACAATTGGTACTATATGCCACCTTCAGTTCATAAAGTACTTATTCATGGAGAGAGCATCATTACATACAATTCAATATTACCTCTTGGACAACTATCTGAAGATGCTCAAGAATCTAGAAAGAAGGACTATAAAAAATTCCGACTGCATCATTCTAGAAAATGTTCGAGAACAGCTACGAATGAAGATGTTTTTCATACTTTACTATGCTCATCGGATCCATTTATAAGTGGTCTTAGAAGACAACATACACCGAAGCATATAGAACTCGATGAAGAAGCACTAAATTTACTAGATAGTGATGAATAATGTAAAAAGAGGTATTTTGTATAACGTTATGTACCGCTTACTTTATAATTGATTTAACTTTTATTATTATTTCGAAAGTTGTGACTGTATCATTTCACCTATTACTTTTAACACGTGGATAAAATTTATGTCACTTTGTCCGCATTTAAAAAATGCCGAATATCATATTTTTATGTGAAAAATTTATAAACAGCTACATATAATTCTTTTTGAAACACTCTGTATACATCATTATTATAATTGTTATATTAAAAAGTAGTGTTTATTATATTAGTTTTTATAATTTAATCTTTTAAGGTGAAATATATGCAATTAATTACATATTTTCATATGTAGATATTTTTTTCTTAATAAAGTAATAATATTTTCATAGTTTTTAATAGTTCACATTAAACTTCAACTATTTAGCAGAACTCATACCAAATTTTATGAAAATCCGTCCAAAGATGACAAAGTTACAGATTTTTGGAAAAAAAATGTCGATTTGGAACCACTGTGCACCGGCTATGTAAAGGTTGGCATCATATCTACACAAGGCCAACACTGTGAGTCTGATAGATTCAAGACACCTAACAACTTTTTCTAAAATTTCAAAATCGTGGTCACTAAGTTTTACCGCCATGGATAAATCGATCACAGCCTTTTAGAAAAACAAACGGTTGCAGCATTTGAGCTAAACTGTTCCATCAGGTTTCGCAATCTAAAATAATATTTAGTTCCTTGCTGTGTTTTTCTTTCATATAGTTCTACAGAACAGTCTTTTCTAATGGAAAGCGGCGGAATAATTTAACAATTTTTCTTACTTAGGTTACTAATGCTTAAATGTTCTAATCATCCTCGTCACTGCTACCATCAACATTATCACTACTATCACCATAATTGTCAAAATTTGGGTGTGGTGTTTTTTGCATATTTTCAGAATAGATGATGGCAATAATTGTAAGTTGAATACCATGAGCAAAGCACACTTGTTGGAGGGGCTGTATACATTATCCCAATTTCACCATTACACTGGCCCATCTATTGTGACAGAAACAGTGTCGTCTTTCCAGGTTAATCTAAATCGTTGTTTAAGATTTGTTTCAACAAGGTTAACGCATGTTTCTGCAGGCCTAGATCCTTTGGCAGGTACTAGTTCTATATTCCAAATCACAACGCATTGCTCATCTAAACATCCATGAATGTTAATATTGATACATCGTTTGTTGGCTGTGGACGTCCATTCATAGGATGTTAACGTGAAGCAACGACCGTTTTGTCGCAGGACTTTTATTTCATTAGCAAAATTGTCAAAGACCTGTTCGCAATACATTAAAACTCGATTTTTAATTGCTGATGGAGATGTTGGCAAAATTAAAAACCCCCTTGTCTCCAATTCTTTTCTTAGATCCCTAAACGTAATAAAAATTCTGAATGGGAGTCCCTCTAGTGCTGCCATTCGTGCGATAACCGAATCTAAAGAGTTGTCTCCCTGGTATGGATTCACTAGGAAATAATCCGTTGTTTTTTTTTTTGGTACCATTTAGAAAGAATAAGATGAGAAGGAAGAGGAGTTACCCTCTTCGTTGATGCCAACAATTTTGGCTTGGACAGCGTGAGTGTGGGCGACATTTGCTTCTGGTACTGTTGTCTGAGTTGGCTGCACCGCACTTTTTTTTCGTGTGCTACATTAAAGTGCTTCTGTAGCCCTTTTGTCGAGCCGTCTTTAGTCATAATAATTTTATTGGGACATAAAATTGTAATAATTTTATTGGGAAATAAAAAGACGGAGTAACAGGTATGTCCGAACAGAAACTGGCCCAAATATACCGCAATATGTTGTTTTTTAGATAAAAAAATTACATTACGGACCTGGCACAGAATGTATGTTTATAAATACACATAAGAATGCTCATTTGTAAATAGAAAGGAACACGCATTCATAGAAAAATATGCTTTTATTTGTATAAAACGCGAAAAAGACGTTAAATCGTACTCATTCATATAAAACATATTTTTTGCCCGATGCGTCTAGATAACGCAGCTATGTAGTCGGTTGTTGACCCAGATGGGCGACCCACTTTATTGCAGACAATAAAAGATTGTTTTTATTTTTAAAATAGGAAGGTTGTTGCTCTTTAATGTGTTTGTAGTCGGAAACAGCTGATTATTATTATTTTAGAATATTAAATAAATCGTAGTGTTTCTAGCCTTTATTACAGTGAATATCAAGAATGTAATTATTTTTTTCTAGCAGGTGTAAAATTAATGTAATTAATGGTTTGATATTTATTATGAAGTATCTATTCCTCCTCCTTTTTTTTAACACAAGTAATATGGTGGTCCTGAAAAGGACCGATTGTGAAAGTGAGCAGGTGGATATTTAGTCCAGGGTCGGCGTAAGGCCAATTGAATTGTTTATTTCTTTTTTCTTCCGTCTGCGCACGAATAAAGACTTGATATTTTGAGGGTATGTTTTTACACAATCTAGCTTCCGATTTCTGCTACTCCGTCTTTTTATTTCTGGGACACCCTGTATACATTTCGCCGTTTGTTTATTCTTTGATATTAAAAAATGTTGTATTCAACTGAATCGGTATTTTTTTGAGTGTATCGTGTAAACTGTCGAATCAGAATTCATTTTAATTAAAATGCTGATTTTTTAGTAGATAGATACATAATTTAAGACTTAATTTGAAGCAACTTTTATATACACATTTGGGAAAGCACATAGGTACTCGTCTGGTGCCCAAACAACTTTTTTTTTAAATTGTTTTTGGTGAAATTTCCAAATTCAATTAATCACACATTATACTCCATATCATAGACCCACATGTATGCAAATGCGCACGTTGATGTACCAGTTCTTCAAGCATATGATTCGTTTTAATCGAAATTTTTTACGCACCAAATACGCCAATTCTTTTACATGAGTTGTCGCATCCCGTCTGGCTTTTTTTCGCCCGCCGATCGGAAACTGTTTCCCTGGTATTACGCGCGGCCACCTTGATCATACGATGCCGATCTCCGCGAGCCATGAATAATGAACCACAACGGTATCGGGTGGCTTTGCACGGGCGTTTGTTCGTCAATTACGACATGCTGACCGAACAAATGAACGCGGTTTGTGCACGGAATGAGTGAGTTGACAGATAGCCCTCGTTATAATACAAATTTAATGTGTTCCCGGCATGTTTGGCTTTCGTACCTATACGTGGGACAACACAGGTTCTGGTGTATAGGTCTCTATTGAACATAGGATTGCTATGTATACGTCAATAACATACACATGCCTGCCTGTGTGTACACACACAAAACGTACTCTCTCGATTAGTAATTAATTGTGTGTGGACACGAGCAATGTGTATAAACATGATCGAACGTGAAGTTAAAATAATTTAATTAATTACATACTATTCCAAATATATAGGTTAGGTAACAATGATAAAAACCGTAGATAAAAAAGTGTTATTGCATGTATTATATATAAAACATGCAACTCGTTTTTATGTTTCGAAACTGAAACTGTATGCATAGTAACAGTATGTGATTAATATCCATAATGAGGAGCATCGTAGGTGCCCGCTATAGCGATTCTTGTCGACCAATCTTTCGCCACTTGCATATATGTACAGTAAAGGTTCGCTAATCCGGACCTCCATTAATCCGGACTTCCCTGTAATCCGGACAAAATTAAAAATTGTAAGTTTAACATTATGTACCTTGTAATCCGGATTGGCCATAGATCCACTACTCCGGATCGCGCGTCGTGTGTTTTCGTTAAGTACAATGAAGTCCCGGTTACATACGACACATAAACAGGGCAATCCCCGAATCAGTTTGAATCAACATGGCCGCGAAAAAAGCGCACAAAACGTTGACCATCGGCGAAAAACAAGAAATATTACAAAATCTGAATAGTGGTGTTAGTGGAAAAGTGTTAGCAGAAAAATATGGTGTCGGAACATCCACAATTTCTGACATTAAAAAGAATAAGGAAAAAATTACTAGGTATGGACTTTTATTCAGTAACTGCTAATTCATTCATTATTGTATTTTTGTATTTACACAGTTATATCGCAAGCTGTGTCTCATTACCAACACGCAGAAAAATTATCCGAAAACCAGAATATCCAGAAATGGAAAATGAATTATACAAATGGTTTCTGTTGCAGCGAGAAAGACATGCAACCATCTCAGCAAATATTTTATGCGAAAAAGCAGTCCAAATTTATTCTAAATATTATAATGACAATAAATTTATTGCTAGCAAAGGATGGATACATAAATTTAAAAAGAGGCATGGCATTCGGCATCGTAAAGTGGTTGGAGAGAAACTATCGAGCGATTCGTCTGCGGTAGAACCTTTTTTACGAAAATTTACTGAAAAAATGAATGAGTTGAACCTACTCCCAAACCAAATATACAATGCAGATGAATCTGCATTGTTTTGGAAATTGCTGCCCGATCGAACATTGGTACACGCCGAAGAAAAAACTGCTCCAGGACGAAAAACTTCAAAAGAAAGGTTGACTTTTCTTGCCTGCTCAAACGGTGATGGTACTCATAAAGTCAAAATGATGGTCATTGGAAAAGCAAAAAATCCCAGAGCATTTAAGAATTGCGGGGGCCTCCCCGTTGAGTACTACTCAACAAAAAATGCTTGGATGACATCTGGACTTTTTGTGAAATGGTTTCATGAGTCTTTCGTTTTGCAAGTGAGAAAATTTCAGGCACACAATAATCTTAATGGAAAAGCTATTTTATTAATTGACAATGCTCCTAGCCACGCATCAGAAACCCAGTTTACAAGTGATGATGACCAAATTGTCACTATGTTCCTACCACCCAATTGCACCCCACTTATTCAGCCCATGGACCAAAATGCGATACGTTAAACCAAACTGTATTATCGAAAGAGCCTTTTGGTCCATGTTCTGTCTTTGGAAGCAAGTGATATTACAAAGACTCTTAAGAGCATTACTTTAAAGGATGCCGTATTTTTGCTTGCTGATGCTTGGGAGAAGCTTTCGCCAGATGTTATAAAAAAATGTTGGAGGAAAATACTTTGTTATTCAGCTAATAAGATCACAACAAATTCAGAAAGTGAATGGGATTCAGATGAGGAAATTCCGCTGCTTACTCTTAAAGAGAGATGGAATTTCCAACGTCAAGAATTTGTTGAACTCGGAAATATGTTACAGCGAATTAACGATGACAATTATCTACCTGAAGAAACTGAAATTGATGAATGATTGATGATAGCTTCTCTTCCGATGAAGAAGCTTCCAAAGATGAGCTGAGAATTAAGCATGAAGAGGCTATTAAGAGTTTCAGCACCTGCATTCAATGGGCTGAGGAAAATAAAGTTGAATTAAACAGTTTAACTAACCTCAGAATGCTGCGACAGCGCGCGATGGAGGCTAAACAAGGCTGTATTCGTCAAACCAAAATTTTTGATTTTTTTCAGTAATATATGTAGTAAACTTTTTACGTATATTTGTATGTTATGTACTCAGATATTTTCTATAAAAGGCGTGTCACCATTTATTTTGCTTTTTACTCTAGTTTTAATATTACCTCCACTAATCCGGACGTTCTCATAGTCCGAATCGAGCCAGTTTTAATTGATCCGGATTAGCGAACCTTTACTGTACTGCTACTTCCTTGTATATTTATTCTGGAGATAGCGTGGTATATTACGAGGGTCACTTAAATTTAAACAAGAATGATTTTTCTTCAATTTTATTGACCAAGACAAAAATTAACAAAGAATAGCTTACTTTTCTACATGCCATGCTATTTTGCGGCAGACTTTATATTCGGTGTGGTGTTGCGATAAAGTTTGGTACAAAATTCATGAGAGCGTTCTGTAATGTTTTTCAGAAAATCACTTGGACAGGTTAATTTTTGTTTTTAGTCTTTGGACGAATTTTTTTTTAATGATATGATTGGTTTTTACACAATGACGTCATCGTTATTTTTGTTTAAATGACAACCTTCACTATCTTTTTCAGTTTTTAATAGACCTTACTGCTTAAACGGTGATGTAGAAAAATTACTATCTTATATAACAATATTTTTGAATAAATGACATTACAAAATAAAAATTATTTTAAAATAAATCTTAAATCAATTCAACTCTACTGGGAAAAGTTTGACAGTTATCTAAATTGTTAAAAGCCAATCTAAATTTTAAAGTTGAGAACAAAAAATGCCAAAAAGAATAGATTTTAATAATGGTTGGATATGGTGACATGTTAAGAACTCATGCGGAAACTTGTGAGATATTCAGTCAAGCACATCCCGATAGGCCTTCACTTGCAAGATCTACAAGAAGTAAATTGGTCGCCAAATTTACGGAAACTGGAAGTGTAAAAGATATGTCTCGAGAAGGTAGACCACGAATAAGTGATGAAACAAAATTATAATTGTTACTTGAAGCAGAGGAAATAGGGGGGCGGGAACCAATTTAGTGGCCAGTGCGTTCCCCCGACCTAACGTCCTTTTTTTATATTATCTATGGGGTCACTTAAAATCAAAAGTTTTACACTAGACCCAACAACTTAACTTGGACGATTTACAACAGAATAAATTAGGTTGGGAGGGGGGAGAACTTAGCGTTAAATTTTGTAGATTAATTTGTTTAATATTTTTGCATATTTGTTTTTTGAATATTATTTGTACTAAATTGTAACTGTAGACGTTGTAAAGTAAACGTGTCATTTATTTAAAAAGAATTGTTTTGTAAGGTACCAATTTTTTTACATCACCGTTTAAATAGTAAGAAGGTCTCTAAAAACAGAAAAAAAAATAGTGAATGTTGTCATATTAAAAAACTGATAATGACGTTATTCAAAAAACATTTTTCTCAAAAGACGATATTTTGAAAACATAAATTAACCTGTCCGTGACATTTTCCTAAAAACAAACACCTGCCTGGTCAGATACTGTAAAGGCCAAATTAAATGGCGACCGGTGGGAATGTGCTGTAGTCGTTTTTATAAACGCGTACGCCCACTTACTGAAGTAGTAGTCTGACTATTGGATTATATTTGTCCCACTATTTCTAATGCTACGCGGATTTACGCACATCGCTCGCCATCTAATTTGGCGTTTACTCTAATTATATTATACATATATGTATTACATATATTATTATTGTACAGGGTCCGGCAACGAAGCGGTGACGGAAGATTATATGCTTATTTGAAAGTTACACACCATCAAGCGCACGTTTTAAAAATATTTTGGTTTATACAGGTTGTTCCAGATGTTTTTTTTAATGGAACACCCTGTATATTAATAGATAAGATGATCCGCTCTTGAAAGCTGGTTACATCGATATAATGCTGTATGGGTCTAAAGTTGATAGTTTCTGTGTTAATAATTATTTTACTTGATAAATTAATACATTTCAGTAGACCGTATAAGGAAAAACAAAAGATCCGAAGCCAACAGAATAGAATATTTTTTACTAGTATTGAGTTTCGTTGCTACGTGAAATAAATTCTGTAACTGTTCGCGTTATACAGAGTGTTCATAATTTCGCAAAATCGAAGAAATCTCGTAATTTTTAAATGGAACAGCCTGTATATTCTTAGCTCATTAAAAAGCCCTTAAGTTAGTATGAACAGGGAAACAATTGAAAGGCTAGTTTCTGAGATATTCACAAAAGTAACAAATTTTTGAATGAAACATCCTATATATTTCAACATTTTTGGAAAGAGAGTTAAATTCTAAACAAAAAGTAAGTAATTCACTATCGTCCTAAATTTAACAATAAGCGAATAAAAAGCACTTAAACTCTTTATTGCTTTAATATGTAAGTAGGCGATGGAAAGTAATTCTTATTATATTAAATCATACGAAACATTGAATAACAAAACAGTAAGCAACAAAAAGTGATAAACTTATGCATTGTTTTATTTGTAGATCAATACACTTCTGAACTCTTCTGAGAACACTTCTTGTCACTTTTAGAATAGGTCTTGCGAAAATATTATTTAATATGTCTCTAGTTTTGTTTTCCAACTCCACCACATTTCTATATTGTTGTTTATAAACTTCGTCTTTGTTGTAACCCCACAGATAACAATCTAAAGGTGTTAAATCAGAGGATGTCTTTAGTCTGGCATTTCCATCTGGAACAACCTGTATAAACCAAAATATGCGCTTCATGGTGCGCAAGAATATCCGATGACTAAATATTTGACTAACTTTCAAATAAGCACGTAATCTTCCGTCCCCGCTTCGTTGACGGACCCTGTATATTAACTTAGTTAAGTTTAGGCATACATTTGATATTGATGAATAATTTATATACTCCGGTAGTCTCAATACGCGCGTTATCTACTTATTTTATTTTATTTTAACACTATCATTATACCACGCGATCATTTAAATTCTAAATTATAGCAGGCGGGATTTTTTTTATTAGGTTGTCCAGAATGTCAATTATTGATTAATTAACATTTTGAAACGTCACTTTGAGAATTCAAATTGTAAATTAGTACTTATATACCAACTTAATTTAAATTTCACAGCCTGCTCTAATTTAGAATTTAAATGATCGCGCGGTACTTTTCGTCACATTACTAACCAGAATTTATAGAAAACTTTCGAGTATAGCACGGTAAGAAAGTGTTTTCAATTAGTTCTACAGCACCCGATTCACAGGGTCTATTCTACAAGAGAAAGAAAGAGAGTATAGGGTGAATTCAAATAGAGGATATTAGATTTCCGGAACGACGCGATTTGAAGTCGAATTTGAATATTCCTTTGTTCCGGAACTGTTCCGATGACGTTTTATTGGCTCTACTCGAACAAAATTTGCCTTTGTAATGTTCGCAGTTTACTCTACAGTGGTAATTTCCTCTCGAAAAATACGTTAAGCTTGCATTTATTAAAAATATTATTAGCATTAACGAAAGCAAATATCAAAAAAAAAATCCGGATCCTATTATGTATAAAGAGAGTACGCTTTTCACCGCACTCAAAATAAACGTGAAGCGTATATACGTACGTTCTTTATTATCCATTTTAAAGTATTTCGCAAACTACAATTTCAATTTGACAAACTGTGCTGTTGTCACTCATCATTTTTGTTTTCTATGAAAACTGGATGTCATTAATTGTTTCAGTATTGCCATTGTAACAAGAGTTTATGACAAAACTAAACAATTTTAATTATTTTTTTCGGAAATTTTATGATGTACGGGTATATTTGTGATATATTGTATATTGTTCAGGAAGGGAAACTCTGTCAGAATCACTCAAAAAAACTACATAGTCTAATTTGTAAAAAAAATTGGCTGCAGGGGCTTAAAATTCCGTAGGGCCTAAAACCATTTTATTAGCGATTTTTGTATTCTATTTCAGTGGCGGCTGCTGCATGGAGGGCAACGGGGCACTGCCCCCCTGTGACAAATTTCCCCATGACAAATTTCTTTTAACAGATAAATTAATTATAAATACCTAATTAGTATGTAATTTTTCTGATTTGTTTGATAACAAATAATATGTTTTCGGAAGTAACAGTCCGTCTTTTCAGCGCGTTTAAAAATCGCAGTCTGACGTAGGCTCCGGGGCATCTTGCGCGACTGCCCCGTGAGGCCCCGTCTGTATTGGAAATCGAGCAATGAAACTGGCGCGGGTAGCGCGCAGATATACGTCAGCGGTGGGGCACTCCTCTATGGTGCCGCGTGGCTGTCCAGTATATAATATATAGCGGTGAGTGTATGTTGTAATTTCTATCGATGCAAATGCAACTATGAATTGCGTTAGTAACATAATTGAAGTGATAGAAAATAACACACTGAGCTATGACATTAAGATAGAAAACTAATAAAACCGTGACGAGAAAATTCAACAGAAGCTCTTACAGTTTATCAGTGGGTGTAATGTGCAAAATGCGTTTTGAAGTGTAAACTTCTTTAGGCGCGTTGCGCTGATTGTAGGCACTGAACAAGACTGACTGCAACGCTCGGATATGTAACGCTCGTTCGGGCAAAGTCGGCTAAGGGAACAAGATAAATAAATATATCATATAGAGATATTTAATTTCAATTAAATTGAAATTTAAATGAATAAATAAATTCATGTTCCAGAACAGATTCGATCCCGAACCGCACGGGTATGAAGTACTATGAAGCCGACACGTTACCATCAGACCAAGCGCGGGACCGTAAGCGAGTATTTATATCGTCTATTTATACCTACACATACGTCCGAACCGACCAAACAAAATGGCCGCTCGCGTAAATGTAATAAATGTGCGAATATGTTTTATTTAATACGTTACTGAATATTATACGCGTGTATTTCGTATTATTGAAAATTGACGTATGAAAGTGAAATTTTAGATACGGAGGTGTCTTAGGTCGTCGATCACGATTCCAAAGTTAAGATGTCAAAAAAAAAAAATGCCGGACGAGTTTTTTGAAAATTGATGTATGGATATGAAATTTTAGATACGGGGGGGTTTTGGGGGTCGCCGATCACGAATCCAAATTCAAAATGTAAAAAAAAAACCAAATGGCGGAAGATTTTTTTTGAAAATTGACGTACGAATGTGAAATTTTAGATACGGGGATGGTTGAGGTTTACGTTTTATTTAATACGTTACTGAATATTATACGCGTGTGTACATGTGTAAATGTAATAAATGTGCGAATACGTTGTATTTAATACGTTACTGAATATTATACGCGTGTATTTCGTATTATTAACCTCGCCTTGATGAAGTTTTCACTTCTGCCGTGTGGTTTTAAGCACACTCATTCTTCTTGTTTCTATTTCGGTGCTATAAAGTTCACTTTACGACACCCGTTTTGGTTGCAAAAGTATTACTTTATCGCACGCTAATTTTGTTGTTTTGACGTTGGTAACAAAAAAAAAAAAAAAGGAACCAAATTATATTTAAGTGTCAAAATGTAAGCCTTTAATGTACAAACATGTGCAAAAGAAGTTGTTCAAAGAATAAAAAGCACACATGCTAACATTTTATTTACTAATTAACAATATAAATTGTTAAGCAGACTTGATGATAAGTTTTCTGATGCTACTATTGAAATTTACTTCCAATGTTGAATAGTACAACTGTTATAAAAGTTTGTTTTTGATAATATGTCGAGACTATGTTGGCGTAAGATTTTGTAAATTGTCTTCTGCTATTTTGCGAATGTCTAGGGGCGTGCAATTATTTACTTCGTCCTTTTTGTTGATAATTTGAAATAATTTATTGCATAAATCAGTCTGAATTTTAATCATAGTTACATATAATACTGCCAAATATTTAGAATGTTCGAACGAAACATGTCTCTCATTTTAAGCTTTTTTGAACTTTTAATAACCAAAATAGAAAAAATAGTATAAAATACACGTTTCATAACACATTTTGCACACTTGTTCTTGTTCTCAACTTAAACACGTGCGCAAAAATCGTGTGTTATGAAACTTGTAGTTTAATATACTATTTTTTTGTATGTGTGCTTAATTAGGAATTCTCCACAAAGCGACCCTGTCTGGACTTCTAATGGTAGTAGGAATTTAAAACACTTTGGCGAGAAAGTAAAAAGACATAAAGTAAGTGAAAAACATCTTAGTAACATGATAGAATATTCAGTTTTGGGAAAGGTAAATACCTATAATGTGCCAGCTGAACACTGCATATAGATAGATTAAATATAATTCAGTACAATGAAAACGTCAGTAAAAACAGACATACTCTTGGAAAATTAATAGACTGCATTAAGTTTTGTGTCATGTTTGAAATCGCTTTAATGGGCCATGACGAAACACAGTGCGAATCCGGGGATTTTTCGTGGATTAGTTAATTTATTGGTAGGAATTGACAGCACCCACAAGTCTAATAATAGAGTTTTTATGGGTTTGTCAAAAACCATTCAAAATAAATTGCTGGACAGTATCTACGAAGTTTCTCGCACTTTGATTCTAGACGAAATTAACAAAGCCCATTATATCGCTATACAAGTAGACGAGACGATAGATTCGGCTACATTTTCCCAGTTAGCTTTCATAGTTCGATACGGATTGGTAGTTTTGTATAATAGACCAGATTTTGGAACTGCTTCATCTGCTCTAACATTACTGTAATGTTTCTATGAAAATAAATTAACAACTTCATTTGCCGAATCTGTGAAGCTATTGAAAATAATTTGCACCATACCGATGACAACAGCTGAAAGTGAACGTTTTTTCTACTTTGAAGAGAATAAAAACATTTTCTAGAAATACCATGCGGGAAAGCAGACTATGTGCCCTAGCAATGTGTTCCATTGAAGAACAATTACTGACATCAACACCAAACTTCAATGAATTAGTTATTAATCATTTTGCTGATCGTAAGGAACGGCGGATGGATTTCATTTTCAAACAAGTTAATTAAATAGCTTATTGAGTTTATTTTTTGTCTATACTTAATTTTTGATATTAAACACTCAGACCCCCGGTGCCCTCCCGTCCCAAAAAATCACGAGCCGCCACTGTTCTATTTACCTACAACCATTGAATTTGACGTATGACTCATTACAATCTGCAAGCAGTATTGCAGGGCAATGTACCCCTGACTGCCGATCAAAAGCAACCCAGAGTTACTTTACTTACTACACACCAGAGCTGGGCAATTACTTTCAAATAGTAAGTAATTAATTACAATTACAAAACACTTTTTTTTAAAAGGAATTAATTACAATTACAAATAAAATGTAATTGACAATTATTTTTCTAATTTGTATTTAAATACAAATTACAAATACTTCACGATTTTTGAAGCAATTAAATTACAAATTACCTGAAAAGGCAAAGGAATTAATTACTAATTACAATTACTGATTTCTAAAGTAATTTGTAATTGCTAATTCCTTTTTGTAAAGTAATTGCCCAGCTCTGCTGCACCCCTATAGTTGAGTCGCTCTTGCAACCGATATGCTCCACTAAATCAAAATGGCGTCAAATTTTACCTGTCAGGTAATATAACCTACAAAAGTCATTTCAGGACTGTCATAAATATTATACCTTTTGACATTTGTAATAATATTTTGACGTTTATTCTAACTGTCATTTAACATTTTGAATTGGTCAACAATGCTGCCTCCTAAATAGTATAGCCAAATGTTACATAAAATATAGGTGTAGAAAAAATAATACTTAATAACTTTATTTATAATATTTAATTTGTAACGGGCTTTCATGTAATAGTATTTTACTATGGGAAGGTGTTTATTCTAAAATATTAATTAATTAGTTTAACTGTATTGCTTTGAAATTGTTCCGGCCGATCGAAATTTCTACTGGTATTGAATCGCTGTCCTTAGTTCGTACTTAGCCGTATCGGTTGCCGAAACGACTCGACTATACACCTGTTACATTATATAAGTACTAGTAGGATTTTCAATCTCTTCGAGCTTGAAAGCGTGAGCATTGCCATGATGCTTTTTATAATGTCCGCTTTTCTAAACTTTTGACGCGCCCTGTATATACGTCTAATTTGAGCAAAAGTTAGTTGACATTTATTAATGCATTTATTCGTTCCTATAAACTTCATAAATCTATTGAGAGACCTAATTGTCAAATTGAATGTCATTATTGAGATTCAATTTTAACTGTGCATGGGATTTACATATTAGTTTTATTAACAATTTATAATTGGTAGTAACAAAAATACATATCTAAGAGGTATCTCATTTCAGTAAAGTATCACACTTGAACCTGCATTTTTCATTTCTTTGCCATTATGTCAAACTTTAGTTGGATGTTTGAATTTTCTTGTTACTTTAAAGAATATTCTAAACTTAAAATTAATTACCTACCTAACATTAGCACTTCTTTAAATGTTTGTCTTCGATGTATGTTATTCGGCAACGTGCAGTTAAAGTTTTCATATAGAAAAATTAAGAATGTGCATATCTTCTTC
Source organism: Amphimallon solstitiale (assembly GCA_963170755.1). Lineage (NCBI taxonomy): Eukaryota > Metazoa > Arthropoda > Insecta > Coleoptera > Scarabaeidae > Amphimallon > Amphimallon solstitiale. Next base: position 21,321,156 of record OY720675.1, on the reverse strand, counting down.
TTTATAATATATGTTTAGGTTACGCTTTGTCGTATAAATACTAAATTCGTGTTTGATGAAATTAATGCCATTTAGTATATTCCTTAGTGCTTACGTATTTGATTCCCTCGATGTATATATTTATTTGCCTTGGATTTTTGCAGTATTTAACGAATAAAACCTGCAAACGTTTAAGACTGTAATTCCTAAATGTTATACGGCATATATTCATATATAGTTACTGACCCTGTGGTGTTAATTCTTTCCACCTTAATTTGCGATAGGGCTCGTTTTGCCGGTCTCTTCTCTAAATGTCGATTCTTCTACCATGTGGACGTCCTGATAATTAATAATCGGGTATGTATGACCATTTCACGCTCTGTTCGTACATTAATATCCTTTTGCTATTAGAAAACTTCGAGACATGAAACTCTTATCGCAGAGGTAAAACTTTTCTATGCACCTTTCAAAATGTGATGTGTGCAGAGAGGCTTTAAATGACCTGTACCTGCGTTATAGAAGTACTGGGAAAGTGGAGATTGCTGCCAAACGTTGCCTAAAAGTCCATTTTATCGGTTTCTCAGCCTTCATCTGCACGCAAAACCTCGATAGCGTTGAATTCTTTCGTGAAAGTGAGAACCGTCAAACTTTTCGATGTATCTGTCATATTTGACAATTTTTTTTTTTGAAGTGTTTTGATTTTATTTCCCTCACATAAGCGCCTATTTGGCTTTACGTAAGCCCGCGGTCCATTTTCGGAGCCTCCGATTTCGAGTGTGGTGCTGCCAGCAGCCACCAAATATAGCACACGCAAAGGAGAAATGTCCAGCCTATACCTACGTAAAGAGGGAACGCTTCCGACGCGATTTCCTGGGAGGAGTTACACATATCGTTTTGCCTTTTTTGAGGGTTCGGTTAAGCTATTTCAACCAAGGCGATTAGAGTGGGTCACTCGAATGGCTTTTGTATATAATTTAGAAGTTAAGTAGTTTTGACAGTGATGCATTTCAGTTAATTTTCAAAACTTTCCTTGCTATTTGTCACTATGCAAATTGATCGATTATATTCGCGTCTACAAAATTTAAATTACCAATGGAAAAATCGACAACATAGTGCCATTGAAAAAATAGTAAATAAATTATAAACTTTATTCAGTAATTCCGGCGCGGACTGTAGGTATATGTTGCAAGAATAACAACAGTAATTATTTACTTCTCAAGCATTCGAAATTCTGAATGCAACTTATACGAGCATTGAGTACAATGCAATTTCATGTAATAAACATTCTTCAACTTCGTTAATCCAACAATTAGTATGCTCGCCGGTTGTTAGAAAAGGATTAAACTTTTGCTTTTCAGAAAATAAACGAAGGTAATTATCCGATTTTTGCACTCTTGCTGTCTTCACTTGCCACTCTAATGGAACTGGTATTTTAAAGGATGTGAAACATCCTCTGCATTTTTTCCCAATAATTACATTGAGAGAGCTTCAATTTTTTCACAAGACATTAACTCAAGTAAACACTACTATATCTTGTTCGTTGAATTGATTCACAAGTGTGAATTTGTTTTAAGATAAGTCTTGGTATGTAATTAGAAGCTTTGCACTTTTTCATTCACGGAGTTGTAAATCTAAAAGTTTGTCTTAGTAATTTTCATCTTGCTTTAATTTACTGGTTCTTTTCCATTTGATAAAATATCTGAGTGTCTTTTTGGCTATTGAAGTTCAGTTCTTGATTAATTGTTTCGCTTTAATGTATTTAATACAGTGTAATACTTTATTAATTCCATAAGTTAACGTGGTATAAGAAAGTAGATATTGTGATGATACAAATTTTCGACCTCGAGATTTTTGCAGATGTCCACGTTTTGAAGTCCCGTGATACTGAAAAAGTGGGCTTTAAAAAAGGTCTCTCTTTCTATGTGTGTGTGTGTATGTGTTTGTCAGTGTGTGACCACAATAGCGATCAAACGGCTGAAGCTATCAATTTAATATTTTTTATTTATATATAATCTCTTTCTTGAGATCTGATTACATTTTCAGTAAAGTCGATAGACAGCAAGTGGTAGTTTAGTTCAGTGAAAAAAATTTGACCAATATTTCGTCAAGTAATAAGTTTAAACAAATTTATGAAGAATTCAAATGTACTCAAAAGTGAATTTGAGAAAAAAAATATTAAAAAAGTAGGTAATTTACACTCATCGCAATTCAGTTTTTTGCGAATATCTCGCAAGTCATGCTTTCTAAGTAGATAAATTATGAGGATAAAAGTATTAAATCTTGATTTTCTAAACGTTTTGTATAAAAATTACAAAATCAAAGAGGAAGTAACACTTCTACTCTTATCGAATAGAAATTTTTTGTAAATGTCTTGTAAATATATGCTTTATATATAGATTTAAGTACAAAAGTATTTAGAGCTGGATTTCGAATAATTTTTGTATAAAAGAAATTTCCAAATTTCGAAACTAACACTTTTGCTCTTATCGAGTAGCACTTCTTTGCAAATATCTCTCAAATTATGCGTATCTCTCTTTGCTACAGATTTATTAGCTGTAACACTATTCGCTGATTTATCTGATTTAAGCTTTTAGATTATTAATATCTAGTATTGCTCCAGATTTATCAGCTCTAAGACTAATTTTTAATTTATTTGATTTTTATTATTATCTGTTAGAATTAAAATATCTCTTCTGACAGCAATGATTTCACTCTAAATTATATATACTATAACGCTTTCCACTAGATTGTTCAGTACCTATTGTGTTTTAATGTCTGCATTATAAATTTTGAATAGTACATAGGCACAATTAATATTACACGTAAAGTCACGTAAACTGGGCCCATAACCTGTAGGAAATGTATGTAATTAATAAACGTTATAGTTCCGTTTTGTGTATGTTTATTCATCAAGAGTATTATTATATTTATCGACTAACATATTCCACATATTTATGGGCGTGCTTTATCTGCTATACTATAGAAAGAATTGTTTATTCTACATATAGATGAGTCATCTCTTGACCAAGAACATTTCAGAAAATGTTTAAAGAAAGTAATATTCATACAGGTCCACGTATAAGAAATAGTGTACACAGTAGTATTTAACGTTAATAAATGTTTAAGATTGATGACAGATTGGTAGTTGTAGAGTTATCTTGACGCACTAAATACGGTAATTAATAAACTCGAATACCTGGTAATTTAATGTCCCAGTACGCCAACGAAGATGGTTCCCGATCGTCACTATCTCTGCCGCCTGATGTTAGTTAACGAGACCATGACTTGATGGTGTCGGTGAAATATCCTCTACATCCGGACCAATGCCGCAAACTGAAGGACAATAGATGCTCCGACAGTGTTATTTGGAAATCAAGATTAAATCACACAAACAGGTGTATCCATACTTCGGACATCAACACCTCAATTCTATAGATATTTTCACCATAGGGCCAGCGGACTCGAGGACGTCGGGAGCCAGAATTAATGATTATTCAACTGCCACTCACTGACTAATTATTAAACGAATAAAACACTTGGTTATATTGTTTCACTTAAGGACAGATTTATTGTACTCTGACACGTGTTTCGACCTCTCGGTCATTAACGAAGAGTTAACAGACTAAGAACAAATAATAAATTTCACAGCCCCCAACGCAATCAAAAATTCTTTCCAACTATTAGATAAATTAAAAAATGTTGTAATAACCAGTAACATGAAATTAGTCTCCTTCGATATTAATAGCCTTTTTACTTCTGTACCTACCCATGAATTAAAAGCAATTTTATTTAAACAGATACAGAAGTCTCAGCTGATCCCAGAACAGCAAAACATATTACAAAAATCTATTAACACTTGCTTCAACCAAAATTATTTCAAATTTTGCAATAAATTTTATAAACAAACTAGTGGTCTACCCATGGGTAGTCCGTTAAGCCCATTACTTGCCGAAATATATATGACAGATTTTGAAGATAGATACATAAAAAATAGTAACAACCCTTTCTTAAAACTCATTTCCTTTTGGGCTAGATATGTAGATGACATATTATGTATCTGGTCAGGCACAGACAGACAATTAGATCAATTTTTCAGTCATTTAAATTCAGTCAACACTAATATTCAATTTACAATAGAAAAAGAGGTGGAAAAAACTCTAAACTTTTTAGACATAAAAATCACTAGAATTGAACAAAGATTAGAATTTGATATATTTAGGAAAACAACTACCACAGATACTATCATTCCCGCTAATTCAAACCAATCTTGGAATATAAAAATGGCAGCTTTCCACAGTTTAATCCATAGATTACTCAACTTTCCTTTAAATACTGACAACTACAAAAAAGAAAAAGATATTTTAAAAACTATAGCATTAAATAATGGTTATAGCACACAACTCATTGACAGAATGATTGAAAAGAAACAAAAAAAGCTCCTTATAAAAAATTTTTACATTGAACAAACTCAACATACAAACAACAAGCGGTATCATTCTCTTAACTATATTCCAGGTCTTAGCAGCAGAGTTTCTAACAAATTAAAAAAGTTAGGTTTAAATATTATCCAAGTGAACAAAGTAAATTTAGGAAAAATCTTAGTTAATAACAAAGAAAAAGCAAAATTGTGTGACAAATCAGGTGTTTATGAGGTAGGTTGCAGTGATTGTGACGCAATCTACATTGGCCAAACAGGCAGACCCGTACAAGATCGCATTAATGAACACAAAAAATCAATTTTAAACAATAATAAAAATACAGGCTTTGCTGAACATTGCATAGACCTTGTACATGTATTTGATACCAATAATTATACATTATTACATAATAGTTATAAAGGAAGGAAATTAGATTTATTAGAAATTCTAGAAATTAAAAAAGCTACAACAGCAAATAAACATGTCACAAACACACAACTGGACTTCATAAACACCCCCATTATTGACACTGTACTTAAGACACTAGCCCACACATATAAATAGGTATTGGTAACTTTCTTAGTTTAGTTTAAGTCTGTAAACTCTTCGTTAATGACCGAGAGGTCGAAACACGTGTCAGAGTACAATAAATCTGTCCTTAAGCGAAACAATATAACCAAGTGGTTTATTCGTTTAATATTCATAATGTTTCACCAAGAACCAACCGTAGATTCTATTAATTTTATGACTAATTATTATTGACTGAGATGTAACAAAAAATAGATCGTAACGAATTACTGTACTGTAATAATCGTAATAATAATAATAATGAATAATTTTAGACGCGCTTAGCCCTTTTAAAGTCTCGGAGGTGGGGATAAGAAGAATTGGCGACAACAAGGCGCAGTTATTTGGTTATTTCCAACGGTTACTCCCCATGTTTATATGATTCTACTACGCAATAAGAACTGTGGGAACTATTTAGATAACGAAACCTTAAAGGATAAAATGCAAATATTGCGTTTCTGAACGTGAACAAAGTTGTTTGATAAACTAAATATTTTAAATCGAGTGTGTTAAAACGGAATATATGCGACGCAGATTTTAATGTTGAACATTTTAAAACATAATTTATTTAAAATTTGAAGTATAATTTGAATTAATATTGATTTAAAAACATTTAACATGTAATATACAGGGATAAATCAATTAAATGTTGACCGCGTCTTTTTAAATGCAACATGTTGCAACAATTAAGCAACAAAATCAAAGAAAAACGCCGTCATTTGAAAAGAAAAAAGTGATTTTCCATCAGGATAACGCACCTGCCCACAAGTCTGCAATTGCAATGGCAAAAATTCATGAATTAGGATTTGAATTAATGCCACATTTGCCCTATTCCCCAGATTTGGTTCTCAGGGATTATCATCTTATCATCATTATCAATTTCGAGGTAATTGCTGCTGTAAATAGCTATTTCGAGGGCTTAAAATGAAGGCATTACTAATTTGGAATATCGTTGGGATAAGTGTGTTCAGGTACGCATTTCTTTCTAATTGCCAAAAATTTCTGTCGTCCGGATTCAAGTCTGCAATAGCCGACCGATTCCGATAGATTTGCGTCTTCACTAGGCCTGGTAGAGATACCGTAAAGTGGGGATAGGTGATGGGATCGCTTCGAAAAACACTAGAGTGAAATGTGTGTGACAGTGTTTAATATTTTCATTTTTTTATCTTCAAATATAATTACATAAATTTGATTTTTTTATATCTCCTAGAGGTTGTTTTTTTTTCTTTTGTGTACCAGCCTTATGTAGTAGACATTAGTCAAATGTATACATTTTTGTGGTTATTTCTAAAACACATAAGTTCTTTAAGAGAATAAATTAATACAAAAACTGGCCTTGACATTATAAATTTATGCCTTTTGCATCGCTATCTCAAATTCGAGATTCTAATATTACAAAATAAATTTAAAAAACGCAAAACGGCGATGCCTTACGGGGCCATTGTCTTAGTTTACCAGTTTAATTACCACATACATGTGGTAAGCACATTAACTCATACATGCTGTATAAACGCATTAATACTTTCCATTTCGCTAACGCGTCGTTAATAATTACGTCAGTGATTGTCCACGCATGTACGCAGTAACTGATTCAATTAATGAACGTTTTAAATTACGATACGCTAAAATAGCGATTTAGATAAGAGGCTGAGAATAAATGAGGTTAATGTTACGCATAACCAAGACGGCCTAACGTTACCCATTGTCGTCAACTTGAATCGGTCGATCAGAGTCGATTGCCGGGCTGCCTGCCCCTGATAAAACACACACACACACACAGCCTGCGAATAACATCTAAAGTGAATTAACCTAGAAAATATCTTTACGTGTGTGTTGTTGGGAGCGGATGGTTGCTTTCCGTTTCAAGTTCAGGAGACTGTAGAAAGAGGAACAAACAGAGAGAAGCCGTGACGAGGACCTCGACGAAGGGGACAACAACGTAACAGAGAACAGGACTGTGACGACAGCAGTAGAGCGAGGGGAAAGTGGACTATCATCGTGAATAAAATTGCGAAGGTCAAGTTCAGGATCGAAGTTCCCGACATTCCGACGTCATCGCATGTCCCATGGTTGCCTGCTTACTGCTGTACAATATACGCTGCCCACTTACATAAGATTATAAACAGATTGCGTGTGCCGTGTGCTTGTTCTTGTACTAGATTTGTTTAAATACATTTTTTATTCGTTTAGCTCATCAATTCTTATTCGTGTACGCCGCCGACAGACATCTTTAACAATGCATGAGTAATCAGGATCGTTCATAACGCATTTGCTGATTACCAAGAAACCTAATTTAATAACACAGGATAACGAAAACATTTTAAATATTGGTTTAGTTTTAATATCTGACTGTCTTTTAATATTTTTGGTACTGATGTCAAAAATTAATTTATTTTGTATCAGGTATTGTTTTTCACCGGGTGCGGCAATAATGTGTTGGCGGAGCTTAGTTTGAAAACTAATAACGTTGTAGCAATGAGACTTTACATATAGTGGTGTTGCAAATGTAACTATTCGTTACTGAAGTATTCGTTACTCGATAAGATCCAAAGTCACGAATACTGGTTTCAAATAATCGTTAGGTACTTTTTCAAACAGTTGCTCTCATAATATATAACTTTTAGAATACATTCTTGTCTGAAATATTTTATTAAAAAATATAATTTAAGTAAATAACTTTGTACAAAATATTTGAATTCAACCAATTATTATGAGTATTACTTGTATTTTCGTAGATCGATTTCATTATAAAAGTTTTGTTTGAACTTCTTGTATTGATGCAATGTAAAATAAATTTTGTGCCATGGTACTACATTCTACATTTATTTGTGTGATTTAGTATCGAAGTCGGGGATTTTTAGGGTTTTATGATAGAATATCTCGCTTATCGTAAATAAAATGGGGACTCCCTAAAAAATACTTTAGGCTTTGGCATTTTACTCTTAATTTTGAGTTGGAATGTTTTGTGTGATACTTTTAACGAATTTTATTTATTTAACGTAATATATATTAAAAGTGAACATCTTGTTTGTACTCGGCAACGAATAAAAAGTAACGGATATTGAATTCGAAAGTAACGGATAGTTACAGGTACTGAAAAGTAACCGAATTCAACATCACTATTACATACGTATTGCTGTGACTCTTGCAAATTGAGGTTTATATAAAAATAATTTACACCATTCAATCAGTAAGTAAGTAAGAATCAAGCATACATCTTAGTGCTAGACCTTATGCTAGACCAAGATTTAATAAATTTTCTGCAAAATAATAGGTTAGGCAATTTTACATTTAACTAGCTCAGTTTAGAATGACTAAAGAAATTTTTCTCTCAGGGGCATAAAATATAAATAAACTCTCCAATCAACTTGAATGCTATTTAGTTATTACCAGGTCAGGTAAAGAAAATAAAATGCAAAATAAACCTTATAATATAGTTTATTAAGGATATTAAAGAAAATTTTCAAATTATACAAATATATTTACAAAATTAAATATTTTAAATATTACATAAAATTATACATGTCATGATCAAATAGTCAAAACAATAAACAAATTATAATTAATAAATGGAGTAACATCGAATACAAATTTATATTTTTAAAATAAATATAATTATCATTTTCTTTATTCGTCAAAAATACATGTAAACAATCAATATTTAAACAAAATATTTTATTGTATGTTGTGAGTTGTACTGGAATATAAATTAATTAAAAAAAAAATATGTAGCCTCTCGTTTGCAAGTATATAAACATTAAGGTAATGGCTCTGCCCTAATTAGTTCTGCCTGGCGCCTTTGCTCGCTCCCAAGACAGTACCATCAGAAAGCAAATCCACACTGGTAGGTACCCCAAAGTTCCACCCTACGAGTATTCTTTTCAACTCGTTGGATACAACCCTAACATACACTACCATGTGCTCACCCCTTAAGGCATATATACAGGGTGTAACAAAATAAGTGTAAAACATTTCAGGGGGTGATTCCTTAGCGAAAAAGAGATAGGGTCTTTCATATAAAAAAACTTCAATGGAGCATCCCTTGTTAAGATACAGCCCCATAAAGGGGGCACATAAAATTTGTTTTACAATTTTTCTCACAAACACTAAAAATGTAATTTATTTCCAATGTAACGTTTTGTCTGATTATTTGTTTACCATTAAAAAATCTATTTCCAATACCTTGTTTCATTCGAAACAAAAAATGTCTTTTGAATGTTTTGCCCAAAAGTAATCAGTTAGTCAAGCAGCACGTCAGCATTTAACCCAAACATATCCAAATCATTGGATAGGTCGAGGAGGACCACAGAATTGGCGCGCTCGATCCCCGGATCTCAATCCTCTCGATTTCTCTACTTGGGGCCATTTACAGACTTTGGTTTATCCTACTCCTGTTCGCGATGTAGAGGACTTAAGAATCCGCATCATCGATGCGTGCAGGGTAATTAGAGAGAATCCAGGAATATTTGAGCGAATACGTGGCTCAATGCGCCGACGTCTAGACGCATGTGTAATGACTGAAGGTGGACATATTGAACATTTACTATGATTTCTACATGTTTTATGTTTTGTTATTAATAAATTAGTTTTGTTTATTCATCTTTAATCATATGTATTTTGATGCAGGTAATAACTACAAAATAACAATACTAATCCAGTTCGCATTTATAACGATGTATCTCTGTAGTTGTTCGTAAAATAATTTTTTGCTGCGAACTGATTACTTTTGGGCAAAAAATTCAAGAGACATTTTTTGTTTCGAATGAAACAAGGTATTGGAAATAGATTTTTAAATGGTAAACAAATAATCAGACAAAAAGTTACATTGGAAATAAATTACATTTTTAGTGTTTGTGAGAAAAATTGTAAAACAAATTTTATGTACCCCCTTTATGGGGCTGTATCTTACCAAGGGATGCTCCATTGAAGTTTTTTTATATGAAAGACCCTATCTCTTTTTCGCTAAGGAATCACCCCCTGAAATGTTTTACACTTATTTTGTTACACCCTGTATATATATATTTTGAGTTTAATTAAAAAGTGTCTTTGTGCATTTAATTAATTAACTCAGCCCTGATTAGTTCTGCCTGGTGCCTTTGCTCGCTCCCAAAACAGTACCACCAAGACCAATTCGTGCTTTAAGGATCCACCAAGGCTCCATGCTATGAATTAAACATCTACTTATAGTCCAGTCGAATTAGACATGAAATCAAGTAAGTTCTATTCTGGAATATGGTTTTGTCGCCGATTTTTTTATAGGTACATTTGAGCCCCACGAGCATACCCTGAAAAATGCCAAAAGTTTTAGGTCCGGGTTTGGCCGTGAGAAATTGTTAAACAATTGAAAAGTGACATTTTCCGGTTAAACTTTTTTCCTGTAGGTTAAATGTGAAAACTGTCCGTACAAAAGTTGTTCGCCCCATCATTCTCTAAAAAACAAGCCATTGCACGATCGATTATCATTATTTGTTTAGCTGCAAAATGCATAAAACCATGGCAATTTTGATTTTTTATTTTTTGCATTCAATCGATGAATAATCAACGTATGGCTTTGAACCTCATGGTGCAGGCAATATAAAATGTCCCCCAGAGAACAGTGCAAAGTTCACTCACCTGTGTTGTATAGTTGAGCTACAATAAGCGACAAGCCAAAATTCCTAAATTAGCTGTCCCTTCCTTGCATATTGTCGCACATGGTTCAAAAAAATCATGGTTTTAATTCATTGAGAGTACTTTCCGAAAATGGAAAAAAAATATTTTTTTATCTCAAAAATTGCCAGTTTTTTGGAGGTTCGAAATTATTTGCTTATAAACAAATGAAATATCTCCGACAATTGACATATTATCGTAAATATTATGGTAGATTCTGCTTCCTTTCTCTTCAACGAGTAATTTGAGACAAACTTTATTCGAATATCTTTATTAGAACTGGAGATAACAACGTTCTAGTTTTATTACGTTTATTATCGTTCTGGTGGATATTTAAGAAAAAAAAAATATCAAATTTCTCTCAATACCTCAATAAATCGCCGTGAATTTTTTCAGATCTGTATGAGCATTCTATGTAAGTCAAAGAAATTAATGAAGTTCGGCGCGCGCTGGCGGTGAGAAAAATTGCGACCGGGGGGCGTGGTGGGGTAAGCCAGAGGCTCCGTGCGCGGCCGCGCTGAGCCCTACCCGCCGGTTATTTAACAAATATATAACTCCGTTGAAAATTATCGCAGAATGATTTTCTTTTTTTTTATCTATGCTGTTTTTTTCTCACCATTCCGAATATGCAATTGGATTCTTGATTTTTACATACTCCAGTCACATGCTTTGGAAAAATTGCCGAAAATAGTTCTTAAAACATTGTTTTAGTGAATTTTGAAATACAGATGACCGAATGACTCACTGTTCACTAAAACAATGTTTTAAGAACTATTTTCGGCAATTTTTCCAAAGCATGTGACTGGAGTATGTAAAAATCAAGAATCCAATTGCATATTCGGAATGGTGAGAAAAAAACAGCATAGTTAAAAAAAAAAGAAAATCATTCTGCGATAATTTTCAACGGAGTTATATATTTGTTAAATAACCGGCGAGTAGGGCTCAGCGCGGCCGCGCACGGAGCCTCTGGCTTACCCCACCACGCCCCCCGGTCGCAATTTTTCTCACCGCCAGCGCGCGCCGAACTTCATTAATTTCTTTGACTTACATAGAATGCTCCTACAGATCTGAAAAAATTCACGGCGATTTATTGAGGTATTGAGAGAAATTTGATATTTTTTTTTTCTTAAATATCCACCAGAACGATAATAAACGTAATAAAACTAGAACGTTGTTATCTCCAGTTCTAATAAAGATATTCGAATAAAGTTTGTCTCAAATTACTCGTTGAAGAGAAAGGAAGCAGAATCTACCATAATATTTACGATAATATGTCAATTGTCGGAGATATTTCATTTGCTTATAAGCAAATAATTTCGAACTTCCAAAAAAATGGCAATTTTTGAGATAAAAAAATATTTTTTTTCCATTTTCGGAAAGTACTCTCAATGAATTAAAACCATGATTTTTTTGAACCATGTGCGACAATATGCAAGGAAAGGACAGCTAATTTAGGAATTTTGGCTTATCGCTTATTGTAGCTCAACTATACAACACAGGTGAGTGAACTTTGCACTGTTCTTTGGGGGACATTTTATATTGCCTGCACCATGAGGTGCAAAGCCATACGTTGATTATTCATCGATTGAATGCAAAAAATAAAAAATAAAAATTGCCGTGGTTTTATACATTTTGCAGCTAAACAAATAATGATAATCGATCGTGCAATTGCTTGTTTTTTAGAGAATGATGGGGCGAACAACTTTTGTACGGACAGTTTTCACATTTAACCTACAGGAAAAAAGTTTAACCGGAAAATGTCACTTTTCAATTGTTTAACAATTTCTCACGGCCAAACCCGGACCTAAAACTTTTGGCATTTTTCAGGGTATGTTCGTGGGGCTCAAATGTACCTATAAAAAAATCGGCGACAAAACCATATTCCAGAATAGAACTTAATTTAATTCGACTGGACTATTAATTCATTGCACACATCCCTGATCTATTACCCAAGACGTCAATATCAAATACACAAACACGATAAAGTATAATTAATATAAAGAAAAAATAAAATTTTACCTCGTTCTAGGATTCCAGTATAAAACACCATATAAGAAATTTGTACAACACTATATACACATTTATAATAAACATTAATAAATCACCTTAATTTTTCATATAATCTCTCAAATTCATCCATCACAAAATAATTTTTTTACACAGTCTAAATATCCTACAGGTACATAAAACAAAAAAAATCATCAAACTATGAATCTTCTAATCTTGTAAATAAAATAATAAAGAAACTTTAATTAAAACGTAGAGTGTTATATTTACTAAAAAAAAATTATTATTATTAGGCTATTTAATTTTTATCGTTACAAACACTAAAATGCTTTACCATAACACACGGTGTACTAACCCTGCATATAAAAATAAAACATTCTAGTAAAAAAAAATATTCAAATTCCTAACTAAATAAAACTGTTCCAAACATAAATAATTATTTCCGAAAAATAATTACAAGTCCCAATGTAAACCTCCGGATTAAAATGATATCTAATTCATAAAATTATTCTAAGTCCCACTTCGGCCTTTAAAATTTATAAGTACAATAAAATTATTACGAAAATATTATAAGTTCTAATACATGAATAAATTTCTATGTTAGAATAACTTTTAATGTATAAAATATTACAAGTCCTAATTTTTGTTAAAATTTTTATAAGTGTCGTAAAATCTTTTTGAAAAATTATTGGGTGTTTTAAGAGGAAAAGGAGGTTTCCACCTACTTCTTGTTTTACTTTTGAGAGAGCTGATTTTCACCAAGCATCTAACGTTTTCTGATCGTGTCCGGACTTATATGGATATTTTTCTTCACAAAAGCGTACGGTTATCTTCGGTACGATTCCGATACCACCTCCAGAAATACATAGCTGCAGTGCTGCACCACCCGGGAAAGCAGCGCATTACTAATCTTTCAAAAAGGTAAACAAATATGTAAATATCAACTTGTTTACACATTCATGACTCGTCCAATGCATTTAGCGAAGAATATTGTTTTCGCCGAGCCAATCTGTCGATTTCTCCCGGTCACAGTACTTTTCGTGCGGGAAACACTTTCTTGTTATAACTCACGTAATATTTTATGCTTATTCTAATATTATTTTACGTAAATAAAAATTAAATTTGGCAAAATATTATGTAACTTAATAAATATCTATATACACATCATGATGAAATAAATAAAATAATAATTAATTAAATTAAATCTCGAAGTGATCTTGATTATGCCTATTTATAATTTACCACCAAACTAAAGATCACTGCAGTATGTAGCAGACTACTGTGCATTTTGTAACTTTATTTACAAATATACAGGATGTTCCAAATTTTGCAACCACCTTCCACTTTTTTATTTTAAATAGATTGCTACACTTTCTAGCTATTATAATGATAGCCAACCAAATTATCTTTGCAATGATATACGGATATCTCCACTTACGACTGTTAGTTTTAGTTTTATTGATAGTTTTGTTAAAATCTTGACAATGGATAGACTGCCTCACGTAACTCTTGTGTTACTAATTTATGGACTAACACGTTATTTGTTTTGAGGTAGAACAATGTGAATAAATATACAGGGTGTTAAATATGTCGTGTCTAAGTTATCGATCTTTATTGGCTATTTTCTCGTTCTTTTAAATCTAACCTATAATATTTTTTAAATCAGTATATTCCTTGTAAAATTGTCTCTAAAATTGTGCGAATAACACAGCACTTATTTCCAGTATCTTAAAATTATAACCCTTTAATGGGATATAGCCATGTTTATAATATGCAAAATGGACCCCGTCTAATAGTTAGTTGGCCTTGGTTTTGAAAAAAAATGATTGTGCAACCAAACGTCAAATCTCTACTTCAAAATTCCATATTTTATTGTTATAATTTAAGTTCGGCTAGTTAATTATCAATGTCTGTTTGTTTGTTAGTAGTTGTTATGTCTTGCATTTACCTTGTTGTCAGTTATATCGTTTTGTTGACATTATTTGGAACTATGTATTATGGTATTTACATACCTTAATAGTTTATTGTTCCCTTTAGAAGTTTTTGCTTTAAAATAAATTTTTTGAACGAAATGCTCATAGTCATTGTATTTGCTCTTGGAGATAGCAATAGAAATCCATTGAAAATTTGTTGATTAGGTTTCTTAAAACGGGTTCAGTAAATTACGTCAAAGATGAAAGAAGTAAGAGTATGGTCACAGAAGATAATTATGTGAGAGTCGTCTAGTCTATTGTGAAAAATCCGCACGTATCTACAAAGATAATTTCGAAACAATACGGGATAGAAGTCACTGGTGTGAAGAGGATTTTATAGAAACCTAAATTTCAGCCTTACAAAATTCGAAAGTACCAAGACTTATTACAAACGGATTTTGAAAGGAGACTAGTTTACTGTGAATGGATACTTTTACAATTACGACAAGATATAAATTTTCTAGACAATGTGCTTTTCACAAATAAAGCAGCAATTGCTAATTGTGAAATGATTAACAGAAAAAAACTTCCATTATTATAATAGTATAAACCCTCATTTTGTGCAACCCATTGCATATCAACAAAAATGGATTGTTAACACCTGGGGAAGCATTAGGAAACACTATTATTGGTCTAGCTTTTTTTAACAATACTTTGAAGTATGCAAATTTTCTAAAAATTAATTTACCATTGTTATTACAAGATCTATCACATAACGTAATAAGGAGATAGTGGTACCAACATGATGGTGCAATGCTTAATTTTAAAACCTCGTAGATAATTTTACAGGGGAGCATAAAAACGACCTATTTTTACTTTTTTATACATAGTACAAGGAAGTATTGTGATGATGAAAATTTTCGACCTCGAGATTTTTGCAGATGACCACGTTTTGAAGTCCCCTAATACCGAAAAAGTACTAGTACTAGTTATTAGTAACTAGTATAATCTCCCTCTTGAGAACTGATTAGATTTTCAGTAAAATCGGCAGACCGGACGTAGTAGTTTACTTCAGTGAAAAAATCGAATTTTGCCAATATTTCGTCAACTACTAACTTTAAACAAATTTATAAAGAATTTATATGTAATTAAAATTAAAATTGAGAACTATTTTAATAAAAAAGTTTTTCGAAATTCCTACCGGAATTAAGTCTTTTACTCTTATTGAAAATCAGTTTTTTGTAAATATTTTGCAAGTCATGCTTTTTAAACAGGTACGTTACGAGTATAAAAGTATTTAGAACTTAATTTTTAATATCTTTTGTTAAAAAAGAATTCAAAATTCGGACCGGAACTTGCACTTTAGTTTTACCGAATAGCGATTTTTTTGCAAATATGTCGTAAATTATGCATTCTATATATATTTATCAAGAGTACAAAAGTATTTAGAGTTGGATTTGAAATATTTTTTGGACCGTAAGTAACACTTTTACTCTTAACGGGTAGGATGGTTGTCGATACTCAATTAGACACATATCGGAAGTTACTGGTATCAATCGTGAGACAGTTCGGTTTATATTACGTGACGATTTAGGCATGATGAAAGTGTGCGCCAAATTGGTTCCCAGATTGCTGACCTCCGACCAAAAAGAAACTCGACAACGCATTTGTCAGGACTAGCTCGACAACTGGGGAATGTTTGATCGTGTGATTACTAGTGATGAGAGTTGAATATTCCAATACGATCCATAAACCAAACGTCAGAGTTGTGAATGGCAGAAACTTGGGGAGCCAAGAACCAAAAAGGTGCGCATGTCCAAATCGCAGGTGAAGGCCATGATTATCACCTTTGTCGACTCCAAAGGCATCATTTTGAAACACTAGGTGCCTCAGGGGCAAACTGTAACTGCTGCCTACTATGTTGAAGTCCTGAAAACACTGCGGCGCCAGATTGCACGAAAAAGACCTGAGTTGTGGGCCAACAAGAATTGGTTGCTGCATCACGACAATGCGCCA
The DNA here is from genome assembly GCA_963170755.1 of Amphimallon solstitiale. Lineage (NCBI taxonomy): Eukaryota > Metazoa > Arthropoda > Insecta > Coleoptera > Scarabaeidae > Amphimallon > Amphimallon solstitiale. The sequence goes on along the minus strand of OY720675.1, from coordinate 21,304,607 downwards.
GCGCATTCAGTCTTCTTTACTCGCGATTTCTTAGCATCCACAGGGACTCTTGTGCTGGAACACCCACCCTACAGCCTAGATTTAGCCCCATGTAATTTTTTCCTCTTCCCTATAACGAAGGAGGTGTTTAAGAGGAGTCATTTTGCTACTGAAATGGTCATGAAACAAGCATGTACAGGGGTCATGGACGCTCTTGAAGAACAAGCTTTCCAAAATTGTTTCCAATATAGGGAGTTTATTGAAGGATTTAATATCTAATTTGTGACCAATTTGAAATAAAAGCCCTTAAAACCAATTTTCCGGATACTTAATTGTCAGACCTCGTACATGGCACTGTTTTTTAGATCTAAATAAACTGCAATTCATATATGAATATGCTATTCATAAACCGCTGCCAAATAAATTCTTAATGCGATTTTTGTGCAGTTTTGCGTTTGTTGTAATGTAGAATAGATAATAAAGCATGTGACGTATCGGATTAGTTATGCAAAAATTCGTTAAATTACAGTTTTTTGAAACTCGCATATCTCTTGAATAGCGTCACTCGCTAATAACATCAAAAGAGCACATGTCCCGATGATTACGCTATAACCGTGTTGTACTGTACTTGTTAAAGCTAATAAATGTAAGCGAAATTATAACTACAGATGGCGCTCGAATGCTTAAATTACAATTTACATATCCAAAGCCATATGACGAAGAAAAGCAATATCCCGGCCTTGACACATAACTCATGCACTGATAGCAGATAATCAATAAAGTATACTCAATAAAGAAATATATACTGGGTGTTAAATTTGAATCGTTACAAACAGTTATAATTCACCTTTACTTTTGAAGCACTTACTTTTTCACGGATTTTGCATAGAGATAATCGTTTCGCTTGTATTACATGCGCTAAAATTTCATTTCTTCTTTTTCATTCTTCCATTCACAGATTTACACTGTACTGACTAAAGATAGCTACATGAATTAATAAATTATCATTTAACTTTACCCGGAAGAAATCTATTCTCATTATCGTACGTTAAAAATCACCGCTTTAATTTTGAATCCGTGTGAATCGCTCTCGCATGTAACGTCTATAAATCAAAGCGGTGCGTATAAATTGCAACAGTTCTTATTACGAAACCACTCCTGATTCCTGATCTCCTGGCGGGACCCAGCCCATGCATTGTTCATTTCGCAACAGCGATTACAAATGGAGGAAGCATTCGGTCCGAGGAGAGCATGAAAATTACGGACCTCCCCGGTGACATCAAAATATACAATTGCCGGTGTCGCGGTTTCCCTATGCTCATAATTTATATCTGCATAACTGCATCGTTCACCAGTGACTGCATATACTAGCGCTGTCACAATTGATTATGCACGTGCGTATTGTTCTCGATAAGGTAGGTAACTCATTTGAGACGTTAAAATATCCAAGATAGAGGCTGTCTTGTGTTCTCTTATGAAAGTTTGTACAGGGTGAGTCATTAGTAGCCATCTTCTAAAAATACTTTAGCTCTGACGCATTTCTGGTTTTACCGGAAATGTATGATACTTAATTTTTTTATAATGACTCACTCTATATATTTTTGGATTTTCTAGTAGGTACTGCTTTATATTGTCTATTTAACTGTTTTTTTCTTTTTCAAAAACAGGCCAATAGTTTTTGAGAAAACACGTGTTCAGAAAAAAAAACTTTTTTTCATTGTTTTGAAAAGTAAAAACATTAGCTTTGGTGGTGCTTGTAGCCAAAGAAATTCTGCATCATTTGGTACACTCGACAACACCTCAGAAAACTTTGTTTTCTGAGGTGAGCCTATTACTTCCTGAAATTTTCACATACCAAAAACATATTTTTTTAAATGGAACACCCGGTATTTTATTGTGGGATTTTGTTCCTTTTTTTTATTCTCTTTCGTTTTTTTTTAACAATGTCATATACCTATCTTTTGTAATTTCTGAGATAATCACTCTATGAGCAATCATCGGTCAATTAAAGAACTACGAGCGCTGTTCTATGCACCCAAATATTCGTCCAATAAAGGCTGGAATGCGGCCGACTGCCTGAGTCAACTGTTAAAGAAAGTCGGTAAACATTTATGTCAAATTTGTAAAAGCATCGCTGTTAGTTATCATCCAAATGAATTATTCTTATGACGAGTTGATAGATATGATTGACGTTTCGGGTGAATCTGAAAGAAACTCATTGCTAGCATCCAGACTTTATGCATAGCGACATTAAAATCAGAAAAGCGTTTACAAGAATAAGTCGAATCGTATTACACAACGTTAGTATTTCTTTGGAAAACAGAATACGCACGTGCATTGCACAAAGTTATGGTTATGTTGAACATATTCTTTAATGAAATTTGTTTTCCTTACTTTTGATTGTTGTTACGTTGCTCAATTTAGGTTATTTAAATTGCGTTATTTTGTTGCTAATTTTTTTTTCTATCAAAGTTTTAGGACATCAATTTATAATTTTGAAAAATTACAGCCAACTCTTATGAAGAGCAACAATGAAAGAATAAGAGCAGTTAAGTAAATTAAATTGAAGATAGCGGCATTGTTTCCTGCACCTTCTAGTGGGGCGGCATCTTCAAATATGTCAGTAAACATAACCTTTATTTTATTTGGTTGTTAGCCAACAGTGTAAAAAATGAAATACTGTAACTGGACATTGACGAAATTAAAAAACTTAAATGCTATGCTCTTCATTCTGTAAAATTATTACTTTTGGTAATAATTTTAGTTGGATTTAACCTTTACTTTGCTTGACAGTTAACTAAGGAAGTCGGGCCCCATTCCTGCCTTCTATTGGTTGAACAAATATTTGAGTGCATAGAACAACAGCGCTCGTAGTTCTTTAATTGACCGCTAATTGCTTCTATAGTTATTATCTCAGAAATTACAAAAGTTAGGTATAGGACATAGTTAACAAAAATGAAAAAGGAACAAAATGCCTCAATAAAATACTGGGTGTTCCCTTAAAAAAAGAGTGGTATGTGAAAATTTCGGAAAGTAGACTTTGTAAAAGCAAAGTTTGACCAAATGATGCAGAATTTTCTAGGCTACAAGAATCACCAAAGTTAATGCTATTTCTTTTCAAAACAATGTGAAAATGATTTTGTTCTGAACAAGTGTTTTGGTCAAATATTTTCAAAAAACATTAATAACTCAAAAACTATTGGCTCAATTTTGAAAAAGAAAAAATTTTTGAATATACAATTTAAAGCAGTATTATAAAATCCAAAAATATATAGGGTGTCATTTAAAAAAGTTCCGTGCATTTTCGGTGAAACCGGAAGTGCGTCAGGGCTTAATATTTTTACAATATGTGCCACAAGCAACTATGAATCTTCCACTAATTGTTTTTTCCTCTATTTAAAACACAAAAGAGCAATCGAAGAAGCGTCACCCTGTATATTTAGAGTGAGTTACAAGTAGGATATTACTAATATGTGGTATATTTTTTGTATTGTATTTTATTTTTATTGACGTTCCAACAAAACTTTCTAAACTATACCGTACTGATGAAAACTAATGACTCTGAAACATGTGATGGTGGTTATACTACATCTAAAAGTTTCCAATAATAATAATAACGTTGTTTTTGTTTTTCAAAATACAAGAAAAATAAATTACAAAAAGTTATATATAGAAACTAAAATAAGTGCATAAAATAATGTAGACATGTGCAGTTAACGTCAATTCTTCATGTTCAACCGCCGCAAATCAGTTATGTGTCACATGAGTCCGACGTTTAATCTCATTAACGAATACTGCTGTTCCAAACTTCTAGGTTTTGACATTATCCCTGATCGAAACCTAGCAGAAATATTAATGTTGGCGCGAACAGGACTAGAAAAAAAAAGCCCTAGATTGGTTTTCTTTGGATTCTGGCACAATGTATGACACTTGGCAAATGTACTAACTCTTATGAGCTCTGCATTTAGGCGTTGACATGCTATATCAGATTCGGATACCAGAAATCAATAGTAAATCTCCTTGTCGTCCGCATAAAAATGATACTTAGAAAAGGTGAAACATCCGGCCATTGCCGAAGTATAAATTAAGAAAAGTAGTGGCCCAAGAATGGAACCTTGCGGAACACCGAAACTTATATGCACAAAACGAGAGGCACGATTGTCGATCACGACGCGCAGTCTCTTTCCATCAAGATAGTTACATAGAAATGAGATTCGGGTAGTATTAGGAGTATGAAAGTATTGAAAATTTAATTTTTAATACTTTTTGTACAAACAAATCTTCGAAATTGCTAAAGAGCAATGCATTCTATATAAATTCATTAAGGATATAAACGTATTTAGAGCTGGATTTGGCTAATTTTTTTATAATAATAATTTTAAAATTCAAACCGGAAGTAACATTTTTACCCTTATCGAATAGCTCATTTTTGCAAATATATGGCAAATTAGGCATTCTGTATAGATTTATCAAGAGAATCAAGAACTACCTATAGAATAGGATTTTGAATAACGTTTGTATAAAAAGATGTTCAAAACTCGGACCTGAAGTAACACATCACAGGTTTATTTTTTTTAAGAAGATAAAAGAATTTAAACTTAATTTAGAACAACTTTTGTATAATTTGAAACTCACATACGTGTAAAGAAAGTCGTGTGGTTACAGAACCTCATTTTTTTTAATTTTAATATCTTTTAGTTTGTATGAAGGTTTTTAATTCATTTTCAACACTAAAAGTTGTGTGTAAATAAGAAATTTAACAACAAAAATTAAAAATTAAAAATTAAATTTGTATTAATATCTTGACCCTGTTATAGTATTTTTTTTTTATTTCCCTTAATATATCTTTAGCCCCATATTGAAGATTCAAAGACAGACCGAAGTAAACTAATGGTGGGTTTATCATGAATTAGTCCTAATTTAGTATTATACTAGAATCGCCGAAGCGATTCAGTAATAAAAGTGCGTGATCACAACCTGACCACAACGTGATCAAAGCATCCTATGCATAAAAACGGTCGGCGGCAAAGATCGTTTCCATTAGGCGATTAGGTAAACTGTAATAGTATCACAGATCGCAGGTGTTTATTTATTTTTACGTTTCTGTTTGCGTTAAATCTGGTTTGGTTGCATTTATTCTGTTTTCATTTGAATATGCACAATTTCTTATGTCAAATACTACGGCGATAACTATTTTACAGACATTGATCCTTGAATGATTTTATGTGCCTGTGTGCATACGACTTTGGTGTGATCACGTGAAACCAACGTTATCACTGAATCTGTTCAGCGATTTGAGTATAGTATAAAATAGGACACGACCTTGAAAGTTCATAGTTTTTAACTCTTAGGACTAAGTTAAGACCTCGTTTGCCAAGATCTTAAACTTGTTGTTTTGTGTAAAATAATCACCATGACCTATTTGCACCTATTTAGTCTTTTCTACTATACTTAATATTACTTTTATAGATATAATGAATACAACAAAGACAGTAATTAGTTGCCGTGATTACATTTGTTAATAAATAGTCGTTCAATGATGCAACAAGCATCTTGCTTTGCTTACATAAAGTTTTCGGCATTTTAATGCAGGAATATTATATAAAGATCTACATGGCAACATTAGTTCGTAAAAGAGTTAACTACGACTAATACTAAATAAAAAGCAGGTAAATAATTAACAAGAGTGACAAGTATAACGACAGCAGGTTAGCGGCATTAGCGGTACCGAAAATAGAAATGGCAAAATGACAATATAGAATTTTACTGTCAATATACAAAAAATATTTACGTATCAAGACAGTAAAGTGACCCTTTATCCAGCCAAGCGAGCGAGGCAAGTAACAAACGAGTTCGATAAAGACACTTTCCTAACGTGGTGCATACAAAATTTTAAAGCTAACCGCAAAAATTTGTAATTTAAACAAGAAGAGTGAGTGTGATTAAAACCACACGACATAAGTGAAAACTTCGTCAAGGCGAGGTTAATAATACGAAATACACGCGTATAATATTCAGTAACGTATTAAATAAAACGTATTCGCACATTTATTACATTTACACATGTACACACGCGTATAATATTCAGTAACGTATTAAATAAAACGTAAACCTCATCCATCCCCGTATCTAAAATTTCACATGCATACGTCAATTTTGAAAAAACTCTTCCGCCATTTTGTTTTTTTTGACATTTTGACTTAGGATTCGTGATCGGCGATCTAAGACACCCCCGTATCTCAAATTTCACATTCAAACGTCAATTTTCAAAAAACTCATCCGCCATTTTGTTTTTTTTGACACTTTGACTTTAGATTCGTGATCGGCGACCTAAGACACCCCCGTATCTAAAATTTCACATTCATACGTCAATTTTCAAAAAATTCTTCCGCCATTTTGTTTTTTTTACATTTTGACTTTGAAATCGTGATCGGCGACCCCCAAAACCCCCGTATCTAAAATTTCACATCCATACGTCAATTTTCAAAAAACTCGTCCGCCATTTTGTTTTTCTTTGACATTTTGACTTTGGATTTGTGATCGGCGACCTAAGACACCCCCGTATCTAAAATTTCACATTCATACGTCAATTTTCAAAAAAACTCTTCCGCCATTTCGTTTTTTTTGACATTTTGACTATGGATTCGTGATCGGCAACCTAAGACACCCCCGTATCTAAAATTTCACTTTCATACGTCAATTTTCAATAATACGAAATGTACGCGTATAATATTCAGTAACGTATTAAATAAAACATATTCGCACATTTATTACATTTACGCGAGCGGCCATTTCGTTTGGTCGGTTCGGACGTATGTGTATGTATAAATAGACGATATACTCGCTTACAGTCCCGCGCTTGGTCTGATGGTAACGTGTCGTCTTCATATCCGTGCGGCTCGGGATCGAATCTGTTCTGGAACATGAATTTATTTATTCATTTAAATTTCAATTTAATTGAAATTAAATACCTCTACATATATGATATATTTATTTATCTTGTTCCCTTAGCCGACTTTACCCGAACGAGCGTTACATATATTCGAGCGTTGCAGTCAGTCTTGTTCAGTGCCCACAATCAGCGCAACGCACCTAAAGAAGTTTACACTTCAAAAAAAATAAAGACATAATGACATGACATTGTATGACAGCGACAAACGATTTATGTTTAATATCATATACAATCATGGCTATCTTGACAGATATTAGCGGCAGGTAAAATGTTTTATATTACAGTACGATATAGTGTTTGTTTACTTTGGTAAAAAGAACTATATAATGTGCTTCTGTTAAGTTAAACAATCCAATAATTACTAATACCACAAAATAATTCATTAAAAATAATACGTTTTGGTTATTAATAGTTCTTATTATTCCTACAAATTTTAAGCTGTGAGGTTTTCATTCACTTTATTACTGTGTACCACTTGCGCAAGCTTAAATTAGAAAATTTCATTTCTGTATAAACGTGTACTTTCGCTTAGGGTTAAGACTAATTCTTAGGACTAATATTAATACTAATACGATGTTAAGGAACACTGCATATACCCACCATAAGTCAGGTAATACCACATCAACTGATATTTGTGTACAAGTGGAAAAAATTATGAGGTTGATGTATAGAGAATTAAATTTTAAAACCTCATGAAATTAAAAAAACTACTACAAGGTAAATATTACAGAATAAAAGAAATTATTATAGATGATAGTAGAATAATCCTATTTAACTAGTAATATCAATTAATTTAATAGATTACTAACATTAGAGATGAAGAATCCACGCAATTTATGGTATAAAAAATCGCGCTAAAACTGATTTATCTCGTCTTTAAGAATCGGAAGGCTAACATCATGTATTCGTCGAGAAGACGGACAAATGAGCGCACCTGGAGAACAATAAATCATAGTCGGCGGCGCACTGATGGAAGTTGGCGCAAATAAGAAGAATATACCAAGAGAATGAACAAGAAAAAAAGACGAAAGAAAAACGATGTAGTAAAGTTGAATAAAGCACCTATCAAATGGTCTACACACGTGCATATGAATACACTTGTCAGTTAGGGTCTATAAAATCGATTTACTAGCTAATGTGTTGTGTGTACCTAACTTGTATATATACTATGTATTTATATATAAGTATAGTATGTATATATGTTGGAGATAATGGAGCTACGAAATAGCTCGTGTGGTCGTTTTGACGTGTTGCGCACAAAACTTATCTGCTATTCTAATCGAATTGTTAATAATGACTTAATGTCATATACAGTCCGAATATAAAGTAATGTATATGTAAAATATTAACTTTCACAAGAATTCTAGACTAGTTCAGTTTCGCACCATTTTTGTAGGATAATTTTTGAATATAAATATATCATCTTTATTGTATTAAATAATACAAAATAAAGGTAATTTTTAACATACTGATATGTACCGGGTGGCCAACTAAGAATGGCCGCCGGCTATATCTCAGAAACCAGTAGTCATATTGCTTCCGGGTAAAAAAAATTCAAGTAAAAGTGCCCAAGAGAAAATGCTGGAAATTATTTTGGAGTTTGTAAAATGTCCGCAAGGGGGAGTAACAGTCAGGATCAATGTTAAAATTTAGAATTTCTTCATATTTTTACTAATTAAGGGGTATTGAAAATTTTTAAATTTTATTCCTTACACATTCTTTAATACTTTTAGTCTTGCACATTTTTCACTATCTAGTGAAATAAAGTGGTGGGGGCAGTTCAAATGTTTTTTTGTATAAACTAGGATTACTCCCGTTTGGCCTAACCGATTTGAATAAGTTTGGTCTCATTTAAAAGAGCCTTATTTGCTCTATAAACTGAACTTGTGTTTTTGTATCTCGAACTTTTGCCGTCACCGGTAGATGGCGTTAACTGAAATGTAAGCAAATATTAGGCCTTTTTTCAAAAAAATTAAATACAACAGGAGATATTGGCAAAGATAGATTATAATGCATGAATTCTTTTGTTTTAATTGTCTTCTTATTTTAATTGTCTTCTTTTTACTATATACGTAACATAAAAATACGCCCTCGTATATACATATAATAAATTCAGTAAAATTCTAACACGCAGACCAAATAATAAAATGTCACAAAAACGGAAGAAATTTGAAAGGCATTCCTGTAACACCGATGCAAAATATATAAAAATATATTAAATAAAAAAAATTTATAACATTTCGTTAGTTCCTGTTTAAGAAATCAAAATTACATAAATTTAATTTTATGGAAACGTTCGAAAAACATGTATTTAAAATTTTCTTATACTATGATTTACTATACTAACAATTAATACTAACACTATCAGAATAAAGCTAATATTAAACACTAAAATAACTACAATTACATTACTGTAAAGATTGGTTTGCAAAATTTTTAATGACGGCCTAATTGTTCAAAATGCCGCCCATCATTGTTAATGCAAGCCTGCAACTTTTGCCGCGCGGATAAAACAGAAGTTTCAATTTCCACCTCCGATATGTTTCGTACTGCTGCTATAATTTTCTCCAGCATATTTTGTCTTGTTGTAGGCCGGTTTTCAAAAACAATGTCCTTAATTCTCCCCCAAATATAAAAATCTAGGATGTTGAGGTCTGATGACCTGGCGGGCCAGGGAAATATAATACTACCCCGTCCAATCCACTTGCCAGGAAATGTCTGATCTGAGAAATCCCGGACGCTTGCCACAAAATGCACCGGGCACCCATCGTGCTGAAAAACTTATCACGACGAATGTCCAGAGGGACATCTTCTGTTAGAAGGAGCAGCTCATTCATAAAAAAATTTAAATAAACGTCTCCAGTAAAATGTCGGTTAAAGAAAGCGAGTCCAATAATTTTACCTCCTAGAATACCGCACCACACGTTTACCGACCAGCGGCCTTGATGCTAAACTTCCTGCATCCAACGCGGATTTTTCCTGGACCAATAGTTCATATTGTGCAAGTTCACACCACCATTGCTACTAAATGTTGCCTCATCCGTCCATAGTACGCGAGAAAGAATTTCGGGGGTTTCCGCTACCATATTTAATAGCCATTGACAGTAGTCAATCCGGCGATCGAAATCTTCAGCCGTTAAAGCTTGATGAAGAACGATGTAATAAGGATCATCCTGAAAATAATATGGCAAACGTGAACGAAAGTGCGAGATCAAATTTATCCAAACTTGTTGGACAGTGTTTAGGTAACTTACTATTATAAAGTATTACTGTGGTCTATATAAACGGTATCGGATAAAAATGGCTGTGACCGGTAAACAGACAATAAATAGGCAGATGGATGTATGAGTTAAACTTAAGGGAATCGAGTACGGAACGTTAAAAACAACTGTTATGCTTAATGCTTAAAAATATTAAAACAAACTGTAGGAGATATAGCAAATCTAACAAAGGCCTTACAAAAATAATCTCGAAATAAAGTTTATTTTATTTAATATATTTTGGACCGCAGTTCTACAAATGCCCAACTCTCTACTTGTGGTTTCGTTCACTACATGTGGATTAAATACAATATATTCTAATACTTTTATAGCATTTTCTTCGGTTCCACCAGTAGGTTGCCTTCTTTACACCGGAAGATTAATATTTCCGGTAGTCCTAAGCCTTTCCGCTAACCTACGAAAAACACTGCTCGCATAATGTCTTCCAGGGAACTGCATAGCATACACTCTGGAAGCAATTGTAGAATTTCGAATGAATTCGAAATAGACACCAATCATATCCAATGCCTCTTCATTCGCTAACCGCATCTCAGTAAAAAAGAAGTTCTCCCAAACACAAAAAAGTAAACGGAATCAATCAAAAACTGACAATAATATTTATTATTTTCACAACTCGTCGTTTTAACACAGAGTTATTGTTTTATTTTTTCATAGCTTAGTTTTTTAGTGTCAATGGTATATCTTTTGGATTAAAATAAGTATTAAAAATAATCTTGCTTTATTAAACAGGGTCTTTCAAATTTTTTTTCTTGATAATAATAATATATTAGATAATAATAATATATGTAGCTCAAAATGGTTACCTTCATAAAAAAAAGGCCAGTAAAAGAGGAGAATTTATGAATTTTGATCTATTTTTGTCAATATCTCCTGTTCCAAAAAACATACAAATTTGGTTTTTTTACCGAAATGTAGAGGATTTAATTCTTTATTCGCTTATGTAAAAAGAAACATATCATTGTATTTAACTTTTTTGAAAAAAGCCTAATATTTGCTTACATTTCAATTAACGCCATCTACCGGTGACAGCAAAAGTCCAAGATACAAAAACACAAGTTCAGTTTGTAGAGCAAATAAGGCTCTTTTAAATGAGGTCAAACTTATTCAAATCGGTAAGGCCAACCGGGGGTAATCCTAGTTTATTTTAAAAAAACATTTGAACTGCCCCCACTACTTTATTTCACTAGATAGTAAAAAATGTGCAAGACTAAAAGTGTTAAAGAATGTGCAGGGAATAAAATTTAAAAATTTTCAATATCCCTTAATTAGTAAAAATATGAAGAAATTCTAAATTTTAACATTGATCCTGACTGTTACGCCCCCTTGCGGACATTTTACAAACTCCAAAATAATTTCCAGCATTTTCTCTTGGGCACTTTTACTTGAAATTTTTTTACCCGGGAGCAATATGACTACTGGTTTCTGAGATATAGCCGGCGGCCATTCTTAGTTGGCCACCCGGTACAATATGTAAGACGTTAATACTTTAAAAGTGACTATTACTGAGCTACTGTCGTTTTTTGATATAATTATGTTAGTTTTTGTATAAAAGTCAATTTTTTCAAATAGAACACCTTTGCCCGGTTGCACCGACCTCTGTTAAAGTAGTATTAGTTAATCTTGATTTACAAATGCTCGATTAGGCGTATTTTCGTTGCACCAACCGCGATTTGTCCTAACAGCGAATTACCTAACATGGGTTAACAAATTCGACGTTAGAGGTCGATTAAAGTTAATGTTAACCTAAAAATTTCTTGTAAAGTAACATTGGACGTTCGTGTTTTTGTTTATCTTGTGTCCAGTACTGTAAATAATTATAATAATCATATCTAGTGATAGTGATAATACAAATATTACATCAATTGTACACAAAATATGCATAGACATGTCATTTCAAAGAAATCATTGTAAAGTACCAGATATCTTTATTTTAAAAATGGTTTTCAAATTACTATAACGATATACCCTAATAAAACGCAGGTATGTTTGAAAATTCCCATGATAAATGTTCACAAATTTAAATCGTACTTAAAATGCATAGACCAATAACGGTATGAAACGTCAGACATTTTAATGACGTCAGATTCTTGCGCTGTCAAACGCTCTGCTAACTAATCTACGTCAACATTTCGTCAGTGCAACGAGAAAGAAATTTAATCCGGATGAACTCTTAACATAGCGTGAACTAACATATTGTAGGTTAACAAACTTAACAACGAATGTTAGTGCAACCGGGCACTTATATATTAGTTCATTTTTGAATTTCTTATTACGTCAGTTAGCTGGTCACAAATCACTTTACTTTACTGCTACCTCAGGAGTTCCACCTGGTAACAATCTAGGTCCCCTTTAACTATTTATGGATATGTTACTTCGAACATAGTTTTGTTTTATTTAAAATTAAACCAATGTTTACATATTTTTGTATTTTTTAACTCTTAAGTCCGATATTAAAAATTGCTAATCTTTGTTCTCGTTTTCCGCTAAATAAAACATCAAATTTATTTAATAATTGTTTACAATCCTTGCATAATTCCCTAACGCTCAATTAAGCAATCATTCGGTATATTGTGCGATCTTTTTCCAGATTTTTAAACTTAATTTAATTTCCCTCGGTTGATGATATAACCCTTTTTCCATTAACATGCACAGCACCTGATGCGAACGAATGCGATGCGCAAATTGATGTAGCGTTACTCAATTTTTATAAATTGGTAATGATGCCGTTACTGCTGGTGCCGCTAATATTCCTCCTGTCATTGACAAGGAAAGTGGCCGCCGTTTCTGTAGGCATGACCTATTTCGTTCAGAAACATTCAATTTGGAATATCATATTCATCGTTAATTTGTCAAAATGCACCAGTAAAAATTTACATACAAATACTGTGTTTGTAAAGCTTAATAAGATATTGGAAATATACCTACTTATTTTTATATAAGCGATCAAACAATCACATAAAAAGATAATGTTCAAATTCATAATCAAAATTACGAAAATACCCTTTTATTAAAAAATATTATAAATTCCAACATTAAGAGTGTCCATATGAAGTTATTATTATAAAAAAATTTAATTTACAATGAAAAATAACATTCAGTGTAATTTCCCATTACATTTTTAAATAAAGTAAATAAATCTATTTCCCACGGGGATACATCTTATGGTCATAAAGATGCGTTGAGGTATTAAATTTACAAATAGTATTATGTTAAAAATATTAAAAAACAATGTACATATATGTCTATTGTTTCTTGTTATAATCAATATAAAACTCTAACCACATTATAGATGAATAACGATTACAGAAACCGACACGGTTATGTATTATTACAATAGCAAAAGTATTTTATCTGAAAGAAAGAAATACTCACTTATACATAATTACACGAGAGCTTTCTTTTTTCCAGATAAATTTTCACTTTTTAACGAAAATTTTTGATGCTAGGTAACTGTACGGAACAAATTGCCTTTATCGAAGAGGCAATTTGTTGAGTTCAGTTACCATTTAGCAACTAAATTTGAGTTTAAAAATGGAAAATTTATTTGGAAATAAAAAGAAAGCTCGAATGTAATTCGATAAGATAATTTACTAAATGTGTAAACAATTACTGAAAAATTTATTACATAGAAATCATACTATTTAAAAATACAGTTATTAAAAACACAGTTCTTATATATTTTGTGAAGATTACTTACAATTAGTGTGCAAATTTTGTCATAACAACACTTCACAACGAACACTATGCTACCCTCTTGTATTTAAATTATAAATGGCCAAGGCCCTAAACAGATTCGGTACCCAAATTCCAAGAAGGTAGTAAAGTCAGACACCACCACGGTAATTAACCTTCTATTTTAATTTAGGAAGACGCTTGTCTATTAAATAATCACCAACTTATAACACTCAAGTCTTACCTCTTACTTCCCAGGGGCCGATGTTAAATATGGGAGTTAGCACCGCCTCCAGCTACAGTCAGAATTAGGGCGAGTTCGAACACAGTACTCGTCGAAGGTTAAGTTGTCAGGGCGCCTATCCGTTAAAATATGCTGAGCCCAACAGATATTCAGACCCCGGACCAGATCCAATGTAAAACTCCCCAGGTGATAAGAAAAATAAGACCAACACACACTCATTCAAACTTAACATACGGTTTATTGAAAACTATAATTTGGAACAAACAGTTCGTTTCAAATGTCGAACACAAAACCGGCTATTACTAACTAATCTTGTCCAACAAGATATTCAAAGGCACAAAACAATGAAATATGCGTCACAAAAGCGCAACTCAGTTGCCAGTAATAAGCTTCTGAAAGAATGAATAAAATCTTAAATGGTCACCCAAGGTGATCCACAACTTAAAATTATCAATGACGTACAATTACAAAATTTAAGAAATTCAAAATGGAGAACACATGAAACAACCTTAAAGTGAAAATAATAAACCGACAATATTCTTACCAAAAGCATACAGTTATAAGGCAACTTGCCGAAAGTCCCTCCAAAGTCGAACAGTTTGATCGTGATTTGCAACACGTCAACACCAAAATAAACCACTCTGTATACCAGAGGCAACCGACAATCTATTCGACATTAGAGTGCAGACTCTAAGTTATATGGTATCTAATACTATAAATATTAGCGCTAGTTAACTATGCTTTACATAAGAGAACGTGATTAAAATTAAATTCAATAATTTCTTACAAGATTGTACAAATATAAATTTAAATGGTTGACTAATTACACTAAATAACAAGCTATGAATTTACACAAGACAGATGTGAGGCTACAACGCCAATACACATCCAAAATTTGTTCAAGTTCTAAATGCAAAAATAAAAAGGCTACGTAATGTCTCCAAAAATGACAAAGTAACCTCCAAACTGGAGTCACTGTTATTAATAAACTACGTTAATTTAATAAATTCAAATTATAAAGGCTCACATGCCACAAGAAGTTAATTTAAGAAATTACGATGACTTATTTGATTAGCTAGGCCGGAAAATTGAAATTTACTGTACGAAGTACTCGAAATTGACATAAATTTTACCAAAACTGTTTGGCCAATAATTCCCACGTTATGGGTAATATCAGGAAAATTACACAGTCACAGTACCTTAAAGGAAAACCACATCCACAGCTACCATACACGATACCTTCTACGGATCCACACGTTGCAAGAAAAACTGCCTCACATATCTTCGGCTAACGACATCTCAGGAAAAATTAGCGTAGGAAGGCTACAGTATTTCATTAATCTGCACCTCAATTATGTCTTCACCGCAGGATACAGCAATTAATTCCCTTGGAACCGTAAAATTACCATGGGCACGTGGTTCTTAAACTTAATCCAACAAAAGTGCTCAAATGAAGTTCTATGCCATGCACTAACAGAGCAGCTAACAATTCTTAAGTCACGACAACAATATCCCCAACAGGATTATAAGTATAACGCCAATTCCATATTAAACCTCGAGAAATATTATACTATCCGCTTTTTACTAGCGATTAAACACGATATACTTAACAACCAAACATTTCTCAAGATGGTGACTAAAAAGATTGCATCTGCTCTGTGATGTCTTAATACTTCTTCTACGACAGTTAACGTTCAAGAGCAGGAATCCACTTGTCAACCAGCGATCCCAAGCGTAACACGAACATTTGAACTAATGACAGAGCGACCTAACCTGATATTTTAACATACGACAGAAACGCAGATTCAAATGACAATAGAAAAGTGGAAAATAATTATAATTAATTTGTTACATAACTCTAAGCCCAAAAAGAAACTCCAAAACTAAATTAGAAATAATTAAAACTACCCAACTATTAAATAAAACATCGTACGCCATCTACCCGCCAACACATGTATACGTTACACACATGAGATAAGGCAGACCGCTCGACAGTAGGAGTCTTATGAAATCCTTCACTAGGTGGCAGAAGGAGTCAGAATGATGATTTATTTAACCACGATAATTTAAGTATCCAACGATAAAACTAAATAATCAATTAAGAGATAAAATACAACAATATAATTGTAACAACTATGATGATAAAGTAAGCAAATTTATGTCGGATCAACCAAAGATAGTACGCAAAGCTTACGGTTGCGACGACTTTGACATTTCATTTTGACAGTGGGTTTGTTGAGTTTATGACATAACGAGAAAACACAAGTTGTTGCCAACCAAAGGTAAACAACTTTTTTGCCGATATAAAAGTTAAAGTAAACTTTTATCGCTGTCAAAGTGACAAAACAATTCTGACTTGTGGGTTTTTTACACATGCATTAAATTATCTTAATAATAGATTAATTTAATGTATTTTTGCGGGAATACTACCCTATATTTCAGTCAACATAATATATTATCAGTTTGAATATACATATTCTCGAAATTAATGTTTCATTAGAAATAAAAAGTGAATTGAAGTAATAATCTAATTATATCAGTACAATTCTATTTCATTTTTGTGCCAATAATAAAGAATATTCGTTCAAAAATACGTATTTTCAAACCTTTATTTGAATTGAGATAAAACAGTCTTGGCTCAAGTGAATGCAATGAGTAAATATATTTCGCAAACCAAAACTAAATTTACTTCCCTATATACAAAATAGAGAATGTCTTGATTTGAAACAGATTTACTCGACTCAAAATAATACTTTTTAGCGTATATAGTAAATTTAAAACAATTAATGAAAATGAATATTTTAATTTTACAATCTGCATCAATACTGCAGCGATACACATTATTTAATCTGGATTTGATAAGTTCCTAAGAACGCTTTCAAACATAATAATAATAATAATAACCCTGTTCTTCAAGTTGGCCCTCTACGATAGATGGCAGCACTTACGAGTATCAGCATGGTTAACTGGATCTTTTTATCGCTGCGCACTATCAAGGCCGTTACATAATGGGCTTGAAACTGGTTCTGCCAACCTACAAATTCTGTGTTTTGTCTGGCGCCATCTATCAAAATCATTATAAACTATTTGTATATTCGCGAAGTACATTTAATCACATGCTAAAAATATGCAATATGATTGGATAATACTGAAGTCAGATAATTTATTACTTAGACATTTGACTTCCGCTGATACAGCAAATATTCAGCCATTTCACTTTATGTGTAGGGGAGAGTGGGGTACATTCGGCACTGGGGTAGATTCGTCATATTATAAAAGAAGAACTATTTTTTAAACTTTCCGCCAAAATCGTCAAGAAATCTCTTCCGTCAATCCTCCGTTTTGTATGTATAACGTATTGATGATGCCAGTTGTGTATTAGGTATTCTTAGTGAATATTAAGTGTTATGCGACTAAACAAGGTAAGTTTTTTACAATTCTGCACTGCAAAACTATTATATTTATAATAGAAATAAATGCACTGCGATTTAGCCGTATATTACAATAATGCGCCTAAAAACAAAATCAGGTCCCACCTAACCTCAACTTAGGCATGTTTTATGTGGGTATTATGGATAGTAATAATTGTACATGTGGGGTACATTCGGCAGGCAGTAGTGGGGCAGATTCGTCATACTGCCGAATCTACCCCGTGCTTTATCTAGCTAGGCACTTCATATTGTAATATAGCTGTAGTTTTATTACAATAAGTTTAAGACTAATTTATGTTTGCAGATGCCACGCACATACATAAAAAAAACAGATCGCGTCAGCATTAATGAAAATATAATGAATTCGGCCATACGAGAATGTCTCGCGGGACGATTAAAAGTCAAGGAAGCAGCTAGGCAATATGGCCTTAAAAGAACTACCCTACAATCTAGAATTATTAAGAGAAAGAGGTTGTTAGACGAAGTTCCTAGGAATTATGATGATTCGGGAAATGAAAGTGAAGATGATGGCCCCAAATACAATAGCAAATACACTGCAAAACAAGTATTTACTAAAGAGCAAGAACTGGAACTTAGCGCATACATAAAAAATTCATCAAACTTACACTACGGATTATCATACAAGCAAATTAGAATTTTGGCATTTGAATTTGCAAAATCACTTCCCAATTGTAAGATGCCTGAGAATTGGGAAAAAAATAAGATGGCAGGTATGTATTTTCTTTTACATTTGTTTTAACAAACATGTTTTATTCCTTACTTCCTTTGTAGGACCAGACTGGCTATATAGTTACATGAAGAGGCATCAAGATCTTTCGTTGCGAAAACCAGAGAGCACTAGTTTGAGTCGTTCAATCGCATTCAATAAACCTGTAGTGGATGACTTCTTTAGAAAATATGCTTCTGTCCTGGAAAAGTACAAATTTCGTGCCGAACAAGTGTGGAATTTGGATGAAACAGGGATCACAACTGTTGCAAGGCCTGTGAAAGTGGTCACCACAAAAGGGAAGAAGCAAGTAGGTCAAATTTCTTCAGCAGAAAGGGGCTCGCTGGTCACGTTTGTAGGGATCGTTAACGGTGTTGGCGCGATGGTTCCTCCTGTTTTCGTATTTCCTAGGATTCGTAATCCCTCTGAATATTTATCAGAAGGGTCGCCTGTAGGATCTATTGCACTAGGAAATAAGTCCGGTTGGATGACCGTAGAATTATTTCCAAAAGTTTTGGAACACATCGTGAATATTACTCGCTGTTCTGTAGAAAAAAAAAATTGCTGCTGATAGATAATCACGAATCTCATGTGTCAGTTGAAGCAATAAGGTATTGTAAAGCCAACGGGATAGTTTTACTTTCTTTCCCACCTCATACGACGCATCGGCTCCAGCCTTTAGACGTGGGAGTTTATGGCCCCTTCAAAACACACCTGGCTACTGCATTTAACGATTGGATGTTAGCACATCCAGGTCAGGCCATAACCATAAGAAATATAGGATATTTGGCAAACAAGGCGTACGAAACTGCATTTTCTTTCAAAAATATTACTCACGCGTTTAAAAACACTGGATTATGGCCAATCAACAGGCTAATATTTTCAGATGAAGATTTTGTGGCGAGTAGTGTTACAGATAGGCCTTTAATTCCAGATGAAGCTTTACGAAGACCTCCACTTGATGATAACAATCCTGCCGCCCTTGAAAATAATGACACACATGGGGATGTTTTACCAATTGATGTTAATAATGAGAATCTAAATTCACAAGATGGTACTGCTCAGGACGTTTTACAGTTAGAGCAACCTTCAACTTCCGGTCTCAGTCTGGAGAAACTGGTTCCTTATCCCAAAGCTGCCATCAGTAAACCAAGAAATAGTAAAAGAAAATCAAAATCGACAATTTACACGGACACTCCTGAATTACTGATAAGAGAAAATATAGAATTAGAGAAAAAAAGAAAGCTAGAAGTTAAGAAGCAACCGACGGTGAAAAGAAATATATTTGACAACGTGAAAAAAAGGCAGAAAATTGAGGAAGACGAAAGTCAGTCAAGCGATTCTGATATCTCATTGGACGATGTTAAATCCAGCAGCAGTGACGATTTTGAAGAACTGGAAACTGCTTCCGAAAGTGAGCTTGAAATTGGCAATTATGTTCTCGTTAAATTTTGTACAAACTCTGGAGCAGTAATTCATTATGCAGGTCGCATTGAACAAATAAATTCCCCTACGTACACAATTAGGTTTATGAGAAGAAGAGGATTTACTCAAAAAATTTTTTTCCCACCGGTAGAAGACAGAAGTGACATTAATATTGCGGACATTGTAGCCAAACTTCAAACTGTATCTCAAACTGGTACTGCAAGAACTTCTTCCATGTTTACTTTTAGTTATAACTTTGGTTCATTCATTGTTAAATGATTATTATTAATTTCCAACTTAAATATATCAGTTAAATAACATTGAGTTTATAGTGGTTTCACGGGACGAATCTACCCCACACCTTGGCCGAAAGTACCCCACCAACGGGGTACTTTCGTCACTTTTCCACATTTTGAAAAAATGCAAATAATCATGTAAAATAAGCAATATAGACGGACAAGGTTTTGTGCAATTTTTTCTTAGTCTATGTAGATGTGAACTATAAGTAAAAATTCATTTTATAAAAATGAATGTCCATTTTACGATTTTTTTAATAAAAAAAGGGTCGAATGTACCCCACTCTCCCCTACTACATATTTATCATAATATATTCTGGAAATTACGACGTGTACTAATAGAAGCTTTTTTTTAAATTTTACAAACTAATATAGTGCTTGTTTAAAAATACATATTGTTATCGTCTTAAATAAGCGACCAAAGAATCTATTACATATACATATTTAGTTTCAATATATGCAATAATACTGGGTACGTGCCTTTTAAAACAGGAAATTTATTTGCTTTACCTGAATTAGTTGATGTTCAATTGTTTCTTCGATTTTGACACATTATTAAAAAAAATAACCCAATAACCTTCTTATATGTCATTTTTTAATAATTGAAGTCCGCCGACACGATCATTTTTAATGTACACTTTTTTATCAATTTTGAAATTTTATTTACAATATTAGTACTTGCACATAGTATTATTATTGCAATAGAAAGCTAATGGTTGCTATTAGCTAGCGCTATTATAGTCCAAGCGCATCATATTAAAAATAAAACGAAAGAAAAAACTGTACTTAAAGGCAATCATAGCATTGTATTGTTGGCTTTAGTCGACAGTAGATATAGATTTATTTACGTGAATGTGGGGTGTAATGGTAGAATAAGTGATGGTGGAGTGGAAAGCAATTTACTTAACTTTCCATCCTCTTTATGTCTACCACAAACACCACATCTTTGCCATGTGTGATTCTTGGTGATGATGCATTTCCACTGCTCATATCCCAATCGTGGTTTGACACATGAACAAAAGACCATCAATAACAGGCTATCACTTGCACGTCGTGTGGTCCCAAATGCTTTTGGGATATTAGCTAATCGTCTTAGAGTGCTGTTAAACCCTATTAATTTAAGGCCAACTATGTTGGTAGATATTACAATAGCATGTGTGTAATACTACACAATTTTCTAGCCACCCAAAATGAACATTATTCGGACTATAGTTCCGAAGATTTTGGTGGCAAGTTGCTTCCTCTGTCTCAACAAGATTGCAACAGATCCTGCAATGAAGCACGTGCAATTAGGGAAAAGTTCAAATTTTTCTTTTTTTTTTGTTCGGGCATATCTTTTTCAAGGTTTTCGATTTTCTCGAAGGCTTTCTGTCGATCATGTTTGTTTCTATACTGTAATGATTTTATAGTATAAAAACAAGGTCTATCTTTATATAAATCTATCAACTCCTCCACCTGTTCATGACCCTATGACATTCTGGCACAAAAACAATACATTTATCTTAATTAAAAAGCATACCCAGTACCTGCTAAAGTTAATAATACCTTAACTCCTGAAGGCAAATTGTCTTTGTTTTAATTTCTTCTTATCGCTCGTTGGAAGTAGATAAACTTTGTACGTTGTACCAATACAAGCTGTCATAGTTGTAACTAATTTCAAGAGAAATGCATTGGAGTTTTGCGCAGAAAAATGATGAAAAAATAGAACATTTCCTATTTATTTAATGTATTTAATGAATGGAAAAAAAATATTTTTTTTATGTGATTCATTTTTTCATTACTTCAAAAATTGATAGAAGAGTGTACATTAAAAATGATCATGTCAGGCGGGTTTAATACAATAGCCGAGATATTTGCTGTGACACATAAAATCTGATACAGTGTATAGAGAGTACTATGTTCAAAAAATTTCGATTTTTTTAAAAATTAATATGTCTTTACTTAAATTATTTATATTCCATCTTAAATTAACTACAGATAAAACGTCTATATAACTCTACTATTTAATAGGTTTTATTCTCTCTATACATAATGGTAATTAATTTACACTACTGTTGATTGTGTTAATCCTTTTTGAAAATATTCCGCTCACATATCATTCTACAATAATCAAAATCATTCCTTCTCTCGGAAATTCTAATGACCCATAGTCATTCCACATGTGTCATAACGGTTCCTCGACTATCGCCGGATAAATTACAAGAGCCGGGCCTGTCTACTTTTTTCTTTGTCCGTTACGGTATTTTTAGCATCACATTTACAGTTCCAATAGTTTCTCAGCATTCGGACTTTGCGGAGAGAAAAAAACGAACACGTATGAATGCATCTATGTGTAAAATGCAGCCGGCCACGTACTGCACGTTCGCCGAACGAGATTATAAAAAAGAAAATAACTGACAGTCAAGCGATGCAGTGGAAATGCAATTTCTTTTTGCGACACTAGCAAAAGTCCATACCATATATATGTATCCACCACACGTATATACACCGCGCTGCATGAGTTTAATTTCACTGATTGGTGAGAATTAAAGTTACAAATACATAGTGAATATGCACACTTTTTTAGTTGGTAGGTAGATGGCGCCATGTGGAATTTAAGACATGGTCAGTTGGATCTCACTATCGCTGCGCGCTATCAAGGGTAACATAATGGGTTTTTGCTGATTCTGCTAAACAAAAAATGCCATCCCCTATCTAGCGCCATCTATCCAAAGCATTATAAACTATTTGTTTAACCGCGTGCTAAAAATACGCAATATGAATCATCAGTTTACACTAATTTATGACGGAGTTATTGACATTTGAGATTTATTTGACATTTGTCTTGTATATTTTACGACTTGTTTTTTTACTTAAATTCTACCGATACTACAAATATCCCGCCTTTTCATTTGTCTTACATATATACTACAATATATTTTGGAAGTTACGGCAATAAAAATTATATCTAGTTTTTCCATAATGTCAAAACGCAAGTGATTCTCAAGACATTTCAAAAAATGAGAATTTATTATCTGAAATGTAGGATAAGGAAAATTCTTGGTAAATAGCTACAATTTTGCATTTTTAGTTTAAAATTAGAAAGATTTTAATATTTGTAAACGTGCAAAAAGAATATTTTTAAATTCTAATTCTGGCAATTTCTTGGTCACTAATATTAACAATAAGTTTGAATATGTGAACTCTAACATATTTGACGGCGGACTTAATACACTTTGAAAGAGCATATCAGAAAAGAAGTTTTGTAATTAGACTTGTATCTGCTGGATAGATAAAGATGATATAACTATTACCAAAATGCTGTAATTATTATCAATAATCCCCTTATTATCATCGTAAGTTGAACAGTGTAAACAAGAAAATAATTAGTGTTGAAGCATATATTGTTCTGTCCTGAAATCTGTGCATAGTAATTCAAGAGATTTGATATATACAGCATTAAAATATGTCACTCTAAGTAACAAAATTAGCAAATTGTAATAGTGTCAACGTACGAAGAAAAAATCAGTTTAGATAATATTACATTTTTAGCCTATTTTAATTGGATTTATTCTGAATTTCTTTTAATAAATATATGTATTTTATTATATGAATATCAATTTCTTGTAATATTTAAGTATACTGTGCAACAAAGTTAGGGTTTTATTATGTAATTCAGTGCAGATGCTGTAGAAGATGTGTTTTCACATGTTAGGCTTACAGGAGGTGGAAATGATGCTACCGATACCAAAGCAGCTCAATTTGCTCTGAGGCATATACATATATATACCTATATTGAAATAGGGAACAAATATGAGTGATTGGCACTGTATATTATTGATAAAATTTGAAGGATTATTTTATTTTACTAATTTATTTATTGACTGTTAAAGAAAAATATATAAACTAAAAAGAACAGTTGTGTATACTTAAAATATTTTTTGATTATTGTAAAGTTGTGTGCATTCATATAGTAGATATTTCTTGAAGGAATGGTAGTGGATCAGGTTCTTTGTTGCCTCAATTTTCATTAAATTCTGAAAATGGAGATTTAAAATTTATTATTTTTGTTAAAATGTGGTTTATAATTTTGTAAAACTTGTCTAATTAACAATATTGCTAAGTAAAGTAAATTAATGCTGAATATTGAAATATGAAGGAAATAAATTGGTAAATAATTACGCGGGTAAAGTTTGAATAAGCGGATCTGTCAAAATTGACATTTACATAAAATTGTGTTAGTAAAGTATTTTGAAGTACAAAGTATTAGTAATTCATTATTATAAAATAATAGAGATTTAATATAGAAGGTTTACTGAAATTTGGAAGCTCTGAAATTAATCAATAAATTTTTTAAAAAACTGTTTTGAACAAGAAGTATGAGAAAAGGAATTTTATTGGAGGTAATTATAAAATGAAAATGTTGTCTGGGTGATGAAACAAAACAAGTGGAATTGAAAAATAATTTTTCAAAAGAGGTGCGTGTAATTTTCGGAAAATTAAAGTTTGATTCCGAAAATTGTACATTAAAATCACGAAAACCGCGAAAGTTGGTGCGAAAAGTGTTTATTTCAGCATTGGAAATACTAATTTGACGTTAGAATAAAAAATATTTGTAGAGGAGCAGAAAATAATAGAATAATTTTATTACTATTGAAATTGATTATATTCTATGGTATAAGAAGTAAATTTTAGAAGAAAAGGAAATAGCAAAATAAAAAAAAACTTACCAAACAAGAACAAAGTCCAAGCGGAGTATTTAATTCATCAGTTGTACGTGAGGTCTAAGCGGATTTCCAGTTATCAAAAGGTCCAAATTATTTTATAATAACGAGAAATTCCTACCAGTCAGAATCATACGTGCAGTCCAAAGTCCCAGTTCCAGGGTTAGTCGTGATGTTAAAAAAGATGCAGATGTATTAATAAATCCAGAAGATATCCTGTTATTTACGAGGTCACCACAAGATACATCCTGTTTGTCGAACCCGTAGAAGTCCTAGATCCAGGTAGATAACGAGTATATTTAAACAAGCCGAATTTCTTACTAGTAGAGAACCAGAGGATCATGCCAGGCACATAACGAGTCCAGGAAGGCTGTTCATCCGTACGAAGAAGATACACAAATTTTTTTACATTAATTATATTTATAATTAATTATAATTATAATTTGAAATTAAATGATTTTCATCGAGCAAAGTACATTAAAATGATTAAGATATACTGAATATTATAAAGAGGATTATATGAATATACTATGTAAAGGTTTTAAATCTCTATTTAAATCAGAAATTTCAGAATATGTACATTTAGTAAATTTGCATAACTTTGGTACTAAAATATACCTACTTACGTATTTGAACATTTGATCGTTAAGACTTATTATAAATAATTGGATTTGTGTATACAAATGAATGCTAAATTGAAAGATTTATATTGAATTAATTCTCATACATACCTTATCGAGTAGATAAGCTTCAGGGTAATCCTTCATATGTCAATAATAGTGCAGGTAATATTAGACAGGTTAAATAGTTTTTGTAAACGTCTTGAAAATATGTTGGTTATTTATTTGAATCATATTTTACACAGATATTGCCATTAAACGATTATTATATTGATATTCTTCTTTTATTTGGTAAAGTAGAAACTTGGTACTAGACATTTTCATATTATAAATAGAAATTTGATAAGTCAATAACCTAAAAGAGAAACAAAATAACATAGCATTTATAAGTTTAATTTTGACGGAAAAAGTATACATACCTTACAATTGTATTCCAATTAGAGGAATAATTCAGTAGAAGAAGTCATCACGTATTCACAAGGAATAATTTTAGCAGGATCATTTGATGAGGTTAGGATGTTATTTTTACCTATCATTTTATAACGGCAAATGCCATTGCTTACATCGTTATTAAAATTAATGTACTGCAAGTACTGTGTAGTCAAAATCAAGACTGGTTTCATTTGACGAAATTTAACAACAGTAAAGAAGTGAATATTTAGTAACTATTTGAATTTGTTTGGAGATAAATTATTATATCAAAATTTTTTAAGAAGGAAAGTATTATAGTAAATTAATTGGATAAATATAAAAACTGAGAAAGTGTTTGGGCATATTAAAATAAAATACTTATCTTTGAGCAATTGAAATCACATATTATAGTGTACAGAAATATTATATTCTATATACTGAGTGTTACATAAATATTAGCATATTATTAACAGATGTTCTGTTTAGTAAAATTTGAATGACTAGGTAAGAGAGGAGATATTATAGGAAAAACGTATAACAAGATTTGAATTATTTTGGTTTATATTTATTTATAAGTATTTATAGTTATAATATCATCCCTCCCTAGTGCAATATATTCCCTAGCAGCATTTTTTGAATTTCGCAGGTGTTTTAAGTTGACTACGAAGACAATCGAATAGAATACAGGTAGGCTAATTCACATTTTATTGCGAAATTACTAGATAAACCGTGTACCCAAGTGGAAGATTGGTCAAAAAATAGACTTAGAAACATTTATTCATAAAATTACATTTCTATTCACTAATTTTGCAGTGAAATTATCAGCGTGTACGCCTCTATATGTTATTTTATTGCGTCCAGTAAACACCCGCCAAATTCGAAAAATGCTGCTAGGGTTGCGACGTGGAATAGTAAATGCTTCAACATCTTCAAATACAGTTAAAAGTGTAAACTATTGTGATGATGAAAATTTTCGAACTCGAGATGTTTGCAGATGTCCACGTTTTGAAGACCTCTATCACACATCTCTCTCTCTTTCTCTTTCTCTTTCTCTCTCTCTCCCTCTCTCTCTCTCTCTTTCTCTCTCTCTCTCCCTCTCTCTCTCTCTCTTTCTCTCTTTCTCTCTCTCTCTCCCTCTCGCTATGTATGTCTGTCTGTGATAACGGCCAAACGGCCAAAAGTATCAATTCTATATATTATGTTTATGAGTATAATTTTCTTATTGAGATCTGATTAGATTTTCAGCTGGTAGCCCGAAAGTATTAGTTTAATTCAGTAAAAAAAATAAAATTTACTAATATCTCGTCAACTACTAAGCTTAGCTAATTTTCTAAAGAATAAAAATGTATTAAACAGCGAATTTTAAAAAGATTTTATAAGAAATATTTTTTGGAATTCCTACCGGAAGTAGGTCTTTTTGCCTTATGCTTATGCCTTATCTGTGTAGAATGCATAATTTGGGAGATATTTTCCCCAAATTATGCATTCTACACAGATTTATCTCAAGTACAGAAGTATTTAGAGCTCGGGGTTGAAACAATTTTTGTTTAAAAAAAATTCCAAAATTTGGAACGGAAGTACACATTTACTCTTAACGAATAGCAGTTTTTTACGAATATCTCGCAAATTATGCATTCTATACATACAGATATACTGTATGTATGAAAGTATTTAGAGCTAGATTTGAAACAATCTTTGTATAACAGATATTTTAAAATTCGGACCGAAAGTAATACATATTCCTATTCTTATCAAATTGCAGTTTTTTTGCAAATATCTCGTAAATTTTGTATTCAATACAGATTTATAAATAACCCAAAAGTATTTAGACTTCAAGTTGAACAATTTTTACACATAAAAAAACTAAAAATTCGGACCAGAAGTAACACTTTTACTCTTATTGAATAGCAGTTTTTTTGCAAATATTTCTTAAATTATGTTGCTATAGAGATTTTAGATGATAAAGGTACTTTGAACTGGATTTGGTATAATTTCTGCATAAAAAAATTTCAAAATCGGAACGGAAGTAACACTTTCACTCAAAGGTTTATTTTATTAAATACAGAATTTAAAGTTTAATTTGGAGCAACTTTTGTATTACACATTTCGGAACGCACATGATATAAGAAAGTTGTGCGGTGCCCACCTCAAATTATTATTCCTGAAATTACGCAACTAAATTTCCAGTACTTTTTTAATTTTATTTCGTTCTATTTAATTATTTTGATATTATTAATATCAATTATTGTAAAATTAATTTTTATTGAAAGTTTAAATAATTACACTTTATTTAAACTTTCAATAAAAATTGAAAAATCTCATTAGTTTTAAAGGACGATATTTTGAGGTTAATAGAATCAATTTCAATAGTGTAAATCGATGTTATGTTTCGATATTATGTTGGCCATGTTTAAGAAAGATGAAAACAATGTTATTAAAATGCAGTCAGTCTATGTGTATTATCTGTGTACATATATGTTAAGTTATAATATTGCAATACTATTCAAATAAATTTTTAAATACAACACTCATTTAACGATTAAAACAGAAATATCCAATTGGTCCTTCGAGCCGGATTTGAATCAGCGATATATAGACCAACGGCTTGATTTATTGTTTTTTTTTGATTACTTCGATAAAGATAGAAAAAAGACCTATGTTTTTTATATTGATGTTCGACTAACAAAAGGATATGCTCTATCAAGTGGATAATGTTTAGTTTTACTTCGAAAAAATGCACTATATTAACCTTCACAAACAATATGAGATTAACCATGGGTACAACACGCATCGATGTACTGCATTACATTTATGTACTCCGCAAACTGCGTAGGCCGCTGTAAAAAGAAGAATTACTTGTTCTTTTCAGTATTTTTTTGGCGTATTTACATGCTTTTCATTACGAAATATAGTCACTATTATGATTATATTAATGTAGAATATTATATTTTAATACTTCTCTTTTATTCCTTTATTTGAAAGTTACGGAAGGTAGTGTATATTATACTACTCATTTGGCGTAAGGTTTGTATGTATTATTCGCCAGTGGCTAGTTAATATTCCCAATAATAGCGATGTTACGGTTATCTTTTCCTTTTAGTAACGTTAAAAGCGACGCGTTAAGGCATGCGATAACGGTTTACGAACACGTAGGTAACTATTAATGGTGGCGTACCGCGCCTTCTTTCTTTTTATTCTTCTTTTTTTTCTCCACTTATTTCGTACTGCTTTTTTTGTTGTCCTTCGCCGTCCCACCAATACGCTCAATCAATCCGAATGCGATTCGAAATGATGTGATGTGAGTGATGTTTTATTGACGTCTATTTTTTTCTCTTCTTGTTACAGAACAGCATTATGTCGCAGCCGATTCCAACAGTTCGACTACCACGAAAACGTTCATCCCGTGTAAGGTTTGCGGTGACAAGGCTTCGGGGTACCATTATGGGGTAACTTCATGCGAGGGTTGCAAGGTAATTTGATAATGCGTATGTTTATTTTGTAATTTATTTCTGGTGAGCGAATATAGTGGTTAAGTTTGCGATTTTTTTTATTAAATCAACGAATCGACTTTTGGGAAACATGGAACGGATTCCACATATTACTACCGCTGGCGTTTATATTCCTTAATTAAGAGGAGCGTTTAACCATCGAAAACTATGGCCGTAAGGCATCGCCGTTTTGCATTTTTTACATGTATTTTGTAATTTTAGACTCTCAAATTTAGGTTAGCGATGCGGAAGGCATAGTTCAGCTTTTGTATTAATTTATTTTCTTAAAAAACTTATGTGCTTTAGAAGTAGCCACAAAAATGCATACATTTGATTAATGTCTACTAAATAAGGCTGGTACACAAAAGAAAAAAAAACGATCTCTACGCGCCAGCTGCACATTTGATGAACGATATAAAAAATAATCAAATTTATATAATTATATTTGAAGATAAAAACTTTAAAATAGTAAATATTTTCACACACATTTCACGCGAGTGTTTTTCGAAGCGATCATATCGTCTATCCCCCACTTTAGGATATTTCTACCGGGCCTAGCGAAGACACAAATCTATCGGAATCGGTCGGGTATTGCAGACTTGAATCCGAACGACATCGACAGTTTTATAATTAAAAGGAAATGCCATATATACCTATAATATTAATTAATAACTTTTTAACCAAAGTTTGTATGACATTTGTGTTTATTTTAATAGTTATTTACAAACCAAGTGCGGGAAGACTATTTTCCTGCATGAGCGCACTTTGAAAGTACGAGCGACCGCAGGAAGCGAGTGCTTTTAATTGCGCGAATGCGTGGAAGTTGTCTTCACGCAAGTGGTTTGTAAAATATTTTTTGTACGAACATTAAATTAAAAAAAACATTATTGATTAATGTCTGTGAAGTCTTCCTGTTTTGAAAGACTTGTATCGTTTCTCTTTCACTTGTATCTTCTTTCTTTAGAAGTAGTAAAGAATAACTCATCACTGAATTTACGTTATACGTGGTTATTCACAAATGAAATAACACTACACTGTTATATACAACTTTATTTACAACTAAATAAAATAACAATGCGAATAAATGTGGGCTCCTTGCATTGGGCAAGTTGAACCGTACATGATAGCTAACTGCTAACAAGTTGAGTTTCGTTGATAAACTGTTTTCAATTTTCTGTTACAAACAAATCCAGTATTTAGAGTGGGATGGTAAGTTTACAAAACCGTACCTCCTCTATTGTTGTCTGGAAAAACCGAACATTAATGGGTGGTAAGTTTCATTAAAGGTTTTCGGAAGGAGCAAATAGCAATACAATTATCTAATATAAATATATGAGCCCTGCCGTGCGTTTACGGGTTTCTTCAATTACAGAATATCTATAATTCTGAAATCCGGCAAATGTTTATGTATTTTTTTACAACGGCATGATGCTAATAAAAGCAAAAAAATAAATGCTAATTTAGACAAAGCATTTTACCGATTTTCTAGAACGGACAATAGAGGGGTTTCTAAGAAAGAGATTACATTGGGAGACTGATGTCCCTCTTGGTCTTTCCAGATTTAATTATAAATATACATTATTTTACGATTATGAAGTAATAAAATGACTGTAAGCACTTATACAGAGAAATATACATGTTCTAATTAATTGCCAAATAAAGCAAATTGAGGTTAAAACTAAACATATATACGTTTTACATAGAACAGAGAATATTACTTTATAAAAAAGAATAAAAGAAAGATAATAATAATAAATGCCCTTTTGCATAAGTGCATATTCTAATGCATAATTAAGTCATTTTCAGTTTTATCTGCATATTTCCCAGTTAATTTTTTTTTAAACATAATGTAATGGGTCCGAAAAATAATAAGCAATTCATTCAAGGCCTAGACATAAATCATCATCCAATAAATTTTGACCACTCATAAATAGTTGTTTAAGATTAACTTTATTTTATTAAAAAATAATTAACTTTGATAAATATAGAATGTGCGATATCACACAATGACAGTTATTAAGATTAATAATTTGATTTGTAAACTCACATACAATTTACCAAGGTAGATGTGATTAAAGAAAACTATGAAAAATTCCATCAAAATTGAAAGCTGCCTCAGCCATGAATATAAATAGTACGGAAAAGAACATTTTCACCTTCAAAATTCAATAGTTTCGTATGCTTCGAAATATTTCAAAAAACAATTTGCAACATGTTTTGGTATAATATAATTTTAAAATTAAATTTTGCTAGTAATAATATTTACTTTCAGAGCTCACTTGCAATAGGATAAGCCTACCTTCTGGCGTACCTTACATTGTAACGAGGCTAGCGCTACGCACCCATTGCATATTATTACTTCAAAGTTTGACTTCCAGATATTACTTTTTAATGGCGTAAGTGAAATTTAATACTGTTGGTATTTAAAACGGGAATAGGTTTAACGCAGGCACATTTCGAAAAAAATAACTATTACTTATATTTTTAGATTTCAAAAGAGTAAATATCTGTTCTAACCTATACATTTACAAACACCAGACATCTGTACTCCTTCATTTACATTTATGTTTCTTCACATTCAACATTCATGCTTAAAACCTGCTATATATAAATTGATTAAATACCATAAATCCACTGTCTGTTTACCAATCTACCAGTTCTAAAATAACTTTCAACAATAAAAACTTCGTATTGTACTTCTAACATGACAATAACTAATCTACGTAATTAATAACACAACTTTTCAGTAAATTGACTTAACTATGACATTTGTCAAAATGCAAAACGTTGCTGTTCCACATTGTTCCCAAAATAATATTGAAATCATAGGCTACTCTAAATGAAAATTTAAATGAAGGCATGGTATATGGCCACCACTATACCGCTTTGTGTTATATTTTTATTTGTACAGTCTAGACATGAGAAAAGGATAATAACACTTTTTATAGGTAAAATTGACTTTTAAACAAACATAGGTATCACAACTTAAACAATTAATTTATTACTAAATACAAGCATACCAATACGCAATGAATAAACGCTATAAAGCAAATAACTTATTTCTCTTACGGAAGATCATTGAAAATCTAGTGATATCTTCTGTCAAGATGATGATAGGTCAAGTTTCATTTACGTACTTATTCATGAGATTAATATTATCCATTTGGAATCTTCAGATTAAAGAAAATCACAGTACCTATATATCAATTATTGATGGTTTTTTTTATTAAATAATGTATTTCAATAGTAAACATATATACATTATAAGTCCAGGTATATATTGACACACATTCATTAATACTTCCCTACATACTTTTCTGCTCAGTTATGTGGCGCCATCTACGTACAGAATAGCAAAGTCTTTCCACTCTTTCCTATTATGTAATTTAGGTCAATTGATGTTACGATACATTAAAGGTATGGTAAAATGTCGATTTAATAATGAGGTACGTTATGCAATTTATAACACGATAAATGAAGTACAATTTATTGTTAAATGAATATGATTGAAATCTAATGTTATTAAATTGAAATTTCATGTACGAAATTTTCAACGTCGTCTCCAGTATAGTTACAGTTAAAACATGAATCTGTTGAGAATGAGATTCTCCACTGATGATGTTATTGAATATGGTTTAATATAACAATTGACGTGATTAACATAACTTTTATATAGATTGTTTATGAAGAACTTATTATACACAAATGTTAAAAATAAGTTGTAAATTAATAGAATGGCCTGTATTAATATCATTGAAATTCGATTTACTCTTTCGAATTTTTAGGATGAAGTTTTCTTAGAACATATTTTTCAGATCTACTATGAGGATGACAACAAACCGTAATAAACATGTTGCCTATTTTATAAAAAGTTTGATGTATCGTTTATTTCAAAAATCTAATCTACTTAGTCACTATTTGAACTTCTTACGTACATTAGTGATTGACATAATTATCACTGCACGCCCACTATACATCATGCGTCAACAGATGTACTTCAATTTATATAGACCAAAAATAAACAAACTTTCGATTAGTTTTCTGCTATACCGACAATTTTAAAATCCAAAAATTGCTGTTTTACGTTGGATTAATTCATCATTTTTTGTTTAATTGAACTTTGTGTATGGCATAAATAAAATTAACCAAATTAACAAACTTAAGATAGTTGAAATTAAAAATTTTGGTAAAATATATTTTGCAATTTGTTTAATTTTTTTTTTGCTGCCTTCACGTACTATTCTAAAACATGTTTCGAAGAGTACTTATTCTTTATTAATTCAGTTACTTTAAACATAAAAAAAAGTATAACTTATTTTGGACGTTCTCAGCTTCCAGTCTTGAGGTCAAACTTCAATTATTATAAGTATAAACAAAGTAGTTTCATAAAAAAAAACTTTTAACAAAAAGGTCGTATGTTGTAAATATTAATTTATAATATTATTTTAATTTTGTAATAGAATAATATTAAGATTGTTTAATGCACATTTCATTATAAATTATTCTTGAATGTTATAATTTTTGTTTCTTATGCTAACGTAAATATCACTTCAATCCTTATTCTCGACTAGTGCAAATTTAACCTTGACGAATGACATGAACAATTTATAATTATTACTTTGAAACTGGACATATTCAAAAATTATATTAATATGCCAAGGTAATTGAGCATTTTTCGGTGTAGTATTGTCTTGTACATTATTGTAAAAAGAACACGCATAATAAACAACTATGTTTAAAGTGCATAAACACGAATTTACAACCTTGGTAACGACATTGAATGATGTTTCATATATTTCGTTTAATGTTGCCAAAAAAAATTGTTTTATCAAGTACACTTAAAGTGAAAAATATGTCCAGACAACTAAGAGTTATTTAAATAGCAGGAATATTACCTAAACTTTATAAAGAATTGTCTAAATCACTACTGGGAACGTATACTATTATGGTGTTATGGCATATACTTAAACAAAATTTACCTTTTTAATTAAAAAATAAGTTAATAATAAAAAAATTACGCATTTCAAAATATACATACTTATACAGGCTGATCTATAAATCCCTAGTACAACAAAAAAAAAACGATTTTTTACTGCTTAAGACAGAATTATGGGTAGTTTAATAATTAATTAATACACAGTTTTATGCATGTAATGTGACGTTTTGATTGTGTGTTTACAATCTTCATCAGACCTTTAATAAAAGAAATAAATTTGTGTATCTTTATTTATGAACTCCACCGAAGCTGAGGAAAACAGTCCTCCCGTAGCAATCCAGATATATTAGCTCGAATGAAGAAGGAAAAGAAATCACTATTTCATCTCAGCAAGGCGGCCTATCTACAGGGTGAGTCATTAATAGCCGCTTCTTCGATTGCTCTTTTATATTTTAAATAAAAGAAAAACAATTAGTGGAAGATCAATGGTTGCTTGTGGCGCATATTGCAAAAACACTTTAAGCTCTGACACACTTCCGGTTTAACCGGAAATGCACAGAACTTAATTTTTTTAAAGGACTCACCCTATCTATTTTTGGATTTTCTTGTACTGCTTTAAATTGTCTGTTCAACTGTTTTTTCTTTTTTTAAAATTGAGCCAATAGTTTTTGAGTTATTAATTTTTTTTGAAAATACGTGATCAGAAAAAAAATCATTTTCACATTGTTTTTAAAAGTAAAAACATTAACTTTGGTGGTGCTTGTAGCTAAGAAAATGTTACATCATTTGGTAAAGTTGCACTCGACAATACCTCAAAAAACTTTGTTTTTTCAAAGCCTACTTTCTGAAATTTTCACTTACCAAAAACTTATTTTTTTTAAATGGAACACCCAGTATTTTATTGAAGCATTTGGTTCCTTTTTATTCTCTTTCATTTTTGTTAACAATGTCCTATACCTATCTTTTGTAATTTCTGAGATAATCACTATAGGAGCAATTAGCGGTCAATTAAAGAACTACGAGCGCTGTTGTTCTATGCACCAAAATATTCGTTCAATCAATGGAAGGCAGGAATGGCGCCCGACTTCCTTAGTCAACTGTCAAACAAAGTAAACGTTAATCCAACTATCCCAAAAGTAATAATTTTACAGAATAAAGAGCATCGCATTTCAATTTTTTAATTCCGGCAATGTCCAGTTGCAGTATTTCATTTTTGACACTGTTGGTTAACATCGAAATAAAATAAGGGTTATGTTTACTAACATATTTAAAATACAAAAGAGCAACGAAGAAGCCGCTACTAATGACTCACCCTGTATATGGATTCAAGCCTTCAATAATTCTAATGTAACAATTTTAATAAATAACTTTAATAAAGTTTTTGTTCATGTGGTTGAATGGTTTTTTTAAATATATTATGAAGAATTAAAAGTAAACTAACATTTGATTGTAATTGAGGTTAGGAAATAAGGCCGAGAAATGAGGACGGGAAGTAAATGTCAAAAAAGTGACAGTTCCAAACTTTTCAAAACACAGAAATGTCAACATTACGTGTATGGTTGTTTTTGTTTTGCAAAACTTAAATTTACAATAGCCCAAATACAGTGGATGTTGAAATAAGACCTGTTCTTTCATTAATATTTTTATATAGTTTATTTACAAAATACATATATAGGTATGTATGTATATATTATCAATTTCTATATATTAATAAAACTACTAGTAAATTTTTACAACTTTAATCGACTGGTAACAATACATCAAATGGATATAGGGCATAAACCCGATTGAAATATGAATTGAGAACGGCCGATAATGTAGTTTGTAGCAACGGCTTGAAATCTTGAAGCAAAACGTCCGAATTTTCGTTGATGGCCTTGTTAACATTCGCTGTAATTTCTGGATTTCCTTTGAACAAATCGTGCAGATACAAGTAGATTTTTCCCACGTCAACGTCAAGGTGATCTGTATCGATTGTCATGTGTTCCTTTCCTTTCTTCTTGTACAATTTGAAATTCCACGTTCCATTTACTTGCACATTTTCTACAATGAAGTATAAGAAATTAATTATCTGGGCAAAAAATATAAAATATAGTTTAATCAAATTATTTGGCCTTTACATTAAATTTAAGGCTTCTTCACGAAACGTGTTCAAGAGATTAATTTGTTACTATGTACTGAATACGTTACTTATTAATGTCATTAATCAATGAATCGTTTTTGGAAGGTTTTTTTCCGGGCGCGGTTGAAAATGGCAAAGATCAAGCCCTTAAGTGAGATACACTGTTGTGATGGATAAAGTGTTTTATTTTTATATGTATTTTGACTTTTATGTATATATACCGCATGTGTCAAATATCATTAGGTACAGGGATTCAATGTAATTACGTGCGATCTATACGTATGAACATAATACATGACAACGTGGTACCCCTACTGTCCGTCACCAATGCCGACAACAACCGACATCACAACGATATTCTCCAATCCCGACCCAGATTTTGCATTCAATATTTAGGTGGGAACACGTTGTGGTCCCTGCTTGCCGTCTTATTACTGGAACGGGTAACATCAAATCCCAAGCAACACAGCTTGGTTTAGTACATGTATATTATACGTAGTATACGTTTTATATGTGTGTACGGAAACGCAGGTATATTTCCGAAACGTTTCTTATATACCGGTTTTCACCAACACGTATTTTATACGGTATTTATATGTAGTATTTATACTACCGTGTACGGATAAACCGTCAATATACGTATACATATACCATATATTTTACGAATATTGTTTCAGTCTATTACGGGTATATGATACCTTTACATAAAACCTTTACCACTACTTAACGTTTATAATTCGTTTACGAATTACGAAATATATTTACGTATAAATATATACCGGGATTTATATGTATACGGTATACGGTAACTTTAATTATGTGTTATATACGTAATTTTGCTTTTAAACGGAATATTTAAATAAACGTATAAAAATTACACGTTTCTCATATACCAGATATAGATTATACGTATTTTGCAGCTGCGTCATATAATACAGTAAATGTGTTTTGGTATATCCCTAACAACATTTTTCGAATTTTGCGGGTATTCTAATAGTTTACACTGGACGCAATAGAATAATATACAAAGATGTACTCTATGATATTTCACTGCAAAAGTTGTGAATAGAAATGTTAACCACTTTTATAATACATTTATGAATTACGGTATTTAAACGTATACTCAAATCCCGGACTAGATTCAGTGATCACGTGGGGTTCACGTGATCACACCAAACTCGTATGCACACATAGTATGTAATTGATCTTTGGCGCTGGCCGTTTTTGTGCATAGAATGCCTTGATCACGCACTTTTATTACCAAATCTCCTCGGCGTTTCTAGTATAGATATATGGTATCATAGATGAATACCTATTCTCTTGGTAACTCTGGAGCATATATTTTGCTACAGATGCTCTGCTCATGCGCAGATCGAACGGTTAACGTAAGAGTTTTAGTATGCAGTCGCAGTCTACTAACAGAGTAACAATTTAAGGACTTATCAACGATCTCATTTATCTGTTAAAATTTGGAAAATACTTTAAATTTAAGTGATTGCAAACTATTTATTTCAAGTGAAGTGCAATTATTGTTGTATGGTTTAGCTGCCTTTCGGTAAGTACATATATTACATACAATACATGCCAAACAACCTACAATTAGTACATAATTCTGTGCAATTAATACGTCATGTTTTTGTCATGCATTCACTGCGGTTTATAGTTTGCTTGACTCAAACAAATCGGTTTTTCCGTGTATGCGTTTGACAAACATATACATTATATTTGACAATAATGTTTCCAATATCGTATCAGAATGAAGTAAGAATAACTAAAAAAAACTCTAGTTTTTAATTTATCTTAGATTTCTTTAAAATTTTGTGTTTGTTGCAGCCTATTCAACAAGTGACAAGTTCTGCTAACTCCTTGAAGTTATTGCTTGCTCCTTATTCTAATTTCTACTGTTTGGGTAAAAAATAAATTTCTTGAGATTGCAATAAATCGGAAAGTATGTGGTTAAGATGTCGAAGTTAAATAAAATTGCGTCAAAAATTGCCAAAAACGTAATAGATGTAAAAAAACAATTGGAATATGTTCAACTTCCGGTTCCTACCACATCCTGTAATGAAAGCTTACCCATTTCAAATAAATTTAACGACAGTGTTATATTAGACGACTATGTTTCAAATACACCAATAAATTCAAATAATTCACATGTAACAAATGATTGCATTCAGCAAAACTCCGATTATTATTTCTTTAATAATGAATTTAATGTAAAACCTAATGGGCATATATTTCATCATAATAAATTAGCACAGACTGATGAGCGCATTTTAAATGAATTAGGTTTTCTAGAAAAATTTAAAATGTGGGCATGCAATAACAATGTCACACATAAGTGGATAACATAGAAAGAAATCAACAAATCAGCGTTATTCAGCAGTTACAGATACCTTCCACGATGCCTGTTTTACCCATCTCTTCTAAAGCTGCGTACAAGAATTTGGAGCTATTTTTGACAGACGAAAGCAATGCTTTGTACATGGTAAGACTACACGTTTTTATTCAATTACTTTGAGTCTGTATCCGAAACGTTTAATATTTTCTAGAGACGAAGATTAGCAGCTGTCGGGGGTTCTAGTGTAAGGTCTACAGTAATGAATATTTTAAAATTCGTCCTCAGCAATGAGGTTGCAATGAAGTTTAATTGGTCTGATCATCGGGACAAGAGGGCCTTTAAACATACCGCAATAATGTCGATAGTTAATGGTAATATTTTAGCAATTGTGTTTTTAATTAAGTATTTATATTCTTTTATTTTTTAGAAGCGGTAAAACTGTCTTATTCGGGAAGGGAACCATCAGATTTGACTGATACTTGTATTAACAATGCTGTTAAAGATTGGCTAAAATTAGCCAAACAGAGATACCTTTACTCATCAAAAAAAGTAAGAGTTGAATAAAATGTTACTAGGTTTTTCTGTTTCTAGAACACGTAATCTTTAATGTTTATTACGTAATATATATTTTATTTTATTAGTTATGCATACAAATTCTTATTTTGTATTATCTATATATAGTTCTGTTTAATAAACTAAAATTAAAAATATATGTATACATAATTTTTTTCCACCCTCGATGGAATTTATCTAATTAAAATATTAATATGTCAGATATAATGTTTGAAAAATATCGTCGGTAGAATAAGTTTGTATCTACATGCACAGAGAAGTTACAAAATAGATGAGTAAGATTTTGTTCCTGTATCTATTATTATTCTCACATATTATCCCAACATTTTCTAATTGTATGTAATGCATCTAAGATATAAAATGTGTGGATAAAAAGCAAAATAGCTTAAAATGTTGTTTAATCACACATAACTGTAATTTTAGTATTACTAACTAACATTGCAAAAATGTGCTCTTGCTAAATACACTTACACACTTTTATTTGTAATCTTTCCGATTAACCTTGCAGGATCTATCCTCATTTTATTTATAAATCGTACATTAATTACGTACATGAAATTATTTGGGTATATGTATTATTTTACCTAATTTTAGCGTATACGTGTACTCAAATAATGATGCAAGTACCGCGAAATCAAAAATTATATTGATAAAGGTTTGCCATGGAATGTAAAACGTCTGTCTTAAGTTATATCATTAAGTGTAATACTGTCATTAATATTTGTCAATATGACACTTAATGATATAACTGAAGACAGACGTTTTACATTCCATGGGCAAACCTTTATCAATATAATTTTTGATCTCGCGGTATTAAATACACGCTTAATTTCTGGTGATCTTCTACGTATAAAATCAGACATTCATATAGGTATATATCAATAGCGTCATTTAAGTGCAAAATGAGATACCATACCCGTATAAATTCTGTATACGTGAATTGGGATAATTAACGTTAAAAGTGTAGTGTAAATATACGTTTACATCATACGTATAAATTATGTATAGAAGATACGGTTTTTTTTTTGTATTCCGTATGCCAATGATTCCGGTTTATTGGATACCGTAAATACACAATATAATCAGTGCATATTACCTACGTATAAATTCAGTATATGAGAAACACTTGTTTTCCAGATTTCGTCTACTAATTATTAATGGATTTCATATAATATAAATAAACGTCGAAGTCGCGGACATTTTGCAGTTTATTATACCGTTTACATATACCGTATAATAACCAATATACCTACGTATAAATTCAGTATATGAGAAACACTTGTTTTCCAGATTTCGTCTACCAATTATTAATGGATTTCATATAACATAAATAAACGTCGAAGTCGCGGACATTTTGCAGTTTATTACACCGTTTACATATACCGTATAATAACCAATATACCGTATACGGATATTTTAGATATATACGTTTAATCTACCATTCTGTGTTGCTTGGGATGGCCTCCGCGATCTACTGATCTCTCTCCAAATGATTTCTTTTTTTTGTGGTGATATTTACAAAATATTGTTTATACCCATGAAGCTGGTAGAACAGAAAACATAGTTGCCTTGAGAGAAAAAATAATTGAGGCTGCTAATTCAGTAACTGCTCACATGTTAGAAAACGTAAGAGTAAATTTCTACGACCTCCTAGGGTAATGTCTTGCTGTGCAGGGAGGAATCCTTTTTTATTTATTTTATTAGGGTTATTTTTCAATTTTATTAGAATTACGCTTTTGTTTGTGTCATGCAGCGTGAACGTAGCTTAATAATTCTCTGCATTTATTTACTGAAAGGAAAAAGAAAAACAAATCCTTGCAACTCGTAAATATTATTTCTGAACGCATTAGAAACACACGAGTCGGTGGTCCAATGGTTACTGCTAAGTGCTAACTTGTATTTGCGAGCATGTGTCGGTTGTCGCGTCGCTGGCATTGGAAAGGAAAGTAGGGGTGCCACGTTGCCACATATTGCATGGATTGATCGCCTATGGCTAATGAAAATTGACGCATACGGTATATATGTATTGATGTATTTTATATTTTATTTTATATTTTATATTTACCATATTTGTGACGTTTCTCATACTCTTTTTGAGTCGAGTTGGAATAAAGATTATTATTATTATTATTATTATTATTATTATTATTATTATTATTATTATTATTATTATTATTATTATTATTATTATTATTATTATTATTATTATTAACAGAATAAACACTAGGTTAACTTTTTTTCACTTATAGCCAAGATGACATTTAGTAAAATAATTGTTATTGTCGACAAATTATAGCTAGAACTTCTCATCTCAATTAGCAGCGATTATATTTTTCAATTTGTCATCTAAATAATGCAGGTAATTTTCCTTGTCATTCTAGGTAATGACAGTATTTATTTAAACAAATTTATAACAAGAAAATAAAATAAGAAAAGGTCACTACAATCAATGCATGATATTGACTAAACAACGTATAAAGAATATACCGGGTGTCCACACGAAAACTTTATATTGAATTATTTCTGGTGTTTTTGAAGACAAAAACTTGAAATTTTGGGTGGTTGTTCAGGATATAGGGGGATAATGAATAGTGTATTTCATACCGCCCCATCGGGTCACCCGCCGCCGCCGGCCACCCCCACTCCAATATTTTAAATGACACCCTGTATTTTTTTTTGGTGGTTTTGAAAGAACACAATTTTCTTGATATTCCCATGTGAAAAAACTAGTAACACACATTATGACATTTATGAGATATTTAAATTTAAAAGTTTCAGATATCAGAAATTATTAACTCCGAGAAATCATAAGTTAGTCATGGAAATACTTAAAACAAGATTTATTCACAACATTTTAGTTAAATTAAATGCTCAAATTGTTCACCGTTTACATTTAAACATAAATAAAGTCTATTTTCAAAAGCATTTCTAACATTTTCGAACACTTGTGGCGTTAAATTTCGACATTCCTCTGTTATTCTATTACGTAAATCAGCTATTGATTGTGGCGGTGTCTTATAAACAACAGACTTCAAATGTCCCCACAAAAAGAAATCTAGGGGAGTTAAATCGCGGGAGCGAGCTGGCCATTCAATAGAGCCCCTACGTCCAATCCAATGTCCTGGGAAAATATTATCCAAATAATTCCTAACGTCTAAACAGTAATGTGGCCCAGCTCCATCTTGTTGAAAATATAATTGCTCCTCCTCTATTTCATTCAAGTTTTCTTCTAGACACTGTATGATAAGAGGATGTATTAGCTCTTCCAAAAATTGTAAGTACTTAGGTCAATTTAAATTTTCCTGGAAGAATATCGGGCCAATTACTTGGTTATTAAGAATTCCAGCCCATACATTAATTTTTTGGGGATATTGTGTGTTGCCTTCTCGGAAAAAATGGGGTTTTACGTCGCTCCAATATCGACAGTTGTGTCTATTCACAAGACCATTTAAGTAAAAGCAACTTTCATCACTAAAGCAAATACTTCGCAAAACATTTCCATTTTGCCGAATCATATCTGTCATTATTTCACAAAATT
Source organism: Amphimallon solstitiale (assembly GCA_963170755.1). Classification (NCBI taxonomy): domain Eukaryota; kingdom Metazoa; phylum Arthropoda; class Insecta; order Coleoptera; family Scarabaeidae; genus Amphimallon; species Amphimallon solstitiale. The sequence continues at coordinate 21,261,868 of OY720675.1, read as the reverse complement.
CGACTCTTCTGTCGAAATCACCGTCACCCAACTCTTGGTGAAGTTGAATTTTATAAGGGTGCATTTTGTTTAATTTTAATATCTTATGGCAGGTTGATTTTGGCACTCCCGAAACTTCGGATAATTTTCTCAACGAAAGGTCTGGGTCTAAATTAATATGCCCAAGAACTGCTAGTTGCATAGCTTCATTTAGTACACCACAATTATTCGTATTCCGTTTTTTATTATTTACAGATCCAGTTTGCAAAAATGTTTCTATTAGCGTTCTGACATAAGCAACAGATACGTTTCTGTTTGGATGGTTTTCATTGAATAACGTCGCCGCTTGGGAATAATTTTTGTTTGCAATCCCATACAAAATCACTATTTCAGTTCTCTCTTCAAGAGTATAAACCATTTCAGCGAAAAAGCCGAAACTTTAAGAACAATTTTACAAGTATTAATATTAATGAAACACAAAAGTCACAATTTTGACAATTCTAATTTAAAGCAAACTATTTCCATGACTAACTTATGATTTTTCGGAGTTAATAATTTCTGATATCTGAAACTTTTAAATTTAAATATCTCATAAATGTCATAATGTGTGTTAGTAGTTTTTTCACATAGGAATATCAAGAAAATTGTGTTCTTTCAAAACCACCAAAAAAAATACAGGGTGTCATTTAAAATATTGGAGTGGGGGTGGCCGGCGGCGGCGGGTGACCCGATGGGGCGGTATGAAATACACTATTCATTGTCCCCCTATATCCTGAACAACCACCCAAAATTTCAAGTTTTTGGCTTCAAAACCACCAGAAATAATTCAATATAAAGTTTTCGTGTGGACACCGGTATACACTTTACATGTAGACAAAAAATACTTTTAACTCTTTTAATAAATTATCCTTAAGTGGAATATTATGTAGGTACCTAAAAAAAAATTAAAGTAGCAGTTTTATAAACATGCATCTTAAATAGTTTTTTTTTTATATACCTACATATATAAATATGAGAATGTATTGAAACACTTTACGAGTGTAATTAGCTAATTAGCATTAACAGCACATATAGCTGACAAAAACGTTTGCCAGTTAAAAGAAAACAATGTGGCATAATTGACCTTAAAAATGTAATTTTACATCTTATATTTTTATAGTTAAATTTTACGACCGTCTACACCTATAAACCAATGCTAATAAAAGCAATATAATTTTTGTAAAGTTTTCGTCTAGAAATATGCAATGAAAGTGATGATGCAATAGCTCAGAATAAATGAGCAAAAACGTTTCCCTTTATTGCTTGCTTTAAATATACGTATATTATATCAGGTGTATTTGAAAAGTAATAGCTGCTTACACTTATATTTAAATGTTGGTTAGACTGAAGTTTTGCAATTAATTCGATTATTGATGCAACTTTAACTTCACCAAGAACTTGACGGCAATTATTTTGAGAAATAGCTTGGCCAAGAAATTCATAAATGTAAAATCACATTTACGCATTATCAGTCATGGTCAGCAAAAAGAAATCGAGCTGCGGCTGATATTTTCGCTAGATTTTTACGGACTTCATAAAAATACGGAGTGGCAAGCGGCCTCTCTATCTCTATTCCATCTTCCTCGAGAGTGTTATATAGCCCAGTCAAAATATCGCTCAGAAGAGGAAACTCTACAAAAAATAGCGTAATTTTCTCGATAGTGTAATATGTTAAAGGGGTGTATTCTGAGCATAATTGTAGATTTGAGGGGTTTCCCGAATATCAGTGGGGACCTATCGCGAGTAACGCCTTTAATTATATATCTCGGGAACAGTTCGGTTTACACAAAAAACTATATTAACCTTTTCTCTTATACATTGAATTACTTAACTTTTTTATTCGGAATATTTTTTTTCTAGCATTGTTATTTTCCGAGTTATTTCGTTAGAAATGCCCAGCCTTCCGTATTTTCGTATTCTTTTGCCTCTATCTCCCTAACCGTTCACTTTTTTGGAATCTTATATATTATCAAACTTATAAATCATTTAATTATCTAGGTCTTTTGTCTGAAACTTTTTTACCTACTGACAATACTTCGGTAGTTATTGCATAGTTTATCGATCGAATTTCTTTAATAACGTGTTATTTACAGACGAAGCCACGTTTCATAAAAATGTTTTTTTTAATCGTCACAATTTTCATTATTATAATAACGAAAATCCTAGAATGATAATTCTTCTCGAATATCAGCGTAGGTGGTCTCTTAATGTATGGGGTGAAATTCTTGGACGTTTTGTCATAGGACCATACTTTTTCGAGACCATGATAAACAGAATCATTTTTGAGATTTTTACGAAATTAGGTTGAAGATATGATTGATAAATACTGTGACGTACATGTATACATTTATACGTAAAACGTATATGCATGTGTTTGGGATACACACATACATACATTAAGTGCCATTGCCGACAATCGAACGCACAGACACCGGTGTTTCGGCCTTTGAGGCCTCATCAGTGCACGTGGAGACTGTCGACAATGGCTTTAAAGCTTAAAACGCTACTTATCTCAGTTTGCGTGGTAGATGCAGTGAGAGTATCACAGCGACTTCTAACACCCAAAAGATGACACAGAAAAATGTACATATTGCCGTGAACTCGCAAAATTTATAGAATAAGAATAGCTTTAGAGATTAGTTTAAGATTAGAAATAAAATAAATATTATTGAGTAAAACTATGCAACAAAAATTACATGGAGGTATACAAAGTTGCATACTCATAGTCAATTTATAAAAGTGATTTAAAAACTATTATTATACAAATAAATAGTAAAAATGTAGAATAAAAATTTATTAAATAAATATGAAATAAAAGACAAAATAAATATTTGTAATATATTTCTTTTGTAAAAGATTACACAAGATGTATGGTTTATATATCATGAAAAAGATGAAAGACGATATGCAAGAAATATAAATAGGTAAATTATTATGATTTATATGCATAAAGCAGTAAAAAATTTTATGAAAGAGTTTAAGAATTAAATTGTATTAAAAGATAAAATTTACCTTAGCTTATAAATAGACTAAGAAAGGATATAAAAATATGTAAAACGTAGAAATGATCAGCAATAACATTTTTGTATTAAAAGGTAGCTGATATCATAAATAAAAAGTATATGTGTTTATGATTTGTCTGTGGCACAGTGCTTCAGAGACTGGAAACAGACGTGTATGGTCTCATGACCTACAAAAGACAACAAAATATATAAAAATTGTGTAAAGTCTATTGCAGATTGACATTTTACCAATAGAAAGATCATGGATAGAGAAACAGTGAAGAAACAGGCGTGTCCTCCAGGTACAGGCAGTGCGGGAAGAAAAATAATAGTTATCTTCGGCATGTTTCCCATTTTGCCAAGTCGCAATTCAGCTAAAAGAAAAGTGAAATTGACATTAATAAATGGAAAGAAAAAAATATGTATCGAACAATGAACAAGGCAATAGGTTCATTGACGAATACAAAGAAGGATGGTATTAGCGACAAGAATAAACCTACCGTTGGAAATGCTGTGCGAGGCAGAGGGGACTTTTGAATTGGAAATTTATATTGACGTTTGGTAAATAGTGAACTGTCAGAACAATATGTGTATGTGTGTGTGTATCAAGACGGCAACATGTGGGCAGCGACTTCACTGGAACGTGTATTCCAATGCCAACCTAAAATATGGACTAGAGGGCGCAATGGTCAACATAGAGTTTTTTTTGCCGCTATAAATACGAAACAAGATTCGACACGAAGGAGACTTCTCATGACAATTCCGAAAGGAAGACCTCTTATTACAACTCCTAAAGAATAAGACGCTTTAGATTGTTACATTGTAGTTTTCATTATTTCTTCATCACGTATATTCATAGTAGTTCTTATTTTATTTAATATATTTGAATTCACTTGAAACGTTCAATATGGACATTCAAAATGAATATTTTGATAGCAAGTAAGTTTATTTTTTTTTTGAAAAGGAAGTTATACAAATTGTTGAACAGACATTGGTTTTTACGTGCAAATGATTAATCAATGTATTGTTGGACAATATAGTTAAGTAAATATTTTATACTGTAAGGTTTGTTTTTAATTCATAAAGTTGGAATTACAACAAAATAGGATTAATGGTGTTGGGCAGTTGGAGAGATGCTACGTGCGAATGAGCATTTTCTTCATCGTATTGTCTAGGCATCATTAATCTCTTTCAAGTTAGGCAAATAATTAATTAAAAGTTCCACAAGGCAAAGATTAAGAGCTAGATACAACACGTGCAAATGGTTGTCTAAAGCAATTAATTGAAGCCAACACATAAATATAATTACATCGATAAGTATCACCATCAATGTACAATAAAAGTTTACATTTGTTTATTTACAGGATAAATATTTATTTTGTTTAGCAGAATAAATAAATAAATAAAAGATTTACATACATTACAACCGGCATTAGGTATAAATGATATGAGCATTTTCAATTATGTATTTTGTTTAGAGCATAAAGGTGTGTATAAAAATTATTTTGAATCTATAAATTACAAAATAAAAGGTATATAATTATGTTGTATAGACATACAGTTTTTCTTTGAACAAAACTATTACTATTACCTCTTCCCTATTATGAGCAAGAGAAAAATCATCAGTGAAGGAGAAGGAACCACACACATTGCCAGAATCCACAATAGTCACAAAGTACATGCTTCAACAATATAAAAAAAATAAAATACAAAACCAATTATAAGTTTTTGGTGTATAAAGAATAATTTTAAGAGTACAGCATATACAAAAGACTATACCCTACGTGTGGTAATACACACAAATATATGTTGTCACAGCATATAAATTATATGGCGATGCCCAACGTATGGCAATAACATTATTTAAAATAAATATTTATATGCCACAGCAATATGTGTGTATCCCAAACAATGTATATATGTAAGTCACAGTATTTATTTACTGCTATTATGTCAAAGAACAGGTATACAAAACTACTTGAACCACAGTGGAAGATATGAAGTTTAGAATAAGGCGTGTATTTCAATCTCTTGATGAAAATATGCTTCGAAGTGTGCATCTTAATTTTATTCGCAGGCTTACTGTCTGTCAAGAACAAAATGGTGGACATATCAAACACCTAGTCTAGTGAGTGTCATTTAACAGTAGTTTTCTGTAACCTTGAATGTCATTTTACAGTTTACTGTCGCCGGTTTATATGCCCATTACTATGTACTATTTTTGTTTGATTTTCTTACTATTTCTTGATTTAAATAAAAGGCGTTTGTTTCGTTTCATTAGTTTTTCAGTAGCATATCTTATAAGTTAATATCTTATGTTTCACTAAATAAGATGTAATGAAAATGCCTTTACTACTCTAGGCTTTAATCCAGTGAAAGAATCAAATAAACAAACTGACAGTATAACGTAACTGTAAAAGCATAATCATAACATTTCCCCCCTTTAATGTTCATTGGAGTGGGTCGTCGGCGAAGTTTTGAGCTCCGTTGAGGAAATTCTGTATCTTTCGGGTAGTCGGCGTAGTCTTGAGCTCCGTCGAGGAAATTCTTGCATTGTTTCATCGGACACCGCACCATTGTTATTTTGTTCTGTCTGGTCTTCTTGAACGTTCTCTTCTTCAGTATTATCTTCACTAATATCATTGACCTCTTCAGCAAATACATTGTCTTCAGAAATTAAGGATAGATTACCTCTCGGTGCTAAGTGCTTTAAAGATACAGTCGTTTCTCTTCCATCTTGATTCCGGACCAAAGCATATTCTGGATTTGTATCTACTATTTGTACTTCTTCAACCAATGGATCGTACTTGCTTTTCCAAACGTGCTTCTTTAATAGAACAGTATTATTTGGAAAAAGCCATGTGGATAAGGAAGTACCGTAAGTAGCACGACATGTGGAGTACAGTTTATAGCTCTACAAAGTAACGATCTAATAGAATGAAGTGCATCTGGCAAAACAGTTTTCCACTTTTCAACACTGATATTTCGAGTCTTGAATGCCAAATTTACAGTTTTCCAAATAATTCCATTGTAGCTTTCCACTTGACCGTTGTCTTCGGGGTTGTACGGTGTCGTTCTACTTGTGGCTACCCCTCGAGAATGAAGATAAGTAGTTAGTTCCTGAGATAATAATGATGTCCCACGATCTGAGTGAATATATGCAGGTAAACCAAAGATCGAAAATAGTTGATTCAGACACTCGATTACTGTTGAAGAGTTCATACTCGCACATGGAAATGCGAATGAAAATCTAGAGAATTCGTCGATAATCATAAGAAGATATTTATTTCTAGAAGTACTTGGAATAGGTCCCTTAAAATCAGTGTTCAGTCATTCAAAACTGAAGTAGCCTTTATTAAATGGGAATTCTTATTTTTGAAGAATCTTGGCTTAATTTCCGCACAGATGGGACAAGATGAAGTCATCTTACGAACATCTTCTAAAGAGTAAGATAAATTTCGGCATCGTATTAAATGATACATTCTTCCTACTCCCGGATGACACAATGATGAGTGGAGTTCAAACAATTTATTGGTACCACTACTTGCTGCGCAGATACGAGAAAAAGCATCAGGAACGGTATTGTCAGCTTCTGGACGGTATGTTATATCGTAACTGTATGAGCTAATTCTAACCGCATCTCATAATGTTATTGTTTTTGATTTTACGGGAATGTTTATTAAACATAAACGTCACTGATTACTGGTCAGTGATGAGCTTAAAATTACGCCCCATCAAAAAATGTCGCCATTTTCGTAATGCTTCTACAATTGCGTATGCTTCCTTTTCAACTGAAGAGTATCGGCGTTCAAATTGTGTTAAAGTTCTGGAGAAGAAAGCCGCAGGTCTACTTGCTTGACTAAGAGTCGCTGCAATTGCAAATTCAGAGGCGTCAGTCTCGACCATCAATGGTACGTCATCAATGACGATCCATAAAAGAGAATTTTCAATATCATTTTTAAGCTGTTTAAAATTATTCACAGTTTCGCCTATTATAGGAAATTCCTTTGCATTTACTATTGTAATGAAAATGCCTTTACTACTCTAGGCTTTAATCCAGTGACAAAATCAAATAAACAAACTGACAGTATTACGTAACTATGAAAGCATAATCATAACATAAGATAACCTGTTTCATGTTATTCTTTGATTGACCTTATTATTGTGACTAATGTGGAGTTGGTATTGGACAGTGGTACAAAGAATGTTAATATAGCGGATCATGAGCTTGTTTTCTGTACAATTAATATTCAAAAGATTGGATCGTCTCCTTGTACAGTACTTGCTAGAAATTTGAATACAGTCAGTTATAACACTTTTCATTCGGACTTGTGTAGAGTTCCATTGCATTGTGTGTTTCATATGAATAATATTACTGATAAGTTAGAATATTTAAACGCTGCAGTTATAGGTTTATTTGACTGTTATGCTCCATTGCGTACACGCCCAGTGTCGAACAAACAGCACAGCCCCTGGTTATCACAGAATACGAAATACTTGATGCAGCTTCGTGATGAAGCTTATAAGAAATTTAAAATTTCGAAACGCTCTCCACAGTGGGAATACTATAAGTCCTTACGAAATTTCTGCACTTCTGTTATTAAGTCTAAAAAGATAGCCTATTTGAATCATAAATTCTCAACTTCCAGTCAAAAGATATGTTGGGAGGAATTGAAGAAACTAAATATCTGTAGGAAAAAATTGACACCTATCCCTGCAAACCTGGGAGATTCACATTACATTAACGACTACTTTGTATCGTCAGTTTCTAATATTCCTTTGACATGTGATGCTGATACATTGCGGGGTTATCTGGATAATAAACACCCTAATCTTAAATCTTCTTTTGGTTTCAAGCCAGTACTTGAACATGAGGTTACTAAAATCATCATGACTATTTCATCTCGTGCAACGGGTTGTGATGGAATAAATATTATTATGCTGAGGATGTGTTGTCCGTATATAATCCCGTTCATCACTCACATTCTGAATTATTGTTTGGCTGAAGGAGTTTTTCCTGATCAATGGAAAACAGCGTTAATTACTCCTATACCTAAATGTGCAAATCCTAAGGACTTTAAAGATCTTCGTCCAATCAGTACACTTCCTTGTCCTTCTAAAATTTTGGAAAGGGTTGTGGACGCACAGGTGCGTGAACATTTATTAGTTAATGATCTGCTGCCAATGAATCAGTCTGGTTTCAGACCCATGCACAGTTGTGCGACGGCCCTGGCGAAGGTGACTGATGATATCATCTCTAATCTGGATATTGGTAATGTGTCGATTTTGGTATTACTGGATTACAGTAAGGCCTTCGATACCATAGACCATGAGCTGCTTCTTGCAGTTTTGCGTTTCGTGGGCTTCGATGATGTTGCTATTGGGTTCTTCGCTAGCTATCTTCGGGATCGGCGTCAAAGGGTTTCCTTGAATGGAAAGTGCTCTAGTGATCTTCCGCTGGTTAGTGGAGTGCCTCAGGGCTCAGTATTGGACCCTCTTCTATTTACTATATACACTTGCAGACTTCCGATATCTTTGCGTGTCTGTGAGTTTCATATGTATGCCGATGATACGCAGGTCTACCATTCATTCAGTGCTGTGGACGTATCGCGAGCTGTCAATAACATGAATGAGGACTTGAATGCTCTATGTGAGGTTTCGGCGAAGCATTCTCTGTTCTTGAACCCGGCCAAGTCTTCTGTGCTGGTTTTCGGTTGCAGGTCACAGGCATTATTGGATTCCATTACTGTATCGGCTAATGGCATAACATTGCCGATAGTAAATGAGGCTAAAAACCTAGGGGTGATATTAGACACGTCCCTACGATTTAAATCGCATATCTCTCAATGCATTAAGCGTTGTTATTCAGCTCTTAAGCTACTCTATCCGCATAGATCGTACTTAACTGTGGAGACTAAGAAGTTGCTGTGCGATTCCCTGGTGTTGTCACATTTTCAATTCTGCTCTCCTGTAATAGCACCTTGCCTTGATTGCTCTGATAGAAGACGGGTCCAGCTGGTGCAGAATTCGTGTCTTCGCTTCATGTATGGAATCCGTAAGTTTGACCATATTTCGCACAAGCTACATGATGCTGGTTGGCTTAGTATGGGGAATAGGGCACGGTTGCAGTCTACTGTATTTTTTCTTAAAATCATAAAATCTGGTTGTCCGCCCTATTTGACAGCAAAAATTAGATTTCGGGCTGATGTGCATAATGTGAACATCCGTATGAGAGGCTTAATTTCCCCGCCATTTCACAAAACGACTCTATATGAGCGTGGCTTCTCGTACTGTGTTTACGTTTGCTATAACTCATTGCCCGATGATCTCAGAAGCATGAGCCTTCCTGTACTTAAATATAATTTGAAAACAATTTTGCTTCGGGAGCGGGCGCCGTTGGCGTGAGCAAGTGATGGCTATGGAAGTCTTTGGCACCATTTCTGAATGAACTTTGCCGAGTATGTGTGCATTGCGTATTTTGAGCCTTGGCCGCGTCTGTCATCTGTCATCTGTTAACTGCTATGCTTAGTTAAGTCACAGGGCTGAGAGGAAGACCAGTCTTCGACTGATTCTTAGTCCTTTTACCTTCAATTTAAATTTGCTGCAATACTGGTTACATGTATATTAATAAATCTTTATTATGTATATAACACAAACCTTGAAATGAGTTTTTCAATGTTTGTTGTTCTCTTTTTGCTCTTATTCAGTATTTCTTATGTGTTACTATATTTTGTAATTCAGTTCTTTACAATGTACTTATTTTTTTCTTTGTTGTTGTTGGTAATAAACTATTATTATTATTATTATTATTATTATGTGTGTTATTTGTTATCCATGGCCGTCTTAGTTTTAACAACTTATTGCCATAGAGTGGACAGCTTTTTGTAAAGCGATTTTAAAAATGAAACAATCTCGAAATCTATTACAGATAGGTATATGATATGCTTAAGTAAAAAAGAAAGTGCTTTACTCTAGGAGTAAAGTAACATAAAAAACACTATGCATTCCATTTAAAACAATTTATGTTTTTCCATCTGAATTTTGTGATATTGCTTTTCCTTTCCTGAACACTCTGTATCAAAACAAAATAATTTTAGCAATTCGTAAAAGTTATCGCAAGTGTAAACTACTCACATACTAAAAATTTCAATTCTGGGATCAAACATAAGTAAGAAATGACTTAGAAAGTAGTACCTGCACATGACATTTATTAGACATAATGTGAAATATTTCAAAAACTATTACGGTTAGGTATAGCCAATGGTATATGAGAAGCATGTCGATTTTAAAGCAGAATCTAAAAATGGAATAAAATATAGGGTGTTTTGTTTGAAAAAATAATATTAGGATCAGTACTGCTATTCTGAGACAACCTGTATAAACTAAAATATTTTTTGGCAATACCCCTTTAAGAATTAAATTGTTTGAAACGTTTTTTTGTACCTTCAAACGGTATAGAAATATCGACCGACACCATTGGGGGGCAACCGATATATTTACATATGGAAATAAAAACTGTCGTATTTATTTTATTTAAATAAATAATAGGATTTTCTCGTACAGCCCAATTTACACTGTAACTTATGAACTGATTACTTTTCACTGCTCATGACCGTACAGTAAAATTATAGTATTAAAATTTCACGTTATTGTATGATAATAAAATAGAAAAATAAATAAATGATTAATTAACCTGTGGTATGTATATATAGAAGTGATATTTACCAAATTCTCCTTCGACATCGCCTTCACCTTGGAATTCGAATAAGAGGACTCTTCCTGTAGCAGTGTATTGTCCTTTCATTACCAACTTCGGAAATAAGAGGTGTTCGTGCAGGGTAAGCTTCTTGAAGTCTGCATCCGTATATGTTACTTCATAACCTTCCCCACCGTTGAAGGTGAGATTGAACAGGTCGGCGATGAAATTTATGTTTCTCGTGTTCTGCTGGTCGAGATGGATCTTTTCGACGCGGAAAGAGGTTATCGGTGGAACATCGAACTCCGGAATTCCTTTGGTTAAGTATGGTCTCAGTTCCTTAACGGTTTTCTCCCAGCATTTCGATATTTCCGGATCGAATCTTTTACAAACATTCACGTACGGCGCTGGAACAATTTATACATGAAATCATCATCATTTTTAACTCTTGATGAACATGAATACAAGTACAGTTAGCAGGTAAAAATTGTAATAAATTCGTTAAAATGTCAGAATGTAGTTTAACTCTTTTTACTTTCTTATACGTAGTATAAGGAAGTATTGTGATGATGAAAATTTTCGACCTCGAGATTTTTGAAGATGTCCACGTTTTGAAGTCCCCTGATACCGAAAAAGTGGTTTTTAAAAAATGTCTGTGTGTCTGTGTGTGTGTGTGTGTGTCTGTATGTCTGTGTGTCTGTGTGTGTGTGCGTGACCACGATAGCGGTCAAACCGCTGTAGATATCAATTCCAAATTTTGTATTTACGTGTATAATCTCCCTCTTGAGATCTGATTAGTTTTTCAGTAAAATCGGTAGAGCGGAAGTAGCAGTTTACTTCAGTGAAAAAATCGAATTTTGCCAATATTTCGTCAAATACTAAGTTTAAACAAATTTATAAAGAATTTATATGTACTTAAAATTAAAATTGAGAACAATTTTATTTAAAAAGATTTTCGAAATTCCTACCGGAAGTAGGTCTTTTACTCTTATCAAAAATCGGTTTTTTGCGAATATTTCGCAAGTCAAGCGTTTTAGAAAGGTACGTTACGGGTATAATAGTATATTACATACCAAGGTTGAGAAGATGACTATTATTGCCCGAGTGGAGAGATTAAATTCCGAGGCGCAAAGCGCCGAGGAATTTAAGCCACAAGGGCAATAATAGTCTTCTCAACCGTAGTATGTATACTATTTTTTGTACCAGTAGTCTAATTGGACCTTAAAACCTTAATAATTATGAATAAATTTACTCATATATGTAAGAATGCCCTTGTAATAAAACTTCATGTAAACAAATAAGTAGGCTATATTTTGATGTTGACAAATAAGTTTTGACATAAATGCTGAAACTAAAAGTCAAGTATTTTTAGATTATTTTTCATTCCATTTATAATGTCTGAAGAGTTTAGATGTACACCACCTGAAATGCGCGAGATTGCAGAACAGGCAGCTGAGAACTTGCTTCCGCATAAATCTAATCACTTATACATGAAAACATTTACAGAATTTAAAAAATGGTATAATTCCATATATACAGTAGTAACTTCTGAAAACGTACTTCTGGCTTATTTTCATGAGTATTCAAAAAATAAAAACGCCTCGACTTTATGGGCGCAATATTCAATGTTGAAAGCTACACTTGGCCCAAAAGAGAATATTAACATATCAAAATATTTTAAATTAGTTGCCTTTTTAAAAAGAAAAACTTAAAATTATAAGCCCAAAAAATCATTAGTATTTACTCGAGGAAATTATAAAATTCGTTACTGAGGTACCCGACACATGTTACATTGCAACTAAGATAGTATGTTTATATATTAATACTTTGAAATTATTGATAATTTATATCTCTGTAGACTGGTCTTGTAATTGGTGTTGCTGGTGCATGCCGAAGGATGAGTTGTGTAATTTATTAATTTCTGATGTCATCATGAGAGATAATTTAATTGTTATTCACATCCACAATAGCAAAAATGGTACGTCTCAAAAGTTTGTAATAATGGAACCACTTTGTAGCTAAAGGTTATATCGAAGATTCCCTAGTAAATAAAAAAAATATAGAATGTATGTTACAAGATCTACCTACATCTACTTACGCAACCACACCTGCAATATATACAGGAATTTTCAATATGAATTAAATAATTATTTGCATCTGTAATAGTTAGGTGATATATTGATTCCATATTATACTATCATACATATTTTATGTATTAATAGACAAATGCTTTTTTTTTTCATGTAAACAACAAAGTATTGTTAGAAAATATAAAATTAATAGCAATTGCTAAATAAACCTATATTATATTCTGGTATTGTTAACCTAAAATTGTGCCTAAAATAGAGTTATTTATTTTGACGGTTCACAACTTGACATACTACTACTACTACAAGCATGAGTGCATGGTTGCGGCATTCGTTTTATTTGTTTTCATTATTTCCCTAGGTCAATAATAGCCTCATTATTTACCTCTTATTAGTTCCAGGTCGTGAAATGTCATTTCGTGGCGCTTTGTTACGTGTAAAAATGCTATGATTTTTTACTACTGGTACAAAAAAGTATTTAAAACATACTTTTCAATAACTTTTGTATAAAAAAATTTTCAAAATTCGGACCGGAAGTAACAGTTTTACTCTTACCGAATAGCGATTTTTTGTAAATATGTCGTAAATTATGCATTCTATATATATTTATCAAGAGTACAAAAGTATTTAGAACTGGATTTGCGATATTTTTTGTATACATTAAATTTCAAAATTCGGACTGGAAGTAGCACTTTTACTCTTAGCGAGTAGCACTTTTTTTTTCGAATAGCTTGCAAAGTATGCATTCTATAGAGATTTATTAAGAGAATGAAAGTACTTAGAATAGGATTTTGAATAAGTTTTGTATAAAAAGATTCTTAAAATTGTATAGTTTGAAACGCTCATACGTATAAGAAAGTCGTGTGGTGGCCACACCTCATTTTTTTAATAGCCGGAGTGGTATTACATAAATTTTGAACTTGATATGCCTGTTTATTTTAGTTCTGTGAATTAAATTTAATAGTCATTACTAGGGCGCGGACATGACCGGTTTAAACTACGACAAAGTTACAACGGAGCAAAGAAATAATGTAAACAACACACGCTTCCTGCATAGCACTAATTCATATGGGGTATGTTTACGCCCGAGAAGTGCCCGAGAATGAGAACAAAATTTATGAGTAAAAAAAATCCTTTTTTCATCGGCGTAGATAGGAGCGTCAGGGGTTTTTAAAATTTATTATTAGGGCGCGGACACGAACGGTTTATGACTCATCGCCCATGGGCGCACTATTGAAATGTTGTATATTATGTATAATAAATATACGTAATACATAATGCATAATATTTTTTTTATCATAGCCATCTTGATTTTATTGATATGAATTGCTGTACAAAATAGTGGATAACTGCCGCAAGTTTCATTTTTTGTCAATAATGTATGAAAGCTTTCTTTTTTAAAATAAGTCCTTCTTTCAATATATGCAAAAATATACTGATAGATAAAACGGACAATAGATTAAACTCAGGGGTGTACAAGTTGACATGCGAAGACTGTAAAAACGTGTATGTAGGACAGACGGGAAGGACATTCGATACTAGAATGAAAGAACACGAAAGATGTTATAAGGATAACAAGACAGACGCAACTTTTGCTAATCATTGCTTAGAACAGAATCATAAATTCAATACCAATTTTACATCGTTACATGTTTTAGAAAAAAAAAAGTAAAAACCTTAATATGCTAGAAAGTTTAGAAATTAATAAATTTAATAAATTAGGTATAATTTTAAATGATCAACTTGATATAAATAACTCCCCCCTACTCAATTTAAAATTCAAATATCTCCACCACCTCTCAGAATGAGATTATTTTTGTATTGATATATGTAGGAGTTAATGTGTACTTTCCAGGAATATACTGATCCCTGACTGGCCAGTCTTTAACAATGTTATAGGAATTTATTTGCTCGAATTTCCACTCGCAAAGCAAACAGCAATACTTTATAAACCCTAGTTGTAAACCGAGTAGAATTGCTACAACTTTGAAGTAGGCGCCAATATAATATTTGTACATTTTGTACTTAATTCTGCTTGGAAGAACAACAAAATTTTCATAAGTTTCTTTTAAGCAGATTGCGTGACCAATAGGGATGAATAGATAAACGTTTCCTATGTGAAGGACAGCTTTTAAACTCAATTTCGAAGCATTGATAAAAAGATGACAGTCTTCGGGATGGTGTTTCGGTTCAGTATGAAAGACCCTCGTCGGTTGAAATATACTGTGATAGATCTTTCTGACGATTACGGTACACAGAAATATGTGCCTGGAGCTAACACTTTCCATCTTTGGAGTCTAGATCATAGTATTTTTGCTTTGGTTTTTGACAAAATCAAGTCTCGAATAAGATCATTTAATTCTAACTGATTTATCAGGCGTGATTCGTCCTCTTCAGATAGCAAATATTCATAATCGCTGGTCGATAACGTCGCACTTGCTTCTTCTGGTTCTGTAATAATATATTCTTCACTCGAAACATCTATGTTTTGGTATTGGCAAGTCTTCCGAATGTGGTACTAGATGAGTAGCAGAGGGCACACTAGCATAACTAATATTTTTCTGACTTTTCTTGGAAAATCCGAAAGTTTTTGTGCAGCAAAAGTAGCAATCAGTCGAATGGTTCGTTTGTTCACGCCACATGATAGCTCTTGCAAATGGCATAGCGTTTTTCTTACCGCTGACGGGCCTTTTAGAGTAATAGCACAGCGTGCGCAGCAAATGTTGGGAGCTCATGGCTTGCCTTCATGCTTAAGCCAAACTAGTGAAAATATAATATTTTGGTAAAGGTGTAATATTCCGCTTATGCTACGGGTCATCACTACAACATATAAAATAAAAACACGTTCAGCTATCACAAACCGACACTGAATCGAGAATGCCGAATGTAGCTGTTTATATACCTACATAACCAGATCTCTACCAATTCCTAATTCGCTCGGGCGGAGTAAGTATGCATGGACATGTTCACTATATGTTCGATAGAACAATATTCTCAGTAGTATCTTTCTTATATAGAAGTAACTTTAAAATTTTGTAAAATTTAATGCGTTTTTGAAAAAACTGTTTAAGGAAATGTCAAAATCCTGACGTGATGAAGAAAATTTTAAATCAAATCCAGTGTCAGCAAGACAAAAGACACAAACAACACATATCGATGTATACGAAAGCCAAACTGTGTTGACCAGTGCAATTCCTCGCAACATATAATCACTGGGGGGCGGACACGAGCGGTTGATGACTCATCGCCCATGGGCGCACTATTGAAATGTTGCATTTTTAAAGAGGTTTTAATTTTATTTATATAATTGGATAAAAAGTGGCTGGTGATCTATAAAATACAAAATACCTTATTATTTGTTCATTTTCTGTTGTGTAAGACTTGTTCTCTTTGAATTAAGTACGTCCTTGTAGATAGAAAATGTCCTTTCTACATCGCAACTGGTTATAGGTGCGCACTGGAAATATTCTTTTATTTCAGCGTATTTAGCATACACAATTGCCTCAATGTTATTAAATCTGGATTTCTATTAAAAACTGCGTCTAACTTTTGCCGAAGGCCACATCCGAAGTCACTTGGAATACTTTTGAAATTATTAATAGCCCACATCTAATGTGGTTAATCCATCTTTTAATCTGAGATTTCGATTTTCAAAATATGTAATTAGTTTAGGCAAATTTCCAAAGTGTTCCTGAAGGAATAACAACTGATTTTTTTAAATTTGGGATTTGTGTTAGTTCCTTGCACTCAGAAATACTTCGAGCATCGTCATTTAAACATGTAACGAAACTATCGAAATTCTCTGCATAAAAACTATTTCTGTGTATGTTTTAGCAAAGCTAAGTGACGAACGTGCGATATTTTGGCATTCTGTAACGATATTTTACAGACTTTGTAATAAATTTCGGAATCACTGACAATTCATTTTCATATCAGAAAAAGTTACATAAACAACGTTCTAGATCTAAATAAATGATAACTAAAAATTTACGCGTATGTTATTGAAACTAAATAACAGTAGGTATATACATATTTACATTATTTCTCTTGCGAAATATAAGGTAAATATAATAAATTTTAAAAACCCCTAACGCTCCTATCTACGCCGATGTAGAAAGGATTTTACTCATAAATTCCTTATTTTATAGGCATTTTTTACTCTCATTCTCGGGCGTAAACAGATGTTGCAGTTCACCATATGAATTAGTGCTATTCAGTAAGTGGGTGTTGTTAACATTATTTCTTTGCTCTGTTGTAACTTCGTCGTAGTTTATACCGGTCATATCCACCCCCTAATAATTACATTTACACAAACCTTTTCACATATGCTATTGTTGGCATAATTTCCTTATTAATAAATTTCTTCTACGGGTCAACCAGTATATATTATATTTAATAAATAAAACAACACCACTGAAAATTAACGTTGAAAAAAATTATTTGGAATTCAATCAAGAAACTCGACTTTAATTCCATGAAAAGTGAAATCATTACACTAAAATAGTTCACGAATGATGTCTTGTTTTGATATTATGTAATTATTGTAATTAATCGCTAATCTCCTTTTATAATCCAGGTTCAGATTATAGATATGTCTAGATATAGAAATTTGTGGTAACATTTCCATAAAGAAAAAAAAAGGCTGATGTAAGTGATGCAATTAAATAAATTAAAACATTGGAAATATATAGGAAAATACTTGACACACAAACGTTAATGGTTGGAATTCGATAGTTTAAGATAAAATATGTACATTTTAAATCGAAAGTTTATGAGATGCCATTATCCTAAACAGAAATGGAAATACGCCCCGCACGCGATTATTTAGTGATGTTGAAGAATTTGTTCGGACAAGATAATATAATATGCATAGGTAGTGAAATAGCTCTTATTGCACTAAGTGGAATGTAAGGATTCTACATGCCATGACTGCATGTTTCACAATTACCTGAGTACTTGAATAAGTAATGGAAAGTATTTTAAATATTGATTTCTTCTACAAGGCATGTATTTATTATGTAAGGGGTTTGCAATAGAAATAATTCACCCGGAGTTTTTTTTGTATATTGTTTTGTTTAGTTACAATTAAATGTCAGAGTGGAAAGGTAATCAACATAATAAATGTCCTATTTGAGTCGCGTTTTATAATTTTTAATTTATCAACAAGGACATTTACATAGGGTTACTCATTAGTGCGTCAAAGTCCAATATAGGCGTTATTAAATAGTACCTACTGAAGAAATTTATTTTATAAAAAGTGACAACAGTAACAAAAAACACACATTATGAAAATAATTTGAATTATACAGGGTGATGCGTTAAAATGGCACACATTCGATTTTCTTTTTAATGAAACACCCTGTATATTTTTTTGTTTTTCTTTATCTACTTTAATTTGTGTTTTCATCGATATTTGGGGTTTTGGTTTTGGATACTCATTGTTGAGTTATTAATAAAAATTATAAAAAAAATGGTCGGTACAATGTTTACCATAATAATTCTATGCGGTAGTATTACGATTATTTAAGGCAAAATTATTTAGTAAGTATGCAGCCAAGGAATGTGTTGAACCTACAAAATAATCAAACATTCATTTTATTATACAGGGTGTTTGTTACGATGCAATCAATTTGGCTTCACTTTTCACAATCGATTTTTTGTCGGTCCTCTGCAACGTTTGTGTAGAATAGCAATAGTTGCATATTACTTATTGGAACATTAATATTTCTTTACAAATACAATTGATTTTACTAACTTTATCAAGGTCAAAAACATTGGCCGCCATATGTTGAATAGTAGCTAACAGTTCACGCTTTTACTTAGTGTATGTTTGATTTCTATAAGTAAAGTAGTTCCTCGTATATAAATAATTCAAATGCACTCAAAAGCTATTTTGAAAAAACTTCTTAAGGGAAATTTTATTAAGAAAGTTTTTCGAAATTCCTATCGGAAGTAGTTCTTTTACTCTTATCGAAAATCAGTTTTATGCGAGTAACTCGTAAGTCATGCTTTCTATGCAAATCATTACGAGTATAAAAGCAATTAAAAATTGATTTGAAATTCCGACCGGAAGTAAAACTTCAGCGAGTAGCGATTTTATGCAAATATCTCGTAAACTAAATATCCTATGTAGATTTATCAAGAGTGCAAAAGTACTTAGACCTGGATTTGGAATAATTTCTTTATCTAAACATTTTTGGTATTCCATATTTAAATGTTAAATATAAACCTCTTAATATAAAACTGAATAAAAAAGACATTTAGCCTAATTAACGATATAAATCGTTAAACAAAATTGGGTGGTAAATTTTGAATACTGTCCTTCAAAATTTACTTCACAACTCCGCCGATAGTCAAATATCGAGTTAAAAATTAGTATAACCTACTTGAAAAAAACTAGATTTTTAAAATGATATTAGGAATCCCGTAAGAGCAATTTAAACTAATCAACTTTAATAAAATAACATTTTGACAATGTTATAGTTGCATATAAGCATTATCATATGATTATAAAATGATTTTTAAATTGTAAGTTAAATATTTAGGCACGACACTGGCGGTAGATGAAATGAAGGAAGACGTTTTCAAGTTGCCGATTAAATAACACAAAAATATCTAAATCGCAATGTGTCAGTCAATTAGAGACACCATTTATAATAATTATTAGTCTAAGTGTATTACAGTTGAAATATTAATTAAGTATTTGAAATTTATAAAGAAATAATATAAGAATCAAATTGTTTTAATTGCAGGTGAGCCTGTTTTTAAATTTTACCTTGAAGAATAACGTCAAACTTTAATTAATTCTCTGTCTAAGTAAGACTGTTTAGTCATAACTACAATATGTATTAAAATTACAGAGATTTAATGATTTTGTCTATCATATATGACATACTAGGCACGAGTTCGTTTCCACATACTGTTTTGACAAAATATGTCGATAAGTAAGATATACTATTTTAGCAATTTCTTACAACAAGATATTTTAACGTAGATGTTTTGTGTGGTTTTTCTGGTGTAGTTATTTTTTTTGAAAATTACATATTTGAAAATTTATCAAAGAAAATTATATTATAGAATTATTTCATAATATTTTACAAATGTAATAGAGTACATTGCATTTCAAATTAATTATAATTTAATATTTAGTGTGTAATATATACAGGGTGAGTCAACTAGCTGACAAAGTAAATTAACTCTTTAATTATTATAATTCACGTACTGTGTTGATATAGTTGTCATTGCTTTACAATTTAAAATATATGCGCTTATACAGGTTGATCCATAAATCATTGGAACATAGAAGATGTATTTTTTAAATTGAATACCTTACATAAAAGGTCAAATTTTGATGTCGCGTTAAATTAGAAATATTTAATATATCAAAGATAGGTATAGGACATACTTTAGAAAAAAAAGTGGCTCTTGAAGGGCTTAATATGATTTTGAAAAAATTGTTAGGTGTTCCATTTCAAATAATTTTGTTTTTTAAAGCACCTTCGCGAACACCCAGTATAAAGTAGAACAGGTTCTCCATATAAGTATCACTTGGCATGCCTTGTGTCACTATTTGATTTTAATCATAAATTACTCGAAAAGTATTAACTTTTTAACTCATGATAAAAAATATTTCTATTTTAACGCGAAATCCAAATTTGTATTTATATATAGGATATTCAGTTTAAAAAATACATTTTCTGTGTGACAATGTTTTATGGATTACTCTGTATATGTGTATATATTTTGAAATTATGAAACAATCATAATCCTGTCAATTAAAGTACGTGAACTTTTAATTATATCAGGCATTAAAAAGTAAATTTTCTTTATCAGATCATTGACTCATCCTGTATGTATATGTGAATGAAATGTTCCACTTCGCATATCTTCTTGATATCCATTGATATCGCATCTTCTTTTTTACATATAAGTTTATTTATGCTTTTATGGCACGTGTCCATAAATAGATATTTGCTTGTAAACTTTTCCACAGAATATTATTATTCTGCAATTAGTTTTCCTTTTAATACCACATCAATTCACTGGTAAATTTAAATTTTATTCCAACAATCATCTATATGGTAGCAATTCACTTTCATTGCCAACTTATACCACTTTAAATATTCACTTATTTGATTATTTTCATCGTTACATTTTGTAATTCACTTGGGTTGCATTGGAAGTATAAAAAAAAGAAAAGAAAAATTGGGTCAAGTACTTGTTAATTTTAAAGGTCTTGACAAATATATTATTTTAGCACACTCTGATGGAAAGAAATAGAACAACTACCAGTACTGACAAATACGAAAGAAAAACGGGTTCGAAAAATGGACGATCAAGGCATATCTTTGAAGTGACCCCCCCCCCCCATGGTTGAGATCTAGTTACGCCTATGTAATGCAAACCTGTACAGAGTACTGTGTTAGAATTTTTTCTAAATTAAAACATATAAGTCCATCTTTGGAAAAAACTAATGGTTTTTTTCATATTATATTACCTATACATAACAAGCACAAAAAAAAATTTGTGTTAATAAATGTTTAAAAAAGTGGGGCTTAATTTTTAAGAAAAAGATTATTAACATTATTTTATTAGTTAAATATAAAATACCGTACATTTTGTTATATGTAAATATAATTTTAAATTATCTAAAGAAATATGTTTTTCTTATATGTAATAAATGTTCCTTTTCTACTCCATCTTTAAAATGTCATTTGTACTCCTTAGTCACGGGGTTAACTTAGCAATGGGCTCTTTGCCGCCAGGCTGAAGTTAGCTCTAGCTTTTTTAATTACAAAAATCAGTAGAAACTTAATCAGATTGGTCGACACTTGTCATCAGTCTGTCAAAATAACCCGACGTGCCCCGACAACAGACACGTAATTTTGTATTATTTTGATTACTTGCTGTATAGTACAAAACTTGTTGTATAAACAATTTTTTATATAACAGTTTCGAATTAAGTCTCAAATAAGTACTTACAGCTTCTTAATAAACCTGTGAGTAAAAGTGTTACTTCCGGTCAGAATTTTGAAATTTTTTTATACAAAAATTATTCAAAATCCTTACTAGGGTAGGTACTTCTAGACTGTTAATAAATCTGGACAGAATGTATAATTTGCTATTCGATAGGAGTAAAAGTGTTACTTAATAAATGTCTGTAGCACGCATATCTTGCGAGATATTAACAAAAAAAACTATATAGGTCGATAAGAGTAAAAGAGATACTCCAGTAAGAATTTCGAAAAACCTTTTTTAATAAAGAATGTTTCAAATTTACTTTGAGTACTTTTATATTCTTTAGATGTTTGTTTAAACTTAGTAGTTCCCGAAATTTATTTTTTTCACCAAAGTAAATTACTACTTCCGGTCTATCGATTTTGCTTAAAATCTAACCAGTTCTCAAAAAGGAGATTATATTCGTAAATATAAAGTTTGGTCACACACATAGAGAGACAGGGGGAGATACTTTATTAAAAAAAACTTTGCGGTATCAGGGGACTTCCAAAACGCGGATATCTGCAAAAATCTCAAAATCGAGAATTAATAAAGGACCATAGCGTGTTTACTTTATTGTAAATAAAATGTTACATGGCTTTAAAATAAGATCGCTCATGGTATAGATTAGTTATATCTATATTTTATTCGAATATTCTTGATCAAATATATAAAATAATCCATAGGATTTATAACCAAAATTCAATGCATGCTGCTATTGACTACTACTAATTTTATAAAAAGATATTTACGAAAAAAATTTTGAAAGCTCAGGATTTTATTCTATACCTTTACAGTAAAATTAAATTTAAAAGCAGACAACATGAATGAATATAATATAAATAAATGCAACTGAAAAACTGAAGAACATTGAGCATTAAAATTTATTACTTGCCTTCAAAATCATTAATTTTCTTTCGATCCTTGATACTCTATACGCACTGTTAGTAAGTTCAGGAATAATTTAAGAGATATGTGTATATAATGATAATGATGTAAATGCTTCAAAGTGAATATATTAATGTTAAAATGAGAAATAATTTAAAGGGACTTACGTAGTTTCCTCTCTGCTGAAACAACACTGAAAGCACATAAACAAAGATAAACCAACAAGCGCGTCATTGTAAATGACCAATCATGAATCTGAAACCGAATAAGACACTTACGAGTTTATATGCGTAAGCGTGTCCTTCGGCAACAATTAATACCTGCACCGTGCAAGACGAAAAGCAGGTTTATTAAACAGCACAAGAAACAAGGCGTATATATATATACATATATTTAGAAACATACAAGGTATGACCGAAAATATTGATGCGCTGTGCCCGTAAGTGAGCGTTAAGAAAGAGATGAGGAGACCAGGTTGGTTAGTAATTGTAATTCTTGATTATCTTTTTTATTATAATCAATGAATAATACTGGGTGTTCCAGAATTTTCTACAGAGGGTGATTTACCGATCGGACAAAGTAAATTTACTTTTTAATGCTTAATTACATATAATTAAAAAAAAATTCGCAGTGTGGTTGACAGAGCTGCTATTGCTTCATAATTTACAAATATGTAGGTACTAGGGTCGGGAAATTTTCCAAATTTCAGTATTCAAATATTTATTTTAATAAATATCTAAATATTCGAATTATTTGTTTTTTGTTATACAACATTCCAAGAATATATATTATAATGATTTAAATTGTTAATATAAATAGTATAAAAAAAAAATTAACGTCTCAAGAAAATTAATTTATGTTATACATATAAGGGATCATTCGTATATAAAATAGAATAATTTTATTAGTATAGTAGTGAAATGTATAAAATGTTAGATAGGATCTAAATTTATTGTAATCTCCTTCTTAATGAAAGATTTTAAAAAAATCACAATGTTAGAAATATCGTCAAGATAAGATAGGCAACTTAAATTACTATACAGAAAAAAAATTTCATTATTATGAAAAATCAAATACGTATATGGAAACTAAGAAAAATATCCTGGTTACTTATAAACAAAAATAAATCATTTGTAAATTTTGACCTAAAGGTAGAAAAATATTGAATGAGACGAGAATTTTGGAATAAGGAAGAATTAATATAGAAATTTTGGTATAAAAATAATACATTCTTAATTTTACAAGTTGATTATCATCATTTGCGTGTTTTGGGAAGTCGTAAGACTTGTGAAACTCATATATTGGATTACATTGATTACTAAGCCGGAATTATCTTAACGTTACGTATAAAATAAATGGAATTGGATTTATAGACTGAGAAAAATACATATAGGAGACGTTTTACTGTAATAGAAGAATTCCATAACGATTGTACCAATACTTGGACCTTATGTGACGTATTATCAGGACCTTAAAAGGCTGCAATCCAGGATAAATGCATTTTGTGAAGAGGATCAGTCCTATGATGAAAACACGTAAACGTAAAGAAAATGTTTAAACATTATTAAAAGTCAATCATTTAATAATCGTTAGAATCAAGCAATGAAGTGAAATTTTGAAGAGATAAAGAGAATAATAGACTTAATCTATCCTTTGTGGTAAAAAATGATTCTATTTTATATTAACTGAATAGTCATATTTATATTCTTGAATTGGTGATTTTCATTAAGAAGGAGAAGTTAATTTTTGAAATTGAATTGTTGTTTAGTTGTAAAAAGAGTTTTACATTATTACGTAAATTATTTAACCAACATACTGCCGTGGTCTCTTGCATATTAAAAATAAGAATAGTATTAAGAATTAATTTAAGTGTTAAATAAAATATTGAGTTTAAGTTCAAAGAATGTATGCTGAAGATTTCAACATCATGCAATACTAATAACACAGGTATGATGGGTTGCATATATTTAAATGTAAAGAAAATTTGAATATGATTTATTCATTATTACATTATAGGTTAAATAAGTATTTAAAATTAAGAAGGTACAAAATAAAGACAAAATAAGTCTAAGCAATATATTTATTTTGTAGAAAAGATGAACAGAAGATATGGTTTGTGTATAACAAAACGCAACCTAACTTTTCTCAAGGCGGAAAAATTGCATTTGATATTCTAAATAATAGACCCTTGTTCAAAGACAAAAAGGTACTTAAACCTAATAAAGAGAATGAGTCATTTAAACACTATAAAACTGTATGAATGAGTTCACATTCGTCTTACACGAGAAGAAAATACAGAATAAATAATGCATTTAAAACGTACATAATGTAATAAATTTTAGAAGAGGGATTTTTCTAAATCATGCTAAAAAAATTGTAAAAGTTATCTCAAAGTTATGACTATGAAAAAAAGGATATAAGTTAAAAATAATCTAACACGATATAGCCAGCAATAAGGTTTTATATAAACAACAGCTGAATGAATAAAAATGTACATTCATGAACTTGTATGTGTAACACAGAAGTTTCATAGACTGTGAAGACGTGTATGGTTTGGAGACCTACAAAAAGAAGTATAAAATTTGTTTATAGTTTCTTGCAGATAAATATATTACCATGTGAAAAGTCTTGGATAGAAATGAAAGACAACGTAGTTGAACTCACTAATCGTTGTAATATAAGTGATATGGGAAGAAGAATTCTTGTCATCTGCAATGTGTTTTCGAGTGTACCAGGTCCAAACATCTCAAAAAGAAAAAAATTAAGGATTATGTTAGCGAATGGGAGAAGAAAGTATCTAACAAATGATGAGAAAGGCAACAAGTTTATAAACAAATACAAGGAGGGATTGTATTAAGAAAATATACCTACCGTTGAAGATACCGAATAGTTTAGGGAAAAGACTTTTAAATAAGCAAATGGCTTAAGGTGTTGACGTTTAGTGAATGAACTGTCAAAGACTATGTGCGTGTGTTAGTGTAACATCGACAACTTGCAGAAAATTAAGGACAAAGATTTCACGATGACGCATAATGCCAACCTAAACTTTAGTTCGATGGATGGCGTAACAAGCGTTACATATTTTTTTTTGGGTTATAAATTCAAATAACAGTAATGTACAAGATGAGATTCTTATTTCGACTTCGAAAAATAAAGAGCTTTTGAAAAAGCTAATAAAGGTTTAAGCGTAGGGTAAAATACACTACGACTTGATATATATTTATTAATTTTGTATTAGTATATTAATTTCATTTTCATTTCAATTTCATTTATAATAATAATTTTTCTTTTGAAAATTTGTTTTGTATTTTAAAATGGAGATGCCTAAGGCAGAATTTGAAGAAATGTTTAATGAAACAAAATAAGTTTTTCAATAATAAAGAAATATCAATGCTGCAATGCGTTTATAGGAATACTATGTGAAAATATTTATTCCAGTATAACGTTGAGCAGTAAGGATAAAATAGATATTGTCCTGTAAAATAATATTTCTTTAGTTTTTTTTTTTATATAACACAGAAAGGATTATTAATGGTGTTGGGTATTAAGAGAATACAACGTGCGAATGTTTATTTTCAAATACCTCAGGCATCATTAATTCTCGCAATTCATTTTTGATTTCAAACTTAAAAATAAAATATACATTTAGAAACGGGAAATGTTTCTGTGTGGCGGGTATTGAGACGCTGGCTACAATACGTGCGAATGGTTGTTGCCAGTGATCAATTCAAGCTTATCTCCGAACATTGACCATTGCGAAGTTCTAGAATTATCAGGGCATTACGTGCAAATATAATGTTTCTGGTAAAATAGAATTAGCACAATATTAACAGATTACCGTCGTTCAATTGAGTTTCTTTGTTTTTAAAACAGGATAATATTTGTTTTGATTAGCATTATCGATATATTTATTCTACAAAACATTACAACCGAGATTACGGTATAAATGTTTTCTTTCCATTATGTGCTTTTTATAATTTTTGAGGTGAATATAGTATAGCGACGCTATCTACTATTAATGTTTGAATAAAATATACAAGTATGATCTTTATATAGACTTAGACTTTTCTTTAATACAAATTATCACCTTATCCCTAAACAAAAATAAGCAAGAGATTTACTAGGAGAAAAGGAAGCTGAATACACTGCCAGAACTCACGCGTACTTACAAAGTACGTGCTTCTACCGTCTGAGCTTAGCTAGAAAGTCAATAGTATAATATCAACTTCATTGGCACATTGGGGAACAAAATATTCAAAGCGGTTTTCTTTGCTTAACTCACGTTACTAACTGATGACTCTCCTTCGTTTTCAAAAATATCTTTTAGGTGCCTTTTTGTTTTAATCAGAGATCCAAAAAATATTTCCTTCTTTTTAAATTTTGGATCCATAGATGTACTAATGTCAAATATTTCAATTTATGAAGCACCGCTAACCGAAAGATTACTAGAAAAGACTTTTGTGGAACTTGTTTGAAATTCCCGTTGCAAAACAGACTTCAATTCTTTTACCGCTTCTGGTTCATCTTATCAATCTGCGGAATGAAATTCTCCATCGAAGATTGGAAAATGGGCCATCACCTCTAAAGTCATCGGTTTATTTTCTGATGACAATAAAGCTGTAGATGATTGCAATACTTTCAATGATCGTTCATTCATCTTCAAAACTGTTTTCTCTAGAATACCGAAATAAAACTGATGTCTTCCTTTTTTTCCGCTTAGGCAAGGAAATTTGGGGATGTTATAAAGTATATTAATATGATTTATAAACTCTATTGCTTGACTGTGTATCAGAATACCCAATCGTCCAAATTCCTATGATCTCAATTATGTTTCTCGTGTTCTGTTGGTCGAGATGGATCTTTTCGACGCGGAAAGTTGTTATCGGTGGAATATTCATGAATTTCGACAAAAAATCGAGCTCTAAACAGAGTAAATACTTTTGCGCTTTTGATAAATCTGTAGAGAACGCATAGTTGGCGATATATTTCCAAAAGAAAAAAACTGTTATTAGATAAAACTGAAAGTCCTAACTTCCTGCACAAATTTCGAACATTTTTGTATACAAAAATTATTCAAAATCTACCTCTAAACACTTTCATACTCTAAACTAGTTTTAATACGTTCTGTATAGTATGTATAACTTGCAAGATATTCTGGAAAAATTATTTTTTTATAAGCGTAATAGACCTACTTCCCGTATAAATTTCGAAAAATGCTGTTTATAAAAATTAGGAAACCTACAGAAATCTCGTGGTCGTAAATTTTCGTCATACTATACTGGCCTAAAGTAATACCTATTTGTTACATTTGGAAATTGGATACGACTTAATTTCAACTATTCGAATAATTTCGTGTTGAAGTTATTTAGAGTTGACTATTCCAATATTTGAATTATTCGTATTTGATTCCCGGCCTGAATATGTACACTAATACAGGGTAATTCATAAATCAGTGGCACAAAGAATTCATATTTTTTTGAACGATATATAATTTTAAAGCTATACTTTATTTTAAAAGAAAGAATTTTTTATTATTAATTAATCGCTAAAGTTAATAGTTTTCGAGCTATTTATGAGTAAATTCAGAGAGTGACATGTAGAGATATCTTATCTAATTACCTATAATTCAAGAATGCCATGACAGTTTCGTATGGCGTACACACAAGGTGTATCAAGTGATACTTGTACGCAAAATTTCTTCTAAAATATACCGAGTGTTCGCGAAGGTTTGGTAAAATGAGGAAATTTTGTACAAAAGAATCATGTTTATTTTAATTAGAACATCACAGAATTATGTTAAGTTATTTGACAGCTACTTTTTTGTTAAGTATTTCCTATATCAATTTTGAATATTTTGGAAGATATTCAAACAGACAGTAACTGTCGAAAGGCGAATTCTGTAAAAATATTGTGCTTTTCTATTTAAAAGGAAGAAGATTTTTTTTAATTAAATTTTCCTCATTCGACCACACCTTCGCGAACACGCAGTATATATTAGAACAACTTCCGCATCTAGTATCACTTGGCACACCTTGTGTGGACGCCATATCAAATTATTGTGTTCTATCATAACACTTTTGAATTATAGGTAATTAAATACTAAGCATTATACAGTAAATTTATTTCAGATCGGTGAATCATCACGCATATACAGTTCGTCTAATGGATCTTTAGACGCACGTAATTATTTGATAACATAAGCAAAGATTGTCGGTCAGTCTATCTATCCTTATTTAATATCGGTGTCGAATATTCAAGTGCGGAAAATACGTATGTCTGCAATACAAATCATATCTAGACTACTGCATTAATCAATTGAAAAATTAAAAAATGTGAAGTTTATATTAATGCATCATGTATATAGTGCTTAACTTGAACTAGAAGTACCTATTTGATTCGTACGCATAAAAATTAATGACGTGCGTCTAATGATCCATTAGACGAACTGTACGATACGATATGAAATTCCATTGCTAAACCGCACATCATCCTGAGGAGAGTCAAGCAACTCGAAACCAGTCCTTGATTTGGTTCACACTGGCAAAATATTTTTCACGTTAATTTAACGACAAATAGTCGTATGTCGAAAAACCGCTGCTTCTGTAGATGAAATAGTACTCTGTAATTATAACATATTTATAGAAGAAAAATGGCATTTGTTTTACTCATCCATATAAACAATATATGCGCTTTATGTACAAACTATAAGCTTGAATACACTTTTCCAAAATGTTTGATAAACATTTTATTTGAATGCATAACCCAGAGAGAATTAAACAAATTATTAGGTTGTTGTACACAAATTAAAGAAAGTGCTTGTAAAATGTTATTATAGATGCATTTATCTAACATATAGAATTACTTTGTTCCATTGGTCCAAATCAAACATTTCCATATAATTTACTTCATTAAAACGTTTTGTTTGACAAACAAATTATTTCGTGTAATTGTGTCCATCCTGCCTAAATTTACAAGATTTGATAAAAAGAAAAACTCGTGCTTTACTAATAATATCCTTAGTATAATACTCCATTAACGTCAATAAAACAATATACAAAAAGAAAATAAACATATTTACATGTTAGTATCTATTACCGACCAAATTTAGATCAGCAAGAATGTTCTGAAACGCTGAACATACCTTACACAGACTGTCTTCAAAAAACAGGACCTGTCTATAACTTCCTTCTTTAACGGAGGATTTTAGTTATTATACTCCAAATTAAATAGTGGCGAATAGGCTACTAAACGGCATAATAACATCACGTATATCTCTAAAACCTTTAAGGCTAAACTGTCAATTTTTGTTAGTAATTCCGATTGAGATTTTTATTCTGAAAACAACAAAGTAGACGATTCATAACGAAAACACAAAAAAATAAGACACTTGTGTACAAAAACAACACAAAATGCATTCCGTCATTGTAATGTAATTACTAGGGGGCGAGCACGAGCGGTTGATGACTCATCGCCCATGGGCGCACTATTGAAATGTTGTATTTTTAAAGAGGTTTTAATTTTATTTATATAATTGGATAACAAGTGGCTGGTGATCTATAAAATACAAAATACCATATTATTTGTTCATTTTCTCTTCTCAAAGACTTGCTTTCTTTGAATTAAGTACATCCTTGTAGATAGAACACGTCCTTTCTACATCGCAACTGGTTATAGGTGCGTACTGAAAATATTCTTTTGCTTCAGCGTATTTAGCATACACAATTGCCGTAATGTTATTAAATCTGGATTTCTATTAAAAACTGCGTCTAACTTTTGCCGAAGGCCACATCCGAAGTCACTTGGAATTATTAATAGCCACATCTAATGTGGTTAAACCATCTTTTAATTTGAGATTTCGATTTTCAAAATATGTGATTAGTTTAAGCAAATTTCCAAAGTTTTCCTGAAGAAATAACAACTGATTTTTTTAATTTGGGATTTGTGTTAGTTCCTTGCACTCATAAATACTTCGAGCATCGTCATTTAAACATGTAACGAAATTTTGTAAACTAGCGAAATTCTCTGCATAAAAACTATTTCTGTGTATGTTTTAGCAAAGCTAAGTGATGAACGTGCGATATTTTGGCATTCTGTAACGATATTTTACAGACTTTGTAATAAATTTCGGAATCACTGATAATTCATTTTCATATCAGAAAAAGTAACATAACCAACGTTCTAGATCTAAATAAATGATAACTAAAAATGTAGGCGTATGTTATTGAAACTAAATAACAGTAAGTACCTATATACATATTTACATTATTTCTCTTACGAAATATAAGGTAAATATAATAAATTTTAAAAACCCCTCACGCTCCTATCTACGCCGATGAAAAAAGGATTTTACTCATAAATTCCTTATTTTATGAGCATTTTTTGCTCTCAATCTCGGGCACTTCTCGGGCGTAAACAGATGTTGCAGTTCACCATATGAATTAGTGCTATTTAGTAAGTGGGTGTTGTTTACATTATTTCTTTGCTCCGTTGTAACTTCGTTGTAGTTTAAACCGGTCATGTCCGCCCCCTAGTAATTACTAAATTAAGCTGGCCGGGAAAACAAGTGACAAATAATAATAGTTAATTGATGAGGCTGATACATGTTGAAACTCCATATTTAACTGAATAAATAAACTACGTAAACTTAGTTTCAAAAATTATTTAATAATATCACTACAATATTGTTTCGCCAAACTTTGGCATCATCAGGTGATGAGAAACTGAATATACAAAATTATTACAACATAATATATAGTGTCACAACAGTATGGGATATGAGTGGGGGTATTTTATAAAGTATAGCATTGTAACAACGGGGAATAATTGAATTGAGTCTGATCGTTTAAAGCACGACCTAATTTACTATATCTATTAATTTCTAAGGTTTCTAATAAATTAAGTTTCTGTCCTTTATCTTGAATATGTAAAACTTTGAAATCTCTATTGAATTCGTGTTCTTCATCTATACAATGCGTTGCGAAGGTAGAGTCCGTTTTGTTACCCATATAACTTTTTTCATGTTCCCCGGTCCTTTGTTCAAAAGTACGGCCTGTTTGACCCACATATACCTTATCACACTCACAAGTCAACATATAGACCCCCGATTTCAACCTTTTATCCGTTTTGTCTTTATCATTTCTAATATATTTTTGAACTGAATTATTAGTTTTAAATGCTATTGACTCGTTCTTAACGTTTTTAATTAGTTTACCTATTTTTATTGATGTATGTCCTATATAGGTGAAAGCATTATATTTGTTATCTGACTTTTCTTGTACTTTTGGATAAATTAACGATAAAGCCTACTTTTTTCGTTTTCGTGCAAGAATATTGTCTACTAAATTTACTGTATAGCCGTTATTGTTAGCTATCGTGTAGATTCTATTTAGTTCTAATTCAAAGTTAGTTTTATTCATCGGTACATTAATTAATCTGTGTATCATTGACTCATACGCTGATAACTTCTGTGACCAGGGGTGAAAAGAACTTTTATGTATAGTAGTATCTGTGTGCGTAGGTTTGTGAAAAATTGCAAATTCATGCCTGCCTTTATTATTCAAAATCGTTAAATCTAAGAAATTAATGGATTTATCCTTTTCTATTTCTGTTGTAAATTTTATATTAGGGTGTATGGTGTTAATGTGGTCTTGAAACGCTTTTAACTGCCTAACTGTACCTTTAAAGCAGATTAATATGTCATCAACATAACGGTACCAATAAACACAATTGTAAGCACCCCTTATTTAACAATTGTGTTTATTGGTACCGTTATGTTGATGACATATTAATCTGCTTTAAAGGTACAGTTAGGCAGTTAAAAGCGTTTCAAGACCACATTAACACCATACACCCTAATATAAAATTTACAACAGAAATAGAAAAGGATAAATCCATTAATTTCTTAGATTTAACGATTTTGAATAATAAAGGCAGGCATGAATTTGCAATTTTTCACAAACCTACGCACACAGATACTACTATACATAAAAGTTCTTTTCACCCCTGGTCACAGAAGTTATCAGCGTATGAGTCAATGATACACAGATTAATTAATGTACCGATGAATAAAACTAACTTTGAATTAGAACTAAATAGAATCTACACGATAGCTAACAATAACGGCTATACAGTAAATTTAGTAGACAATATTCTTGCACGAAAACGAAAAAAGCAGGCTTTATCGTTAATTTATCCAAAAGTACAAGAAAAGTCAGATAACAAATATAATGCTTTCACCTATATAGGACATACATCAATAAAAATAGGTAAACTAATTAAAAACGTTAAGAACGAGTCAATAGCATTTAAAACTAATAATTCAGTTCAAAAATATATTAGAAATGATAAAGACAAAACGGATAAAAGGTTGAAATCGGGGGTCTATATGTTGACTTGTGAGTGTGATAAGGTATATGTGGGTCAAACAGGCCGTACTTTTGAACAAAGGACCGGGGAACATGAAAAAAGTTATATGGGTAACAAAACGGACTCTACCTTCGCAACGCATTGTATAGATGAAGAACACGAATTCAATAGAGATTTCAAAGTTTTACATATTCAAGATAAAGGACAGAAACTTAATTTATTAGAAACCTTAGAAATTAATAGATATAGTAAATTAGGTCGTGCTTTAAACGATCAGACTCAATTCAATTATTCCCCGTTGTTACAATGCTATACTTTATAAAATACCCCCACTCATATCCCATACTGTTGTGACACTATATATTATGTTGTAATAATTTTGTATATTCAGTTTCTCATCACCTGATGATGCCAAAGTTTGGCGAAACAATATTGTAGTGATATTATTAAATAATTTTTGAAACTAAGTTTACGTAGTTTATTTATTCAGACAAATAATAATAGCTCAACTTGTCAAGTTGAACTCCAAAAAATTCTAAAATGAACAAACAATAGTTAGAGCGAAATTCAAGAAGATCTGTCAATTTTGTGGTCAGATTAGTGCGGTTTTTTCAATATCAAAACATCCATTGGTGTTGGACTTGAGAAAATCTGGTTGTCAGGGCATTTTTGGTAAACGTGTAATGCGGTATTTTAGACTCTTTTGGCTTATTTTTATTGATGGTAAACTAGACCAATATAAATACAACACAATTCTTCGTGAAGGCGTGAAAAATTTTCTGGACGAGCTACCACTCACTGGGTTTCGAAGAGCAATATTTTAACAGGATGCTGGTATCCATTATAACCTTATTCTGAACAGGGAGTTTTTAAGAAGGAGGTTCGGAGATGTTTGGATTGGAACATATGGACTCATATCGATGGGTACTTCCTTTTGGGCATATCTGCAAGATCAAGCTTATGTGCCGTCTCCAGAAAATGAGGCTAAATTATAACATAAAAATACTGAAGCTTGTCAAATCTATCGTGCTGAAATATTGCCATGTGCGGCTGCGCAGAGATGCCGCCAATGTTTAGCGCCAAATGGAATGACGTTTGTGAACATGAACGTCTTTTTTAACTTTTTTATGTATTTTTGTTATGAATCATGTACTAGTGATACATTGTTGTTACAAAATAAAAATCTCTATCAGAATTACTAAAGTATATGTTCAAATTTAATTTTTTTCCGTCAATTTAGCTAGCGTTATTACTCGATTTCATTAAGCCATTTAATATCCCATTGACAACCATTTAATTTGGTGTGTAGATTATTAAAATCATCCGAAAAATAAGGACTCGTCTGTTTTTTGAAGACAGTCTGTATATTTGTATCAAAGCCTACAAATGAATTGCTAAAATTTTAATCATTTCGTATTGGAAATGAAATACATTTTTTCTGAATAATCTGACTGTTCATTATATCTGACGGTCAGTATATAATAATAATAATAATAAAAATAATAATATTTCAATTTAAAAAAGTCCGTTGGTATTGAACATGTCAATGTTAAAGATACAAAAGAGAACGCAAGATCATTCACATATAAAAATCCCACTAGACGAGTTCATCAAAATTAGAACAATGTAATCTATAATCTATACCAAGTAGTGACACGTACAGTACTTTGACATTTCAAAATCTAAATAGGACGATCTAAATTATTACTTTTCAATTAACATTCATCAAAGAATGGAAATTTATTGAATTATCTTTGATAGGCTGATGACACATGTCTGACTGATTCCTAAATTCATAGAAACTCATTATTATGGTACTGATAAATAGATGTTTATGTCTGTTTGTTCATTTCGTTATTACAAGATTTTTTCACCTACATTCTTAACCTTCAACAACAAATTTATATTAATACACTATGTCGAATGTGAGTAGATAAACACAGACATGTTACTTAGGTAATAATATCTGGTAAACACTAATAAACAGCGAATATATTATTTTTATTTTTATATATTATTTGTATGCGCATTTTTTGCACTTTGCTTAATTTTTTTTAATGTGTATCTTTTGTGATTTTATAAATTGTTTGTTATATGGCTTACAACATATGGCAAATGATAATTAATTTCGTATATGTCTATTTGACATTCACTTGCATATATACAACTTTTCTCCTTCCGCAACATTGAATTCAAAATTAATACAAAAAAACCTTTGACCTTCCTTTTACGATTCGCATATTTTCAGAGCATTCGTTTAGTAAAAATAATTGCAAAGTGTTAATTATAGATTAAGATGCATTAAGCAGCGGTTTTACTGAGGCATATATTTGTATGTACATCTGCAACATCAGTATAATAACATTAATATATAATAGCATGTAAGCCAACAAGAGAAAAAGAAAAGAATAATAAAAAAAAAGATAATAATATACCGGAAATCAGAAGGTGAGGTTCAGCTGGACAACCAATGAGGCTGTCTTCTGATTTTCAACCTAAAACCTACAAAGATACAGGTAAAAAAGAAATAAACAAAAAGTAAATGTCTAAGAGTAGGATATTAAGAACTAAACTAAAACTAAACTTATAATTTATTTGCGATGGTGATAAGTATACACCGGACGTCCCAGGTTTAAATTACGACGGAGCAAGGAAATAATGTAAACAACACGCAGTTACTGAATAGCACTATTCATATGATATGATATGGAAGAACGTCTAGAATGGCATCAAGCAACAATGGCGAGTTCGATTAAGGATCATACTGATTGTATGTCCATTGTCAGTGATGCCGAAATTTATTTTACAGAATGCCCACAAATCGCACGTACAACGTCACTTAGCATCTCTAAAACATACACAGAAATTGGACCCGTTGGAAACTGACAATTTTTACGAAGAACTCTGTGAAGCTTTAATGGCGGCAAATATATCATTAAATAAACTTGACAATCCCACTTTCAAAATATTTCTTCAAAAATATACTGGTCCAAATGTTCCTGATGAATACACCTTACGCATATATTATGTTTCTGAGTGCTTCACGAAAATAGTAGAATGCATTAGAAGACATCTTTCAAATCAGTACCTATGGATAGGTGTCAACGAAACTGTCGATATATTAGGACGCTGTATGGTAAATGTTGTAGCTGGTGTACTACATCCAACTATTTCATATAACCGTTGATGCGGAAAGAGTTGGTAAAACCTTTGACGAGAATTTGCACAAAATGCTTCATTCGGACGACAGATACAAGGAAAAAATACTTTTATTTGTTA
The DNA here is from genome assembly GCA_963170755.1 of Amphimallon solstitiale. Taxonomy (NCBI): domain Eukaryota; kingdom Metazoa; phylum Arthropoda; class Insecta; order Coleoptera; family Scarabaeidae; genus Amphimallon; species Amphimallon solstitiale. Next base: position 21,225,536 of record OY720675.1, on the reverse strand, counting down.
GTGACGGTGCCGCATATATGTTAAAAACAGGCAGACTATTAAAGGAAACATATCCCTATATGCTGCATATTACTTGTGTAACACATGCTCTCCACAGAATCTGTGAATATATCAGAAACACCTATACGGAAGTTGATAGACTTGTATCCGCTTTTAAAAAAGTTTTCAGAGAAGCACCATCGAGTGTAGCTCTTTACAGGGAAAAACTTCCATCTTTGTCACTGCCTCCCTCGCCAGTAATAACTAGATGGGGAACATGGTGTGGAAGCTACTAGTTTTTATGCAGAGAATTTCGATTACATGTTTAAATGATGATATGCTCGAAGTATTTCTGAGTACAAGGAACTAATACAAATCCGAAATTTAAAAAATTAGTTGTTATTTCTTCAGAAACACTTTGAAAATTTACCTAAACTAATCACATATTTTGAAAATCGGAATCTCAAATTAAAAGATGGATTAACCACATTAGATGTGGCTATTAATAATTTCAAAAGTATTCCAAGTGACATCTGATGTGGCCTTTGGCAAAAGTTAGACGCAGTTTTTAATAGAAATCCAAATTTAATAACATTGCGGCAATTGTGTATGGGGACAATGACACAAAATATAACTGCTAAATACGCTGAAATAAAAGAATATTTCCAATAGGCACCTATAACCAGTTGCGATGTATAAAGGACGTTTTCTATCTACAAGGAACAAATCTTGTAGAAGAGAACCTTGAGAAAGTATTGCTAGTAAATATTAATACTCCTATACTCGACTTGAACTACAAAATGAACAAATAATAAGGTATTTTGTATTTTATAGATCACCACCCACTTATTATCGAATTATATAAATAAAATTAATAACTCTTTAAAAATACAACATTTCAATGGTGCGCCCATGGGCGATGAGTCATCAACCTTCCTCGTCCGGTCTGTAGTAATAAGATAGCAAGTATTGTAAAGTAAAATATGTAATCAATGCAATCAATGAGAAAACAAGAAAAGCACAACTTCAGGACTTAACGGTAAAAGTACTATTCGCCAAACTGTTTGGTCTACAGTATACCAAAAACCATGCGTTTAAGTCCGCATAAAAACATATCCTATATGATATAAGATAAGGAATTGTATAATTTGTAAATATTGTTCTATGCGAGAAGTGGTTATAAGATGCGCGTTACTAAGATTGATATTATGAACATCGATTCTGAAAGTGATTTTATTGTAGAGGTAAGGTGGTGATTTCAAGCAGATGATTTTATGAAATAAACAAAAAGTTTGCAATGTCTTCGGTTCTTCATGTTTAGCCAACGGATTTCTTTCGCTTTATAAGATACATGGTCATATTTTCTAAGACAAAAAATAAAGCGAAAGCAGGGCATTCTGAACTCTCTGTAATCTTGCCACATCAGCTGAATCTAAGCATGGGTCATATAGTGATGCAGAAAACGTGAATTGCGAAATAACCTGACTTTGACATAGCAAAGCTTTCAAGCCAGAATGACAAGTGTTTCTGTGAGGATACAACAATTTTAAGTTGCAATATGCAGTTCTAATTAAATTTGAAATGTGAGCTTTAAATGGGAAAGTAATGTCGTATTCCATACCTAAGTACTTAACTCTGTCAACAATCCGAATGCTAGTATCATTAATTTTTAATTTAATTTGACTAGTCAAGACTTCACACTTTTTGCGGAATTTAGCACAAGACTATGCTGCTCCGAAAAGCGAATGATCTCATCAATGTCAGACTGAACCCTCGTAGAGCACCCACCCATTCATCGGGATGGAAAATAGTATAAATCTGAGTGTCATCAGCATTTCAATTACAGATCTCTCAACCACCTTTGGAAGAAACGATGTATAAATGCAAAATAATTATGGACCTGAAATTGAACCTCTAGAATTCGACACTCAGACTCACACCCATCAATGAATACGCACTGAACTCTGCCCAACAGATAAGTCCACAGCAAAGTAACTGCGCCATCATCAAAACCAATGTGACGCAACATAGATAATGGAATTCGACGATCAATTGTATCAAAGGCTTTGCTGAAATCCAATAAAACCATCAACGTACACATACCCCCATCATCCCCACCAATTATGTCATCTGATACCTTGAGCAAAGTGGTGGCACAATTATGACCACGTCGAAATTATATATCAAGGTACCAATGTCAGAAGACTCTGAAATGATTGAAAAAGAACTAGATTGTAACTCTTTTCAGAAACATTTCAGCTTTGTGGCGCAACAAATAATTGATACTATTTAAAGAATCGAGGAAAAAATTAAAATAAATAGTGCAAACTAGTTTTATTTGAATCCAGTGACACCACTGGAGATTCTACCATAAAATCATACGATTCTTAAAATGTAAAAACATCCAAGATATATAGCAATTGCTTGCCTGCAAGTTGAGAATTATTCACTATTGTTATAAACACAGAGAGTTTCTATGAGTTAGTACGAGAAAGCAATATATAAACTGTTCTTCTGGTCCAGTGTATTGGAGGTACTTATCCTTCTTTAATACATTAGATGCAACAAGAAATAGCGTTCTTTTCTAATACAACAAATATGCTATCTGTAGGTCAATGAATATAGAAATGAAAGCAAGTTATTCAGTGCAACAATGATTATATTTGCGCATTTCATTTGAATTTTGTTTGCTAGAAATGGCCGAACTCCAGTCGACTAGCACATTTGTTAATCTCGTTTTGGGTATGTGGGTAACGATAGTTTTTTAAAGATGCATTACTATACGCCAGAAGAAAACTATTTATGATAAAGCAATTTTACGGTCGTAACTCTACGTAAGTAACTATCCGGAAAGATCCATTCCTAGCACAAATACAATTCATAACACGGTTCGACGTATTAAAACGACTTTTACGTTAGTAAATAACAAAAACAAGAATATTCCTGATAGGAATGTCAGTGATATGGAAGTGCAAATATACGCCTTGGTCCTATTACGTAAAAATAAGTACCGGTCCTACAAAATATCAACGAAGAACTTCTTCCCGCCGATTATTACAGGCGTATGGAATTTTGCGAAGTCACATATTTTTTAATAATATCCTGGTCACAGACGGAAAATCATTCCATATGCATAGCAATCATAATTGCGCAATTTGTCAGTATTGACAGCGTGAAAATCTACGTTAGAATGGATGTTATATATACAGATGTCGCACGCACATTTGACATTATTAGAGATTGGGATTTCATAATAATCTGGTCGGTTTTCTGTCATCATATCTTCTGGACCGGATAAATTATGTTTACTAGAATGGCTTCAAATCTGTTGAATTTGCTGCCAGGTCAGGCGTTCTATAGGAGTATAATTTGGGACCTTTGCTTTTTATAGTATTGACAACTTGAAAATATGTCATCGTATTGATACTATCTCTGATGCTCTTGATTTAGATACAATATGCATATGGTGTCAGCCTAGTGATCTGACATTTAATGTTAATAAATGTCATGTATGAAGTATTCTGGAAGTATGGCACAGATTGACGTCGATTATAGTATTGGGGAAACGTATTGAGCCTGCGTGCAGGAGGTAAATGATTTGATTAACTTTTATCCTTCGCCAAATATTATATCACTAATGGAATCACTCTGCTACACTAGTTGTTGTTCACAGAAATAGTAGGCATTTTGATAATGTTGCCACTATTAATGAACTTCTTTATTGTTTGCTTGTGTGTAGTAAGCTGGAATACGCTTCTGTTGTTTGGCATCCAATTTATATCTGAAATTGGAGAGCATTCAGAGATGATTGTTGAAGTTCATAAACTTTAGGGCCTGTAAAAATACTGATCATACAGTACTTATTATGAGACGAACATAATTTGCTTCTACCGGATACAGGTTGGGGAATTGCTAGTGTGAACTTCATACATGGTTTTGACATAATCCGATTGACAATAGTATAAATTTGTTCTCCATAGACATATTTGCCATCCATGGTTTTGATACTGAATTTTACTTAGTAATAATTTTAATTCGCCGTAAGTTTCTTGCATTTGAATAGAATGAGTGACAAGTACAGATTTATTGGAGTTGTGCAAAAGAACTCCTCTTGGGCCTCGTTTCGAAGAATTAACGAAAATTCTCCCTGAGCACCAACATTTTCAATAATAATAAGAATATTATTACAGTAAACTAACAAAGATTATTAATAATTATTTAATAATGTTTTTTTGTTGTTGCAAAAGTAATTAAAAAATTGTCTAAATTTATATTTATTTATGTTTCTTCTTTATTCGGGGTTCTATTTCCAGTTATCAAGGCTTCACACAGTCGTAAAAAACTCTTGATCAAATTAGCTTGATGGCAATAACAAGTCATGGTATAAGGCTGCCTGCGGAACACTAGACGTCATATTTTGACGGTTCCTTTGATAAACATACCTCTTTTACATTTTATGTAACTGGTTAGGTATAATATTATTAATTAAAGGAATATTTTTAGTAATATATGATGTAAGTTAATTATATTAATATTAATGACTTGTTTTTCATACAAAAATCATGACTCATTAATCGCATGAATAACAAAATGGATGCTTCTTGCATAAAATCAGAACTATATTTGTGATGTAATTATTTAAAGAATTTAATTATAAGAAACATCATAGAAAGATAATTAGACACAGGAACAGATTATCTAACTTTCTTGATATCAAATGTGCATTTGACACAAGTAACAAAACATAATTCTGAAAATGTGTGCGGAAGTTAAGTATGCTTTATGTTCACTTAATAATAGGCTTACCGTAATCTTCAAGTTTTAAACCGGGACATGAGTTTATAGGAGGTACGAAGAAACGGAACTACCAAGTATTGTTTATTAGTAATCTTTTAACATAAGGTTAATATGCTAAATAACCTATTGTGACAACATTCATTTATATAGAAAACTAGAGCAGAACTTTAAAATATTTTATTTATTGTAATAGTCGTACTTCTCTTTTTTCAATACTTTCATTTTTTTTATTTGTTCTTAAAAGTCGCTGCATTATATGCCAAAGTTTAATTACAGCAGAGTAACGCTCGTATGGTAGACTCCAGCATGCGACTTCGGTCATGCGACCAAATGTGGTTGATCATCGAGAAAATGAGCTCCAAAGCTACGCTCATTCCTGGCAGACATAATATACCGGATGTCTGTTTAAGCACGGCCACCGGCCATATCTCGGCAACCGTTTATCGTACAACATCGCGGAAAAAATCCTGATAGTAAAATGGATGACGGAAATTACAACAAAAATATTTTTAAGTTTCCAAAATGATCGCAAGGGGGCGCAATTCTCAAGATGAATTAAAAATTCGATAATTTTTCATTCAATTCTAGATTAAGATACATTAAAAAATTTACTAGCAAAATTTTTAGACGTTTTTATACAATTTTCATTTGAAACTTTTTGATCTAACTCCCATACGAAGGGGAGAGTGGACGGGGGGATTGTCTGCGTACATAAGTAGGTATAACTTTGGTTTGCCCTAACGGATTTTAATGTTTCTGGATAGATAGAGAATTTTACGAAGAATTGAAGGATATGTAGCACGAAATTACGTGGTTGTCAAAGAAAATAACAGGGGGCGCTGTTCTCAATGTATGTATATTTCTTGTTTTTCTTTAAAATTTCAAATGGAACAGTATATTTTTAATATCATAATATTGAAGCACATAAAAAACTGAAGAGAATGATGAAAACCGGAAGTTGCTACCTTTTTTGTTGAGGAAGATATAGTCATACGAAGACAATCCAGAAAAATAAAACTCTTTAAATATAAATTTATTTAGTTATTGGGAGTAATAATTTTATTTTAATTTTTATAGAATCTCTAGACAGTGTATAGTACGTTTTCACTTGAAATTTCATCATTCTTTCATCTTTTTATCGATTTTTTAATTCATTGCATATGTTACGTTAGATTCTCCTTTTAAATGTTTTTAAATACTCTAGCTATTATTTTTTAAATATCATTTTTTATCCTTTCCAACATTGATATAAAATAATAATAGTGAACAGTTTAGTTTGCTTTTTTTTTTAAATTTTTATCATACAACATGCCATGCACAGTGATACAAATTACATTATGATGAGATTTCCAAGGTAGGCCATGAAAATCGAAATGCAAAGATATTAGTGTCACTTGTAGTTAAACTTTGGTACGTATTTAGCAAATTAAGCCTTTTTGGACACCTGCACATTAAGTTTGTAAAATGTTGTATTCTAACGTTGAAGCTTATGACATGATCAGAATGTATCTTCAATGCTTTGAAAATGCATTCTTGCTTCGGGGAAATATTTCCTAAATTATTCCGAAAGAAGACATTATTGAGTTTTTATTCACCTTGCCAGATGTTCTTGATGCTTATTTATGGGGCAGAATAAAAGACATAGTTTATCACAAAAAGTCGAGTACAACAATTGCTGCCTCCGAAATGGAAGTAACTCTGCTCTCTACTAATCGACAACTAAACGTGTATTGAAAATGAAAGTGTACACTTTGAACATTTGTTAAGTTGAAGTTTTTTCTTGTTCTTTTTTTTGTACTTTCTGATTTAAATATATTTTCTTTTCCTTTATATTACTTGGTCAATATATTTTCTTATTTATGTTTAGGTATATAATAGGTTCTTTTATTTACTTTCATTTCAGGCGGGGATGATTTAGATATAAATTTGTGTACCCTTTCGTTACTAATGAGTAAATGATTTGATTATAACTAATGCATTATATTATATTGTTTTTTTTTCTCGTTATTGTCTACTTAGTTCATGAGTTATGGAAATTATTTTTGCTGTTTTCCTATAATTAGATCTACCTAAATCACTTGGGTGATAAAGATATATTATTATTATTATTATTATTATTATCATTATTATTATTATTTTATTTCAATGTCTAAAAAGGCAAGACATGAAATTTAAAAATAGCTAGAGAATTTGAAAACATTTAAGAAGAAAATCTAATATAACATATGCAAGAATTAAAAAGTCGGTGAGAAGATTGAAATAAATACATTTGTGGAAGACTATGATGAAAATTCAAGTGAAAGAGAACTATGCACTGTTAAGTGACACTTAAAATTAAAATAAAGTTATTACTCACAATAAATAAATAAATTTATATTAAAAGTTGTTTATTTTTTTTGGATTGTATTCGTCAAGAAAAAAGGTAGCAACTTCCGGTTTTCATCATTCTCTTCAGTTTTTTATGTACTTCAATATTACTATATTAAAAATATGCCGTTATATTTAAAATTTTAAAGAAAAAGCATGTAATATACATACATTGAGAACAGCGCCCCCTGTTATTTTCTTTGACAACCACGTAATTTCGTGCTAGATGTGCTTCAATTCCTTGTAAGATTCTCTATCTAATGAGCCCAGAAACATTAAAATCCGTTTGTGCAAACCAAAATTATACCGACTTTTGTACGCAGACATACCCCCTCCCCTCTTTCCTTCGTATGGGAGTTAGATCAAAAAGTTTCAAATGAAAATTGTATAAAAACATCTGAAAATCTTGCTAGAAAAATTTTCAATCTATCTTAATCTAGAATTTAATGAAAAATTATCGAATTTTTAATTTATCTTCAGAATTGCGGCGCCTTGCGATTATTTTGGAAACTTAAAAATATTTTAGTTGTAATTTCCGTCATCCATTTTACTATCAAGATTTTTTCCGCGAGGTTGTACGATAAACGGTTGCCGAAATATTGCCGATGGTCGAGCTTAAACAGACACCCGGTATATTGGATCATTTTGATCAGATTATGTGCATCGATGTGTTTCACGTGAAAATATTTGAATAGTTGGACCCATTTGTCGGCGTAATCAACTTGGTTCGTCATTGAGGTACACGTTTCATTTTTTGAGGCAAATAACCTTTTGCAAGTAAAAACTAGTCAAGAAATTATCATTATAATTTTTTTTGATCATCGGAACCGTGTAGGTATTTCATAAATAGCCTCAGAAATCTCTTCCCATTTCAATGTATTTTACATTGCGCCCCATGTGAATATTTCGATGTACTATACATTCTTTCCTGATGATTAGATTTCTGTAGTTTTAGCCCCAAAATATCTGTTGCGCTTGCTTCACTTTTTTCGATGAGCAGAACAGTCTTGTTAAAATTGCTCAATTGCACATGCACAAACCAAAGATATAATTCACGCTATGCGCGTCGCCAGTTCTCTTGCGCAAGGAAACCACCGTCAACTCGTTATTTTGACAACACAACAAACACAACCTCGAGCTAAAATCTAATACTTTTTTCACTTGTATAATAAATAACTATTGTTACTAGTTGTATAAATTGTGGTTATGTTTTTCTTATAACCACAATTTAATTTGATTTATTAATTAAGTAAGACCGATAGTCAGTTCAATTGCATTGCAATTCAACAGACATAAATATAATTTAATCTTCAGTAGAATATCCAGATAGATATGTATTAACATCACCGTCAGTAAATGAACGGTGAGTTATCAGTGTTAACCCACTTTTTAATAAATGCGATACATGCATAAGACATAAATAATACTTAATGAATTACATATACTAGTGTTCTTATATCCCAGAATTATTGTCATCTACATCGAAGCAGTGTCGAGAAATAATACAGTAAATTTTGTATGAGTTAGGCAATTGTATTACTGCGTATCGCTACATATTTAACTATTTAAATTTTTCATAACAAAAACGTCAATTATATCTAAAGTTCGAGTATTTTTAGAGGCGAAACTATCTGATCATCAAGACAATATAAACCTGCATGCGATAAGGCCTTTTTCAAGAGGACTTGTCATGACCTCTCGATTTTGCAAAAAATGAATGGGATATTCTTCATGTTGAAGCCACACACTTACACTATATTCCAAAGACACATTTTCTAATGGTGGAAGAGATGTAAGTAATTTTTATCATTTAGCTTTATATTTAGCAATGTGCTGTGGGGAAAAAACCCACAGCACATTGCTTTATTCACCGCATAGACCAATGGAGTTGCAATATATGAGCTAACATATTTCAAAACAAAGTAAGGAATTTCGTCTGTGCCAGCTGATTTCTTCACTGCCAAATCCTTAATAATTCTATCCATTTCGACAGTGTCAGTTGGAACCAGAAACATGGTATTACAATTCTCCGTAATACCTGACATATCCGGGACATGTCCGGGCCCTCGGTGCAATGTCCAATGACTTTGTTTCCCACGATACCACACCCACGCGTGTATTTCTCTACTGTTGTTAATTGTCAACCTCTTGACTAAATATGCAAATTATGTAAATACAATTTACCATAATTTGTAAAAAAAAGGTTGCCTCATCAGTCCATAAGGTTTCAGATAAAACGTTCCTATTATCTTGCTTCATTTGCTTAGCCAATAGCAATAATTGAATCTGATGTAATCATGATTTGATATGGCATAAAATAGTTTCATTTGATATGCATCCATATCAAATGAAACTACTTGTGTTCTATTAATATATTTATTATATTTATAGCACACCATCTTGTTAAAGCAATATCTCTTGATATTTCTCTGATAATTGAACGCTGATCAGTTTCAACATAATCTAGTACATTGGAAACACTCTTTACGTTTTGGCTTCTACGAAATCTTTGTCGAGCAGTAATAGAGCGAATATACGGGAATAAAGACTCCACTCTGGATAAATCAAGGAATATTGCAGCAAGCAAGAATTACATTTTCGAAGCAATTAAAATATATTTTGGTACATATTATAAAAACTTAATTATGCGCAGATATTTAAAATGTCTAAATATTTTTAACACGTACAAAGCGCTTAAATACAGTGAAACTAATATTTTGACATTTCAATTTTCATGGCCCACTTGAAAAAAGGCAACAACTTCCGGTTTTTATTATCCTCTTCAGAATTTTATGTGTTTCAATATTATGTTATTAAAAATACATCGTTCTATTCAAGATTTTAAAGAAAAAAGAAGAATAATATATAACAGCGCATCGTGTTATTCTTTTTGACAACCACCGAATTTCATTCTTCATACATTTTAATTCTCTGTAAAAGTTTATATATCTAATGAGCCTAGAAACATTAAGATCCGTTAAGGTAAATCGAAATAATACCTAGTTTTGTACGCAAACATACCCCCCCCCCACCTCCCCCTCCGTATGGAAGTTAGATCAAAAAGTTTCGAGAGAAAATTGTATAAAAAATTTTGAAAATGTTGCCAGTAAAAATTTTGACCTATCTTCAACTTAAATTTAAGGAAAAATTATAAACTTAAAAATAATTTTGTTGAAATTCGTCTGGTCCGTTTTATAATCAAGATTTTTTCCGCCAGGTTATACGATAAGAGGTTGTCAAGATATGATCGGTGGCCAAGCTTGAACTGACACCCGGTATATGATATAATTGTACTAGCATCCCAGAAAACAATGCTTTATCTTACGACAGATTCAAGATTAGAAAAGTAGATTGTTTTTTTTATAACACCCTCGTTCAAGTAATTGTTAATAATTCTCCTCAAATTTCAAACAGAAATATTACAGAGCTAAATTTCTGTAATAGCGGAAGGATATGTGTTCAATTGAGGAATTAGTTAGTATACCCTCCCAAAAATCTAATTTTTCCAGTTAAGCGTGAGCAAGTTTTACATATGTGCATTGGTGATTCAAATTTCAATTGTATAGTTCTAAATACTACACTATTATTTTTCTTTTTTTATTGACGAGCAATCTATTGTTAGTAAATTATCCATCAGACGGTTTGTACAGATATTGGATACTTGTTTGTAATTGTTCAACACTTTTGGCTCTCACCCATAATGCAGCATATGTTTAAGTCAAAGCTGGGATATCCGAGACGAGACTGTTCATAAACACCAGAAAAAGAAGGGGTCCGAGTATACTGCCTAGTAGCATCCAAGTTTCGGAGACATGCGTAATACCTCCTGAAGTTATTTTAATTCTTTGAGCCATAGGATTCAAATAAATTCAGTGCATTGCTTCTTTTTCCATAAGCCGTCGAATATAATGCAGTAGTTTTTTTATTAACGCAATCATATGATGTCGATCAATCTATGAACAAGCCAATTACCAATTCACCCCGATCCAAATATTGAATTGTTGTCCTAATAAAAATTAAAATTGCTGTTTCTATAGACTTACCTTTTTATACCCATGTTATTATTGAATAAAGAACAATTGTTTATAAGGACAAGCAATCTTTTATACATTACTCATATAATTAATTTTGAAAAATCTGTTAATCTGTAACTTTCCATAGATTTAGTATCTCCTTTCTGATATATCGGTTAACAATTTTTAACAAACCTGGAAGTATACCCTCATGCAGCCACTAGTATACCTCTTTTTTCTTTTCTTTGCAAACTGATCTAGCTTATTACGTATGAAACACGTAGTGTTTAGTGGTATTTTATGTGTGCTTAAGAAATTTCTCGGATTTTTTGTAGTAATTGTGGAATTATTGTTAGTAAAAATATATTATCGAGCTGTAAAACTTGGGAACCTGATAAATTTTTGCCAAGCATAACATTGCATGTGGACCACATGTACTTAGATTTGCTGTCAGAGTTTTAAATTTTTTGTTAATACGTATCCGATCTCTTTGTTTTTAATCTTTATCGCCAACCGTCAATAAAGCGATGTGTTACCATAGCGTTTTACGGAGGTAAACAAACACTTTATCGTACTGTACAATAAAGTACTTTACCTGCCGCTAATATCTTTCAACGTAGACATGACTGATGACTTTAAACATAAATTGTTTGTCACTGTCATAAACTGTCATAAGTTATTATATCTTTATTTTTAAAATTGACAATTTTCACGTTTGGCGATAAAATTTTGTATGCACTACGTCAGTAAAGTACCTTTATCGCCAACCGTCAGTAAAGTGATGCGTTACCATAGCGTTTTACGGAGGTAAAGAAACACTTTATCGTACTGTACAATAAAGTACTTTACCTGCCGCTAATATCTGTCAGCGTAGCCATGACTGATGACTTTAAAAATAAATCGTTTGTCACTGTCATAAACTGTCATAAGTTATTATATCTTTATTTCTTAAATTAACAATTTTCACGGTTGGCGATAAAATTTTGTATGCACCACGTCAGTAAAGTACCTTTACCGAACTCGTCTGTTACCCGCCGCGCTCGCTTCACTCGCTTGGCTCGTAAATCAGACTCGTTCGATAAAGTATCACTTTACTGACTTGTTACATAAATAACTATTATCGAACTCGTCTTTTACTCGCCGCGCTCGCTTCACTAGCTTGGCTCATAAATCAGACTCGTTCGATAAAGTATCACTTTACTGACTTGGTACATAAATAACTATTTCGTTAGTTTTGTACATCTCTTTAATTCTGAACTCACATCGAAAATCTTCTAAAACCCATTCAAATAACGTAGATCTTATACTATACTACATATATTACATTTTATTCATATCAAATCGAATCACAAACTAATTACATACTCATTACAACAATAATTAATCCTTAGGTAAAAGTACATCGAATGGATACAAACTATAAAATCTGTTAAAGTACTGGTTAAAGACCTGGGATATTGTTGTCTCTAACAATGGCTTCACTTCGTTATATATTAGATCTATGTTGTCGTTGATAGCTGTATTAATGTTCTTCGATATTTCGGGACTGCCCTTGAAGAGATTTTCGAAGTTGACAATCATTTTAGAAGGCTGCGCAACGTCAATATAGTCCCGTTCAATTTGCAGGTATTCTTTACCTTTTTTTGTGATGAACTTAAACCACCACGTTGCGTTGACATGAACATTTTCTGAAAATTATAATTGTTATTATTTACACTTCTCAGTAAAGCAAAAGTACATACAAAATACAATGAATGAGTACTAACAAAATAAAATCAGTGTTCAATAGCCCAAGAAATGGTATCTTTTATCACAGTATGTTTTATTTGAAACATGAAACAGACGATAGTATACACAACCTCCTAAACGGAAATTATAGGTACAGGTTGATCCAATTTGTTTATGCGAGAATTCGCTAACAACACAATACAACAAAAACCGAACCATTATCGATCGGGTGTGTAAAGCCCCCTTTTTAAAAAAAAAATCGAAAATCTGACGGTTATCCAGGTTTGTTCTAAATTAAAAAAAAAATAAAAGCAGACGAAATAATTAAGAAAAATATATTTTTTACCCAGCCCCCCTTTTTTTCGAAAATTGAAGGGGAAGTGGATCCGATTTCACTCAGACTAGACCGACTCGTTTTTTGTCGGCTCTCGGGGAAGTCGGTAGGTAATACGGTATCCGAGAGCCGACAAAACACGAGTCGCTCTAGTCTGAATGAAATCGGATCCACTTCCCCTATCTCGCCTATGTATATTAAAATACTTAAAGTGTCTGCACAAGCTCTCAACGTGATTCTATCAGCTTGTATAGAATTTCTTCCGCATTTATTAATTTCATTTGTAATTTTTCGATATAGTTTAATATGTTAATGACGTAACTAGAATGAGTTCGAAATACGTTCGACTAAAATAATGTTTTAATAAGTTGCTGTTAAAAGCAATTACAAAGACGAAAAGGGCAAATTCACCATACATAAATTGTCACATAATATTTAGGATCTTCACGAAATGAGATAAATTCCCAGTATCGTAATACAATTAAAAAACTCTCAAAACTGACTCATCCTCATGTGAAAATAATGTATTCGTGGTCATTAATTAATTATACTTCTGTAATAACCTAAAAATCGCACATATTCAATATTATGCTATTTTTATTTTAATTATACTGACCCACATTTTAATCGGAGTTGAAAAAAACCGGTCCTATAAGAATTCCATTATGATATACTTGAAACGAGGAGAATATTTTGTTTTAAACAAATATACCGGGTGTCTCAGGGGAGCGGTAAAGTCCATTATTGTTATCTAATAATGTAGATAGCAAATAACTTTTAATGCAAAAATTGTAGATAATCATAAGCTCTATAATTTAAAAATATGTTCATTTGTACAGAGTGTTCGACAACGATGAACCAACACAAACGTATGCTTTTTTAAATGGCATGCTATGCATTTTTTTACGTTTTATGATAGTCCTTGAAGGCCTGATTAAATTGACATCAACTTCTATTTGTCGATTTTCAACTGTTTCTGAGGTATGGCGATTTTTCGTTAAAAATTGTACAACATTTGAAAAGTTGCTATGAAATAACGATTGATGATAAAATACATTTTATGGGCTCAATTAGTAGAGATATCTTTTTAGTACGTGTTTATTTCGACATATCTACGCATGTTCTTTAGAAATACATACCATTCGCTAAAGTTAAAGATTATAAAAAAATTAATGTATGTATACCACTGAAAAGTACTTAAAATTTACTAATTAAAAATACTTTCTAGTGCCTGTGGGCGATGTTGCAACTCGATTAGCATTTAAAAATATGAGTTGTCTTTACTTAATTACACATAGCATAATTAAAATTAATCGAGAAGAGTTACTTCTAATATTTTCTTTTTACAAATAAGTAATTTTTATTAAAATTGTGTAACTCATAAAATGAAAAGTTTGGAAGTTCGTTCATGAATTAACAGTTAAAATATCGCAGTCGCTCTGTGTCATTAAATTGTTTATCGTCATACCTAGACTAAATTTTATTTAGTGCTAGATTTGATAGTGCGGACCGGAAGTAACACTTTTACTCTTAGGGAGTAGTCCTTTTTTCGAATATCTTGCTAAGTATGCATTCTATAGCGATTTATTAAGAGAATAGAAGTAGTTAGAATAGGATTTTGAATAATTTTTGTATAAAAAAAATATAGTATAGTTTGAAACGCTCATACGTATAAGAAAGTCGTGTTCATCAAGGCTCTCCCAATTGAAGACGTAATAAGCAACCACAAACACCCCCGTATCCAAAATTTCATTCATCAATTTTCAAAAAACTCTTCCGCCATTTTGTTTTTTTGTCATTTTAACTTTGGATTCGTGATCGGCGACCTCAACCACCCCCGTATCTAAAATTTCACATTCATACGTCAATTTTCAAAAAACTCTTCCGCCATTTTGTTTTTTTGTCATTTTAACTTTGGATTCGTGATCGGCGATCTAAGACACCCCCGTATCTAAAATTTCACATTTATACGTCAATTTTCAAAAAACTCGTCCGCCATTTTGTTTTTTTTGACATATTGACTTTAGATTCGTGATCAGTGACTTAAGACACCCCCGTATCTAAAATTTTATGTCCATACGTCAATTTTCAAAAAAATTATTCCGCCATTTTTTTTTGACATTTTGACTTTGGAATTGTGATCGGCGACCCCCAAAACACCCATATCTAAAATTTCACATCCATACGTCAATTTTCAAAAAACCCGTCCGCCATTTTGTTTTTTTTTGACATTTTGACTTTGAAATCGTGATCGGCGACCCCCAAAACCCCCGTATCTAAAATTTCACATTCATACGTCAATTTTCAAAAAAATCTTCCGCCATTTTGTTTCAGCGATTTTTGCAAATATCTCGTAAATTGAGCATTCTATATATATTTATCAAGAGTAGAAAAGTATTTAGAGTTAGATTTAGATTGTTTTTGTATAAATGAGATTTCAAAATTTGGACCGGAAGTAACACTTTTACTCTTAGCGAATAGTACTTTCTTTCGAATATCTCGTAAAGTATGCATTCTATAGAGATTTATTAAGAGAATAGAAGTATTTGTAATAGGATTTTGAATAGTTTTTATATAAAAAAATTCTGAAAATTCTGTAATTTGAAACTGTCATACGTATAAGAAAGTCGTATGGTGGCCACACCTCAGTATACTGCCAGTTTCTGTAAATCGTTAACAATTTTTGAAAAGCATTCATCGATGGCAATCCCATATTTGGATATTTTTGATTGTATATCTTTGTGCAGGCAAACAATCACTTTCCCCCAAAACACAGACATATCTATTAATTCCAATTTTAAATATTGTAACTATAAATCTACGCTTAACGTTTATAGTATATTATGCAATGAGCATTTAATGATAGCTATTAAGACACGAGTAAGAAAATTACAATACGAGGCGAAACCGAGTATTGTAATGAATACGAATGTCTTAATAGCCATTAAATGCGAGTTGCATACACTATTTTTTCTACGACCCCATATTAAAACATTATTTTTTGAACATTCCATTTCATAAATTGAGGTTAAAATTTTCCATGCACCTTTGCGAATTTAGCTGGTAATAAATTGTTCGTGGTTACTAAGGCTTGTTCCATAATTTCAGGTGGACTCAAATTTTACATTTCACTGTCATTATCCCTCATTTTTACCGTTTATATTTTCAAAAAAGCACAAATTTTAAGTACTTACTTGCAGAGAACTGTCACATTTATTTAATTTGTATATCTGTCAGATATGCAGTCGCCATATTGAATATTGTTTGAATATTGGAATGTCGCATTCCTATTGGATATAAACTTGTATCGTAATGAAAAATCTGTATTCCTATTGGATATAAACTTGTATCATAATGAAAATCTGTATCGTAATGGACATCATTAATGTACAGGTTTGGCATATCTAAGAATACAATTAAAGTATGGTAGTAGAAGAAACAATATTTGACACAGCGTCTGCGATATTTTTTTATATTATTGCTAATTCATGAACTTCCAAACTTTTCATGAGTTTTAAAATTTTAATAAAAATTACTTTTTTTTAAAAGGAAAATATAAGTAACTCTTTACGATTAATTTTAGTTATAACCATAGCGTAAGTCATGGAAACTATTTTAAAACGTAATCGGGTTTATTCAGATATAATATCCTATAACTTTCGCATTATCGCTCACAGGCACTAAAAAGTATATATTTTTAATTAGCAAATTTTAAGCACTTTTCAATGACATATAACAGGGTGTTCCATTTAATTTTTTTTTAGAATTTTTAACTTTAGCGAATGGTATGTAATTCTAAAGAACATGCGTAGATATGTCGAAATAAACATTAATTTCACGTACTGAAAAGATATCTCTAATAATTGAGCCCCTAATATGTATTTCATTATCAATCGTTATTTCATAGCAACTTTTCAAATGTTGTACAATTTTTATGGAAAAAGCGCTATATCTCAGAAACAGTTGAAAATCGTCAAATACAAGTTGACGTCAGTTTAATCAGCTCTTCAGGGGCTATCATACAATGTTAAAAACTACGTAGCATTTCAAACACATAAATTTGTGTTGGTTCATAGTTGTCGAACACTCTGTAAAATGAAAATATTTTTAAATTGGAGAGCATATGATGATCTATAATGTTTGTATTAAAAATTATTCGCTATCTACATTATTAGATACCACTTTACCGCTACGTTTGGACACCCGGTATATAGTAAGTATATAAATATATGCGTGTTGGCGTATTAATGTTAACTATTTTTTTGCCATAAATACTTTGCTAAAAAATAACTCCAGGCGAAATTCGATTGGTTTTCTATTGTAAGTACTATTATATAATCCACTGCATTAGCTTTGATAATTATATTGAATCTGTTAAAATCTATTATTCCTTCTTGCTTGAATGATTACTCATGCACTGGATGATTATAAAAAATGGCACCTTGAAATATTTCCATATGTTATTTATTCAAATCAGTATTAAGAAAATATTATACAAAACAGATAATTCCAAATTTAGATATTCATCTCTTGACTAACGTTGCAAACAACATTTAACGATAATTATATTTAAGAGGCCTCTTGGAAATTGTTAAATGATAATTCAAGAAGATTCTTTAATTTTTTGTTTGCTATAATATCTAACTGGGTATTGCAGTTCTTACATAAGATACAAATATTACCAAGAATATATAAATTCACTTTAAAAAAATTAATGGTTTCTCATTAATTCGCGAAAATAAATTCAAACAACATTCGCATGTTTACATAATAAAGCAAACGAACTCATACCAACTAGGTGATACTTTAACGTCACGACATAGAGATAATAAACGAAGAATTTGTTATCGTCCGTCTCTGTATACGTATTTCAACTCTGTGGTCACATCTATTCTTTAACGAACAGATTCCTAGCTTAAATTATCATCGTTTTGCGAGCTAATTCAGTTGAAAAACACCAAACCATAGGAGAAAGAATTCTTCGACTGCCACCTAGTGTACAAGGTTATAAATTGCAAATTTGGTTGTCTATTTGGCTGCAAGAATCTTATACATAAACCTCAATATATTGTGTGAAAATTAAATTCACATAACGTTTTTCTGTGTTTGTGCATTGAAGTCTGACATGTTGGTACTATGAATTAGGGATGTATTAAACAAGTTATGCAATTAATGAACTTGTAAAATGGAGCCCTGATTGATTCTCTGATATGAATTTGTGATGAGAATATCATTCAGAAGCGAGAAAAGGCATTTGAGTGAAATTAATATCAGCACAAAGTCAGCATTTTAATGCATATCTAAACACCTGTAATTAAGTTTTTTTTGAATTGTGAATGATTTTCATTACTTCTTGTAAACATTAGAGATTGGAAACGTTATTACGTGAGTTAAGGGTGCATTCAGTGAATTAAAGGATACACTCATAGGATGGGACTCTTTAACGTGAATTTGCTTTGAGAATGTTGTCTAGAAGCGAGAAACGGCATTTAGGCAGGATTAGAATCAAGGCAGAGTCTATTTTCTAGTGTGTGAACAATAATTTGTTTCATAATCATAACCAATATAAATCGTTACAGATTATAGATTAATGATGAGAAATTTTCTTTTGTTTTGCTGATTGCACGAAAACTTTAAACAAAGCACGCACTCTTTTGTTATACGTGATTTTGATTTATACTTTAGTTTATATACACCATTATATGCTAATATCATGTATGGTGGCTTGTAAATAAGTTACAGCCATACCTCGTTTTTCGACGCTTCGGTTGCTTCGCGCACTTTCGTTGTCTGTCGTCACTACCGCTCGCCATCTTATTTTTGTATCGTTGTCGTTCAGTCTGTGAATTAAGATCGATCGGTGTGCACTGTTTCTTTTGTGAAATTGTCTGTCATTGAATTTTGTGTTTAATACATAATAATATTTATTTATATGATTATTTCTGTGTTGTACTGTAAACAATTCATAGCACAAACTGTAATATTTTGTGTTCCAATATAACCATGGATCCTAAATGTAATGATTCGAAATTGAAAAGAAGCCATAAGGTTCTTAATTTGCAACAAAAGCTTGAATTAATCAAGCTGAATGAACAAGGCTTCTCAAATGCTGACATAGGTCGCAAGGTAGGTGTACCTCGCACTACCGTTAGCACAATTATAAAGAACAAATCTAAAGTGTTAGATGAAATCAAAAATGCTACTCCAGTACATACAAAAGTTATTAGAAAGAAACACAATTTAATTAGTGAGATGGAGAAAGTATTAAATGTGTGGATTGTAGATCAAGTCAGCCACAATATTCCTCTAAGTCAAGGTCTTATGCAAGCTAAAGCTCAAACATTATTTAATACAATGAAAGCTGAAAAGGGAGATATATCAGAAACATTTGGAGCTAGTAGGGGCTGGTTTGATAAATTTAAAAAAAGATCAAGCTTACATAATATAGCAGTGCAGGGAGAAGCAGCTAGCGCAGATACCGCAGCCGCAGAAGCTTTTCCAATAGAGCTTGCAAAAATTATAGAAGACGGTGGCTACACAAAGCAGCAAATATTCAATGTAGATGAGACAGGCCTCTATTGGAAAAAGATGCCATCTAGAACTTTTATTGCCAAGGAGGAAAAATCAATGCCTGGATTTAAAGCTGCCAAAGATAGGCTTACTTTGTTGCTTGGGGCTAATGCATCTGGAGACTGCAAGTTAACGCCTATGCTCATATATCATTCGGAAAATCCAAGGGCCCTAAAAAATTATGTAAAGTCTTCCCTGCCAGTTTATTTTAAATCCAATAAAAAAGCCTGGATGACTGCTGAATTATTTACAACTTGGTTCACTGATTATTTCAAGCCAGCAGTGGCGGATTATTGCAAACAACAGCATATTCCCTTTAAGATCCTATTGCTTTTAGATAATGCTCCAAGCCATCCAAGACATATGACTAAGACTTATCAAGAAATTGAAGTTGTATTTTTGCCTCCAAATACAACTTGCTTGCTGCAACCAATGGACCAAGGAGTAATTTCATCATTTAAATATTACTACATTAGGCTGACGTTTGCCAAGGCTATAGCTGCAATAGATGCTCAAGTTCACGAGGGATCTAAACAAAATAAACTAAAAACTTTTTGGAAAGGGTTTACTATTTTGGATGGCATTAAATGTATTAGAGATGCATGGGCCGAAGTCAAAGAATCTAATCTGAAAGGCGTTTGGAAAAAGTTGATTCCGTCCTTAATTGATAACTTTGAAGGATTTCATGAAACAGTGGCGACCATCACTTCCAACATTGTGGAAATGGCTGTACAGCTGGAACTGGAAGTAGAAGCTGAAGATGTAAGAGAGCTATTTCAGTCTCATGATCAGCCGCTGAGTGACGATGATCTTCTGGCAATGGAAGAACAAAGAAGACTGTTTACCGAACAGGAGGCCATGTCAGTAGATATACCTCAGCCACAGGAGATATCCACTAAAGAACTCGAAGTTGGAATCCCAAAATAGAAAGCGCAATGGCATACTAGGAGAAGGTGGATCCCAATTTTGACAGAAGTTCAAGGGTGAATAGTGGGCTAGAGCACCAAATCGCTTGTTACAGAGAACTTCTGAGGGAAAGGAAGAAGACACCGATGAGACAAACGTCCTTGCGTTCCTTTTTCAAAGAGCAACAGCCACTACCCGTAGTAACTTCTGCCCCTAAACGAACTAGATTGAGTTCCTCTAGTTCTGAAGATAATGCCTCTTAATTTTTATCCACAAAATTATTAGCTAAATGGAATTGAAAAAGAACATACATACATACATACATATGTACTAAACCTATCAAACATTTATTTTAGAATAAAATACTTATTTTTTACTTATTACCTGCTGTAGTTTTTATTTTTTAAATTATTCGTTTCATTTAATTGTTGCACACATTCATAAGTACTATATGTGTACGTATTTACGTGTCAAATGAACTTACAACGACAATAAAGGTTATGCTTCGCTTTTGGTCGATTTTCGAGTTTCGTCGGAGGTCTGGTCCGTAACCCGTCGAAAGAGCGAGGTATTCCTGTATTTAAAATAGTTCTTTTGTTTGTTAATACAATATTTTTTTTTATTTTATTATCAGTATTTTCTCTTAGTATGTTCAATAAATTATATTGTAAGAGGTTTTGTACGTTTATTCAATGTATCTATCCTGTTAAGAGTACAATCCATTGGAGAAAGAATAATTCTGCCCCTAAGATAAAAGGTAATTAGAGATACCATTAACTGAGCTAGTAAAGTGCAGCATTGCCTAACCCACAAATTTGCACAAGAAGTAAGATCGCAGATTAGCATAAGGTTAATTTCCTGGGATATATGCGTTAACCTTCATAATTTTTTGAGTAAATAAAGAATTTTAATAATTTCATTCCATTATTAATGGCAAGGGTCACAGCAATATGTTAGAGAAATCTAATAAAATTGTAAATTAATTAAAGCCGAGTTTGATTTGACAGTTTGACAGTGACATCAGTTAACCACGACTTTTAAATGTTTAGAATATTTCACTAGAAACCTACTGCAGAAATAATTAGTGATACTAGTTATGTTTGTTTATAAATGAGTACAACTCAAGTAGGTTTTTAACATTTTCGGAAAAGAAAGCTAAAGAAAATAACGATTTGTTTCTTGAGTAATTTATAAACTCTTCGGAATTTCGCATTTAATAGTAAAAATGATATTTATGGCAACCTACTTAACATGTGATATATTGTATAATAAAAAAATCAGAGAGATCCTACCTAATACCGGATGCTAGATCTACTAGGACACCTCAAGTTACAGCCATTGAAAGCAAACTAGAATGCCGTCATAAAATTAAAATGTAGAAAATAATTTTTACCATATAATCCATCCAAGGCACCGTCGCCTTCGAATTCAAATACCAATATCTTGCCTTTCGCCTCGTACTTTCCTTTCGACGTCAAATTTGGAAACACAATTTCGTGCCGTAGCATCAGATTTCCGAAATCCGTCTTGGTGTATGCCACTTCGAAATTTTCACCGCCGAAAAAGGTGGTGTTCAATAAGTCCGCGACGAAATTGACATTGTTCGTATTGGATTGATCTAGGTGTATCTTTTCGATGTAGAAATTCGACGTTGGTGGCACGTCGAATTCTGGAATCCCTTTTGCCAAATATGGTTTGAGCGCGTTAATGGTGTTCACCCAACACTTATCCAATTCCGGATCGAACCTCTTGCATATGGGTATGTAGGAAGCTAAAAAAATATAAATTTGGTCGTTAGTTAGCTCAGATGAAGACATTTAATGTTAGCATCGAAAGAGGATATCGATAAGTTTGTTATTAGGAGTCAACCTTATGAAATATTTTGCATTGTTAATTGGGGTGTAAACGTAAGTTTAAATTTCAAAGATGGCCGCATCGTAAGTATCATACGCCAATTCACCACAGGACATTTATCTGTTCATAATGTTAAAGTCACTAAATATGATAAATATCGAAACTGACAGATTTATTGCAATAAAAGAAAATTATATTTTGATCCAGAAATTGCTACTAAATAGTTGGAGATATTTGGTTGCATTTGGTGTCATGTTTATTTCTTGCGCTTGCGTTATGTTTATGGAATGCTTATAGCATAAATACATATTTTGCTACATATTAATATTAATTAATAACTGATTATATAAGGCGTTTGATTCTATGGAAATCTGGTACATAACTAATTTTATCTTATCTTTTGGTTCCTGGGTTGAAACCACATCGTCATTTCTTCTTCTACTGTCGACGCTTTGTCTACGAGCCTGACTTGAAACCGGCTGTCAGTTTGTTTTAGGTTATCGCAGTAGTAGAAGCTCTGAAGATGTACCTTAATACAGTGGACAAACCGTTGGCTGTAAAATCAAAAACAACGACGCCCACGACGACAACCTTGGAAGCCTACGATAAGATTAACTAATTCTCTAATTCACCATATATATAATTAATAGTACTAGTACTGCCAGACTACATGAAAATACGAACTAATCAAAATAAAAAGAGGGACATGACAGGAAGACTTCATTTCTCCTAAATTATTCAATCTGGTACTAGAAGATGTTATTAAGAAAATAAAATGAGACAGCAAAGGTCTGATGATTAATGTACAAAAAATGAATAATTTGAGATTTGCTGACGATATCATTTATATAACAGACATTATGAAAGATCTAAAAGAAATGTTGCGGGAACTCAAAGAAAAATCAGAAGAAATGGGACTATCATTAAACGTAGGTAAATCAAACTAATAATTAAATCAAAGAATCGACAAAATGAAGAACTGGTACTGGATAAGGAAGAGATCGAAGTGGTTGACAAGTTCATTTACTTGGGACAAATAGTGACTTTGGATAAAAACATGCAACAGGCAGACTTATAACGTAGAATAAGATTGGCGTGGATCTAAATTGGAGGACTGAATTATGTCCTGAGAAATAGAGATCGAAAAATACACCACCAATGAATGGTCAAATTCTAGAAAAAATTCCGTCCTTATTTATGAAACGTGAGCACTTGCAAAACAAACTTTGCGTAAGCTACGAGCCACACAAAAAAGTATGGAAAAGACAGTTTTAAAGATCACGTAAAAGACAAAAAAGAAACGGTAGATTCGCCAAGAAACAGAAATTGAAGCTGCCAGCCAAAATACATTGATAAGAAAATGATGAAGGGTAGGACATGTCGCTCCAATCATTGCTGATTTATGCACGAATACAACAGAGTATGGGGAGAAAAACGAAGTTTGGGCAGGCTTTTGATGAGATAGTACGCTCTTCATACAAGGAAAATCTAGAAAGAGGTGGATGATAATAGGCCAAGATAGATTATATTGGAAAAATATGGAGGAGGCGTATGTTTGCATGCAAACTATGGACGCTGGTTAACAAAATGAAGAAGGTTAAATTGACCGATCCAGGAAGTCGGACTCGTAGTTATGTATTCAATAGAGGTAATTTTGAAAGTTTTCATTAGCATAAGAAGATGTATGTATTGTTTTGGTTTCTTACAGAAATGGTAGTCTTTAGTTGAAAGATAAATAGATGTAACTGAAAAACCTTATTCTTTAAACTAGATATAGCAGCAGTTATAGCATTTAATTCCAAAAACTACCCAAGAATATGCCTTAAACGTTGGAGCGTTGTAGTTTGACAATCAACATCACGGGAACAGATTAGAGTACATTTTTACAGGCGACTCCGCCAAACTTATAGCAAAGCAGCAAACGACAAAACAGAACATGAAGAAGAGTAGGAGGGAAGAAGCTGGAAAAGAGTATAATTAAGAAGAAGAAAAGAAAGTAGAAGGTGAAGAGGACGAGGAAAAAAGGCGAAAAGCAAGAAGAGGAAACAAAAGGACAGAATTAGAAAAAGAAAGAATAGACGAATCCAAAGAGTAAGAAATTTCAGATAGCAATGAAAACATTTTGATAATGATATTGTCATCGGTAAGGAAACTTGTCCTGTTGTTGTAAATTAGTGTTTTGTTTGAAAAACAGCAAAAATGAGAGAAAGAAAAAAAAAGAAAACAAAAAAAAAGGACAAAGAGAAGATCAGCAAGGAGGGAAGAAAGAACAAAGGGGAAAAGAAAAGGAACGTGAAGAAAAGGAAGAAGGAGAGGAAGTTGAAAAAAATAGAAGGAGGAGTATGAAGACAAAATAGGAAAAAAAGGAAAAGCAGAATATAAAGAAAGAGAAATTTCAGGCAACTATGAACAGATTCTTGTAAAGAATATTATCAACTGCAAAGAATACTATCCTCTTATTACAAAATAGTTTTCTGTTTGAAAGAAAAGAAAAATGAAGAGAAGGAAGAAAAGAAGACCAGAAAGAGGACAAAGAGGAGGAAGAAGAGAAGAAGGAAGGAAGAACAAGAGTAAAAAGAAGAGGGACGGGAAGAAGAAAGGAATAAAGAAAGAAGAAAAAGAACAAACACTCGAAACAAAAGGACGAAATTAAAAGAAAAATAAGAAGGAGAAGAAAAATACAATGAAGAACAAATTTCAAACAACAATGAATAATTTTGATACTGATATTTCTGGTTCATAAAATCTTATCCTCATACTATTGCAAACTAGTTTCGTGTTTACCAGATATAAGGTAGGCGACATAAATTCTCGCCCTGACAGGCTTATACAGGTTCAAACGTGTTCAAACTCCGTCACGTCATGCATGCTCATACGTGAGGTGTACACTATAAATATGACAGTTCGAAGCCTAGTAGTTTTTAGTAACCAGCCAACCAACGTGACTAGCGCACGAAAATGTCTGAAGTAACTAAAATCGAGTACCGCGCGGTCATTAAATTTTTAACAAAAGAAAGGCACACACCTTATCACGTTAAACAACGTTTACACGGCGTTTACGGTGATTCATCTCCTTCGTATTCAATTATAAAAAAGTGGGCAAAATGTTTCCGTTTAGGACAAGAATCCCTGGAAGATGCTGATCGGTCGACCAATTGAAGTGATAAAACCTCAAGAAATTTCAATTATTGAACATTTAGTGCTAGAAGATCGCCGTTTGAAAGTGCAGGAATTAGCAGTGATAACAAACATTTCCAAAACAAGTGTTCACCGAATTCTCCATGACCATTTGGGTGTGAATAAAATTAGTGCTAGATGGGTACCGCGACTTCTTTCTACTCTCCAACGTGAACGCCGAGTCGAATGTACGCAGTCGTTTTTAAACATGCGTGGAGACGACCCAAAACCGGTTTTGGAGTCTATCGTCACAGGGGTTTTGTTTTACGATCCTCTATCGAAAAGGGAGTCCATGGAATGGCGGCGACCTGATGAACCTCGTCCCAGAAAGGCGATAATCGTTCAATCAACTTAAAAGGTGGTGGCCACAATATTCTGGGATTGTGAGGGCATTTTGCTAATTGACTTTAAAGAACGCAATACAAGTGTGATCGCCACATATTATGCGTCTTTATTGCATAAATTAAGGGGCAATATTAGTGCAAAACGTCGTGGAAAATTGACAAAAGGTGTGCGATTATTGCACGACAATGCTCCCGTCCATACTCCCGCCATTTCACAAGCTACCATCCGCGAATGCGGCTGTCACGAATTGGAACATTCACCGTATAGTCTGGATATAGCTCCCTGTGATTTTTTTGTTTTCTAAATGACCTTATGGGACGTAGTTTTAAGGACGACAGTGAGTTGCAAGCAGCTATTATAGATCATTTTGACGGAAAAACTACAGATTATTTTTAAAAGGGTATCGAATTATTAATTAATCCTTGTAATAAATGTATAGAAGTTAGGGAAGATAACATTGAAAAATAAAAATTCTTATATTGTTCCAAGTTTCTTCTTTGTATATCAGGCCGAGAATTTATGGCGCCAACCTGGTACGTTCAGTCATTCTTTTTAATTTCGTTTTGAGCTGCCTACTTTTGACAACGCAAATACATACTGCACCCAATAATTTCATAATTGACAAGTGCGAATTTTTCAATCACATAGCCTTTGTGTTATTTATCAACGTACTATGACTATGTATAGTTACGTGTTTTAGAGTTGCGTGTTTATTATGTAATTCGAGTCTTACATAATGTATTTGTCTGTATTATTGTGTTAGCGTTTAATTTGTTAGGCACTGAAATCGGTCGTTATCTGGTGAGTGTCCTGCAGTTACATGTAGTGATTCATTAACTTTGAATAATCAATCAATAAAAATATTTAAATATTGCGTAATTTAATTCCTGAAATACTGTGAATGCGAATATCACACATCACGAAGATGATAATCAATATTACACAGTAATTTTATTGTTATTTAAATTGTTAGTTGGTACATCAGAGATTATTTTGGAATAAGTGTATATATAAGTATCAACTCTAATTTCATTAATACTAAATAAACGACGTGATAATATATTAGGCACGTTCTGAATTTCTTAAATATATTCATTAACTTTCGAATATGAACTTAAATAGTTAAATTAGCCAAAGTACATCAGCAAATAACTGGTAGAATAACTCAATAAGTAATTTAGTAAGTTGCAACATTTTTTTTAAGTTATTCACATTGGCCGACTTTAGAGGTCTTTTACTCTTATCGAATAGCGACTTTTTGCAAATATGTCGTAAGTTATGCATTGTATATATATTTATCAAGAGTACAAAAGTATTTAGAACTAGATGTGCAATATTTTTTGTATAAATGAAATATCAAAATTCGAACCGGAAGTAGCACTTTTACTCTTAGCGAGTAGCACTTTTTTTCGAATATCTTGCAAAGTATGCATTCTATAGCGATTTATTAAGAGAATAAAAGTACTTAGAATAGGATTTTGAATAAGTTTTGTATGTATAAAAAAATTCTTAAAATTGTATAGTTTGAACCGCTCATACGTATAAGAAAGTCGTGTGGTGGCCACACCTCATTTTTTATTCTGGCAGGCACTATTTCGGTGGTCCAAAAAAAATGAGTTTGCTGATGTTGCATTAATAAAGAAAATTGAAACTTATTAGCACAAGATATTAAGTTTCAATAAATAAAAGTGTTAGCAACAAAAATAAAATTTAGTAATACGAACATATAAAAAATAATTTATTTTTAAATTTACTATACTGATCATATTTCAAAAATCTACTTATCTACGACTGACTACGACTCATACAAGTTGTAAATTACATACATAGATTTTAGTATAGATGAGTAACAAAGGACATTTTAATCATTAATCTATATATTATTAATATTCGAAGAAAAAACTTTGTACCCCTTTTTAATACTCTTTGACAAAAGAACCAAAATAACGTTTAAAGTAAAAAAATTAATGAATTAAGGCCAAATTTCGACCACTAGGAGACCACTGGTTATAATAATTTCATTCCAGTGTTCGATTTTATTTTGGAGTAGGTTCTGCGAATGCGCTGGACTGATAAAGCAAATAAAGACATCTGATTTTTTGCTACTTGTTATTTCTCTGTAAGTTATTTTGTCCTTTATTTCTTTAGGTAATTTGTTATATTATGTTACAGCTCCTGGTGTAGTAGGTACTTTTTCATATTTTAATTGCTTGCACATTTCTGTTCGTATGTTTGATCTTTTTCTAATACATGTGTGTTTGTGGTTATTACTAGGGAGCGGAATCGAGCGAGTCATGACTCATCGCCCATGGGCGCGCTATTGAAATGTTGTATTTTTAAAGAGGTTTTAATTTTATTTATATAATTGAATAACAAGTGGCTGGTGATTATAAAACACAAAATACCCTACTATTTGTTCATTTTCTCTTCTGTAAGACTTGTTCTCTTTGAATTAAGTACATCCTTGTAGATAGAAAACGTCCCTTCTACATTAACATACACAATTGCCGCAATATTAGTAAACCTGGATTTCTATTAAAAACTGCGTCTAAGTCACTTGGAATTATTAATAGCCACATCTAATGTGGTTAATCCATTTTTACTTTCTTATACGTAGTATAAGGAAGTATTGTGAAATTTTCGATCTCGAGATTTTTGCAGATGTCCACGTTTTGAAGTCCTCTGATACCGAAAAAGATGTTTTTAAAAAATGTCTGTGTGTCTCTATGTGACCACGATAACCGCTGTAGATATCAATTACAAATTTTGTATTTACGTGTCTAATCTCCCTCTTGAGATCTGAGTAGTTTTTCAGTAAAATCGGTAGACCGGTTTACTTCAGTGAAAAAATTAAATTTTGCCAATATTTCGTCAACTATTAAATTTAAACAAATTTATAAAGAATTCATATGTACTTGAAATTAAAATTGAGAACAATTTTATTTAAAAAGTTTTTCGAAGCTGCTACCGGAAGTAGGTCTTTTACTCCTATCGAAAATCAGTTTTTTGCGAATATTTCGCATGTCATGCTTTTTAGACAGGTACGTTACGGGTATAAAAGTATTTAAAACGTAATTTTCAATATCTTTTGCATAAAAACAATTTCAAAATTCAGACCGGAATTACCAGTTTTACTTTTATCGAATAGCGATTTTTTGCGAATATGTCGTAAATTATGCATTCTATATGTATTTATCAAGAATACAAAAGTATTTAGTGCTAGATTTGCAATATTTTTTGAATATATGAAATTTCAAAATTCGGACCGGAAGTAACACTTTTACTCTTAGGGAGTAGTCCTTTTTTCGAATATCTTGCTAAGTATGCATTTTAATAATAATAATTTTTGTGTAAAAAAAATATAGTATAGTTTGAAACTCTCATACGTATAAGAAAGTCGTATGGTGGCCACACCTCATTTTTTAATTTGAGATTCGATTTTCAAAATATGTCATTAGTTTAGGCGAATTTCCAAAGTGTTCCTGAAGGAATAAAAACTGATTTTTTAAATTTGGGATTTGTGTTAGTTCCTTGCACTCAGAAATACTTCGAGCATCGTCATTTAAACATGTAACGAAATTTTGTAAACTATCGAAATTCTCTGCATGAAAACTATTTCTGTGTATGTTTTAGCAAAGCTAAGTGACGATATTTTACAGACTTTGCAATAAATTTCGGAATCACTGACAATTAATTTTTATCTCAGAAAAAGTAACATAAACAACGTTCTAGATCTAAATAAATGATAACTAAAAATGTACGCGTATGTTATTGAAACATACATATTATATTGCTAAATATAAGGTAAAGATAATAAATTTTGAAAACCCGTCACCCTTGTACCTACGCCGATGAAGAAAGGATTTTATTCATAAAATTCCTTATTTTATGGCAGTTTTTTCTCTGATTCTCTGGAGTAAACAGATGTTACAGTTCGCCCTATGAATTAGTGCTATTCAGATATAGTGTAAATAACACGCAGTTGTTTACATTATTTCTTTTCAGGGTTGTGGCTCCGTGGTAGTTTAGCTCGCTCGATTCCGCTCCTTAGTTATTACGGTTGCAGTTTTATGTGATTATTTTTTATTTTGGATATCAGTGTTGGTTTTTTTTTATTTTACTGTTTGTTTAATGTTCAGTTCTTTTGTCTTATCGTATATTTCTTCAGTAGATGTTCCTCTGTCTAGTTTATGAATAAGTTTTAAGATATTATTTTGCTGTCTTTGTGACTTCTTAATGTTTTGTTAGTTGCGTTTTCCCATATCACTAAGTAATTCATGTGCGACAGCGAAAGCATTATAAACGGTTTTATGCATGTTTTCAGGTATTAAACTTCTACTTTTGGATGCCAGCTATTGCTGTAGGATTACTAGGTTACTTACGTGTTGATTCCATTTTAGATTCCTCTGTATTTTTAATCCTAAGTATTTAATTTGGTCTAGTTGCTTGATGGCTTGGGGTTTTATTTTTATGCTTAAGTTAGTGGTATGTACGAGGATGAATCAAAAAATTTTTTTTGAAGAAAGTATGATATATAACAAAACAAGTTCACATACAAAATACATGAACATCTTTACACTATTTTTCCACATAGTCGCAACACATTTCTCATGGCTGCAAATACCCTTTGCATTTAAGTCCGTCTTTTGTGAGCAGAGCCATCTGCGGACAGTCGATTTGACTTCGTCATCGGAAGTAAAGTGTTTGCGGCCAAGAATGTCTTCATCGGGCCGAAGAGATGATAATCTGACCGTGCCAGATCCGGACTATATGGTGGATGCTGGAGCACCTCCCACCCAAATCGCTCTAGTTGAGCACGAACAGGAGCAGCCACATTGGGGCGTGCACTGTCACGCAGGAGTTTGACATTTCCAGCATTCGAGCGTTTGTCACGAAGAGCACGATGCAACTTGTCCAATGTTTGTACATACGATACAACATTCACAGTGGCCCGCGTTCAAGAAATTCCGCCAGTACCACTCCTTGCATGTCCCAGAACACAGTCACGAGCACTTTCTTTTCGTTATTTTGAATTTATTCGTTGTTGGGGAATTTAGATGTTTCCATTCTATAGATGACCTCTTGCTTTCAGGAGTGTAGTGGTATGCCCATGACTCATCACCTGTAATGATACCTTCCAGAAAAGGTTGTCGGTCTGCAGTGTATCGTGCCTGGTGATCCATGCTTGTCATCATTCGCTCGGACGACGTATTCGCGCATCCACGTTGAGTTTTTGACGTTGGACAGGTTAGAGGAAGCTCTAACTGTAGAGTGCAACCAAATTCCTGTGTAATGCCTAATTTCAACCAGGCAGTTAATAAAATATATTAAAATTCTTTGCCAAATATAAATAAATACCGGTTGTCCAATGCTTATTTGCTTACATTTTCATTTAAACACGACTTATTTTACATTCTATATTGTCATAATACCAATAGCTCTACTAGTAATTCTTTTAATAACATAGTTGCATCGTTATTCTTTATATAATTACATTAATTGAACAATTTAAGGTAGTCCTAAACCTTTTAATGGGACTGCATAAGTAATACCGATTGTCCTATGCTTATTGTTTACATTTTCATTCATACATATTTGATTTACATTCTACATTTGTTAATGTATTCTAAATGACAACCAGTTGTCATATTGTTATTCTTTTACTCATCATTTGCCACTACTACCAAGAAGACTCGGTAGTTAAAACTACAATATATGAAATAGAACGGGTGACACATTACCAATATTTCAATCTCGTAAGAACAAACTATAAACAAATCAGAAGTGATATCGAAGGAATTAGCGAGGAAAACATAAACCACTTTCACGAATTATCACATGCACTGGAAAATATTGTAGCAAAAAACCAAAAAATTGAAACCATTAAAAAAAGAGAAGAATGCCCGTGGATAAGCACAGATATAATACAACAAATAAAATTAAGAAATAAACTGTACAAAAAACACACCAAATACCCAAACAATAAAGAAATACTGAAGATATATAATCAACAAAAGCAGTACACTGCTTACAGAGTCAAAAAAGCAAAAAAAGATTACTACATGAGACAATTTGAAAAATATAAAAAAGAACCAACAAAAACATGGAACTTAATTTCGAAGCAGTTAAACACAAGCAACAAAAAAACCAATACCATAGAACAAATTCTGAAAAAAGACGGAATCAAAACAAGCGAAAGCACGGAAATAGCAGAAGAAATAAACAAGTAATTTGCTAACATAGGAAAAGAACTAGCGGAAGAACAAATTAACAGCACCACAAAAAAACCCGTAAGCACAACCTACGATAAACAAGTACCAACATTTATATTAAAAAATATAAATATACAACAGATGAACGCAATAATAGATGACATGAAGAACACAGCTCCTGGATATGATAAAATACCATGTAAAATACTGAAACTAAACAAACCAGCATTAGTACCAATACTAACTAAATTAGTTAATGATACATTTGCAAAAGGAAAATACCCCCAATGTCTTAAAGAAGCTATCATAATACCAGTATATAAGAAAGGTGACAAAGCAAAACCAGAGAATTACCGACCTATATCCTTACTTACAACATTAAACAAGATAATGGAAAAATGTATACAAATTCAAATTTCTGAACACCTTCGAACACATAATATAATACACTCAAAACAGTATGCATTTCAAAAGAACTCTGGGACTACATCAGCGACTAATGACTTGTTAAATAGTATAAAAGATAAATTGAAAGAAGGAAACACAGTTATAGCAATCTTTATAGACATGAAAAAAGCGTTTGATACAATTTCCAAACAGAAACTATCAGAGAAAATTGAAAAGATGGGAATAAAAGGTAAAGAGAAAGACCTAATAGACTCTTATATCACGGGAAGAAAACAGAAAACAGTAGTAAATAACACTCACAGTAATTACCTTGAGCCAGAATATGGAATACCACAAGGGGGAAATCTCCCACCCATTTTGTATATAATGTACACAAACGACATTTGTCAATTAAACATAGATGGTGTTTGGTTTACTGGGGCAAAAGTGTGCAGGAACTGCAAGAGCGCGTCAACAAAGACCTCGGTACAGTCGAGGATTGGTGCTACAACAACCTTCTGACCATTAACGAACATAAAACAGAATTCATGACATTCTCGAACAAATTAAATACTCCAACATTTGACATAAAAATAAAAGCCCAGGCCATCAAGCAAATAGACCAAATAAAATACTTAGGACTAAACATACAGAGAAATTTAAAATGGGATCTGCACGTAAGCAGCCTAGTGAAAAAAAATGCAACAGCAATAGCTGGCATCAAAAAGATAAGAGCCATTATACCTGAAAACCTGCGAAAACCAGTTTACAATGCTGTTTTTATGTCTCACATGAATTACTTAATAAATATATGGGGAAATACAACTAACAGAAATATTAACAAGTTACAAAGACAGCAAAATAAGATCTTAAAATTAATTTATAAGCTAGATAGAAGAACATCCACCGAGGAAGTATACGATAAGACAAAGGAACTGAATCTTGAACAAACAATAAAACTAAAAAATATAATACTGCTATACAAAATAAAACATAATCTCATAAAAACTGAAGTCAAGTTAATCACTAACACACATATACATATGCACGCAACTAGAAGAAAATCAAATATAAGAACAGAAATATGTAAGCAATTAAAATATGAAGAAGTACCTACACCAGACGATATAACACATTATAACAAATTACCTAAAGAAATCAAAAACTTAAAATATCTTCACTTTAGAAAAGCAATAAAGAGCATGCTTTTAAATAAAAAGATATAGACAACCGCTGAAGGTAACAAGAGTAAGAACGGGATAGGAGTCCTCAATACCATTAGTCCGGGAAAGATGTACCGACCAGGAAACAACCCGCGACGAAGATGTAGGACCGTATACAAGCATATATATATACATACATCATTTGTAAGCTTAGCTTTACCATGATATGTATTACATATGTTTTTTTCAATAAAGTATATATCGTAAATTAAATTAAGATATTCATTTTTTCAATTGCTTGTTAATGTTTAATGGAAAATTATACCTATATTCTATGTTATCTAAAAATACATTTTTGTGTTGTTTTCTTAACTTTGTATTATTGAAATCTAACACAACATTTTATTGTTCTAACAATAGCCGAGTTCAAATACACTAATATCGTAAAATTATTAATCACATCATTACGACAGGTTTTGTTGATAGCATAATTTATAGTAAGCCACTTACTATGAAGGCAACACATTAGTCATTGTTCTATAATTATCGAAAACACATTTAACAATTTATCAATCACAGGAAAAACTAGAATGGCGTTATGTCAGGTGAACGTGGAGGCCAACGAAAAAGAGCTATGTCGTCTCGACCATTACTATCAATCCAATGGTCAGGGACTTCTACGTTCAACCACTCTCGTACAAAGAGATTTAAATGGGGAGGGCCTCCAGCTTGTTGGCAAATAAAGTTTACAGGTTCACCCTCTACTAAATGGGGAAAAAGCCATTCTTTCAACATACCCATATAAGTCACCCCTGTTACGGTGGCTTCAGCGAAATAAAAAGGTACGTACACTTGATATCGATACACAGGGTAGAAAACGTTTCTTTCGTTTTCTACAACTTCATTAGGAAGTTCTGACCCCCATATACGAACATAATGGGTATTTACCTTCGCACTTATATGAAGAGTTGACTCATCCCTTAACACCACATGATTAAAAAAGTCACCTTTTCGCTCAAACACTTCACTTGCACAGTTAAAACGTACAACATAGTTTTCTGGCTTTAAAGCATGTACCGACTGTAACCTTCCACACTGTCGTTTTTGACAGGTGAGGTCAAGACTTGCTTTCCGAACAGATTTCTTAGAACAACGCATGTAAGATACTCTAACATGGTCAACATCCTGTACAGACACTTTTGGTCG
The DNA here is from genome assembly GCA_963170755.1 of Amphimallon solstitiale. Taxonomy (NCBI): domain Eukaryota; kingdom Metazoa; phylum Arthropoda; class Insecta; order Coleoptera; family Scarabaeidae; genus Amphimallon; species Amphimallon solstitiale. The sequence goes on along the minus strand of OY720675.1, from coordinate 21,190,498 downwards.
TCCCTTGCTTTTCAGTTTACAAAACAGATCCGGTCGTTTCGAATTGCGTATACCATTAGCGGCTGTTTTTGCCAAATGGAGGATCACTATTAAACTTTAAACGAAACTCAAGTTGAACTGAAATTACAGATTACTTTTGGCAAATTGCAGATCTCAATATGATTTACGCTCGGAAGTCGCCATTTTGCGTATGTGGTACTGCAAGCGAGAACACAACAAAGTAGTACTGGCGCATGCGCTTATGTAAAATTATATAAATTACTCTCTAATTGTGACCTAGAACCAACATTCTACAACGCTTACAGTTGATACTATTAAAATTTACAACAAGGCCATTCTTTTATGGACACCCGGTATATTAGTAAAGGTCGGAATATATACAAAATGCATATTAAATTAAGTGACCGCAGACAATCTCTGAAAGTTGACAATAACAAATAAAACTGTTGTTAGGTTATGTATAATAATTACGTTTAATATTATAAATAAATATGTATAAATAGCACAAAAACGAGTTTTCATTTTTTATCGTAAGTGTTCAGAGAGAAAGGTCAATTAATTACATATGTGCATGCATATTTTGACCACTTTTTAGTGCGTTTTCCGACTTTTATATATTACCACTGTTTTCTTCTACAACGACATACGATTGTGTGTATGAGATTTTTCAAATTACGAAATATCGCATAGGCACAAGTATAGGAACAGAGAGTGTTTTCTCAGAGTAATTTATTAAAATTGAGATGAAAAATAAAATTCTTGACAATATACGAGGTAGGCGCCATAAATTCTCGGCCTGGCAGGCTTATACAGGTTCAAACGTGTTCAAACTCCGTCACGTCATGCATGCATGTACTCGAAGTGTATACTATAAATATGACGGTTCGAAGCCTAGTAGTTTTTAGTAACCAGCCAACCAACGTGACTAGCGCACGGTGATTCATTTCCTTCGTATTCAACCCTAAAAAAGGGGGCAAAATGCAAAATGTTTCCGTTTGGGATAAGAATCCCTGGAAGATGCTGATCGATAGGGATTGACCAATTGAAGTGATCAATTTCAATTATTGAACATTTAGTGCTAGAAGATCGCTGTTTGAAAGAGAAGGAATTAGCAGGGATAACAAACATTTTCGAAACAAGTGCTCGCCGAATTCTCCATGGGTATGAATAAAATTAGTGCTAGATGGGTACCGCGACTTCTTTCTGCTCTCCAACGTGAACGTCGAGTCGAATGTGCGCAGCCGCTTTTATACATGTGTGGAGACAACCCAAAACCGATTTTGGAGTCCATTGTCACAGGGGATGAAACAATGGTTCTACTTTACGATCCTCTATCGAAAAAGGAGTTCATGGAATGGCGGCGACCTGATGAACCTCGTCCCAGAATGGCGAAAGTCGTTCAATCAATGAAGAAGGTGATGGCCACAATATTCTTGGATTGTCAGGGCATTTTGCTAATTGACTTTAAAGAGCGCAATACAAGCGTGAACGGCATATATTAGAAAGCGTCATGGAAAATTGACAAAAGGTGTTCAATTATTGCACGACAATGTTCTCGTCTATACTGCCGCCATTTCACAAGCCGCCATCTGCGAATGCGAGACGTAGTTTTGAGGACGACAGTGAGTTGCAAGCAGCTGTTATAGAACATTTTGACAGAAAAACTTCAGAATGTTTTTACAAGGGTATCGAATTATTAATTAATCGTTGCAATAAATGTATAGAAGTTAGAGGAGATAACATTGAAAAATAAAAATTCTTATATTGTTTCAAGTTTCTTTTTTGTATATCAGGCTGAGAATTTATGGCGCCTACATCGTATATTGATGATATATTTGACGAGACCATCCAATATCTGATATATACTACGTGTCCTTTAAATTTATGCCAAATAAAAATATGACAAAATACTGGGTAACACCAGAATTAGAACATAAGTATAAGCATAAACAAGTCCTCTATGAAGGCGTAAGCAATTCAAAATTTTGCAGAAACATCAAAAAAGACATATTGAAATTAAAAAGACGTTTCATTTCAACTTATATCGAAACATTTCCCAACAAAGCATAAGCCACCTGGTGAGTAGTAATCGATATTGCGAACAGAGGCAAGTAGAATATATTCTATATATACGTATTGTATCGAATTCATATAATGGTATTGAAACGAAACAAGTGCACAAAGAAAGGCACAAATCATCTCGACGCGACTGGTAAACATCATAAAGCAATAAATCATCCATTGGTTGACTGCCTTTATATGTACTGAGAAGAGACAGAATGTCTATCGAATGTTCTACAAACATCGAGAGGAAGATGGAGTTTACGCGAATGCTTCCAGATGTTTCGTATGTGTATAGAAGGCGGCTGGGTCACCGATGGATGAGTAATTCCGGAATAAGAAGTTCGCGGAACAGACCAAAGTAGAAATAAATATAAGAAATAAATAAATAGTTCTTTAAGTGGTAGCCCAAGAAAAGACATAAATATTAGAGTGTTATATAAATAGAAGTGATATAAATACGGTGCAGTTTTTATTATAGTGCAATAAAGATATAAATATTACAGACATATAAATAGTACTGGTAAATAAATACCTGTGTTAATTTAAATCGTAGTAGTTTAAGTGTGATATATTAGTTTTATATTTTTATATTGTAATTAATTTTACGTGTATGAATATATAGACTGTTTTAAATAAATAAATTGTACGAGTTGTTTATTGCGAACCCGAAAACGTTACAGTATTCTTGCTGCAGACGATGATTCTCCTTTTGTTCCGGCTGACAATCACCATTACCCACTCTCAATTACGTTCTCGCCGATTGCCTTTTCTTTTCATCTTACTTTTCCATCCTGTAACAATCTACGATATATTTTTATAAAGTTGTTCTCGATCAGTTCTACTCTAGCCTTGAATCCATTGACTGAACTCTTCTGAATACCTTGGGTAATGTTACTGATGCTCTTGGTGAGTGTAATGCTGTGTTTTACAGAATTATTGATCATTATGTCTCCAGAGTGGTGATTTGCAGGTCCCAATCTAAATATCCTTATTGGTTTTCAAAAGATATCATCTCCAATCTAAATCTGAAAGAATATTATTGACGTATATCGAAAGCTAGCATAACATATTTTTCTACAATGAATTTCAACGACTTCGTTCATAGATTATTAAAATGTGAACAAAGATGAGGTGGTCACTGTCATAGGTACCTTTCCTTGTAATAATACTGCAGGCGATGATCAAATTCCTAATTTTACTTTAAAGAATGCATATTGCGCTCTGGCTGTGCCATTGACATCTATTATAATCTCGCTTATAAAAACATCTGCTTTTCCTGATTTGTCGAAATGTGCAAAATTCAGATCGGTCTTCCAGGAGGAAGATAAATGAAATAGAAAATACAGATCCATAAATTTTTTATCAAATTTTGTTGAGGTATATGAACATGTCATCTATTCATGCCTATATTGCAATAGGAAGTCATGTATTTTTGAATACCAACTCGGATTTTACCGTGGCCGATCTACTGTCATGATTCTTGTGACTATTATACAGAATTATTATTAACTTTATGTTTTGTACACAGATTTCATTAGCGCTTTCGTCACCATAGACCCATGGATTATTAATACAAATGCACTCGTCGTTTGGCCTCAGTCCGTCAATATTAAAGTTGTTGCAATCGTATACTAATGTAACAAGAGTAATTATGTCTTTTACAATGGGTCTCAATCCAGTAAATTCTATCCTACATCTGGTGATCCTCAGGGTTCAAACCTGGGCCCACTGCTTTCTATAATATTTATTAATGATTTAGTAGAGTCATTTAGTTTTCTGGTTGTTGCATATGCGAACGACCTGAAAATATATGGAAGTATTAACACTCTCGAGGATATGGTACAGCTACAATAAAATTTTAATATTGTAACTAAATGGTGTTTAGATTATAAACTCCGAATCAATGTTGATAAATGTTTTTCGCGTCCTGCGCGAGAAGAGTCCGTCCCTAACCTTCCACTTATTTTATAAATGGTAGACCTCTAAGCAAAGTTGACCGAATTACGCATCTTCGTATTGCCTTCGACTCTACATTAATTTTCATACATAACAGCACAAGCATTTGTCTCACCGCGAGCTTAGGTTTTTTTCTAATATAAGCCTGTTGAAAGTTCCCTACTTCAGTTTTGTAGCTAATAAACTGGAGTATAACTGGAGTATGTGTAGTCTCTTTACTATATTTACCTGAGGCTGAGTCTTGAGAGAGTAGAGAGCCGAGTTTTGAAATTTCTATCGCTCAAACTTGATGGAGTTTATCCTGAGCACAACATCGATGGTGGTGCGCTGTTAGATAGACATGTCCAATGTCTGAGTGGTTTCATCAATTAATCAGGTATTCATTCCAATTTAATATTCAGTATTCCTAGAGCAGCCGTCCACTCCAATACCACATTTTCCAATCAACTTCACGGAAAGTTACAAATCAGAAGCGGATCTGATATGAGTACCACTGGGACTGGTTTTAAGACCAATGTTATATCAGCTTTATGAAGAGTCAGTTCCACCGCAGGTCATAAACTACCTGGGCAACTGGTGATAATATCGTTGTCTTATATAACACAGAAAACAATAATTCCACTCCAATTTAATTTCTGATAAATATCTTCAATTAAGGAAGGTTGATCAAGAAAGCTTCTTTTCAAATTAATTCACGTGAGTTCAACCTATACACGGTGGCAAGCTCTCAAGATCATAACCAATTTAAAACAATTCTGGAGGGTGTTGATACTCATCACTGCAAAACCTTAAAGCTAAACTCTATTCGTATCTCATGAGGAATTATACTTGATATGCTCTGCTTTATCTAAAAGGCTAAAACAACAATAATAAAACAATAAAATCCAATTAGTAAATGCCCAGTCTTGAGACAACAGTTGTTTCTAAATGATGGCAAAAATAACTGGAAACAGCAACAGTGATATTAATCTTCTTTATATACAGTATTGCTTTGTTCTTAAGTTGATCCGTTGTTTCAAAGATAATAAATTCCAATATCAACAAATTTTTTTACACCTTTAGAATCTTCTATAATACATACTCGTACCTTTTCCTAATAGTAAATTGAAGTAGATTTCCTTGCTTCGACAAATACCCAACATGAAAGCCAGTGGCGGCTCTTTAATGAGAGCTAGTGAGCAATTGCACTCCCTGGAATTTTGAAACAAAACAAACCAAGCGGTGACTAACTGTGAAAGTATTTATTTATTACGTATTCATAGTTATTGAACAGGAACCTGGTGTGTGCGGCACGCGAAACAACCTACATGCACCGATCGTCGTCACAGATATAATGACGAGAAACTATTCGAATGTTTACCCCTTCCACCGAGAGAAACATACCCATGAGCAATGCTTTACCGTTGCTGCGTTAAGCCATTAAACATTACATTGAAGGTGGGGAGAACTGTATTTTGTTTTAGTTCCATATCGTATAATACATAGCATGTGAGCAGATTCCCAGTCGGCTCACCGCTGTTGTAAGATGAATTTCGTGTCTGCATTACAGAATAACACGTTTTCGCGGTTAACGTATGATGAAAAAATCGCAATAAGAAATCTTAAACGGCCGATGCCTCAATTATGTTTAGAAAATAAACAATCTGTTAAAGGTAAAGACGTTATAAGAAAATTCAATATTTATCAGAAAAATGACTGGATTTGTGGGTGTGAAATTAAAAATAGTTTGTTTTGTTTTCCGTGTCTTTTGTTTGATGGTGAACCTTCTTGGTCAAAGAACGGAATAAAAGACTTAATTCATCTTAGTGCTAAAATTACGAAACATGAAAATTCCGAAGGGCATTTGAAAAATATATTTAGTCTAATAATGTTAGGAAAAAATAACATTCAGAATGTTTTAGATTCATCATATAGAAAAGCAGTTCAACAACACAATGAACAGGTAACAAAAAAAAGGCATGTGTTACATTTAATAATAAATTGCATTAGATTTTGTGGCGCGTGTGAACTGGCACTTCGGGGTCATCATGAACGGCAAACGTCGAATACCAAGGGCATTTTTCGGGAATTGATAAATTTTACGGCAGAATTTGATAAATCGTTCAGAGATCACATCGAAGCAGCACCGGTTTTTAAGGGATTATCAAAAAGGATACAGAATGAGCAGCTTGAAGCAATGTTGAACGTGTATCATGAACAAGTTTCCAATGAAATTAAGGCAACCGACTTCATATCTGTGATAGCTGATGAAACCACAGATGCGTTCAATCAGTTTCAGTTGGTGGTTGTTTTAAGATATATTGTGAACGCGAGACCGGTCGAAAGATTTTGGAAATTTCTTCTGCCTAGTGGACATGATGCTAATTCTTTATCTGCCTCCATCCTTAACGATATTAGTTTGCTTGTTGATGACCCAGAAAAGCTGGTTGCACAGAGCTATGATGGGGCAGCAGTCATGAGTGGTGCTATTAACGGCGTGCAAAGACATGTCCAAGACCAGTATCTAAGGGCCAATTTTGTACATTGTTACGCACATCATACAAATCTTATTATGTCACATGCTACATCGAGCAGTACTAATTGCAGAATTTTTTTTGCCAATCTGACGGGATTATGTACTTTTTTCTCCACTTCACCACAACGACCTGCAAGATTGGAAGAATTCCTTCAGAGAAAAAGCTTACCTCGTTCTTCAAAAATAAGATGGAACTTCAATTCTAGGACAGTGAATACAATATATGAGCACCGAGAAGAAATAATTGAAGCTCTAGAACAAATCGAGGGAGAAGCTAGTTTACAAACTACCATTCATCAAGCTGGTGCCAATTTGCGAATTTTAGAGGAGGAAAATTTTATCTATTGGTTAACTCTGTTTCATAAAATTATGCCACATGTGGACATATTGTTTAATCAATTACAAAATGTCAATACAGATGCATTAAAAATCAAGAATAATTTAGATAATTTTGAACGCGCTATTGGAAAAATTCGAACCGAAATCGCTGACACAGATAATCAGTTGGTTAAACAAAATGACTCAGAACTGACTCCTCGACCATCAACGCGGCGAAGAGTAACTGATGGTAGCCAAAGACGGAGGGAAACTATTGAAGTGTGCGATATTATTTTGCTTGAAGTAAAAACTAGATTTCGGTATACAGGGCACTTAATATTAGCAAACTTAATTTCTTTTAAACAGTTCTCCTCTTTTCAAAAAAAAATTCAGGATGATTGCCTTAAAGAAGCAGTAAAATTTTATCCATGCCTCAATGAAAGCAGACTACGAACTGAATTAAGTGTTCTATATTCTAGAGAAGAATTTAGGCAAAATATAGAAGTCGGTGCTGTAGGTCTGCTAGGCCTTCTGCTGGATGGATTAAGCGACACCTTTAATGAAATTGTTAAGCTTTTAAAAATTGTCATTACAATTCCAATGACAACGTCTGAAGCGGAACGCCAGTTTTCACGGCTGAAGAGAATAAAAACTTTTCTGAGAAATACAATGAAAGAAGACAGATTACATGTCCATACTATGGTATCTTGTGAAAAAGAATTTATAAATGATTTCCAAAATTTTAATGAAAAAGTGATAGAACTGTTTTGCAAGTCAAAGACGCGCAAAATGGACTTCGTTTATCGTCAGATGTAATCAAACTGTAGTGTTATATTTACTATTCCCTCAAAACAAACTGTACAATGAACAGTACCTGTCTGGAACAGTATGTCGGTGAAACTTATAAAGATTGGGTAAGCGTTCTTGTATTATACTTTTTAATTTTGAAATTATGCACTCCCTATGTGAACCACCCCGAGCCGCCACTGATGAAGGCATCTGAAGAACTAACAAATTTGGCAGATATACTAAACTCTTTACAAAAACAATTTGTTTTCATTAGATGTATTATTGAACCTTCTTTTTCTTGAGGACGTAACTCCTTATACTGCTAATGAAGCTTCACAAATTATAAATGAACTTATTGATACGTGTTGGGCGTATTTAGTATATACTACAATACACTTTACCTTCGAAAAGCAGGCATTGATGGGATGACATTCGATCGGAGTGTCATATAAGGAAATGCAGAAGGCCAAAGATCTACAACCTTTTTTAAAAACCTTTTTCATTTATGTATATCCTGCTTATACAGTAATTTCGTATTATTACGTTTTTTGTTCTTTTTAATGCTGTTATATAAAAAAAAGTCAAGGTCAAAGCTATACACTTTTCGAGAAACGTAAATAATGTTATGTTTTAGTGTTTACTGTTGAAAGAAGTCGTTTTAACGAATGTTAAATTCCAGCTTTCGTCATTAAAAATATCTAATATCAACAATATTTTAAGAACGGCTATATGTGACACACATTTTATAGTATGCGAAATACGATACAAACAAACTCAAGGAAACTAAGGTAATTTCTTCTTATAAAATGAACGTAATTTTAACTACAATTATATTCACGTATATTGACATTAAGAAGTGGCACAAGTATTGTAAATGTTAAAAAAAGAATAGCGTGTACTTACGCAATTTTCTCTCCGCTGAAGCTCGGTTCACGACAAAGATAATAACACACAAACACACCACCAACCTATGCATAGTGAAAAGCCTTTAAACGTTCTGACGCTGTTCCATTGATTCTATGCCTCTTTATATAAGTACCACGTCCTTCGAGGTGCGAGCAAGTAAATACTAACAAAAATCAGGTTCATAAGCATAATGGAAAAATAAACATATTGCAAACATTATTCTAATTGTAATTGGAATAAAACAAATTTCACAGTAGGAATTCGCATACGATGGTACCTGTTTTTTATTTGTATCTTTTCCTTGTATACGGCGGGAATTTTATTCGTGATAATAATATGATTTTTTACCGAACTGATATTAAAAAATTAATAATATGTCAATTCGTACATCCTGCATTTTTTACGTTTTAAAATTAATTTTGCCGCAGAGGAATCGTTGTTTATTTGTTAATTATATAGTGGCCGTTCTTTATTTCTGTTCGGCCCTATATAGTTGTGTTTATTTCATGAATTAAGATTTGGATATTTACTTTATTATATATTTTTGTAACCTTTGCTGCCACCTGTGATTTGGAAAATAATTTAAAGATCCTCTTTTGTTACCTTTTGTTTGTTACTGTCTCTTAATTAACTTAATTATTTTTATTTTGTATCGTGATGCTTACTGGTGGCGATATCATCGTTTTTAACGTAGGATATACCTTCTTCGTTTATTTTCGGCTAGTAACTGTGTTAGAGAACACGCGAAAAATTTGATTTTCCAAGTCTTAAGTTGTATTAAAATTAAATTATATTTTTGGAGTTTAGCTTGAAAATTCAAGGATGAAAATGCACTGCTTAATATTTTGCATGGTTTAATTAAGAAAGTGATGGATTTTGGTTATCGTCTCTTCATGTTGTTGACTTGCAAGTGATATTCTCGGTGAGATTTTGTTTAGTACATTGTTTGTAGATAACATTGGTTTACCCTAGGTAATTCAAATTTTCTTCTTCCCAGCTTAGAGTCCTAATATACGGTTAAGACTAATGGGGCAGTCTAAACCGTGTACGTTCAAACTGATATATCTGGAATACACGTTGCAGTTTGCCCTCATTACGTATCGCCAGGGATACGTGGCGATTGGGGCCCAGCGTTTGCTTGTCTGCCAGGATCCTACATGCGTTTTTTTGTATATGTGTGGAACTAGGCCTTTTATGTATGTTGTATATTAAATTAATATGTGCTTAATATGTATTAAACGCATATATATCAAATTCTTAGTCATATTTGTTAATACACATGAATCGTACATACGTATATCCATATACATACGCACGGATTTCTTGAAATTAGCGGCTTATTTGAAATTGAAAATTACTTGCTTTATGTTAATTAATGAACTTAGGGAAAAGAATGTCATTATCGAAGATTAACCGTTAGTTTCGCCATCGCTCATCAGCCCGATAATGAAATCAGCTGTTCCCTCTAATTTTTCGATTTGTCTATTTATACAAACCGAAGTGATCTTTGCAAGTGTGAGAGATTAATTTCTAAATTCTCTCTATGAAACAGAAGGAAACATAATTTACATGTTTAACCTTCTACCGACTTGAAACACATATTGTGAACGAAATGCCGGTAACAATAAAAAGTCCTCATTTCATTCAGGATAACTATATTAAATTAATATGTGCTTAATATTTATTAAACGCATATATATCAAATTCTTAGCCGTATTTCTTAATAAACACTAATCGCTAGCTGTAAACATTCTCACATTGTACCTCTAACAACTTAGCATCTGACCATCAAAAACATCCCCGCTTATTCGTATTCATTTTATTTGCGTTTTTAAATTAAATGACTATATAACAATTAATGATGCCCAACGATATACTAAAGGCAAATATTTTCACATAGTACCTTCAGCATGTCTAACACCATTAACTATCCTTTTATTATTTTAAAATAACGAATTATTATTATTAAACAAGATAATATTCATCTAATTAATGATGCCCAGCGATTTACTAAAGGCAAATATTTTCACATAGTACCTTCAGCACGTTTAACACCATTAACTTTGTCTAAATTGAATTATTTATCTTATAACTTACTTCATATCATCGTACATTTTATCAAATTCATTCTTATTGATGTCCCCCATCTTAAAAATTAAAATAATAAAAATGAAAATTAATTGAATGAAATTGTTTTAAAAGAAACTAAATGAAAATAAAATTCTAATTCTTAATACAGATTCTTAAATCGTGAGATCATAAATAGTGCTCATAAGCCCCTACTCTCATTTTCGCTATCAAAAAATTTTTTATTCTTTCCCAAAATTAATGTCTTTACTACTCGAATTATAAACTTCATTGATTTAAAACGTTGTGATAAAATCTTTCTTGTTTGTTTTCTTCAGGTTATCATACTTGCACCAATACGCGCACATCGTCTTTGACAGCTACACACTAATGGCGATGACTTGAACTGTTTGTTATTTTTGTTTTTCACAGACTTATTACGTTTCATCGTCAGTTAGTATATCTTTCTTTCCTTCCTCTTTAGTATAAGTCCCTCATTGTAGTTGTATATGAATGCATTGCCTTTTTCATCGTTTGTTATGTATTTTCTTTTTCCATTTACCAATGTTATTCTTACTTTTCTTTTAGAAATTCTTCGATTTGGGTAATACGGGAAAGACGTTGTAAACAACTGAGATTTTTCTCACGGAGCCCGCTCTACAAAGATCGGTCGCCCCCATCACATCGTCTCCATTTTCTTTGAAGCCTTTGTGTTATGCATACAAGAACTAATAAGTGTATTTTTAATTTATACAGTTACTGTTTACATAAAACATTCTTATTTACGATCTGTCACTTCGCACTAGAAATGTTTTGATTTATATCCTTTTTCTGTACAGAGATATTAAGTTACAGGTATTTTCTATATCTTAAGTATTATTATCAAAATCTTTCTAATGAATTGGTACCATTATGTATGTTTGAATTTATATTCTTTCATTTAAATCATATTCTCTTCTCGATCACACCTGATATTACCTTGCTCATATAACTTAATAGCATTTAAATGATTCACTCTCTTTATTGTCCCATCTTTTAACATAACTCTTTCTTTGTTATTCACTTTCAATACCTTTTTGTTTTTAAATAATGGCCCATTTCTTAAGATGTTTAAGGCTGTTCTAACGCCTTGTACGAAATTAGTGCATTAGTGTTTAATTTTATGCTTAATATTAGTACTTATTTAACTTAGTATTAGTATTTTTGATAATAGCATTGCCCTTAAATGTTGGCAACCTATTTTACTTCCTATTACATGTTTCAACTAATGTTTAAAATCTTAAATATACTATTTTAAAGCATAAAATTAGTGTTCTTTTTCAATAACTAAACTAATTCTTAATATTATTATTTCAATGATAAGAAGATCACAGCAATATGTTCAGAATAAGATCCTTCACTTTGTAGACACACATTTATACGTCTTTAGAGAAATGAAAACATTCTGGATCATTTCTTCTGTTACAACTAGGAAAATAAGCTTCAACAATAAACTTATCTTGTTCTTCCGCAAATGGCATTGTTGATTTCAAGCAACTTTAAAATTAAGCAAAAATGATAATGATATTCGTATAAATACAAAACAAAACGTACATTAACCACGAAATGTGCCTTTTATTGCATTGAGAAAGACAGTTTGTAATATTCAATTAAACGCAGTAAACCAAGGGAAAAAGAAACGACAAAAAGCTTAAATGTGTGACAACAATGTATAAATGATAGAATATTGGAATGGCAGCCACTTTAGCGAAGTTATTACACAAACTAAATATTCATACTACAACAATCAACGTGTGGCAAACTCGTACTAAAGTGGATATACCGATGAAGCGGCATGGTCAACCATTTACGATCGACTTTATTGGCACAATCTACTCGTTCATTGGGGAACAAATTATCCAAAGCGGTTTTTTGCTTGATTCATGTTACTTTCATCAAATTCAACTCACGACTCTCCTTCCTTTTTCCAAGATATCTTTTAGGTGCCTTTTTGTTTTAAGCAGAGCTCCAAAATATCTTTTCTTGTTATTAAACTTTTTTGGATCCAAAATGTATGAAACACCGGTAACCGTAAGATTACTAGAAAAGACTTTTGTGAACCTTGATTGAAATTCCCGTTCCAAAACAGATTTCATTTCTTTTACCGCCTCTGGTTTATCCTCATCAAACTTTGAAACGAAATTCTTCATCAAAGATTGCAAAATGGACACCACTGAAGTCATCGATTGATATTCTGATGACAATAAAGTTGTAGAGGATTCCAATACTTTAAAAATATTTTCAATGATCGTTCATTCATTCTCAGAACTGTTTTCTCTAGAATACAGATACATACGAGGTATGTCTCAGAAGTAATGAGAATTAATTGTTTACGCTAAATATGACAACGACTGCAGCCGACTGGAGTCGACAACATGTGAGTGGAATGTCTAAGAACGCAACCATAACAGGCGCAGCCCACTAAGTCTAGTGTTAGTGGCATGAGCCCCACGTATTTACCGTTAAGTTCCAATACCACGTTACATGTAAAATGCAGGCAATTATCGAGCAGCGATATGGAATTAAATTTTGCGTTAAAAAAGGGAACTGCTTCAGAGACACTACAAATAGTAAGAACAACATATGGAAATGTTACGTTGTCGTCAGCAGAAGTTTTCAGATGGTACAAGGCTTTCAAAGATTGCCGCGACACCAACGAAGATTACAATTGCTCCGGACTGCCGACCACCTCAAAAACCGATGAAAGCGTGGCGAATGTGTGGCCTGCGTTAGCAGACGGTTGACACTCAGGTTGATGGCACATGAGGTCGGCATGAATAAGAACACTGTTTATCGAATTGTGACAAAGGAACTAGGCATGCGGAAAATTTGTGCAAAGCTGGTGCCCAAGAACTTGTCTGATGAACAAAAGGAAAATCGCTCCTCCATTAGTCAACAATTGCGGGATCGCTTAACAACCCAACCCAACTTCATGCGCAGAGTGATAAAAGGTGATAAAGATAAGTCATGGGTAATTGAATATGATCCAGAAACAAAGCGACAAAGAGCTGAGTGGCACACACCTGCATCACCGCGACCTAAGAAAGCTCGCATGAGCAAATCCTGAATCAAGTCGATGCTTATCATCAATTTTGATTCGCGTGGAATTGTCCACAAAGAATTCGTGCCGCCGGGCCAGACAGTGAATCAAACTCTTTATCGCAACGTCCTTGAACGTTTTCGGAAGAGAGTTCTGCGTGTGAGGCCTGACATTGCCAGCTCATGGATCCTGCATCACGATAATGCCCCCAGTCACAGCTCATTGTCGGTTGGAGAATTTTTGGCAGAGAAAAATATTCTAGTACTCCCACACCCACCCTATATTCCAAACATGGCTCCATGTGATTTTTTTCTTGTTCCAACGCTTAAGCGGTAATTGAAATGTTTCCACTACGGAACAATAAACAACATCCAAACAGTCACGACACAGGTTCTAAACAGCCTAACGAAACAAGACTTCCAGAACTGTTACCAAGCATGGAAAACTCACTAAAGACGCTGTGTGCATTCGCAAGGGACATACTTTGAAGGGAACAATATTAATTTGTAGATACATTCGATAAAACTCTTGAAAACTAATCATTCTCATTAATTCTGAGACACACCTCGTATATTAATACAAATTATAACTTTATTACTTGACCAAGCTAAGTATCAGAATACCCAATTGTCCCAATTTCTATAATCTGAGTTCTCTGACGTCGGCGTTCCATATGGTGTCAATGATAATATTCAAAAACTTCAAAAGAAGAAATCGGGCTCTAAATACAATAAATACTTTTGCGCTCTTAATAAATCTATAGAGAATGCACAGTTTGGGATATATTTGCAAAAAAAAAGACTTATTAGATAAAAATAAAAGTCTTAACTTCCTGCACAAATTTCAAAAATTTGTATATACAAAAATTATTCAAAATTTATTTTTAAACACTTTAAATTAGGCCAATTGTAGTGTTATTGGGAGAAAAGTTTGGTGGATTTGTAATCTCCAGAACTGGAACTGTTAATTGGCCTCCAAGAAGTTGTGATGTGACAATATCGACTTATTTGTTTCATGATATACGAGTGACAAAACAAAGAAAAACGATAACTGAGGAATTGTGTGAATCAAACGTGAAAATGTACATTATTAGGTGCAGTCGCAGACATGTGTTTCAAACTTTTTAGTTTACTTCAGTACGGCACAACCAAGAATGCGTGTATTTATTAAATAATATGTGCAGTATAAAATCTCACCTTAAGAATCTCAACTGGTTTGTAGTGATGTTGAAACATCGATTTTGCAACCTTCGCAGTTTCTTTAGGCCTTTTTTTCTTTAATGGCAATAGGTACACGCAAATTACAAACGTGTAAGAATTTTACTAATATAAAAGATGTTCTTTTCATGTCATAGTAAAAACTTACTGGAACTACCTAATATACTAAGGCGTATATGTCCGTGACTTTTTGAATGAAACACAGGTTTTCGGATAAAAAATCATTTTATTTTTCAACATAGTCTCATTTGAGCTCTATACACTTTGTCTAACGTTTCTCCAATTTTTTTATCCCTTCCAAAAAATAAGATTTGTCGAGGTCATCAAAATAGGTATTTGTTTGTGAGATGGAGTCAAATCTCTTTCCATCGAGCCATTTCTTCAGGTTTGGAAACAAGAAATAGTCACTCGGGGCTAAATCCGGAGAATAGGGTGGATGAGGGAGCAATTCATAGCTTAATTCATGGATTTTTGCCATGGAAACTGCACATGTGTGCACCCTTGCATTTTCCTGGTGGGAAAGAACTTTTTTCTTGGCCAAATGCGGTCGTTTTTTTTTTCAAATCCTCATTAAATCGACTCAATAAGTTGGCATAATATTCGCCATTGATTGTTTTACCCTTTCGAAGGTAGTCAATCTGGATTATACCGCGTGCATCCCAAAAAACGGTCGCCATGACTTTATTGGCTGACAAACCCACCTTGGCCTTCTTTGGCGCCGAGAAACCCACTGTTTTGACTACTGTTTTGTCTCTGGTATGTTGTGGTGGATCCACGTTTTGTCCACGGTTACGAAGCGGCACAAAAACTCTTCCATATTGCGGTTAAACAACGCCAAACACTCCTGCAAAGTTGTCAGGCGATTGCGTTTGTGGTCGATTGTGTGCTAACGTGGCACCCATCTCGCAGAAAGCTTTCTCATACCCAAGTGATCATTCAAACTTGAAACCACAGAGCCATTTGAGATGCTATGGCTTCCACAATCTCTCGCACTTTCAATCTCTGATCGGCCAACACTATATCGTCAATTTTTTTAATTGTTTCGGGTGTAGAGACCTTAAGTGGGCGTTGAGAACGTTCGGCATTATCAAGCTTATCAAGCTTAGCCTTGGTTTGAGTGAGCACACGAAATGCGCAATTTTCCATTTTCTCCTCAAATCACGCCGTAGTCTGCTATCAATGGCTGTGAAACACAAACTAAATGGCGCAGCTTCTTCAAATTTTGACAGGAGTCAACTGACAGATGTCTGTTGACAAGAGCAGTGTTGCCCTTTCAGTGAAGAGGTAGAAAATTCAAAAAGTCACGGACATATTGATCCACCCTCGTAATTGTGGTGTACAATTCAAATACAATTTTGAAGAATATGAAGAATTTTCTTCTCTCAAATGAAAAATATGTGAGAAAAATCTAGGAACACTGCACCCAGTAGTCTTGAATGAAACACCAATCGCTGATATCTCAGATATAATAGTATGGTTATACAGGGCAATCCAACTTAAGTGTTCACCATTGGTAACTTTGTTATTATTAAAGGTACAAGATTGTTTAAATTAGCAAACTTGTAGTACTTTTAACGCTCTTTAAGATGGAAGAATAAAAAAGACAAATGAGCAACGCGTTTTCGAGTTTTGCCGAAAAATATTTTTTTTCAAATGGAAACCCCTGTATATTATATCATTTTCTGCTAGAACTTTAATTTTTAAACAAAAAATCTTTTAAGAAATTTTTTACTGGGATTAAAAATACTTGAGTTATAATAAATAAACGAAAACAGCTAAATTAGTTTTATAAACTTTATTTTATACATAAACTTATCATTAAAAGAAAATAAAAATCACTGATTTTTTCATAGAAGATGTTCAAAAATACCACCTTGTAGTTCAATACATTTTGGTACACGCTTCCGAACTTCTCGAACTGCCTTCAGTATGGTCCCACCATCTATTTGGTTTATCTTTTCACTAACTGCAATCTTTAGGGCGTTTACGTTTCCGTACCTTTGCTTATAAATCTGGTTCTTTAAATAACCCCATAAAAAAAAATCAAGCGACGTTAAATCTGGCGATCGGAGAGGCCACTGAATAGGACCATTTGTTCCTATCCATGAAGTGTTAAAAATAGTATTTAGAAGTTGATGAGTACCACTGTAGTTGTGTGCAGGTGCGCCATCCTGCTGAAAATGCAGATTCTGTCTACTTATGAGATCCAGATCGTCTAAGAAATTATTCAAAATTTCAGTCAAAAATTCTATGTACCTTTCACCAGTTAGAGTGCCCTCATAAAAGAAAGGACCAACAATCCATGAACCGATTAAACCGCACCAAACATTAAAACTGAAACGGACTTGTGGACGTCTTGGATTTACTAAAAGAAGATTTTCCTTTGACCAGTAATGATGATTTTTTTTTATTGTACATTCCAGAATTTGAGAAATTCGATTCATCGGTCCATAAAATATAACGAAAGTTGTTTACATTTGGCGACAAAAGTTAAGATACCAGTGGCAAAAAAACATTCTTCTCTCTGGATCCCCTGGCAAAAAAACCTGAACTGGTTTGTACTTATAAGGAATGAATTTGTGTTTCTTCAGAATCCTATGCACAGTACCGTGACTCAAATCAGATTAATTGACAATATCCAGTATGGAATTCTCACGGTTGGCCTCAAAATATGCGATAACTGCAATTTCCGTGGCCTCGCTTTTTATAAAAGTCCTTTTTGCGCTTGTTTTGGCAAAAACACTCTCATTGCCTCTAAATTTTCGGTAAAGTCTCAGAAAATATTGCTCATGTGGTTGTGTTCGGAGTGGATATACTTCAGCGTAGTGTTCTTTTGCCCTCCTAGAGGATTTTCTGCACACTAAATAAGATTCTAACATATCACACTTTTCTGAATGGGTAAAAATCATTTTTTTGTCAAATTAATAACTAGCACAATGAAACAAAAAAACTAATAAAACTGTACTAATATTTGACGTTTGGTAGAAAGACTTATCGTCGTTTTCATAGATACATAGAAATGCACTTGACTTAGCTGTTTTTGTGTATTCATTATAACTCAAGTATTTTTAATCCCAGTAAAAAATTTCTTATAAGATTTTTTGTTTAAAAATTAAAGTTCTAGCAGAAAATGATATAATATACAGGGGTTTCCATTTGAAAAAAAATTTTTTTCGGCAAAACTCGAAAACGCGTTGCTCATTTGTTTTTTTTTATTCTTCCATCTTAAAGAGCGTTAAAAGTACTACAAGTTTGCTAATTTAAACAATCTTGTATCTTTAATAATAACAAAGTTACCAATGGTGAACACTTAATTTGGATTGGCCTGTATAACAGGTAAATAAATACTCAAGCATAAACTATAGTGGTTAAATAAATCTTCATTTTATTCGCAATACAGCTTAACTGCCTTGTGTTGACTTTTATACTTTTTATTAACGTCTATATAAAATCACATACAATACGTTTACAACATTTTCATAAATTTTGCAATCTTGATATTACAAACCCTATTTCAAACCAAACATTTCTATAATTACATCGACAAATTATTATTTTGGATATAGTACTTCTGATGAATATAAATCAAAAATTCTGTTTACATGTCTGTTAAATATAGAGAGTATTATTTCTTCCCCCAATGGTTTCACTTCTTCATATAGGATGTCTATGTTTTCGTTCATTGCCATGTTAATGGCTTTTGTGATTTCTGGATTCCCCTTGAACAAGTCGTGGAAGTAGACAGATATTTTTTCAAACTCTGCAACTAAGTCGCTCTTGTCCATTCTCAAATGTTCTTTACCATTCTTTTGGTGGACGCTCATATACCACTTAACATGAGGCTCAAGTTTAACTGAAATATATACTATTCAGATATGTTTTCTACATATAAAGGAAATATTGATGATAATTTTCAATGTCATGCACGTAAATTCATAGTTTAGTTAAATTAATTAAATAGTGAAATTTTAGCAATACGTGCCAACTACTAAGTTTACACAATATTTTTCAAATATCATGTAAGGTAAAGTGGGGTAATTGTTAAAATGGGGTAAATGTGATACCAGGTCAAAATTTCGTAAATTTCCATCAAAACTGTTTTCTTGAGCAAAACACTATCAAATCACTATCTTACATCCTTGATCTGTCTAAGCCTGTTGGAATGCGACTTTACCCACAAGTAGCTATACGGGAAATACAAGCGGGTCGAGTGACTATCTACAAAGTCTTCAAAACCTATAAAATTCCATACTGTACCATTTACAGCCGTTTAAAAGGTCTTCGGGGCACAAAAAAAAAACAAAAGAAAGGCATATCAACTGCATTGGATTGGAATCAAGAGCTTGAACTAGCGAGAGGGATTACCACTTTAGAGCAGTGGGGATTTGGAGTATCCAAAAGGGAAGTTTTACAGCTTGTTTTTAAGTTTGTAAAGGAACATAAACTTGAAAATACTCCATTTAAAAATGGCACGCCAGGGACTGGCTGGTTTCGTGGTTTTAAGAAAAGACATGGTTTAAGTCTGAATATACCACAATCTATAGAATTTGCAAGAAAAAAAGCCACTGACCCTTTCATAATTTATGCATATTTTAAACTTCTGAAAGAAACTTTAGCCCAAGTACAACTTGAAGAGAGGCCTTCTCAAATTTGGAACCTTGACAAGAGTAGTTTCGCCATAGATCCTAGTAGAGCAAAAGTTGTCGGCAAAAGAGGACTGCCCTGCTCCCGTATTACTAGTACTCCTGGTCGTCAAAATACAACTGTCCCATTATTGGCCAGTGCTTCTGGAGAAAAAGGTCCATCATTAATCATGTTTAAAGGTGGTAATATCTGGGACCAATGGCAAGCTCCTGACGATGTCTTCCCTGGAATGTTGTACGGTGCCAGTAAAAAAGGGTGGAGTGATGGTGATATTTTCTTCAACTACCTACAAAACACTGTTATTCCTGCTTTGGGCGAACAGAGGCCAGTACGGTGGGCATTCGTCACATGTCAGCACTCGAGTTATTGACTTGGCAAGGCGACAAAATATTACAATTCTAAAATTACCACCTCACACAACTCGCCTGTTGCAACCCCTCGACGTTTCCGTATTTAAATCTCTAAAAACAACCTGGGATAACAAGTTGGTTACGTGGCAGAGGCACATTGTTGGGCAGAAACTACCAAAAAAGATGTTTTCAATACTTATTGCAGAAACGTGGAGAGACATCGAGGCAAATGTAATAATTAGTGGTTTTATAAAGTCCGGTATTGTGCCATTTGATGACAGAGTCGTAGCAAGAGAAAAATTCGACATCGAAGCATTAAAACGATGGGACTCCCAAAATACTATAGTCACTAACAGCGCTGACCCACAAATTCAGCTCCCAAATACTTCAAATGGGATTACCTCAGGCCCTTCGACAAAGTGTGACGATATTGCGCCTTCAAATGGAACTGTCACTTTTGAAAATCTTTTGCTACAATGCGTTCGTCAACATCAACTCTCAACAAAAATAACAAAAAGAAGGCTGGCTCCTGGAGGTCAAGTTATTACTGCACCGCGAGACGGGGCCGCGGAAATACAGAAGAAGCAGAAAAGAACTCGTCAGAAAGCAATAACAAGTATTTCTGATTCGTCTAATGAATCAAATGACGAACCAATAGCTAATCAAGATTCAGATAAAGATGAAGATTGTTTACAGGAATTGCAAAACTTAGAAGAAAGCGTAAATTCCAATGAAAGTCTCAAACACTTTGTCGGAAAAATTATTCCGAAAGGGGAGTATGAAGAATGGCTTGTTAGGTTTTTGAGATCGAAGAATCCAAATTTGTTTGGCCCGATGTTCAAGATGAAGACTTGGTAGACAGCGCAAGTATACTGAATATCTTTCCACAGCCAACAGAGGATCGAAGAGGGTCGGGATTTACTTTTTCGGTGAAGTTTGATGGTTATAATATCTTCTATCTATAGTTTTCTCAAATTTATAATCGCACACCTTCTGTCAATTTTGCACAACGTTTTGCAAGAATACTGTCTCTTAATTTATGCAATAAAGACGCATAATATGTACCGTTCACACTTGAATTGTGCTCCTTAAGGTGGCCATCTCGCCCATCTAAATTACATTGCAAACATGTTGCGAACATATTGCACCAGAAACCGTTAGTAAGCCACAAAATTACAAAAAAAAAAATACGAGCATAATCTACAAACTTATCTCCAGGGGACTAGGTGGTTTTAATAAGGGAAGTTTGTTCGATTAATGTGGAAAAAAATGTTAAAAAACAGGAAGTTTTTATACCAAAAATCTGCTAGTTTATTCCGTAATTTCTTGGAATATATAGATAATTGCCAGATATTAGATAGCTTACCCCCTGGAGAAATAAATTCTCTTTCTTTTGATGCTTGATACAAAGCAATTAAGCGTATTTTATAGCTGTCTTGTGCTTTTAAATGTTTTCACCCATAAATTCCGATTGATTTGTATCTAAGAGACATATTCTTATGGGAAAAGTAGATTTCGTTTATTATAATCACTGTGGTAGGTCAGCAATTCTTAAACAGAGGGCGCTGCCAACGATCGGTTATTGTTAGGCATGTTGAGTGTTGCAAAATTTGAATGTCTACGGCAAATATAGACTCGACATACTGTAAATTGCTTACTCCGTCATACTCAGTTACATTATATATGTGTTTGTCAGGCATCAAAAGAGTAGGTATCTTTAAAGAAAAAAAGGTTACAAACAACATGCTCTTCAATTACAAAAAATCGAAAATAGAACTCAGGCGTCTTGGATTCTCATTTAATAATAAATCTACTGAAAATATCGGGCCAACAGAGTATTTCAAGTACCTATTGTTCAACCATATTTTACGAAAAATATTTATGTTTTCATGATTATGTACCGGGTGTTTTTTTATCTTTGATATCATTTTGGTCACCTGCAACTTTCTTGTTTTTAAAAATATCAGAATGAAGCAAAAATCATTTTGCATAGGTATCTATGAAGTTTTTTACGTTTTAAAAAATAAAACAAAACACTAACGTTTTTCCAAGATATTAACCTAACTTATATTTTTTTAAATGGAAAGCCCTAAATATTTTCGGATATTTCGCTTTTACATGAAATTTCAAGTATATTTTATAAAGCATACCCCATACCTATCTTCAACGGTTTGCGAAAAAACGGCGTTTAAACATGCAACAAAGAAAAATTTAGTTTTGTAACCCTGTTCTTAAAGATGTCGAAATCAAACAGAAATCATTTTTCATAATTATTTAGAAAGTTTATTTTTAATAAAACAAAAGATTAACGATTAACAAAGTAACAAATTATTAAAAAAAACAATTTTACAAAATTAAATTATTCTAAAAATGGCATGTTTAAACGCCGTTTTCTCGCAAACCGTTGAAGATAGGTATGGGGTATGCTTTATAAAATATACTTGAAATTTCATGTAAAATCGAAATATCCGAAAATATTTAGGGCTTTCCATTTAAAAAATATAAGTTAGGTTAATATCTTGGAAAAACGTTAGTGTTTTGTTTTATTTTTTAAAACGTAAAAAACTTCATAGATACCTATGCAAAATGATTTTTGCTTCATTCTGATATTTTTAAAAACAAGAAAGTTGCAGGTGATCAAAATGATATCAAAGATAAAAAAACACCCGGTACAGTGTATCTCAAAATACATGCTAATCTGAAAATACCTTCTGATTTAATTTCCATTTAATTTGCAGTCGATTTCCATAAATTTGCTTTTAATTTGCAACATATGTACAGTATGTTGCAATATACAGGGTGAGTCATTAGTAGCCGTTTCTTTGATTGCTCCTTTATGTTTTAAATAAAAAAAAAACAATTAGAGAAAGTTTCATGGTTGCTTAAGGCGCATATTCTAAAAATACATTAAGCCCTGACGCACTTCCGGTTTCACCGGAAATGCATGGAATTTATTTTTTTAAATGACACTCTATAAATTTTTGGATTTTTTAGTACTGTTTAAAATTGTCTATTCAGCTGTTTTTCCTTTTCAAAATTGGGGCAATAGTTTTTGAGTTATTAATTTTTTTTTTAATTTTTTGACCAAAACACGTCCAAAAAAAAACATTTTGTCATTGTTTTTAATTACATTTTTGTCAATGGGCAGCAGATAAATTAGCCTGACTTTCCCAATTTTTTGTTGTTTACCGACGAAGCTACCTTCTATTAAAATGGATACGTTAATCGTCACAATTTTCGTTATTATAACACATAAAAACCTTCACTTTATCACACCTGCAAACTTTCAAAATTGTTGGTCATTCAGTGGTAGTTATTGGTAGTTACATAATTGGACCTTATGTCTTTGATGAAAATGTTAATGAAGGAGAGTATCTTCGTTTTCTACGGACGGATTTTCAAATCTTGTTGAAGACATGAACATTATAATCAGAGAAGAGTTTATAAGAATATGTAAAAGTTTTATACAACATTAGTACTTCTTTGGAAAACAGAATACTCACGTGCATTGCACAAACTTGTGGTTATGTTGAACATATTCGTTAATGAAATTTGTTTTTCTTACTTTTGATTGTTGTTACGTTGCACAATAGTTGTAGGTTATTTAAATTGCGTTATTTTGTTGCAAAATTTATTTCTATTAAAGTTGTAGGACATCAATTTATAATTTTGAAAAACTACAGGCATCTGTTATGAACAGCTTCAACAATAAAAGAATACGAGCAATTAAGCAAATTAAATTGAAGATAGCAGCGTTGTTTCATACACCTTTTAGAGAGGTGGCATCTTCAAATATGTCAGTAAACTTATGCTTTATTATATTTGGTTGTTAACCAATAGTTTAAGAAATGAAATACTGCAACTGGATATTGCCGAAATTAAAAAAAACTGAAACGCGATGCCCTTCATTCTGTAAAATTATTACTTTTGGGATAGTGGATTTAACCTTTACTTTGTTTGACAGTTGAATAAAGAGGTCGGGCACCATTCCAGCCTTCCATTGGTTAACGAATATTTCGACGCATAGAACAACAACGCTCGTAGTTTTTATTAGACCGCTAATTGCTCCTATAGTGATTATCTCAGAAACTACAAAAGATAGGTACAGGACATTGTTAACAAAAATTAAAGAGAAAAAAAAAGAAACAAAATGCCACAATAAAATACTTCCATTAAAAAAAAAATAAGTTTTTGGTATATCAAAATTAGTAGAAGTAGGCTTTGAAAAAACGTTTTTGAGGTATTGTCGAGTCAACTTATACCAAATGATGCAGAATTTTCTTGGCTACAAGCACCACCAAAGTTTATGTTTTTACTTTTAAAAACAATGTGAAAATGATTCTTTTCTGAACACGTGTTTTGGTCAAATATTTTCAAAAAAATGTTAAAATTGAGAATGACATATTATTTTGTCGAGACGATGGTTCATAGCTAGGCAAGGATCCGATAAATGGTGCTGTAGTCAAGTTACTTAAGAAATTTATATAAAAAGCAAATTTGCGAGATATTTCAAAAAACTGCTATTCGATAAGAGTGAAAGTCAGTTGCAGTCTGATGAGTTCGTTTAGGTGAAGCAATTACATAGACAAGACTGATTCGTTTATTATTGCTGATATACTCCCAGTAGCCGAACATATCACCGATAATAAACGAATCAGTCTTGTCTATCTAATTGCTTCTCTAAAACAGCCGTCACTGGCGAAAGTGTTATTTCCGGTCCGAATTTTGAATTTTTTTTTACAAAAATATTCCAAATCCATGTTTAAATACTTTTATACTGTATAAAATGCATAATTTTCGTGATATTTTCAAAAAATTGATATTCGATTAGAATAAAATTGCTAGGTACTTTCAGTTCGAATTTTGGAAATTTCTTATTACAAAAATATTCAAAATTGAGCTTTCAATATTTTCATACACTCGATATGTTTGTCTAGAATGCATGACTTGCGATATATTCGCAAAAACCTGTTTTACGATCAGAGTAAACACCTACTTCCGGTAGGAATTCTTTTATAAAATTGTTTTCTAATTTACTCTTGATCACATTGTTATACTTTAGATATTTGCCTAAAATTAGTAATTGACGAGATATTGCTATTATTTGTTTTCTTCACTGATATGAAGTACTACTCCCGATTTATCGATTTCACTGAAAATATAATCAGATTTCCGAGGGAGATTATATTCCTAAATATACACTTCGGTATTGATGGCTTTTGCCGTTTGGCCGCTATCATAGTCAAACAGTGAGAGAAATTTTTTTTTGCAAACAAATACATTAATTAATTAACTCGAAAATTAATGCATAATGACGTATTTCTACACGCTCGCAGCTGACGTAATAGAAAATTGAAAAAAATTGTATGCAATGGTTATAGAAGTATACTTTTTGACAAAAGAACCTCAATAACTCAAACTTAAAAATTTAATGAATTGAGATCAAATTTCGGCCACTGGTCGACCACTAGTATTAATTATAAGGCAAGTTATTTAGGTACCTATACAAAATTTTTAATCTATTTTCTTCAATCCTATAATAAAAATTACTTACATACGTAAGAAATTTAATTCAATATTCTGCAGATCTCGTTTTTAATTATATTTTAGTAAATTATTATGAACGTGGGAAATCCACACTGTCGGATAAATTTTAGGGTGGTCTTTCAAATTTTTTTCCAACTGAATCGAGCATTCTAATAGCTGATACGGTATCAAAAGTAATACAAAGAGGGCATTTTATAATATCCAAAACTACTTTCTGAGCACACATGTAGATTTAACCTATTTAATTAGAGTGTTATAGGTATGTGAAATAGGTATATTGATTGTTTCTCTTTTTCTTACTTTTACACACACAATAGGCCTTGTGTTTCTTACATTGACAGGTTCACTACTTATGGGTTTTCTTAAATAAACAGTTCATTTTTTAGTCAAATTTGAATAAATACTTGGCGAAATACTTCTATAAAAAAACTATTTATCTATAAGAATAAAAATGTACTGCCTCTGTGAAAGTAGATTTTTTTATGCAAAAGTTGTTCCAAACTTACTTCTGAATACTTTTGTATCCATTACACATTTTGAGAAAACTAACCATTGACAACATACTTGGTAACTATGTATTTCGCGCTCAAGTGTTACTTCTCATCTACTAATCTAATTCTTCCAACTAAGACATGGTACATGCTCAAGTTACATAACAAAACACAAAATTTACCAACTTTGCCAAACTCAAACCTACTCTCTATTCCAAATAATAAGCGAAATACCCATGGTGACCATCAAAATTGAATCAGCCTATATATTCCTTTTTCAAAAATGCAATAATCACTAAAAAATACCTATTTATTATCTAAATCAAATAGATAAAGGACAGATCTACATAGGTATTTACAAAACAAACATTATATGTAACAGTATGTTCCTATTATTCTTGTAAGGACGCAATTTGCATTTTTACAATTTAGGGTAAATATCAATGATTTCAAAATAGACACATATTCTATTAAATCGTGTATGAGACAAAAACTCTGTTTTTTGTCTCATACACAAAAAAAACAACGGTCTGGTCTGCCAGTCTCTGTATAATTTGGTTCAATCTAAGAGATACGTGGCGTTAGTACTGCCATCTGTTATCCAATAAATTTGTTTTACAAATAATATCGCTGCTACTGGCAACCAGATGGCTAATTAAAATACAGTCACGTATGCAACACATAATACACGCCTAATGGTTAGAAAAGGATAGAGCAATGTGACGATTCTCTTTCTATTAAACGGCCACCTTAAAGTCAATTACCAAAATGCCCTCACAATCCCAGAATATTGTAACCATCACGTTTTTCGTTGATTGAACGACTTTCGCCTTTCTGGGACGAGGTTCATTAGGTCGCCGCCATTCCATGGACTCCCTTTTCGATAGAGGATCGTAAAACGGTACCATTGTTTCATCCCCTGTGACAATGGACACCAAAATCGGTTTTGGGTCGTCTCCACACATGTTTAAAAACGACTGCGCACATTCGACTCGACGTTCACGTTGGAGAGCAGAAAGAAGTCGCAGTACCCATCTAGCACTAATTTTATTCATACCCAAATGGTCGTGGAGAATTCGGCGAACACTTGTTTCGGAAATGTTTGTAATCACTGCTAATTCCTTCACTTTCAAACGGCGATCTTCTAGCACTAAATGTTCAATAATTAAAATTTGTTGAGGCGTTATCACTTCAATTGGTCGACCCGACCGATCAGCATCTTCTAGGGATTCTTGTCCCAAACGGAAACATTTTGCTCACTTTTTTACTATTGAATACGAATAAGGAGATGAATCACCGTAAACGCCGTCTAAACGTTGTTTAATGTGATAAGATGTGTGTTAAAAATTTAATGACCGCGCGATACTCAATATTCGTTACTTCAGACATTTTCGTGCGCTGGTCACGTTGGTTGGCTGGTTACTAAAAACTACTAGGCTTCGAACCGTCATATTTATAATGTACACTTCGGGTATGTGCATGCATGACTTGGCGGAGTTTGAACACGTTTAAACCTGTATAAGCCTCTCAGGCCGAAAATTTATGGCGCCTACCTCGTATAATCCACAAACATAACAAAAACTGTCCAGAGAATTTTTGCACGGATTTTTTAACGGTTTTAGATTCTTGAAAATCACTGCTTCAAACTTTCTAAACTAACTGACAGTTCAGAGACATTTCGTTTGTTTCTTGCCAAACCGTGTCAACAACTAACCAATAAATGAATCACTACGCCGCGCCGCACAGTGGTCGTTTTTTAAATTTTAGGTGGAAATAAATATGGCATATGTGAAACCCCCCATCTAGTCCACATGCAGTTTGTTATTGACATTCAAAGTGTAAATACATTCAATATATTTAATATATACCGAGTGTTTATAAAAAGAGGACGAGTTAATTGACCTTTATTACTGGTCGATTAGAATGAGTGATACACCAAATAAAATGGGTGAAAGTAGACTATAAAACAAAATATGAACGAAATATAATAAAATATGAAGCATTATCGACACATTACTTCTTCATTTTTGATTGACCTTAAGACGCTTAAGCGTTATGAATTATTTTATCAGTTCGTTTTATAGCCCACATCTGACCATTTCATTTACCTTTTAAATTATTAAAATCGACTTATACATAAAGCCCCAACAGACTCGTTTTTTTTATTATAAGACACCCTATATGTATATATTTTTGATATGTTTTAGTTGTCACTCATAACGCCACCTTAGTTTTCCAAACAGTTTCATGATATCCAAAACCATATGATGTTCAGTTTAACTCATTTTTATTAATATTTTTAACAGAAAAACTTATATCTAATCGTAGTGTAAAGAAAAAATATATAACAACCGAACGCAAACTGTATTATTTGCTGTCATTGTCTCCCTCTTTTTCATCATTTTCTTCTTCTTCTTCGTCATCATCCTCCTCATCACTGTCATTGTTATCCTCTGAAAAAATTTGGGGCAAGTGAGGCTCTTTGAGCAATTTAAGGACGGCTTTATCTAAGGGTTCTTTATTGGAACGTGCACTTACACACTGCGATAAAGATGAAATATAGCGATCGGACGATAACAAGAGGCCACAAAAAACATCTCTCATTGTTCTCTCTCTTGAAAACTTCCTAGCATGAAATTCCCTATATCTTCTGAAATCTTTGTTACGGGATTCAAGAGCCGCCTCTGAAAACGTTCCAATGGGAAGAGGAACTGATTTCACGATTTTCGGTCCATGAATTAGGATTCTATGATGGCTTGAAAGCATGTAATACCATGGCTAAAGCTCCACAAATATTTTCGCTGTTCCTGTGCACTCAGTGAATGCCTCTGCATGCACTTCATACCCAGAGCACATTGTTGTCAGGATTACATAAAGACGTTTGAGGAACTCTTCATTCAGCCCTGTAAAAATTATTTATGAATAATAAAAAAATATTATAAAACTAAAAGATAATTTGGAAAATAGAAAATTAAAAGGAAATACCAACCTTTTATTAAAGATGTATCTTGATATTTACGCAAAAATATTCGGGCGGTATTTCCGTCATTGGTTGTGCCATAACCCTGCTTTGGAATGTCGACCAACAAACCCAGCTTTTCTCTTAGCTTCCTGACTATCTCTTCTTTTCTTTCTTTTACTAGCTTTTTCTCGATCTCTTCTCGTATCTGCTTTTTCTTTAACACCATCTTATAAGAAATGTGGAGACAACACTCTATAAGGTGCTTAGAGTGTTGTCTCCACATTGGTCTGTGGCTTGAAACTACATAAAAACACTAAAACACCTTCACCACACTAAAGCACAAAAATGGCTAAATACGTATTTCGACAACTAAGTTGTCATCATCAGTAGCACTGATTAAAAAGTGTGGTGAAGGTGTTTTAGTGTTTTTATGTAGGTTCAAGCCACAGACTCCAAGTTTAGTTTCTTAAACATGACTGTCCGGTCAAAGGAGTGCAACAAGTTCCATAAATAAACCATCCCTGTAAATTGGAAATCAGTGTTGTTCTGTTACGCTACGGTGTGCAGACAGCGCAATTTTTAATCAGTGCTACTGCTGATGACAACTTAGTTATTGAAATACGTGTTTAGCCATTTTTGTGCTTTAGTGTGGTGAAGGTGTTTTAGTGTTTTTATCTAGTTTCAAGCCACAGACTCCAAGTTTAGTTTTCACAACACATTTGTCACACTCCGGAGATTGGTGTAAATTAAGTCTATCCAATACCAAATTCAAAACAGAAGTGTTCTTCTCTTCCAGCGATACTGGCTCGCACCACACGGCAAACAAATCATACCTTCGTATTGCCATAGTTTCTGAAATTGTATATTATTTAACGAGCATATAAAGCAGCCTGTATTACACGAGGATAAAGTTTTTTTTGTGAATTGCATACTTAATCCTATTCATATTCTACGCCTGTGGAAACCATATTCAGCGACCGCGTAATATGCATCTATGGTACTCGGAAAATGAATGTTTTTTTAACAGTCATAAATAATATTTTTTTTAAGTTCTTGGCACTTCTTGGCAGCCAAGTCTGCCATTAATCAACAGATAATAAACTAAGCTAACAATAAAAAATATTATTTAAACAAACATGCGTAAACACCGCATTCTGCAAACTCTTTAAATTCGTTATTCCAAAGAAAAAATTACAATTTTCGAGCAGTTGTGATTTATTATTTTTTAGTATGTACAAAGATTTTGAAATAATAATATTTTGTGTATGGTCAGTACTTACCTTACGCTTTGTTACTGCACATTCACTTTTTGGAAAATCTTTGTAGAATTATCAGAATGAACCATGCAAATGCACTGATGGTATGACACTAAACTCATAAATCGCTCAAATTAAATATGTCATACTTTTTGTTTATTGTCATAGCAACGGGTGGTTAGGTATAAGAATTCTGACACAAGAAAACGGTTTTACAATCTGTCTCTTTCAAGATAAAATCATTGGAAATATATATTTACATATTCAATTTCGCCATATTTTTCCACCTAGAATTTAAAAAATGACCACTGTGCGCCGGCTCAACTTTCATATATGCACGTATTGATTCCAGAAGTTTCCATTTTAGTATATTCCGCGATGACTAATATATTAGAATTATCTACTTTTCTCTGGAATGCGTGACGTCGTATCCTTTGTAGTTGCCGCTGTCCTTCACGGTATAGCCGCGAAAATTCTCAAGCTTGTTACAATACTTTTTTAATTTTAAATTTTACGTTAATCTTAATGAAAACAGACAGAAATTTAATTTTGAAAATATGACGTGATACGCTATGTTAGAATACAGTTTTTATGTTTAAAACAATGCAAAATACCAAAATTTTAGACTGTTAGGTCAGTTATAAATATCGTGTGGTTGGTATTATTTAAAGTGTAATTTTGAATAATTTCTTCATATGAAAAATTCAAAATTCGAACCGGAATTAACACTTTAACTCTTAAACCCGTATTTGATAAGCTACACGGATTGTCTTGAATGAATATTTTATTTACCAAAGTCTAATTCTGCATCGCCATCTCCTTCAAAGTCAAACGCCAGTATCCTTCCATGCCATAAAAAGTTAGATTGCTCAAGTCTGCTATTAGATTCATGCTTTTCGCCTTACTCATATCTATATGTGCTCCATCCAAGAGATAACTGCCTATCGGTGGAATATCAAATTCTGGAATACCTTTTGCAAGATACGGCCTCAAAGCTAACACGGAATTTTTCCAGCACTTCGATAGTTCCGGATCGAATCTCTTACATGTCTGGACGTAGGATGCTGTAAATTTTAGAAAAGTTCTATTAATTTCTTATGTATTTCTCCATTGAGTTTTGTATTTATAAATAAATGATTGTGTGGATGTGATGCCAATTATTTAACCCCCATTCGCTCGTCTTCATTTGTAAATTAAACCGCAAAGGTTTCTTAACGATTATTTTATTGATATGTACGAGGGTAACTCTAAGAATTTCCGTAAATTACCACTAGATGGCACTTGCCGTATATTTCAATCAAGGCCAACTGTATATCTGCTATCGCTGCGCGATATAAGGCCGTCACATAACTTCGATTTACCTTCATGAATTTGGTTCTGGTAACCTCAAAATATTGATCTTTATGTAACGCCATCTTGTAGCACCCAAAAGAAATAATTTCAGAATATTTATTGAAATAAGCTTTAAATTAACACATTAAACATTAACTTTACAATAGGTAATTAATATTAATAATTTTAAAATAATTAAAATAGTGTTAAAGCGCAGCGATATTGATACAGTTGGCCTTGATTTCAACAATGCCAACTGTATCTGCTATCGCTGCGCGATATAAGACCGTCACATAACGAGATTTTTCTTATTCTGGTAACCTCAAATTGCCATCTATCCAAAGCACAATAAACTGCTTGGTCATCGCTGAGCATTTTAAAAATCACGTGATAAAAATATGCAATATGAATATGACTCTGGCATTGATGCTAATAATTGTGATATTGTTTCACCCTCTTGAATTGTGCCACCACTATTACGCAAGCTATAAACTGTTCTTTCTAATTGCATTATGAAATACTGAAGAGTTCCTCTTGTATAACTCATATTCCTTAATTTTTTCTGTAGCTCTACTTGTACAGACAAACCTGTTGTCGTATAGGCACTTTTTAGATTGTCGTACATCTCCTTTGCAGTCTTTGTGTCTTTGACTGTTTCCAAAATATTGTCTGCTAGTAGCTGAACAATCAAACTACGTGCTTTCACGTCTTTCTTCCTAAATTCGTCATTTTGCATTTCAGCACTTGTTTCCCTCAAAACTTCCAGTGCTTCATTTTGTTCCAAAATTAACCGCATTCTAAACTCCCAGTTTGTGAAATTCGTTCCGCCAAACGGTTTTACATTTGCTATTTGTACCGATAACGCCGACGCCATTTTCCGTCCGTTGATCGCTTCCAAAGACACTTTTTCCCGCCTAGTAATTCTTTCGCTCAAGACCACTTTTCCCGTATTTTGCTACGTTATATACTTCTTCCGTTAGCAGCAACCGATTTCTGGGCCGATAACCTATTAAATTATTGGCCTTTGAACGAAAATATAGTCTAATTTGTTGTAAGCGTTTTAATTCACATCTGTATTACATATATTCACCAAGTCGCTATCTTATACCTACTCTTACAACTAACTTCATTCTCATAGAATTGCCAACCCTATCCTTCAACAAAAAGTACATCGAATATGTACCAAAATACACAGAAACAAGAAAAATGAGTGTGCTTAAAACCACACAGCAGAAGTGAAAACTTCATCAAGGCTCTCCCATATAACGGTCGCCGAAAGAATCGCCAAATTGAATACGTAATAAGCGACCACAAACACCCCCGTATCCAAAATTTCACAAACATTAATCAATTTTCAAAAAACTCTTCCGCCATTTTGTTTTTTTTGTCATTTTAAATTTGGATTCGTGATCGGCGACCTCAACCACCCCTATCTAAAATTTAACATTCATACGTCAATTTTCAAAAAAATTCTTCCGCCATCTTGTTTTTTTGACATTTTGACTTTGGAATTGTGATCGGCGACCCGTAAAACACCCATATCTAAAATTTCACATCCATACGTCAATTTTCAAGATACTCGTCCGCCATTTTGTTTTTTTTTTGACATTTTGACTTTGGAATCGTGATCGGCGACTCTCAAAACCCCCGTATCTAAAATTGCACGTTCATACGTCAATTTTCAAAAAAATCTTCCGCCATTTTTTTTTTTTGACATTTTGACTTTAGAATCGTGATCGGCGACCCCCAAAACCCCCGTATCTAAAATTTCACATCCATACGTCAATTTTCAAGAAAGTCTTCCGCCATTTTGTTTTTTTTGACATTTTGACTTTGGATTTGTGATCGGCGACCTAAGACACCCCCGTATCTAAAATTTCACATTCATACGTCAATTTTCAAAAAAATATTCCGCCATTTCGTTTTTTTTTGCCATTTTGACTATGGATTGGTGATCGGCGACCTAAGACACTCCCGTATCTAAAATTTCACTTTCATACGTCAATTTTCAAAAAATCCTTCGGCCATTTTGTTCTATTCCGACATTTGAATTAGTGATGGGCGACCGTAAAAATTCCCAAGTGCCTAATTTTAATCAGAAGAGAGAGAAATTGATTTCAGTCGGCTACGTCCACTGTGCACGTTTGCGTAATAGTTTAAATAAAATTATTTCGTAGTAGAGGCACATAAATGTCGAAAGCAATCCTCCTTTTCCCCTTTAAGGAAATACACACGTTCTGGAATTATCGTATTTTAATTCAAATCATTATTAAAATATTAATCGACCCCTGTATAGATAAAAATATCATGTCATGTGTGAGACCGTTATATATTGTGTGGAGATGCAATTCGCCGGACCGTAATACATTGATCGCCAGTGCACATGAGAATCTGATATTTATTTTTCGCCCGTCCGGAATACATTGATATCAGTGCACATTTAAACGGCAATTTTTCTTACCAAATCCTTGTGCAAACGACCTTTAAATTGCCGGTACCTTCGATTGCGTGCGACTGCCGACTCAAAATAAGCATACAAAAGGTCCCAAAAAGCCGGTTCCTTAAGACCCCGAGTCTTAATGAGCCCTCGCAACCTTCAAAATTTCGTATTTCACGCTTAAAGGTGAATCTGTGGTGCAACTCAGTTCTCCTGTCAGTTTGACGTTTCTCGGGATTTTTTGATTGTCACGTGAATCGTCATGACGTAAGCCATTTTGCTGTTAAAACATCGAGTGCACGCTCTTCTTTAAAAGCCCATATCTTTACAACCGCTCCACTTAGGAAGAAAATCTCTCCGTCGACCGGAAATTCAATGTCGCCCGTACACCAATGCCAAAGGGCAGCTTTCAATTTCGCGTATCCAGAGAGGAGATCTTTGCACAGTTTTGCCGATTGTTATCGAATTTACGGTTCGTTTGGTAACCATGGCGACTCGAGCGTTACATAGCCGAGCGTGACGGCTCAATCTCGGTCAGTGCCCACAATCAACGCGCCCATAGAAGTTTACACTTCAAAAAGAGTTTAGTGAATATTAGCTTTTCAACCCATATTATTTGGAAATATTCTATATTTCTTTTAATAAGTGTACATGCATGTGTATCAGTTTATTGTAATATTTGAGTATACTGTACAAAAAAGTTATTTTATCCTAACAAGAACATTTAGTTGCGATTCTGCAGACCACATGTTAGACTTAAAGGAGCTACAAATTACATTACCGACAGAGTGGCTGAATATTCTATGTGGCAAATATTGCGATGTGGAATAGTAAAGCTTCAAAACCTTTCAATACAGTTGAAAGCTGCGATTACGTTAAACATACACTTTACAACGTAATTGAATCCTTTTGAATTTTTATAAAAAATTAGAAACGTAAGTAAAATTGTAATCCTTGACACTATCCAACAACTTTATTATCAGCAACATTTTTTAATTATTTTAAAATTACTAATATTAATTACCTATTGTAATGTTGATGTTTAAAGTGTTATTTTAAAGTTTATTTCAATAAAAATTCAGAAATTATTTCTTTTGGGTACTGCAAGATGGCGTTACATAAGGATCAATATTTTGAGGTTACCAGAATCAAATTCTTAATGTAAATCGAAGTTATGTGACGGCCTTATATCGCGATAGCGGATACAGTTGGCTTTGATTTCAATAAAATTGTCTTAAACTTTGACAGTAAGTATGATAAACACCACTGACAGCAAACAAAATTACTAAGAAAAGTCGCACGATTCGGACAAACTGCAAAAATCATAAGGTTTGTATGCATTCTCAATCATAACTGGAACGACATATTTAGCTTAACTGTTCACATTTTCACTTTTATACATTTCATTTCTTGCATTACATCTTGTAAGTCATTGAAACTTTTTAGATGCCAGCTTGCTGTCAAATTGTCATTTTATAGTGCCTCTACACCAAGATAAATATTCACTTTTTAATACACATTTTGTATATTCGGCAAAGAATTTTAATATATATATATATATGCGTCTGTTAGTGATCGTGCAACTTCTGACAACTTGACTCACTGAGGTCATATTCACGTAATAGTCGATGATAGACGATGGTTTATAGCTATGCTAGGACACGACAGGTGGCGCTGCAGTTCAGTTATTAACAAAGTTTATGTTTATAGATTAAAATGACTCATATTCACATTTTAGTGCCAAAAAAAGAAAATCACAAAATCTGGACTCAATAGGTGGCGCTGTCGCCAGGTGATTAATAAATTATATATTTATAAACCGATATGATTTATATTCGCGGGGTCAACAAAATTGTTTTGGTATACGCTGCCGTCCGATAGATGGCGCTATTTTTTTTGATAAAATACTCATCGCGCCACAGACAACGGACAGAACAAAGTCTGCCGGGCCAGCTAATAAGAAATAAATATTGATGAAGTCCAGAAATAACCGAAATTCAATCACTCCATTAGATATAAAACTAAAACTAGAATATTTTTCTAGGTGTTTTTCTGCAATGCAAAATATAGTTGTAAAGGAACAATGTCGATATTTCGTTTGTCATTTGTCGCATGCTCATTTTTTCTTCGGATCCATAGCGAGCCCAAAACTTATTGTCTTTGATAAATTTAAACCCACCATTTGTTCTCAATAAGCGATTAGTTTTTGATAAGCAATGAAGTTGAGTCACCCCGTATATCACTCTTGGAAAAATTAGGTAATTTAAATTTATAATTATTACTGCTATTAATTTTTTGCGGTATGTTATTGTCGTTCTGTTTACTCTGTTATTTAAAGAAATGTGTTTATTTAACAAAAGAACCGACGTCTATCTTTACGAGACACTAGAAATAATTCACTTACATCTCTTGTCTTTTTTAATCATAAATTTAACCCTCAAGTACGCTACCGATGTTTTTGGAGTACCTGTTACCGTAGCTAGTGTCTCCGATTTAATTTTATAAACGTACATGTTGATAAAAGAAGTAAAAACACTCACGCAGTTTCCTTTCGGCCCAAACAACGATGACAAAATAGAGATAGAAACAAACTAACTTTAAACCGGTCATTTCGAAAAATCATACATAAGAAAAGCAAAAAAATCATTATCTGTTGGTTTATATATGGAAAATATAATTTAAAAATTGTTTAATAACGAGAATTTAAATCAGGTTTAGAAAAAACTGAATTGATTGCATTTAATAAATGCAGATCATTATAAAAAGTAATCGTGATTTTTATATTTTGAATCGGGTGTCATTATTCATTTAAATTTTTTAATTAAAGCACATTAATACTTAATTACATGTGAGAGATCGAATCTACAAACGCTGCATGCAATGCAGGGTGCATCTTCAATATCTAATGGCATCACATTACTTTGTTGTTGTTCTAAATGATGTGACACGGAGTTAATTTGCACTTAACGCAAGGAATCAAACCAAAGAAACTAAATATTTACTGTCTGAATTTTTCTAGCTCCTATGTCGCTTATGGTCATTGTGGTATAAGCCTGCACTAACCTCCAGTTCACTATTGCCCTGATTACTTTATTTAGAGACGTTTCAAGACATAAATGCCTGGTTAATCTTTTCCTTGTAAAATATCACATTTTGCTACAAAAGACATTAAGTACTTGGACTCAAAGCTTGACGTGAAAATTATGTATGAATTTTTCATAAATAAATATCCTGAATTAGAGGAAAAGGTTAAATTCACAGTCTAAAATCAAATGCTGGCCATTTCTGTATGTGTTATGAGAGTCAAGCCTTGAAAGGGCCCAATAAGGCATGTACCTTCCTGAATGATTACATTAACTGATATATACCTTAAAAGTTCTATTTTCTCTAACGTCTTGCTGTGACCTTTGTATCACTAAGAATTATAAAATTTAAGAAATAGTTAAGTAATAGAGAAAGAACATTAATTTTGATTTTAAAGCGTATATTTTAATATAATAGATATAATCCAAACAAATAACTACAAGTAAGATAGGTTGCCAAACTTTAATGGGGCAATGCCATTAAAAAATGTACTAAAGGTAAATAACAGGGAAAGAGTTATGTTAAAAGATGGAACAATAAAGAGACTGAATCATTTGAATGCCATTAAGTTATATGAGCAAGGCCATATAAGGCATGCCCGAGATGAAAACAAAAATTTAAATGCATAAAAATAAAATTCAGACATGTATAATAATGTCAATTCATGAGATAGATTTTATAATCGTATTTAAAACGTAGTAAATACCTTATACTTAAATCTAAAAACACTAAAAGGATATAAATGGAAAAGTACTTTTTGTACGAGAAGATATAATCTTACGTTTTATGTAAATAATAAATGTATAAATCAAAGTACATTTTATTAGTTTTTGTATGCATAAACACAAGGGCTTCAAAGACAATAGAACAGGTCATGTGTGGGTTTCAAAACCTACAAAGAAGAATGTAACATTAGTGTTGTTTGTAGTTTTCTGCAAATCGACATACCACCAGCAGAGAAAGACTGGATAGAGTTTGGAGACATGGTAACGGAGGCAAATAGTCTTTGTGATACGAGTTCCATGAAGAAAATTCCAGTTGTACATAATGTGTTTCCAATTTTACCTAATAAAGGTATCTACAAAAAGAAAATAAGGATAACCTTAGTGAATGGGAAAAGAAAA
Source organism: Amphimallon solstitiale (assembly GCA_963170755.1). Classification (NCBI taxonomy): domain Eukaryota; kingdom Metazoa; phylum Arthropoda; class Insecta; order Coleoptera; family Scarabaeidae; genus Amphimallon; species Amphimallon solstitiale. The sequence continues at coordinate 21,152,360 of OY720675.1, read as the reverse complement.
TACATAATCAACAATTAAAGATGTAATGCGTTCATATACAAGTATAATGAAGGATTGTATTAGGAAGAGAGAAGGACATACCTACCGAAAAATCGAAGAATAACAAGTGTGTGTAAACTTTCGATAATAAACAGTTTTGAAGTGGCGCCATTTGTATGTATTGACTGTCAAATATGGGGTATGTGTTGCTGTGAACGAGAAAACTTAAAGGAAATAAATAAAAAGAAACCATTGTCAACATAAATGTTAGTTGGACAGATGTGGCGCTGTGAAACATTCGATAGCATTTGTTTGAATATATAATAAGGCGGCAAGAAGAAAATAGCGGGAGATGAATTCGATTCTTCAAGCTAGTAAGTCGTAAACATTATTGAGAAAAATGAAAATCTTTTGATATAGTAAAAGGGTGGGAGTAGGGTCGTATACACTACTATACACTCACCACTAATTTCAATGTATTAAATTTTATTTTGAATTCTAGTTTAAATTTAGTTTTCGTATTGTTGGATAATTTTTTTTTTACATTAAAAAAATTTTTCTTTGCATTATAACATTTCTTAAAATGGAGGACATTAATAAAACGGAATTCGACAAAATGTATGACGAATTAAAGTAAGTTTTTTTAAACAAATTATTCAATATTAAGATTATTAATGGTGTAGGGCGTACTCTAAAACTACTACGTGAGAATATTTGCTTTTAGTAAGACGTCAAGCATCATTAATTAGATAAATATTATTTTGTTAAATTAGTGATTCATTTAAAAAAAAAATGGGAAGATGATTAATTGTGTTTGAGGTGCTGAGAGTACTATGTTCGAATATTTGCTTTCAGTAAATCATCAGGCATCATTAACGATTATTTAGTCAGTTTTAATTCAAAATTTCAAATAAAATAAATACGAATCGACAGGGATGTTCTTGATGGGCTTTGTGAATCAAGTTTATTTATTATTAAATATTTGTATCAGAGAGCAAGAACGAATCAAACCTTTTATCTTTTATCAAAACGTCCTTAAGAACTTGCAGAAAAAGTTTTGCTTATTAGTTTCTATTTTAAATTCCATGAAGAATTTATACAGATAAATCATTCGTATTAGTGCTACAAACCTTGAGGAGGTAAATTCAAGCAACTACTCTTGGAAATGTGAATCTCACATACAACAGTAATAAATAGAAAAAATTACATCGGCTGAAGTTGTTTACACGACCTGCAAAAATAATTACATATACCTACACATTACTAATTATTATTCTCTATTAAAATTTATGTATTTTGAAAATATACATTTTTATTGAATAATTTACATTACATATCTTATAAAGTATAATAATTTTTTATTTTTTATTTCTATTACATATTGGAAATTAACAATAATTTAGTGTTCACATCATGTTAAAAAGATTAAAAATCTACATGGTAGGCAAAATTTTACCAAATACTTAGTGTAACATTTGTAATTGCTTCTGTCAAAAGTTTTCGTACAAGTGATATTCTGAAAGGGGATTTTTTGAAGCAACTTCACCTTATGTATCAATTCAGATCGTATATGAAGCATTCTTAATTGCCTATCTTTATCTGTATGGCTTTTTAAGCCTACAGGTTTTCAACAAAGCTTGTCGTGCACTCATTATACTTGTGGCAATCCAAACTTTTTTCCATATTCTCCACCAGATATTTTCAGCGTTTTCTATTAGTACATATCTCTTATTACGTTTGACATATCTGAAATATAACATCAGCATATAAACATGTAGTAATATAATTAGTATTTAATTAACACTTACTTGAAATTAATGAGTCAATTCAAGAATCTGTCTGAGTTGTTCAGTTCATTTTTGGTGTGGATTTTTGCAATGATATTAAGTGTTGGACTTTGATTTTCGCACTGTTGTACAGTATTTTTGACAGATTCATCAAATTCAAAGTTTCAATGCCTGATCACTTGTTCCTTAGGTCTTAAGCCGTCTGATCACTCATGTTCATGTTGTACATAAAAGTACGGATTTTATTTAGTAACATAATAAAGTATAATAAACCAAAGTAAAAATGTAGGAGACTAGGTTATGGCTTGACTATAAACATAAAATGACGTTTTGTCGATATTATTTTCCTATGTTAAACTTGCCCACGCAATAATCAATGAAATCCTTAAAAATATACGCCATTTTGGCGTGATATTTGAATCACTCCTTCTTATTCTGAGACAAGGTATAGACTTAATTTAGTAACTGATATTGGTTTTATGTCAAACTTAGCTAATATATTGTTAATTATATTTATGGTCTTATAGTTTGCCTACCTTTTTCTAAATTAAATTATGATAAATAAATTGCAATTCTGAAATGCTTGTAGCTCTAAACAACGGATTTAGTCCAAATATTACACACAAACCAATCAAAAAGAAAAAAACTGCAACAGGTTACTAAGTTTTTACAGTACAATACCGATTTTACAGTTTCCAACGCCATCTCTGCGTCAGGCCTAGAACTTTCCAGGCTGCACACGCAGATGTCAGCAAAAAAAGTAGGAAAACAAGGCCAACTGTATATCGTTATCGCTGTTCACATAAGTCCAACTTAAATTGTTGAAATTGATTCTGATAGCCTCAAAATTTCAATCTTTCAATAACGCCATCTAGTAGTAGAATAATAAACCCAAACAGAATGATTTCTAAATTTTTATTGAAATAAACTTTAAAATAATACTTTAAAAATTAACTTTACAATAATTAATATTAATAATATTAAAATAATGAAATAGAACAAAATAAAATTAAAAAAAAGTATTGCTGAAAATTAAGTTGTTAGGTAGTTTTAAGCATAACAATTTTACTAACATTTCTAATTATTTCTAACAATTCAAAAGGTGAACACTGGTGAAATAATTATTTTTTTAATTATTCAAAAGGTGAAACTAATTGGGGTTCAGTTACGTTTTAGAGTTTCTGTTTGGATTTAGACAATGTTGTGGTACTAACGTAATCGACGATTTCAACTGTATTGGAAGATTTTGAAGCCTTTACTATTCCACATCGCAATATCTACGTCATAAAATATTTAACCACTCGGTAGCATCATATGCACCTCCTTTAAACCTAACATGTGGAACATTTCTTCTACAGAATGTTACGCCTTCGTCAACGTCGCAACTAAATTATAAAACTTAGGTAAGTTACGGTATAGGAAGATCACTGTAGCGAGGTGGTAGTGTAAGAAAATCGCAGGGCCGAGCTAACTCAAGTCGCAGATGGCGTGACTGTTCAAGGAATAAAATTAAGAATAGAGCGTCGGTCGGCGGCGACGCTTGCGACGTTGTCCGGGCACCAGGACACTACGCTACCTTTGGAGGTAACCTACCTGCGGTTTCTAATTAACGCCACTGGCTGTGTCCCTCCACCGGGATACACTACTGGTTCAGCCTGTATATGGAACTGTTATACAAACCTTACTCATGCGCTAATTGGACACAAAGTATAGGGAGAACATAACCAAAAATAAAAGAATAGACAGACAATATTCTAAGTATATTAAATATAAAAGGTTTTCCAACACACAAAGGTTCAAAAAAATTACGCAAGATTATATCGTATGATACTAAACTGAAATGAACTAACCCAATGTGTTAAGGTATTTACGAAAATATTTACTTAAAAGTTTTCAAAAAAACATATATAATTATTCCAATCGAAACATAGTGAAATTTTTAAATTATTGAAGTATATTGAAAATGAAAGTTTAAATGTGCGGCAAATTTATTCTTAAAATACTTGTTTCAAAGCCTTAACAAAATGAATTAGTAAGAGTTAGAAAATTTGACATAACCTCCGCTCTTATTACTAGAGGTAGGTCGGCAGCCGAAACGTTTCGTAAGCCTTACAAGCTTAATTACATACGAACTTAAATAAGTGATTCGCAAAAGCTTATGTTTACAATTGGTACTTAATTTAGCACATTTTAGACATAGATAAAATAGTATAAAAGAGAAATTATTGAATTTACTGTAAGAATTTTTGTTTACAAATGATGTTTAATTAGTTCGTTTTACACATAGGTAAAATAGTATATATAAAAGAAATTACTGAATTTACCGTACAGAATTTATGTACACATATGAAATTTAATTAGCACAATTTAATCAAACGTAAAAAAATAGTATAAAAAAAGGAATTTATTGAATTTTACTATAAAGAATTATTTCCAGAAAATTAATCTGAGTCGCACCTCAGGTTGTTACAAAAGAACGCAATCAACGAGTGCCCCAACAATTATCCTACTTCTGGGATCACTCGGTATACAACGAAGTAAAATTTAGGTTTAAGCCGAAATTTAAATAGCAGTAGTTGTGACCTAACACATGAAATGGTGGTTGTAATAAAATTTAGTAGATCTCTAGTAAGTTCTTAAGCATGTGTATTGACCAGCCCAACCGGCACAGGATATTCACAAATTAGACGACGGACACGTCTTAGCTTGTTAAATGGTGTTGTACTTATCTGGCAAAACATGTGAGAAGGTAGGCTCACTAGCTGGAGACGAGATGCCGGAGACTTTCAGCTCCTGCATGAGATACAACAGGTAAAGCGTCTTAATGGGGATCAGAGTTCCCTCAAATAATAATGTACGATCGTGATGTCGTGCGGCAGATACCAATGAATAGGTACCCTGCACCAGGTTGCTATACCCAAAAAAAATAAATGCAGAAATTAAAACACTGGAACCCGTAAAAGTAATTTTTCCTCGACTTACCCCAATTTTTCCTTGGAGAACACGATAAATAATCTTCAAGAATCACAATGGCTCAAAAAGAAACTAAGAATCCACCTCGTGGAACAGCAAAACTTAGGGTGACGGAAACTACGTAAACACCCACGAAAATTACATACGATAAGGTATCGAAATTTACTACTTATTCTGTTTAAAGCCGCCTAAGCGATATTTGTCTACTTTAGACACACCATAAAATTCAAAAAGAAATAAGTAGTTTGCACACGTGATTCCTTAATGAAGGTTGACTTGAAAGTGTCTTTACAACAGCGTGCTTCCCTCAACCATGCGCCCCAGACTTCACGCTGGCTTCTAAAATGCGGAAACAGTTCTGCCTATACGCGGGAAGAATTTGAATAATTCAACTAACACAAAACTATATTGCAAAAGAAACCGTCAGTAACGTGACCTATATAATTAAACACAATCATCCTCGGAGCTCAAAATGATGACAAAATTCATTGAAATTACACTTACGACGTACGTAAGATCACATAGTTAAATATAACGAAGAAAGCAATTTCACGTCTACAAGGTTGGTATTATGCGAACTGTCAGATTAGTGATTTCGCTTGAAGCAAGTAAACAAACGCATCTCAAGCTATACACACATTATAAATGACCGGCACCCAGGTAAATAGATTCAATATGACCAAATAATGCATACAGGATAGCGGCGGGACATATACCCGACCGAAATTGTTCTTACAGTCAATGGACCCCGACGAAGATACGGGTAACATGTTCAGGAGGTTAAGTTCAACGTTTAGCTCGGAAAGATAATATTCCTGCGAATCCTCCCCCCATTACCATCAAGAGCATGTCCGTGAAAGAAGAAAATAAGTATACACAGTGCCTAAGCTGTTCTTAAGTTACAATAAACCTTTATTTTTAAGCAAACAAAACAATCATAAAACCAAAGGAAGTTTTCGATTGCCACAATACATGATTCATTTGGAGCATATGTAAATAAGGCGCTGTAAGAGTATCCTAACACAATACTCTCCTTCACAAACAAGGCAACATGAAAGCAATAAAAACTAAGAAGGAAACAATCAAGAAAACACAGATATCGTAGCCTGTAAGTGCAATAAGTCCACTGCAAACATTAAACGTTTACCAAAAACAAAACAACAGAATAAATACAGGTAGGTTGGCCTAAGCTACTGTTTAACAGGCCCATGAATTATTCAATATAAAATGTAGTCTTAAGATAACTCAGCCATTTAGAAGGTTCATCGTCTGAATGTATGTATAACCTAAAACCGAATTTACCAGTAAATATAGCCTAAGGAAAAGAAATGTGTTCACACAATAGATATAAGGCATGTCAAACTAGATCACATAATATACCAGGCACGGTCGATAAATAAAGTTTAAGGTACCATATATTGCGAAATGCTTAAGTAATGCGGAACATAGGCAAAAGTAAAAATAAGGCATAACAAGAAGTAACAAAGTTATAGTATATTATATCATTATAGTACACCATAACTATAACTAAGTATTTATAACTCGCAACCGTACACCACAGGAATCGCAGCTTTATAATAGAGTTATAGAGATGAGCTTAATGAACGCAAGTCCAAGGGGGAAAGGGATATCAGAATTAAATATATTAACGGTATTCCTAGAATTGTTCAAAATTTAAACTGACCGTGAATCCAACAGGACTCACCCATTGCATTTTTACTATCAGAATGTTCGTGGGCTCCGAGGGAAGACACATGCAATCCTGACCAGTGTATATTCATCCACTTTCGATGCTATTTTTTTTACCAAAACATGGTTGTGTGATTCCCTTTCAAACAATGAACCTTTTCCGCCTTCATACCATATATTGAGATGTGATAGAGAAGCAGATGCCACTGGTAGGTCTTTGGGCGGCGGTGTTTTGTTGGCGTTGCGTGATTATATTCATCATGAAGTCATTGACACTAGTACGATTAGATTTGCAGTGCCTTCCATTGATTTCCTTGTTTGTAAAGTTTATTTATGCGATATTTCTGCAATCCTCGTTGTTCTATACATTCCTCGAGATACAAGTTTAAGTGACTTGGAGCAGTTTTTTGATATGCTTGAAATACTCAATGTTCCTACTTTCTGTGACAGTTCCGTGCGTAATGACAATAAATGCAATCTGCTTTTATCGTTCAATGAGTTGAATATATTACATGATTCGGTGCCATTTGTTATTATTATTATTATTATTATTATTATATCTTTGTTGTCCAATGTACAAATAACAAAATGTAATTTGTCTAAATTCATTGTTTTCTTTGTGTTTCGGTACATATTTGATAAACTTTTTTCCACTTTGGCATTATTACAATTTGCTAATGTGCTACTTACAATGACACACTCTTTGGTACTGTGTATACCAAATCTATTTTTTGCACTTATTTCAAGACAGACCAAGATTCGCTTCAACACTAATCATTTTCTTGTTGGCATTTTTCAACTTCAAGATGATAACAAGGTGTATTATCGGTAATAATTACAGAATTTTAATAAATTGATTTAATTGTCGAGAATAACACACTTCGCTATATTTCATAAAGTTTTACTAGAACTTTCGTACATATTGCTGTAGCATTGCAATAATGCAACTAGAATTGTAACGTTGTAGCCTTAACGATACAAAATTGCATATCTATTCAATGAATGCTGGGATTGCATTAATATTGTTAAAATATTCACCTATAAATTTATAAATCTAATCCCTATTAACATTCAATTTACTTTTGTGAGTTCTAACAGTGATCTTTTCTCTTTTCATCTGGTGTGTTTCTTATTTAAGTTTTTGTTTGGATAAGGTTAATAATAAAATAAATTCTTTATTCTTCTTCAATAAACAATATCAAAAAAGAAACTATTGACAACACGTGGCTGTTTAAAGAATGTCTCTTCACAATTATAAAACATAGAAAACCAATTTTTTTTTATAAATATGCTATTGCGATTCAAGAAAAATATTATTTTGCTATTTTAACCTTTAATATAATATTTTGTGGATTCAAAGAAAATAACTTTTTCCCATACGAAGCTAATTTCTTAGTTCAACAAAGACATACATTTGCACATAGTGCCTTTGATGATCTAAAACTTTGCAAAGAAGAAAATATCTTGAAAATGACCTATACCAATCGTTGAATGTAAATATTCGCACATAGTACACCCTTGAAATTTTAATCAAATTTGACCACAACTACCGCTAATAATGCCCAGTGACACACAGGAAGCAAATATTTGCACATAGTACCTCAAGTGCCCTCAACACCATTAACGACCTTCCCTCAATTATAATAAAAAAATCAATGTAATTTAGCAAAAATAATATTTTATTTAGTTATTGATGATGTTTAACGCCTTGCTAAAAGTAAACATTTCCACATAATACCCCTAGAGTACGTCTTACACCATCAATACTGTATATTTTTTTTAAAAAAAAAAACTTACTTATACTCCTCATACAAATCATCAAATTTTTTTTATTGATGTCTACCATTTCGATATATATATTTAAAATTAAATTATCAAATGCAGCAAATAATTAATAATAACTAAACTAAAACTATACTGGAATTCAGAAATAAACTTAATACATTCAAACTAATATAATATAACGTAGTTGTATTAAAACTCCTACTATTATTTTGAAACGATATCAAAAATTTTTACGTCTAGTAAATTCGAAAGTTCGGCTTCATCTTCTCTCATCTCGTTCTTCGCGCTCTTTTATAACTTTTCCTCTTGAAACAAAAGACGACTCCACTTACAGCGCCACGACTGCTACACTAACATTTGTGTTGGCATTGTCCAGTTCATATTTGTTTTCTATAAGTTTTTGCTCAGTCACATATACCGATTCCACTTTTTAACAGTTAATGAATACACAAATGTCGCCACTCATAAATTGTTTATTAAAAGTTTATGCACACTTGAGATTCTTCATCTTCGGTAGGTATATTCTTCTTTCTTAATGCCATCCCTCATTATGCTTGTAAATGAACCTATTACCTCTCTCATTATTAATTATATACTTCCTTTTCCCGTTAATTAAAGTTATTCGTACTTTCTTCTTGTAGATATCTTTGTTGGTTATGATCGGAAATACATTGTACACCACTGGAATCCTCTTCGTTAGGACTGCATTACAAGGAATACCGACTTCTACAGCATCTCCTCTACGTTCTACCCAGTTCCTTTCGGTTTCTTGTAAATTTATTTGCATATAGCTGTCATTTCTTCTTGCAGATTATTAGAACCACACAAGATTTATCCTGCTATCTTTGATGCCCTTACACTTATGCAAATAACATTTCAAAGATGTGCTTTACCTATACATCTAGTATATACATACACTTAGTAATGTATTGTCTCGGATAAATAACACTTTTTTGTATATATCCTTTAAAATGTTTTTTAGATATAAGTATTTATTATATTCTTAAATGTGATCATAAAATTCTCTTATAGATTAAAATCATTGTGCAAATTTACAAACTATTTCTATTCATTTGAATAGACGTTTTCATAACAAGCATGCCGAATATAGCCTTGCTCGTACAATTTTACGGCATTTAAATGATTCACCTTAAATTACTATATACATTTTTCATGATGACATTGCCCCTTAAAGGTTATGCAACTCATTATACACCTTTTCAATCTTTAATTTTGTACTTGGCATACCTTAAACTATATATTTAAAATTAAGAAGAGGTAGAAAATTCAAAATGTCACGGACATATTGATCCACCCTCGTAATTGTGGTGTACAATTCAAATAAAATTTTGAAGAATATGAAGAATTTTCTTCTCTCAAATGAAAAATATGTGAGAAAAAATCTAGGAACACTGCACCCAGTAGTCTTGAATGAAACACCAATCGCTGATATGTCAGATATAATAGTATGGTTATATAACAGGTAAATAAATACTCAAGCATAAACTATACTGGTTAAATAAATTTTCATTTTATTCCCAATACAGCTTAACTGCCTTGTGTTGACTTTTATACTTTTTATTAACGTTTATGTAAAATCACATACAATACGTTTACAACATATTTATAAATTTTGCAATCTTGATATTACAAAGCCTATTTCAAACTAAATGTTTCTATAATTACATCGACAAATTATTATTTTGGAAATAGTACTTCTGATGAATATAAATCAAAAACTCTTTTCACATGTCTGTTAAACAAAGAGAGTATTATTTCTTCCCCCAATGGTTTCATTTCTTCAGATAGGATGTCTATGTTTTCGTTGATTGCTCTGTTAACGGTTTCTGTGATTTCTGGATTCCCCTTGAACAAGTCGTGGAAGTAGACAGATAATTTCTCAAACTGTCCAACCATGTCGCTCTTGTCCATTCTCAAATATTCTTTACCATTCTTTTGATAAAGGTCCATGTACCACTTAACATGGGCCTCAGCTTTAACTGAAATATATACCATTCAGATATGTCTTCTACATATAAAGAAAATATTGATGATAATTTTCAATGTCATGCACGTAAATTCATAGTTTAGTTAAATTAATTAAATAGTGAAATTTTAGCAATACATGCCAACTACTAAGTTTACACAATATTTTTCAAATATCAAGTAAAGTAAAGTGGGGTAATTGTTAAATTGGGGTAAATGTGATACCAGGTCAAAATTTCGTAAATTTCCATCAAAACTGCTTTCTTGAGCAAAACACTATCAAAACTTATATCCCTGATCTCTCTAAACCTGTTGGAATGCGACTTTACCGGCCGACTATTGAATCACCTGTTTATTCGTGGAACTACGTATTTGAGGTTAGAGAACGAGTGCAACAGGTGTTTTTTGAATTCGCAGAAGCATTTGGAATTTTTAGAGCCAGCTTGATCAAAAATTTGGTATTTCGCGGAAAAACTGTGTAATTTATATTGTGAATGTTACACTTCATGAGGTATTTGCGTCTTTCTTTGTACTACCGTATGTTACATTTGCCCCTTAAAAATGACACAACGGGGCAAATGTGATTTACGGCATATCACATTTGCCCCTATGCCGAAATGGTTCGTAATTATAAAAGAAAGCGTGATGACCCAGTTTACTCCGCGGAAGACCTACAAGTAGCTATACGGGAAATACAAGCGGGTTGAGTGACTATCTACAAAGCCTTCAAAACCTATAAAATTCCATACTATACCATTTACAGCCGTTTAAAAGGTCTTCGGGGCACAAAAAAAAAACAAAAGAAAGGCAGATCAACTGCATTGGATTGGAATCGAGAGCTTGAACTAGCGAGAGGGATTACCACTTTAGAGAAGTGGGGATTTGGAGTATCCAAAAAGGAAGTTTTACAGCTAATGTAAAGGAGCATAAACTTGTAAGTACTCTATTTAAATATGGCATGCCAGGGACTGACTGGTTTCTTGGTTGGGAAAAGACATGGTTTAAGTCTGAAGATACCACAATCTATAGAATTTGCAAGAAAAAAAGCCACTGACCCTTTCATAATTTATGCATATTTTAAACTTCTGAAAGAAACTTTAGCCGAAGTACAACTTTAAGAGAGGCCTTCTCAAATTTGGAACCTTGACAAGAGTAGTTTCGCCATAGATCCTAGTAAAACAAAAGTTGTCGGCAAAAGAAAACTGCCCTGCTCCCGTACTCCTGGTCGTGAAGATACAACTGTCCCAGTATTGGCCAGTGCTTCTAGAGAAAAAGGTCCATCATTAATCATTTTTAAAGGTGCTAATATCTGGGACCAATGGCAAGCTCCTCACGATGTCTTTCCTGGAATGTTGTACGCTGCCAGTAAAAAAGGGTGGAGTGATGGTGATATTTTCTTCAACTACCTACAAAACACTGTTATTCCTGCTTTGGGCGAACAGAGGCCAGTACGATGGGCATTCGTCACATGTCAGCACTCGAGTTATTGACTTGGCAAGGCGACAAAATATTACAATTCTAAAATTACCACCTCACACAACTCACCTGTTGCAACCCCTCGACGTTTCCGTATTTAAATCTCTAAAAACAACCTGGGATAACAAGTTGGTTACGTGACAGAGACACAATGTTGGGCACAAACTACCAAAAAAGATGTTTTCAATACTTAATTGCAGAAACGTGGAGAGACATCGAGGCAAATGTAATAATTAGTGGTTTTAGAAAGTCCGGTATTGTGCCATTTGATGACAGAGTCGTAGCAAGAGAAAAATTCGACATCGAAGCATTAAAACGATGGGACTCCCAAAATACTATAGTCACTAACAGCGCTGACCCACAAATTCAGCTCCCAAATACTTCAAATGGGATAACCTCAGGCCCTTCGACAAAGTCTGACGATATTGCGCCTTCAAATGGAACTGTCACTTTTGAAAATCTTTTGCTACAATGCGTTCGTCAACATTAACCCTCAATAAAAATAACAAGAAGAAGGTTGGCTCCTGGAGCTCAAGTTATTACTGCACCGAAAGACGGGGCTGCGGAAATACAGAAGAAACAGAAAAGAACTCGTCAGAAAGCAATAACAAGTACTTCTGATTCGTCTAGTGAATCAAATGACGAATCAATAGCTAATCAAGATTCAGATAAAGATGAAGATTGTTTACAGGAATTGCAAAACTTAGAAGAAAGCGTAAATTCCAATGAAAGTCTCAAACACTTTGTCGGAAAAATTATTCCGAAAGGGGAGTATGAAGAATGGCTTGTTAGGTTTTTGAGATCGAAGAAATCCAAATTTGTTTGGCCCGATGTTCAACATGAAGACTTGGTAGACAGCGCAAGTATACTGAATATCCTTCCACAGCCAACAGAGGATCGAAGAGGGTCGGGATTTACTTTTTCAGTAAAATTTGATGGTTATAATATCTTCTAGTTACCTTGAATGTGTTTCTAAATGTTTAAATTTTGATAAAGATAAGTATGTTCTGCTAGTTAAAAATGTTAATATTTTTTATATTTTTTTAAAAAATGTATAATTCCATTATTTTTTTACGAAAAAACCAAAATACGCAGAAATATTATATTTATTACGTTTGCCCCATAAAAACTTCTATTGGAAACGCTACACCAAGAGAGAGTCCATTATCACATATATCCCAACTCACGGGGCAAATGTGATATAATGACGCTGTTTTAAAAAAAATTAAAAACAGCTAACCTAAAAATTAATTCACTTTGTTTGATTATAGGCATCATTTTGTTAAGGACCAAAGAACGTTTGCTAATTTTTACAGAATTTTTAAAATAATAATAACATTTTCATTGACATCTAAAGTAACACTAGTGAAATTTTACCTCGCATTTACCGCACTTCACCTTAATGCTTTCTAGATAGATATATCGAGAGTATAAAATTACACTAGCCGAGAACTTTATTTTCTTGTTGTAAAAACGGGCGTACCGTTTTCACAGTCTTTAACTGAAAGCACAAAGAGAAACCAAACCTTTCCAACACGTCTAGTTTTTGTAGTTTCACTGTTTAAGGCGAAAGGTGAAATGCATTTAATGTGTTTCGGAAACGAAAGATGGCGCTGATTTTATTTCCCGTTTTTTCCAAAAACTATACAATATATGTATTATGAAATTCATTGATTGTATATATAGTTAAGTGTATTTAGAAAATATACAACGTTTTACTTTTTTTTATATTTTATTCTATAAAAAAATATACGAGGGGTCGTTTTTATATTCTCGGACTAGACATTTTTCAATTTTAATATAATTTTTCATTATAGTGTTTTATTATCATACATGCCTTGGTAACGACTTTGACAATTTACAAAACAATTGCAGCAGTATTAGTTTTAATATCTGTCAGTTTGAGATGTCATGTATCAAAATGCACAAACTTGAATATCGAGCAGTTATAAAATTCTTGACAAAACAAGGAAAATCTCCAAAAATTATCCGTGAAGAAATGTTGGCTGTATACGGGGATGATAGTCCTTCAAAGTTGACTATTTGCGAATGGGCAAAATTGTTTAAACATGGCCGAAAATCACTGGATGATGATCCCCATCCAAGTCGGCCTGTTGATGTGATCACCGCCGATGTTATTGAAAAAACCAAGTGTTTGGTACTGGAGGATGCAGGATTAAAGAAGCGACAATTAGCAGCTTCATTAGGAGTTTCAGAAAGCACGGTTTTCAGAATTCTACACGAATACCCTGGAATGACAAAAGTTAGTGCCAGATGGGTTCCGCGAATGCTTTCGCCATTCCAAATGTGTATGCGAATGGAGACGTGTGAACAACTTTTGGCGCTTTGTGGAGACGAACCAGGTTTAATTATCAATCGACTTGTCACCGCAGATGAGACCTGGGTCCATCATTTTGACCCTGAGTCAAAACAAGAATCAATGCAGTGGCGTGTTAAAGGTTCTAGCCCTCCCAAGAAGTTTAAAGTCACCCCTTCTGCAGGAAAAATAATGGCAACGATTTTTTGGGATTGTCAAGGAATACTAATGATTGATTATCTACGTAAGGGTAGTACGGTAACAGGAGAGTATTACGCAAGATTAATACATCGCCTAAGAGATTGTATTAAAGCGAAAAGGCGCGGAAAACTGACGCAAGGTGTCCTGTTGCTTCACGATAATGCACCAGCCCACAAATCAAGATTTGCAAAAGCTGCCGTTGCCGAATGTGGCTTTACAGAAATAGACCATCCACCTTATAGTCCAGATCTCGCTCGGTGCCACTATTTTTTGTTTCCTAATCTCAAAAGAACTCTAAGGGGAACGAAATTTATGGACGATTACGAACTTATAGCGGCTGTTGAAAGGTATTTTGCAGACAAACCAAGGATAATCAGGAATTTTTTTATAATGGGTTAGAGATGTTATTGAAACGATGTAATACCTGCATCCAAAAGCAAGGGGACTATATTGAAAAATAAATTTTTATTGCTGTTTTTTTCATGCCTAGTCCGGAAATATAAAAACGACCCCTCGTATTTAATAACTTCCAAAAAAAGAGATAAAAAGAAAATTCGAGAAAGGGCGACGTTGCAGAGTTAATTTTCATGTACTTTAGTGTTTTAATTATTTCTCTACCGTGAATATTAACGTCCGAAACGCATATTTTCATAATTTTTCCATTGACCCCTCCCCTCACAAACATAGAACGACGCTGTTCGACACGATCTCCAGGTACAATTTTTGTCAAAGGGAATCTTGGAAAATGCCTTCTGTCAGTTACTTCAGTCAGTGATTGTCTGTCAGTTAGTTGTCAAGTGACATATTTTGAGATATCAATTGTGTTCGTAAATTAATTTCCCTATTTGTTGATCAATAAAGCGTTAATATTGTGTTTGATCCCTTAAAAATTTGTTTATCTTTAGATTACGCCTACCCAATCGACGGTAGTAATAATCGAGAGGTAACATAGTGGCGCCCAACGTGGGGCTCGAATACTAGGTTAGTGTTCACGGACTCACTACCACCAACATGTCAACTAGAAGTAACAGAAGGTTAAGAAGAAGCAACAGCGCCGACGAAGCGGAGAAATTGCAGACACCGCAACGAATAGTTCCGTTACGAAAAGCAATTTCCGGCACGGTAAATCCGGAAAATCAAATAGCCATCATCCTCGAGGAGATGCGGTTGCTTGGTTCCAGGATAACGGAGTTGGAGAAGGCCAATGTCACTAACACCACGGAGACGGAATCCGCTGTCACCGTACCCAGCGACCTTGCTGACGCCAACTCCCGGATCGGCTTACGATCCACCGCTCCTGGCAAAGTATCTGGGGCCGCTTTTATCGAGAAACCAGTGGCCATTCCCGAACCAGTTGTCGTCCCTGCTCAAATGACCACAACTCAACCTGAAGAACTGAGGCATATCCATGGTTACTGCGCCCCTTGTCTAAACTCGTTGTCCAATTCCGTAGTACTTCACCCATACAGCGGGTATCTCATTGAGGATCCAGAGGTTTTCCTGGGCCGATTAAAGTCACATCTGAAGGACGGCTATTTGGCTATTTGGTAGGGGAGGCGGCTTTGCGTTTCCGCCGAAACGAAAGTGGGTTCGATACAATGGACGATTTCTGTCATCGCTTCCGGAGGGAATTCCTGAGTCCTCAGCGGAAGAGGGACTTACAGAACGCTTGTAACGCACGCCAGAAGGCCGACGAGGATCCGTCCATATTCGTTACTAGAATAAAACGTCTCTGTCTTCGCCTAGATCCATAGTGGCCTGAAGTCGAATTGGTCGAACATATTGTGATGTTGTTTTCCCGGGAATATTGCATTCAAGTGGCTCAGGCCCAACCGCAAACTCTCTATGAACTACAAGAGGCTTTCGAAAAATGGTCCACAATATTCAACAATTTCAACACTAAGCCTCCACCACCGAAGAAGGAGATTGAACCACGAACATCGACAACAAAACGAGAACAACATGTGGAAAAATCATTACCACGGTGTTGGTTTTGCCCTGAGAGGCACTTTAATCGTGACTGCCCGCAACAACGACAGAGCTACGCAGTGCGGCACCCAGCAGCCTCCCGAGATGCCACAAAAGAGACAGGGGCCGTTTCAAGGCAACCACAGGAACAGGTCCATACAACCCCAGGCCGAGAATTTGGTACGTGTACACGCATCACTAGTCCCCAGCCCGGGACCAGCCAACAGTAGGACAGCCGCAGCTGAGAATGTTAGGCAGAAGGCATTTCCCTTAAAGACATCAACGTATCTGGAGCATCAAACGAATCAGCGTCTTTCGGGAAGGGGGGGCGTATGTTACCATTGACCCCTCCCCTCACAAACATAGAACGACGCTGTTCGACACGATCTCCAGGTACAATTTTTGTCAAAGGGAGTCTTGGAAAATGCCTTCTGTCAGTTACTTCAGTCAGTGATTGTCTGTCAGTTAGTTGTCAAGTGACATATTTTGAGATATCAATTGTGTTCGTAAATTAATTTCCCTATTTGTTGATCAATAAAGCGTTAATATGGTGTTTGATCCCTTAAAAATTAGTTTATCTTTAGATTACGCCTACCCAATCGACGGTAGTAATAATCGAGAGGTAACAATACGATATGTTAGAATACACTTTTTATGTTTAAAACAATGCAAAATACCAAAATTTTAGACTGTTAGGTCAGTTATAAATATCATGTCGGCTGGTATTATTTAAAGTCTAATTTTGAATAATTTTTTCATATGAAAAATTCGAACCGGAATTAACACTTTAACTCTTGAACCCGTATTTGATAAGCTACACGCATTGTCTTGAATGAATATTTTATTTACCAAAGTCTAATTCTGCATCGCCATCTCCTTCAAAGTCAAACGCTAGTATCTTTCCTTTCGCCTTGTATTTTCCAGTGAGTTTCAATGTCGGAAACAGTACACGCATCTCCACCGTGTAGGTTTTATAATCGACCTTCGCGAAAGGCAGTTCGTAATTTTCCATGCCATAAAAAGTAAGATTGCTCAAGTCTGCTATTAGATTCATGCTTTTCGCCTTACTCCTATCTATATGTGCTCCATCCAACTGATAACTGCCTATGGGTGGAATATCAAATTCTGGAATACCTTTTGCAAGATACGGCCTCAAAGCTAACAGGGAATTTTTCCAGCACTTCGATAGTTCCGGATCGAATCTCTTACATGTCTGGACGTAGGATGCTGTAAATTTTAGAAAAGTTCTATTAATTTCTTATGTATTTCTCCATTGAGTTTTGTATTTATAAATAAATCATTGTGTGGATGTGATGCCAATTATTTAACCCCCATTCGCTCGTCTTCATTTATAAATTAAACCGCAAAAGTTTCTTAACGATTATTTTATTGATATGTACGAGGATAACTCTAAAAATTTCCGTAAATTACCACTAGATGGCACTTGCCGTATATTTCAGTCAAGGCCAATTGTATCTGCTATCGCTGTGCGATATAAGGCCGTCACATAACTTCGATTTACATTCATGAATTTGATTCTGATAACCTCGAAAGATTGATCTTTATGTAACGCCATCTTATAGCACCCAAAAGAAATAATTTCAGAATTTTTATTGAAATAAACTTTAAATTAACACTTCACACATTAACTTTACAATAGGTAAGTGATATTAATAATTTTAAAATAATTAAAATAGTGTTAAAGCGCTGCGATATTAATACAGTTGGCCTTGATTTCAACAATGCCAACTGTATCTGCTATCACTGCGCGATATAAGGCGTTACATTTTGATTTTAGATTTTTCTGATTCTGGTAACCTCAAAATATTGATCCTTATGAAGTGCCATCTATCCAAAGCACAATAAACTGCTTGGTCAGCGCTGAGCATTTTTAAAATCACGTGATAAAAATATGCAATGTAACTGGATTATATCAAATCTACTGTTATTGACATTTGACTGATTTGATATTTATTTTGTCTATTCCATAATCTTTTCTGTTTAAATTATTCTAATACTACATATATTCAGTTGTGGTCATTAATAGTAACAGTGAGTCTGAATATGTGAATTCTAAGGTATTTGATGGCTGATTTAGTACAATTTTAAAAAGAATACAAATGAGTTTATTGTGAATATTTCAACATTGTCAATTTTTGTTCTATAATTAGACTTGCACCTGTTGGATAAATAAAGATGATATAGTATTTTAAAATGCTCTAATTATTATCAATAATGCTCCTCGTTATCATCGTAAGGTTGAGGAGAACAAGAAACTGATTAGAGTTATAAAGAAAATTTTGGTTTGTCTTGAAATGTGTGATCCAATAATGGGTGGAGACTATGGCTAAAAATCGAAATAAAATGCAAATGGAAAAAATCCCTTACCACAAAAAAATATATATAAAAAATCTAAATAAGTATTTCGGCAACTAAGTTTCCATCTTCAGTAGAAATCTGTATAAAACAAAAAATAGTGTTAAACGTAGTTTTTTTGGTTAAGGTGTAACCTTAGAAGATATGCTCTTCACCAAATCACCAGTGAGATAACACTGTAGTGTACCAGTGGTATTAATTTAACAAATATGATATTCAGCAACACCACACAAATAATATCGACTCAAATTGCAAAATTAAAAGAATAGGTAATGTAAATATAGGAATAATATAATATGAATGCTCGTATTTGATAAATCAATACCACTTGATTACACTACATATTCACATTTTCACTTTTATTCATTTCACTTTCTTGCATTACATCTTGTTAGTGATTGAAACTTTTTAGATGCCAGCTTGCTGTCCAATTGTCATGTTACAGTGCAGGCATAGCGAACCTATGACCCGTGGGTCAGACATTGACCCACGCAGGCTTTTTAACTAACCCACTCATTGGTTTTTATAAATTAATTTTTTATATGAAAAACAAATACTTCCAAGTGGACATGGGCAAGCTGATTTTCTATTTCTATCGTATCACGATACCTGTGCTGTGGAACTTTCCGCGCACATTCGTTGCTTCATAGAGACCAGTCACCAGACAGTACCAGTGCTGAACTAACATAAGTGGCATCCATTTCGAACGCATTTAAAAGTAACGTGTATTATTGTGTTTTTATATTAGGTATGTTAATAAAAAAAAATCTGAAATTATTGCATTCTAAATATAAATATTTTTAATTGTAGCCCTGTACTATGTCGGCGGTTAAAAAATTAAAAACAAGGGATACAAGTTCAAGACCATATGAAGCTGAATGGTTTGATAAATATGGTGTGATTGAAAGGAATAAAATGGTTATGTGCGATATTTGTAATGAAAAAGTGACTTCACGTATGTATAATATAAAAAGACATTTTGAAACGTTGCATTCTAATCTCAGAATGTCAACGGATGAAGAAAGAAAAACATATTTTTTACAAAAGAAAAAAGAGAAGTTTTCTCAAAGCAGTGTTTTAAAAAGTTTTTTGGTTCCAAAAAACAACATTACAGCTGCTAGTTTTCAAGTTGCCCATTGCATTGCTCGCCACGGGAAATCTCTGTCAGAAGGAGAATTTGTATAAAAAGCGTTTTTTGAATGTAGTCCTACATTGTTTGCTGATTGTAAAGAAAAACACTTGATTATAAAGCGTATAAATGAGCTACCTTTAAGTCGAAATACAATTAAGGATCGAGTAATAGAATTAGAAAAAAATATTTTTTCGCAATTACATAATGACTTTAATTATGCAGAAATGTATTCAATTGCTTTAGATGAGAGTAATGATGTAAATGGTTATGCACAATTAGCAGTTTTTGCTCGGTATAAATCAGGAAATATAATGAAAGAAGAGTTAATAAATCTAATAACGTTGAAAGGGAAGTGTACCGGTATCTTAAAAATATCGGTCTTGATATTTTTAAAGAATTTGATATTGCATTTAAAGAAATGAATATTGACCTTCAGAAAATAGTTTCTATAACAACAGACGGTGCACCTAGTATGGTAGGGAAAAACAATGGATTTATTCGGTATCTTAAGCAAAATATTTCACATTCTCTGATCGAATATCATTGTATAATACACCAGCAAGTTTTATGTGCGAATCATGGATTAAAAACATTTTCCAGTGTAATGTCAGTTGTAATAAAAATCATCAACTTTATAAACGCAAGAGCTCTTAATAAACGGCTATTTGCACAATTCTTAGAGGAAATTGAATGCAATTATTCTGGCATTTTGACATACAACAACGTGCGATGGCTTAGTTGCGGTCAAGTCCTTAATCGCTTTGAAACGTTATTAGATGGAATTAAGCTCTTTTTAATTGAAAAAGACAATAGTTTCGATGAATTATCCAATGTACATTGGTTAAATGATTTAATGTTTTTATGCGACATCCCTTAGCATTTTAATGAACTGAATAAAAAACTTCAAGGGCAAGGATTAATTGTTTCAACCATGTATGAAAATATTAAAACATTTATGGCAAAACTTGATATCTTTAGTAAGGATTTAGAAATGAAAATTATGAAATATTTTTCGCAATTATGAAAACATTCTGAAAATACAATAATTTTTGAAAATACGGCCGACATTCAAGAAAATGCAATTAAAATATTTAATGATTCTCCGGGAAATAAAACAAACTTTTGAGGAGGGATTCAATCAATTTAAATGTTTGGAAAATACATTTAACTTTATTTTATATTCATACAAAACTGGATTTGAAACAAAGGAGTTAATCGAATTTATGTGGATCGGTATAGATAATTTAGAAATGGAATTAGTGGAATTTCGAAGCAGCGTAGTGTCGAAAAAAAAATTTGAAGACTTGATTTCTGAAGCAGAAGGATCCCACAGTGAAAATTGAAAATATTATATTGAACGTGTGGGATTCTTTACCAAGTAGAGCAACCGTAGACACGTGTTTCTGACTATTGGTCGTCATCAGTACGGTGTAGCCAAGAAATAAGGTGGGATATATATCCCTCCTTATTCCTTTGCTCCGTCATGTTGAAACCATTGCAGCATTGCTCGGGTCTTAAATTTAAATTATCTAACGTTTCCTCAAAATCTTGTTGTAAAAAATTAAGATAACGATTGCCAGTTAGTGATCCATCAAAAATAAAAGGAGGAAGAACAGTTGATCCTATAACACCACACCAAACATTAAACCCAAATTTAATTTGTGGTCTCCTATGTTCAACGTGAAGTAGATTTGTTTGAGACCATATGTGCTCATTGTGCCTATTAAACATTCCACAATTTGTGAAACGAGATTCATCAGTCCATAATATTTTCATTGAAAAGTGTGGACCGTTTTGACACTGATCTTTAAACCATGTACAAAAATCTATTCGTCTGATGTTATCATGTAAAGTTTGTGATACTGATAATTTGTAGGGACGAAATTTATGCTTCTTCAACACTCTGACAATAGTGCGTTGAGAGGAGCCCATTTCTGTTGAAATTTGTCGGGTTGATGTAGATGGATTCTGAGCGACACATGCTAATATGTTTATTTCTCTATCTTCATCCATCCCTTTTTTTGATTTTGGTTTAACGAACGAACCATAATCTGCTAAATTATCCCATAATCTCTTAAAAGTAGGTAGCGACGGCTGACGCCTATCAAAACAATTTTCAAAATAAACTTCAGCAGCTCTAGCAGAATTTTTCTGGCACTGAATGTAACATTCAACCATATCACGCTTTTCTACGTTAGAAAATTCCATAGCCAATGCAAACTTATGATTAACGGCCGTTTGCACCGCTTATAGTTAAGTTACAATTAAATTAATTAATAGTTAATTGTCAATGTTTGACAATTAACTTGACTTAAAAGTAAAAATTAACAGCTCTCACTTCTGTGACTCAACGTGAAAGCAATGTTGGTATATTTATCTCGACTGCTCCAACGAACACTATTGTAACTCAGATTTTTCGGTTTTTGAATTACAAAACACCAAACATTTTTTTTTAAAAAGTTTATATCTTATAAAGTGAACAATTATAGAAATGTCTATATCCTCTTTATTTTTTAAAATAACAATATCAAACTTTATATCATTGTAATCAGCAAAAAATAAGCTTTTTAATGATGTCAAAACCAACTATGGTTTCCATTTAAAAAAAACACAAGTTTGTGTCATAACTCGATAATGGTGAACGAAAAAAAAATATTAGCTACATAGTTTTATTTGGCGTAAAATTATCTAAAACTTTTGTCTGAAGACTTTTTCTCTAAAATTACTATTAACAATGCTAAGTATGTTTAAATAAAATCGTTAAATTTAGTTTTCTTTGAATATCTAATAAGCCATGAAAGTTATCGGAGAAACAAACGCAGTTTTAAATCAAACTCGTAAAACTGCGCATCTTTCCCCATTTAAGCGTTTTTCTATCTCCAGTAGTTTCTGAGATCCCAATACTAAACATTCAAAAAAACTCACCCTGTATATATGCGTCTGTTAGTGATCGTGCAACTTCTGATAACTTGACTGACTGAGGTCATATTCACGTAATAGTCGATGATAGACGATGGTTTATAGCTATGCTACGACCCGATAGGTGGCGCTGCAGTTCATTTATTAATAGATTTTATGTTTATAGATTAAAACGACTCATATTCACATTTTAGTGCCAAAAAAGAAAATCACAAAATCTGGACTTAATAGGTGGCGCTGTCGCCAAGTTATTAATAAATTATATATTTATAAACCGATGTGATTTATATTATGTACACAATATGTTCGCGGGGTAAACAAAATTTTTTTGGTATACGCTGCCGTCCGATAGATGGCGCTATTCTTTTGATAAAATACTCATCGCCCCACAGACAACGGACAGAACGATGTCTGCCGGGCCAGCTAATAAGAAATAAATATTGATGAAGTGCAGAAATAACCGAAATTCAATCACGCCATAGATATAAAACTAAAACTAGAATATTTTTTTAGGTGTTTTTCTGCAATGCAAAATACAGTTGTAAAGGAACAATGCCGATATTTCGATAGTGAGCCCAAAACTTATTGTCTTTGACAAATTTAAACCACCATCTGTTCTCAATAAGCGAGTAGTTTTTGATAAGCAATGAGTCACCCCGTATATCACCCTTGGAAAAATTAGGTAATTTAAATTTATAATTATTACTGCTATTAATTTTTTTGCGGTATGTTATTGTTCTGTTCATTTAAAGAAATGTGTTTATTTAACAAAAGAAACGACGTCTGTCTTTACGAGACACTAGAAATAATTGACGTACATCTCTTGTAATTTTTAATCATAAATTTAACTCTCAGGTACGCTACCGATGTTTGAGGTGAACAATACCTGTTACCGGAACTACTGTCTCAGACTTAATTTTATAAACGTACATGCGATAAAAGAAATAAAAATACTCACGCAGTTTCCTTTCGGCCCAAATACCGATGACAAAATAGAGATAGAAACAAACTAACTTTAAACCGATCATTGCACAAAAGCATACGTAAGTAAAGCAAAAAAATCATTATCTGTTGGTTTTTATATAGAAAATATAATTTAAAAATTGCTTAATAACGAGAATTTAAATCAGGTTTAGAAAATACTGAATTGATTGCATTTAATGAATGCATATCATTATAAAAAGGAATCGTGATTTTTATATTTAGAATCGCGTGTCATTATTCATTTAATTTTTTTAATTAAAGCACATTAATACTTAATTACATGTGAGAGATCAAATCTACAAACGCTGCATGCAATGCAGGATGCATCTTCAATATCTAATCTGGCATCACATTACTTTGTTGTTATTTTAACTGATGTGACACGGAGTTAATTTGCACTTAGCGCAAGGAATCAAACCAAAGAAACTAAATATTTACTGTCTGAAGTTTTCTAGCACCTATGTCGCTTATGGTCATTGTGGTATAAGCCTGCACTAACCTCCAGGTCACTCTTGCCCTGATTACTTTATTTAGAGACGTTTCGAGACATAAATGCCTGGTTAGTCGTTTCCTTGTAAAATATCACATTTTGCTACAAAAGACATTAAGTACTTGGACTCAAAGCTTGACGTGAAAATTTTGTATGAATTTTTCATAAATAAATATCCTGAATTAGAGGAAAAAGTTAAATATTAATTCTTTCTAAAATTCTTTAATTAAAATTATTCTTAGAAGTTGGGACGATCATAAATAGATGTTAGTAGTGAATACGGACGACTCGAGATACCAGAGATTACGAGATACCAGTTTAAATAAAAACGCCAAAAGGGTTTGTGTCGCAGAACTTTTTCTTCACAACAGGCGAGCCAAGAAGTTTTATAGTAAACTAGAAGAAGTAGAGAAATTGTCCAAAGAGCATCCTGAGATGTTGGGCATCAGTTTTGATTATATGCAGATTTTGTCTCTCTCAGTGTTACCTGTGCAAAGCTATTATACTTAAGGCAGCCTTGGATTTATTCCTTTGAAATTCACAGTCTAAAAACAAATACTGGCCATTTCTGTATATATCATGAGAGTCAAGCCTTGAAAGGGCCCAATAAGGTATGTACCTTCCTGAATGATTACATTAACTGTCATATACCTTAAGAAGTTCAAGACCTACCTATTTTCTCTGACGTATTGCTAAAATCATTAAAAATTATAAAATTTAAGAAATAGTTCAGTTATAGAGAAAGAACTTTAATTTTGCTTTTAAAACGTATATTTTAATATAATAGGTATAATCCAAACAAATAACTACAAGTAAAATAGCTTGCCAACCTTTAATGGGGCAATGCCATTGAAAATGTACTAAAGGTAAATAACAAAGAAAGAGTTATGTTAAAAGATGGAACAATAAAGAGAGTGAATCATTTGAATGCCATTAAGTTATATAAGCAAGGCCATATATGGCATGCCCGAGATGAAAACAAAAATGTAAATGCATAAAAATATATATATATAATAAAACACAAGTGTATAGTTTCAAAATTATTATAATGTTTAACACACTACATATATTTCGCCACACTGTGGCTTCATCAGGTGGATGAAAATATTTTCATCCACCTGATGTAGCCACAGACAAATAACTACAAGTAAAATAGGTTGCCAACCTTTAATGAGGCAATTCCATTGAAAATGTACTAAAGGTAAATAACAGAGAAAGAGTTATGTTAAAAGATGGAACAATAAAGAGAGTGAATCATTTGAATGCCATTAAGTTATATGAGCAAGGCCATATATGGCATGCCCGAGATGAAAACAAAAATTTAAATGCATAAAAATAAATATATATAATAAAACACAAGTGTATAGTTTCAAAATTATTATAATGTTTAATACACTACATATGTTTCGCCACACTGATGAAGGTGGATGAAAATATTTTCATCCATCTGATGAAGCCACAGTGTGACGAAACATATATAGTGTGTTAAACATTATAATAATTTTGAAACTATACACTTGTGTTTTATTATATATATATATAATGGAGTTTCAACGTGTATCTCCTTCGTCGATTATTAACATAAAAATAAAATTCAGACATGTATAATAATGTCAATTCATGAGATAGATTCTATAATCGTATTTAAAACGTAGTAAATACCTTATACTTAAATTTAAAAACACTAACAAGATATAAATGGAAAAGTACTCTTTGTACGAGAAGATACAATCTTACGTTTTATGTAAATAATAAATGTATAAATCAAAATACATTTTATTAGTTTTTGTATGCATAAACACAAGGGCTTCAAAGACAATAGAACAGGTCATGTGTGGTTTCAAAACCTACAAAGAAGAATGTAACATTAGTATTGTTTGTAGTTTTCTGCAAATCGCCATACCACCAGCAGAGAAGAGCTGGATAGGGTTTGGAGACAGGGTAACGGAGGCAAATAGTCTTTGTGATACGAGTTCCATGAAGAAAATTCCAGTTGTACATAATGTGTTTCCAATTTTACCTAATAAAGGTATCTACAAAAAGAAAATAAGGATAACCTTAGTGAATGGGAAAAGAAAATACATAATCAACAATTAAAGATGTAATGCGTTCATATACAAGTATAATGAAGGATTGTATTAGGAAGAGAGAAGGACATACCTACCGAAAAATCGAAGAATAACAAGTGTGTGTAAACTTTCGATAATAAACAGTTTTGAAGTGGCGCCATTTGTATGTATTGACTGTCAAATATGGGATATGTGTTGCTGTGAACGAGAAAACTTAAAGGAAATAAATAAAAAGAAACCATTGTCAACATAAATGTTAGTTGGACAGATGTGGCGCTGTGAAACATTCGATAGCATTTGCTTGAATATATAATAAGGCGGCAAGAAGAAAATAGAGGAAGATGAATTCGATTCTTCAAGCTAATAAGACGTAAACATTTGTGAGAAAAATACAAATCTTTTGATATAGTAAAAGGGTGGGAGTAGGGTCGTATACACTGCTGTAGACTCACCACTAATTTCAATGTATTATATTTTGTTTTGAATTCTAGTTTAAATTTAGTTTTCTTATTGTTGGATAATTTTTTTTCACATTCAATAAATTTTTCTTTGCATTATAAAATTTCTTAAAATGGAGAACATTAATAAAACGGAATTCGACAAAATGTGTGACGAATTAAAGTAAGTTTTTTTGAAACACATTATTCAATATTATGATTATTAATGGTGTAGGGCGTACTCTAAAAGTACAATGTGAAAATATTTGCTTTCCTTAGGTCTTAAGCCGTCTGATCACTCATGTTCATGTTGTACATAAAAGTACGGATTTTATTTAGTAACATAATAAAGTACAATAAACCAAAGTAAAAATGTAGGAGACTAGGTTATGGCTTGGCTATAAACATGAAATGACATTTTGTCGAACTTATTTTCCCATGTTAAACATGCTCACGCAAGAACTAATGAAATCCTTAAAATTATACGCTATTTTGGCGCGATATTTGAATCACTCCTTCTTATTCTGAGACAAGGTATAGACTTAATTTAGTAACTGATATTGGTTTTATGTCAAACTTAGCTAATATATTGTTAATTATATTTATGGTCTTATAGTTTGCCTACCTTTTTCTAAATTAAATTATGATAAATAAATTGCAATTCTGAAATGCTTATAGCTAACAACGGATTTAGTCCAAACATTACACACAAACCAATCAAAAAGAAAAAAACGTCAACAGGTTAATAAGTTTTTTCAGTACAATACCGATTTCACAGTTTCCAACGCCATCTCTTCGTCAGGCCTAGAACTTTCCAGGCTGCACACGCAGATGTCAGCAAAAAAAGTAGGAAAACAAGGCCAACTGTATATCGTTATCGCTGTTCACATAACTTCAACTTAAATTGTTGAAATTGATTCTGGTAGCCTCAAATTTTCAATCCTTCAATAACGCCATCTAGTAATGGAATAATAAACCCAAACAGAATGATTTCTAAATTTTTATTGAAATACACTTTAAAATAACACTTTAAACATTAACTTTACAATAAATAATATTAATAACATAAAAATCATGAAATAGAACAAAATAAAATTAAAAAAGTATTGCTGAAAATTAAGTTGTTAGCTAGTTTTAAGCATAACAATTTTACTAACATTTCTAATTTTTTCTAACAATTCAAAAGGTGAAACTGATTGGGGTTCAGTTACGTTGTAGAGTGTCTGTTTGGATTTAGACAATGTTGTGGAACTAACGTAATCGACGATTTCAACTGTATTGGAAGATTTTGAAGCCTTTACTATTCCACATCACAACATCTGCCTCATAAAATATTTAACCAAATAAGCATGAATAAAAATTATACTTGTGACCTTCCTACATATACTCAAACATAGAGTTTCTGTATTTGTACACGAAAATAAAATAATTCTTTTATTCTCCATAAAACAGCAATTTTACAAATACCAAATCGTTTTACCGTAATGCGTGGTGTAAGACCATCGCATATTAGAATAAAACATTCGGGTTCTTGCAACAACTAAAATCCAACAAATTTAATATTATCAAAAAAAAATTCAGTTTTTATATGAACTTTCTTAAAAATATTTATAAGTTCCAATTAATAGAAAGTATTTGAAATTCCTTTAGCAAAAATGTTTTAAAAATTATTACAAGTTCAAATTTGTAAAAATTTCAATTAATTTAATTGAGATTTGCTGAAATCTTAACTTAATAAATATTTATATACTAGGTGGATAATTTTATTTTGTTCATGTCTTTTACAAAATAAATAAAATAGCATTTGATATTAAATCTAAAAGTGATCTGGAGAAAACTTATTTACAATTCAATTCCAGACTCAAGATCACTGCAATATGTTTTGGCTGTTATGCCTTTATCAAAGAGTTCTTATCTAAAACTAACCTAAAGTAAGTAAGGGTTCAACTTATATAGGGGAGGTCGGGTACAGTTGTAACGATTTGTACAGATTTTTTTTTTTGAAGCTATGTTATAAATTTTCCAAATTCAAAAATATAATTCGATATTTGTTACAATACAGCTATAAGTAAAAATTATAATATTGATGTTTATCACTTTAATAACAGAAGAAAAAAAATATGAATGCTTGAACGCAGAATGTTACATATGTACCCGTGGCTGGACAAATGTAACACCCATGGGGTGTTGTAACAATGTTTTAATGTTTCAGATATTATTTTTTATTAGTGAATAAAACATGCTTATGCAACATTTAGAGGGTAATTAAACTAATCACTTCCAACATCATTATCATCATCGCAGTTTAAGCAGAAGAAAAAATCCGGTCGTAGTTTATGAACACAATTTTCGTGCGCCCATCCTTTACATTTGTAGCACTGAATCCACGTTGCTCCAGGTTTATTGCTAAATGGTTCTAAACAATACAAACAAAATGAATCTTCCCCTTCGTCATCAGAGAGCATTTCATCTACTGCTATGTGTTTTTTAACTCTCTCAGGAGATTTTTGTTTGTTTGTACATTCATTAACTTTTTTTGTTCGTTCTTCATCAATTTTAACTGATTTTCTTTTCATTTTGGATGCTTTTTGTTTTCTTATTTTCTGTTCTAGTTCTAGTACCAGTTTCTCTGGCGTATCTGTCAATATAGCGCTGTGTTTTTTTCTTCTTTTTGGCAATTGTTTTTGGGGACGTGACGCCTTTGGAAGTGGCCGAATGCTTTCAAGACCTTCAAAGGATGCATCTGCATCTCCTGTAGTAACCGGCTTTGTGCTGGAACCTGCTGTTGCCATCTCTGCGATACCTTTGTTATTTTCCACTCGGGCGTTGTCAGTGGATACAGCTTCTGCTTGGGTGTTCATTGGTAGATCCCTGTCGGTTACTAATGACGGGGAAAATTCGTCGTCGCCGAAAATATCCTTGTTATATGGCCAAATTCCAGACACCCTAAATCCTCCCATAATATTCATTGGAGTTGTCGCTTTTGGAAAAGCCTCAGCAACTACAGCCGGTATGTCGTAGATGGTCATTGTTTGACCAGGATGTGATTTCATCCAATTATCCATAGCGCCATTCACATAATGTTTAAAAGGGCCGTACACGCCACGATCTAGGGGCTGCAACTTGTGCGACGTATGTGGGGGAAAAGATAAAAGCACTATTCCATTTGCCTTACAAAGGTCTATAGTTGGAACATATAGATGGGAATTATGGTTGTCCAATAATAGCAAAACTTTTTTTTCGGGCGAAGGTCTTACATGCTTTACAAAGTGATTTATGAAAATCTGAAAAGTTTCTTCATTCATCCAGCCTGAGCCATTTGCTTCGCCAATGCATCCAGGAGGTCCGCCTCGTATAAAATGGGCTTGAAATTTTTTTCGAGGAAAGAGAAATAATGGTGGCACGGTATTTCCGACAGCACTTACAGCTGTGCAAACAGTCACCAAAGTGCCTCGCTCTCCAGAGGTAATGGCACCTATTTGTTTCGAACCTTTTATAGCGACGACCTTGTTCGGCTTTTGCACGGTTGTGACCCCTGTTTCGTCGACATTGTATATATCAGAGGCTTCAAATTTGTATCTCTCAAAAATGAGGGAAAGTTTATCAAGAAAATTTCCGACATTTGTTTTGTTAAAATTAATCGCTCGTGCATAACTTGTCGCCTCTGGGGTTCTTATAGAGAGACTGGGGTTTCTCCTCATGAAATTCGTAAACCAGTCCTTACCAGCTAGCCCGTTTTCTGACCATTTGGGAGGAACGGTTGTTCCATTTTGTATAGCGAATTGAAAAACCTATGGACAATTTTTAAATTATATAACATTTTTTCTTATTCTGATTGTTAGTTGATCTACTAACCAATTTGCGTATTTCCTTTGGCGTTAACCCAAAATAAATAAGTGAGGAAAAACGCTTGCTCTTGTTCTTCTGATAGAATTTTGGTATGTGGATTGTAACCCATTTCTGGCGAACCTCCATTATTTAATTTTTTCATGTAACGGTTAAGTGTTACATGGCATATATTCAAATCTTTGGCTACTTGTCGTTGAGATTTATTTCCCTCTATAATTAGATTAGCCGCCCTTTTCATAAGTTCATTTGAGGGTCCTCTATTGGTTTTTCTGATTCTTTGACGCGGCATTGTCTCCTACACAATAATGTATAATTAATTCAATATCAAAAGTTTCATGGGTACAAATGTAACATGTTACAATTGTACCAGCTACTAATGTTACATTTGTACCCCCGTGACATTTTTATATATTTGGCTTCAATACAAAAGCTAGACAATACCTAACCACAAAATACCGGCAGAATATTTTAAAGGTATATCTACGCTAAACATTCACTACGAACTCATTCGAAGAAATAGTAACATGCAGAGGTTTTCCTAAATACAAAAAAAGATTTAAAATTTACTTACCTGACTTCAAAATAAACAATCTGTAGTAACTTCTTAATAATAATATACTTCTCGCTCAAACTAACATGTAATGGAGTACGTCACCTGGTCTGCTCATGCGCCGGGTTGTCAAATTTAGAGACTGCGCTAACACATTTTAGAACTGTTGTTACATTCGTACCGCGTTACAATTGTACCCGACCTCCCCTACTTAGCTCTCTTAATGATATCGGGGTGGTGTCTAATGGATACAATTATAAATATCCATTAGACACCACCCGATATCATCAACTGTAAGTTTCCCGGTGCCACATGAAAGTTCCACGTGGAACTTAACCTAAAATCGGCATTTACATTGCAAAAATGAAATTTGTACGCTAATAGCATTTTCGTCTTTATAGTCTTCATCAACGTCATATTCAAGGACAAATAGTAATTGTCGATTTCATCTTCACAATTTTCAACCAATTTCACATCATCTTCATTATAGTTATTATTTCCGACTTCACATCCACTTACTTCTGGTTCTGCATGGCAGGCTTGTCCACTGTTAGTCGTTTGAACTGATGACACTGATGCTTTTGCAATAGTTTTATTTTTCCTGTGCGCATAATGTAAGAAAATGTCGCCATTACAACAAAGCGCGTTCAATTGAAGCTTCAGTTTTCGATAAAATGTCGACGAATGTCTATAAGGATTTCTGTTGCGACAAATTTGGTTTTCAGGCGCCATGAATTCGAACGCAGTTTCATTTCACACACACAAGCGATACTTATTGGTGACTTCCTTTGTTGTTAAAGTCGATGAAGTGAAACTTACCTGGTAGTAACTTTTTTAAAGTAACTGCAACTATGTAGTCACTCTGAATTTTTGGAATTTATTTAAGGAAAGTGGAAATTACCTGTAAGTAACACCTGCGAGTAGCAAGAACTCCAAAATTACTATAAATATTACTAAACGTAGCAAAAACTTTGAGCGTAACTTTCAAGGAGTGCTAACTTTAAAGTCACACTTCAGTAATACGACATGGTGATGGCCACTATCATTTTCTACTTTAAAGTTCCAATAACTTTAAATTAATTTATTAGCCGTGTGGTTCCAAATACTTTAAGAGCTACTAAGAAGTTATGGGATCATACAGGACCTACTACTAGTAACAGTTACGTGATTGCTACTAATAAGGTCTGAATTGGAGTAAATTTTACTGCTAAATCAAACATTTAGTAGCAGTTGCGTAAGAGTTACCGAGTCCAAGTTCCGGTCTCAGTTTCCGTCACTGGGTGTATTGGGGTATATTGTGTTACCATTTTTTATTATGATTGTAGTCCAGTGACAAACTACATTGTAAATAGGTTTAAAACATTTTTAAAACGAGATATTCTGTTGATTCGTTCATTACAGCTAACTCCTGAAGAAGACTTTGAAAAAATGTCCAAATATTGAGCTGAATTAGTTTTTTTTTAAATACAGACCGCATTCCTGATATTTCCATTTTACTTATACAGGGTGTCCAGAAACTCTCCTGACAAACGAAGACCGGAGATTCCTCAGATAATTTTAAGACAATTTAACCCAATTCACCCTAGTCCGAAAATGCTTCCTAAGGGAGCTAGAGCTCTTTGAAGATGGCGCCTTGTAATTAGTTTTTTTTAATATCTCCCGAACGCTTCTATTTAGAAAACAAAAACTGGTATGCTTATTTATCCTCCAGAGATGAATCGATTCCATCAATTGCGAATTTCTAGTACCGGTCATAGGCGTCCATTTTGGGTAAGTTAACGGTTATATTAACGCATAACTTTTTTGTCTTTAACTTTTAAGCATTTGTGACACTAGATTATTAAATTTTCAGGTATTCTAGTACTAAAAGGTACTCTTACTTTAAGTCGGCAGGATACACCGTTTTCTAGAAAAATCGATTTGAAAATTTTTCGTTTTTTCGTCATTAAAATTCAATTTATTCTTTTTTGCACTATTTCGCTCTGAACTGCCAACAGAAATAAAACCTACGTTTTTAATTGTCAAATTGTTGTCAGTTCGCGAAGTTTATCTTTTAATTTTTTACTTTGTAGCATTCAAACACAACGATTTCAATTTAAAAAAATGAGGTGTGGCCACCACACGACTTTCTTATACGTATGAAAGTGTTACTTCCGGTCCGAATTTTGAAATTTCATTTATACAAAAAATATTCCAAATCCAACTCTAAATACTTTTGTACTCTTCATAAATATATATAGAATGCATAATTTACGACATATTTGCAAAAAATCGCTATTCGATAAGAGTAAAAATGGTACTTCCGGTCTGAATTTTGAAATTTTTTTTATACAAAAGATATTTAAAAGTACATTCTAAATACTTTTATACTCGTAATGTACCTGCCTAGAAAGCATGACTTGCGAGATATTCGCAAAAAACTGATTTTCGATAAGAATAAAAGACCTACTTCCGGTAGGAATTTCGAAAAACTTTATTAATACAATTTTTCTCAAATTTAATTTTGAGTACATTTGAATCCTTTATAAATTTGTTTAAACTTAGTAATTGACGACATATTTGCAAAATTCGATTTTTTCACTGAAGTAAACTACTACTTCCGGTCTGGCGATTTTGCTCAAAATCTAATCAGTTCTCAAGAGGGAGATTATATTCGTAAATACAAAAGTTGGAATTGATATCTACAGCGGTTTGACCGCTATCGTGGTCACACACACACACACACACACACACACACACAGACACACAGACACAGACACACAGACATTTTTTAAAAACCACTTTTTTGGTATCAGGGGACCTCAAAACGTGGACATCTGCAAAAATCTCGAGGTCGAAAATTTTCATCATCACAATACTTCCTTATACTACGTATAAGAAAGTAAAAAATGAGGTGTGGCCACCACACGACTTTCTTATACGTATGAAAGTGTTACTTCCGGTCCGAATTTTGAAATTTCATTTATACAAAAAATATTCCAAATCCAACTCTAAATACTTTTGTACTCTTCATAAATATATATAGAATGCATAATTTACGACATATTTGCAAAAAATCGCTATTCGGTAAGAGTAAAAGTGGTACTTCCGGTCTGAATTTTGAAATTTTTTTTATACAAAAGATATTTAAAAGTGTGTTCTAAATACTTTTATACTCTTAATGTACTTGCCTAGAAAGCATGACTTGCGAGATATTCGCAAAAAACTGATTTCCGATAAGAGTAAAAGACCTACTTCCGGTAGGAATTTCGAAAAACTTTATTAAAACAATTTTTCTCAAATTTAATTTTGAGTACATTTGAATTCTTTATAAATTTGTTTAAACTTAGTAATTGACGAAATATTTGCAAAATTCGATTTTTTCACTGAAGTAAACTACTACTTACGGTCTGCCGATTTTGCTCAAAATCTAATCAGTTCTCAAGAGGGAGATTATATTCGTAAATACAAAATTTGGAATTGATATCTACAGCGGTTTGACCGCTATCGTGGTCACACACACACACACACACACACACACACACACACACACACACAGACACACAGACACACAGACATTTTTTAAAAACCACTTTTTTGGTATCAGGGGACCTCAAAACGTGGACATCTGCAAAAATCTCGAGGTCGAAAATTTTCATCATCACAATACTTCCTTATACTACGTATAAGAAAGTAAAAATGGTTTTTACTAATGAAGAATACGCCGATATGCATTTAGTTTATGGCGAAATGAGGTGTAACGCTCGAGCAGCGCAACGTAGATACGCTGAAAAATTTCCCAATCGTCAGCATCCCACTCACTCAACATTTACAGCTCTTCATCAACGATTAAAAGAAACAGGTTCAGTGGTCCAAAAAAAAAATTAAACAGGGAGACATAATGATGTAACAGCAGAACATGAAGATGTTATTTTAATGGAAGTTGAGGAAAATCCAGAAATTAGCGTTCGAAGACTATCTGCCATGTACGCCACAATTTCAAAATCTTCCGTAGGAAATATCTTACACAAAGAAAATTTATATCCTTTTCATTTTACAAAGGTACAAGCACTGCTAGAAGGAGATTTTCCTGCTCGTGTAGAATTCGCTAGATGGTTACAAAATCAGATAAATCAAGATGAAGATTTTTTCAGGTACATTTTGTTTGGTGACGAAGCTTTATTCTCAAAAAATGGAATTTTTAATGTACATAATGCACACTATTATTCGTACGTTGGTGACAATCCCCACGTTGTTCAAGAATTTAAGCATCAGCATAGGTTTAGCATAAACGTCTGGATTGGAGTAGTTGACGATTATCTACTTGGACCTGTGGAATTACCTGCTCGTTTAAATGGTGTTGATTACTTACATTTCCTGCAAAATATTTTACCTGATTTGTTAGATGAGGTGCGTTTAAATATTCGGCAAAACTTATGGTTTCTACAGGACGGCTGTCCGGCCCACTTTAGCAGGAATGTACGAGACTTTCTAGATAATAACTACGAAGACCATTGGATTGGAAGAGGCGGTCCAGTTGCTTGGCCAGCAAGGTCGCCGGATTTGAATCCTTGCGATTATTGTGTTTGGGGATACATAAAAGCATTTGTTTATTCCGTTCCGATACAAAATCGTGCACAACTCTGGCTAAGGATACAAGATGCTTGCAACGAATTTAGAAATAACTTTGGAATTTTTGCAAGAATTCGGCGTTCTCTAAGCAAAAGGGTAAATTTATGCATAGAGACTAATGGTCATCACATCGAGCATCTTTTGTAACTATCTACCTTTGATACTTGTTCTTTTTTTGTTTGTTTCGTTCCATTGTAATAAATACTTTGTTTTTAAAAACCTTCAGCTAAAATTTTGTTTCAAATTGATTTTTGCTTCTTTTCCCAAACTTTTTTTACGAATTGTGTGCTGCATTTATTGAAACAAAAGATGATTTATTAAATTAATTTTCATCCATGCCTTGATAGTCCTAGCCAACTTCGTCGCTAAAAATAAGTAGGTACATAATAAATTGAATTTTAAGGACGAAAAAACGAAAAATTTTCAAATCGATTTTTCTTGAAAACGGTGTATCCTACCGACTTAAAGTAAGAGTACCTTTTAGTACTAGAATACCTGGAGGATAAATAAGCATACCAGTTTTTGTTTTTCTAAATAGAAGCGTCTGGGATATATTAAAAAAAAATAATTACAAGGCGCCATATTCAAAGAGCTCTAGCTCCCTTAGGAAGCATTTTCGGACTAGGGTGAATTGGGTTAAATTGTCTTAAAATTATCAGAGGAATCTCCGGTCTTCGTTTGTCAGGAGAGTTTCTGAACACCCTGTATATGTAAGTAAACAAACTTTGAATTAACCATCCTTAAAAATAATTTGCAAGTAAAGCAATAAATTTCATTTTATCAGTTTATAGCTGGAGTACGTAATTTGAAACAGAAAAATAAAAAATTGTATTCATGTCACCAGAGTATAATTATATTGATTACATTTAAATGTAGAAATAATTACGCACTTATTTCCTGGGGCATCCTTTTCTTTTTCATTCCTTCTCAATTCAGAAACATATCTATTTGTAGCAATTAACTTAGTTATTCAATAATAATAGTGCAATTAGTTTGCTTGTATCTGGTTCAAAAATCAGTTATTAATAACATTTACGTTTATTATTATTGAACTTGTTTATAATATTGGTAAAGTACCATACGATATGATTAAAAAGTACCTTTTATTTTCTACGTAAAGTATATAACACATTTTCATTTAAAAGTGTTTTTGTATTGAATTTAAGCATTCGGCCTGTTTTTAAATTATCAGACGAAATATTGAACAGTTTTAAACACCAAACATTGTGTGATATTACGTGTCCAACACGAGTTAAATGTAGAATAACATCTTTGCAACGGTCTTCCTGTGATGGAAATTATCCGTTTTTAAACCGAGAAAACTGATTAATTCTCTTAGTTTATTCTGTCATGAGCAAAAAAATCTAATTCTTCATTGTTCTTGTAATCAATGTTTCTTAAATGATAAATTACTTTTAAAATTATTTAAATATTCTTGCTTATTCAGACCCAAATTTCCTTCAATTGTACTGTTCGGAAACTCCAAACAATTTATATAACAATAAAACGTGACGTGTGTACTATTTGGACATAATTGCATTTACATTATGTATTATACATTATTTTACATTCCATAGTATAGTTACTTATTACCATAAATAATAGTAAATGGCCACTAAAAATAAAGTGGAATATTTGTTTTTGTATTTAATCCCATCCAGATGTTTGTGTTCGAAGGGTGGGAACCATACGTACAAAAACAAATACTAGAACAGTACATAACGACCGGGCAACCTAGCCACACATGTAAAAATATATGCCTCTATACATATAACAAAATGTGTTATATTTATATATGAGAAACGAGCAAGTTCTCTCACACGTAAAAACATCAAGCAAAAAAGGTTAATTGTTACACATAGCAATTAGAAGGCGCAGATTTACAACCTGCTTCCAAACAAGAAGTGAAAAACGCTAGCAAGATTAAAGCATTAATCCACTCTCAACAAATACTACATATACATTGTCAGCAGTTTCAGAAGGTAATAAGTTATTTGTTTCAGAATATCACTTCATCAGCATACGTAATATACCAAAAGTCAGTAATAAAGATAATCTACCAAATGGTCCGAATGTTGATCCCTGCGGAACTCCCACAGTTATTAGTAGTTGCTTCGATTGGCATGATTATTAAAGGGTATTGAAGCATATATGATTTCAACATACCCTGATTGATCTGATAGATGTAAAACAAAATAATCAGGTACACCTAAGCATGGTGACTTGTCAATCATCTTGGCCGAGTTACTAAAAACTAGTAATTGGAAGCTTATAATTTTCAAGATTGCTTATAGTCAAACAAAGCTTGATTTTAAGTAGCCTACTACTGTAGGCCTTCCTATTCTTTGTAGAAATTAGATATACGCATGTATGTGCTGGAATAGTATTTGCAGGAAATGTGTCGTTCCTTTAGGTATACTTTTAGATAATTTCATTAAAAGTAAATCTTTAATTGATTAATCTACCTGACATTTTTATAGATAGTTTTGACTAGACACATTCCACTGAGGCTGCCGTATGACTCAATTTTCTGAGGGTTATCCAGAAAAACTATTTTAGAAAAACGTGAAATAAAACATAACAGAACTATAAAATATCAATGTAATATAAATATGTAAATAAAAATAAATACAAGGAAAACAATTCTAACGATTTCGGTGAATATAAAATAAGTCAAATACACGTATGCCCGTCATTTTTATACTTATAACTAGTGTCCTAAATTTAAATAAATAGTTTCTGTACATCATTCTTTTGGTATCAGAACATCGTAGGGAAACAGATTAAAGACTCTGTTGAAATATTCTCTGGAAACAGTGGACAGTGTAGTGGTCAGAAGGGGTTTGAAGTCATCATATAAAACGTCTATATTTTCATTGATGGCATTGTTAACATTGTCTGTTAGTTGGGGATTTCCACGGAACAAATCTTCAAGATGAATGAATATTTTATCAACGTCGACATCAATATGCTCTCTGTCGATTACAAAGTGCTCTTTTCCCTTTTTGTTGATTATTTTAAAGTACCATGTGCCATTCATTTTCACGTCAGCTGAAACAAAAAATAACTTAGAAGCTCTTAGACAATATAATACTCGTATAATAATTATTCATATTATGGAAACATTTATAGTTTTACGAGAGAGATTCTTGTGAAGTCTATCTAATTTCTATTTAAATTTGCCAATTAATTTTTTGCAGAGGCAAATTTTATACACAAACGATCAGAAACTAAAAAAAATATTATAGGCCAATTTGTTTGTTGAAAGCGTTTTCGTAGAAAAAACATTAGCAATATTTTTATGACCTAACCCTAACCGAATAATTAACTCCAAAATACAGGATTTACTGTACTGTACTATGCTAGATAGGTAATCTAATAAATGCTACAGAAAATGAAATTCTACCGCAATAACAAAACAGTAAGAAACAATTTTTTTCAACTATTTTTCCTGCGTAAATAATAAGGCGTTACGTTTCAAAAATGATCGCAAGGGGGCGCAATTCTCAAGCTGGGTTAAAAAATCAATAATTTTTCATTAAACTCAAGTTTAAGATAGATTAAAATTTTTACTGGCAACATTTTCATTTGAAACTTTTTGAACTAACTTCCATATGAAGGGTGGGGGATATGTCTGTATATAAAACTGGGTATAACTTCGGTTTGCCTTGACGGATTTTAATGCTTATATGCCTATTATATTGACAATTTTACAATTTATAACAGGGGGCGCTGATATTAATTTATATACAACATGATCATTTTGAACTGTCCTGAGTTGGCCAAACTTATTTTAATATGGGAAGACAGTGTAATTGGCCAACATGTTTATTTTGGTGGTTAGGTTTTCTATTTACATTTTTCTTGTGATAAATGTCAATGAAATAGGGTTAGTTTTAAGATGAATTATATGAAGGAATTTTTGTAGAAATATGGTAATTGCACTTTATTTTTTATCATAACAATAATAAATACGTTACAACTTTATTATTGTAAAATATAATCCCATAATTATGTCACAAAATGAAAAGTTGTTCGAAATGTCCACCGTTATTCTCAATGCATAGATTGACACGTCTTTTCATATTATTGAACATATTGTGGAGTGTTTCCGGTGTGATATTTTGCAATTCTATTCTAATTGCTTATTCAGGTTCATCGAGATTATGCAGTCTGTTCTAAAACACATTTTTTTAAATGGCCAAACAGAAAAAAGTCCAGTGGAGTTAAATCAGGAGAATTGGCTGGTCATCGATTTCGACTAATCAATCGGTCACCATAGTATCGTTGCAAATAATTAATAGTTTGTTGCTCAGTATGAAGAGTTCCAATATTTGTCCTCGGTATCGTATTGTGTTAATTATATCATAGAAGAAAATTGGTCCAATAATCTGTCTTTTCGACATTGCAACCCAAACACCAACTTTGATAGTGTGTGGAGACTTTAATATTAACTTTAATGCGGGAAACAGATTGTCTGATAGTGTTGTGGAATTATTTGCGTCGTTTGGTATGATCCCCCTTGTTCAGGATAACACCAGAACGACTTTTTTGACTTCTACATTGATTGATAATGTGTTTGCAAATATTGACGCATCACAGTTGAGTGTTAGGGTGGGTGATGAGGATATCTCGGATCACTGTTATCAGCTGTTGTCGATGGATTGTCGGTGTAAGGACACTGTCGAGCCTCCATTGTTCTCTGAAAGGCGTTGTTTCACTGACGGCAGTAGGGCGACTTTTCAGTTCATGTTGTCAAATGAGTCTTGGAGGGGGGTGTTCGAGACCGCGGAATTGGATCTTGGTTTCAATGTTTTCTATGATACGTTTCTTTACTGCTTCAATGAATCTTTTCCACTAAAAAGATGTAAAACTAGATCAAGCACTCACATCCCGTGGTATAATAGCACTCTGCGACAGATGGCCAGTAATCTAAAAGATTTATATATATTGTCTAAAACACATAATGACGAATACTTAAGTAACTGTTATAAAATGAGCAAAGAACGTTACAACCAACTAATTAGTGATACTAAGCGCGATTATTATAGTGGGCTAATTGGCTCTTCTAGCGATAAACTGGGCACTGCTTGGAATATCATTAACAGAGAAACAAAAAAGAAGCAAAATAGGGAAACTCAGCTTTGCGATGGGGAGGGGGAAATTATCACTGACCCATCACTTGTGGCTGATTTACTGAATACTTATTTTAGTGGCTCAGCCACGGGGCTGTGTTCTGATGCTGGAGCGGGGCATGTGAGTATCGGGCCAAATGCTATCGGTTGCTTTCTTGAACCGACTGATGCATTGGAAGTTAGAAGGATTATTAGTGAAATGTCTGCTAAGAAGTCTAGCGGTGTGGATGATATTCCATACTGTTTATTATCTCTGGTCATTGACCATATAGTGGAACCTTTGGTTTATTTAATCAACCTATCACTAGTCAACGGAATATTTCCGAACAGATTGAAAATCGCTAAGGTGATACCGTGTTTGAAGAAGGGTAAATCTAGTGGCGATGTTGCTAGCTACAGGCCTATATCTCTATTGCCAGCATTCAGTAAGATCTTCGAGAAAGTAATTAACTTGCGTCTGCAATCATTTTTGATCAAATGTAAAATAATTAATTCGGCCCAGTTTGGGTTCATATCTGGAAAATCCACGAAAGACGCTATGTATAATGTATTAGACTCTTTATATTGTGCGGTCGATAGTGATTGTTATGCGGTGGGAATGTTTTTTGATTTGACTAAAGCATTCGATTTGTTGGATCATGATATCCTGTTGTATAAAATGGAACGCTATGGCGTTAGGGGGGCGGCGCTCGACTTATTCAGATCTTATCTCAGTGGTAGATCTCACGTTACCGCAATTGTTGGCAGGGTGGGCGACACAATTAAGAGCAATGTTTCCAAATTGGCGTCTGTGGGTAGGGGCATACCGCAGGGATCCATTCTCGGCCCTACTCTTTTTTTAATTTATGTCAGTGACTTACAGAATCACATGAGCTATTGTACTATTACACAGTACGCGGACGACACTTCATGTGTAATAACAGCTAAATGTAAAGAGGAGCTCGTTGTGTTGGCATCGCGTGTGATTGCTGATATGCAGTCCTGGTCATTAAAAAACCGTCTCATTCTTAATGCAGATAAGACAAATATTGTCACCTTCTCCAAAACTAAAAATTTGGATTACAGTTTGTGTTTGAGCTTGGGGGGCAAATCATTGACGGAGAGTGAGTCGTCCGTCTTTCTGGGTTTGACGGTGGACAGGTGTCTGCGTTGGGGTGAGCATTGCGTGGGTCTATCTAAAAAATTGAATCCCATGTTGTATGCTATTGGTATGCTGAGTAGGGTTGTCTCTTTGGAGAGCCTGAGATTATTCTATTATGGTTGTATCGAGTCACGTTTAAGATATGCGATCATTTTCTGGGGATCATCTACATACTTTAACGACATTTTCATTATTCAGAAACGTATGTTAAGAGCCATGAGGGGTGTTTCCTCACGTAGTAGTTGCAGACCTCTGTTCCGGGAAATGAATATAATGACGGTTGCCTCGTTATATATTTATGAATTGATTATCTTCTTGCTCAAAAATACAGATAAATACAAGCGCAATAATCAGATCTACAACACTATGGTGACGCGTCATAATAATGACTTTTCTGTCCCGCTACATCACTCCAAATTTTATGAAAGATCTCCGAGGTACATGGCGGTAAAGGTTTATAATGCATTGCCGGCTAATTTAAAATCACTAAGCGGTACAAATCTCAGTGCATTTAAGAAGCAATTAAAACTTTATCTGTTGGAAGGAGCCTTCTACAGCATTAACGATTTTATAGTTTGACAAGTGTTATATATTGTACCTGATCTGTGTATTTTTTTTTAATGACAATGTCAATGTTCTTTGAATTTATGACAATAAAGATATTATTATTATTATTATTATTATTATTATTATTATTATTATTATTATAGGATGGAGACTATTTTCAACAAAAACATGTGGATTCTCTGTTGACCAGGTACGGTAATTTTGAGAGTTGATATACCCTGACAAATGGATCCAAGCTTCATCCGAAAAGAAAGTGCGATTCAAGTCTTCTTCATGTAATATTTCGTTAAACCAGTTGCAATAATTTTGTGTTCAAAGTATAAGTTTGTTTTCAGTGTCTTATGAGTACTTACATTGAAAATACCTACTATTTAAATACATAATTCTGTATAACAAATTACATTTAAGTTAATTAGATCTTTTTGCCAGTTTTAGCAGACAGCTTTCATACAGATTTTGTGGGACTAACTTCCATTCGCTGCCTAATGTCTCTGACAACATCTTCGGCTAAAACTGTTGGTGCTTTTTCAGGTTTACGTTTACAAACACTCCCCGTTTCCTTAAACCTCTCAATCACCCTATTGCGATGACGAGTGAATGTGTCCAAGTTTATTTCCAGATTTCTATATTCCGTTACAAATTGCTGAAAACATGATCCTAATGAATATTT
This sequence comes from Amphimallon solstitiale, assembly GCA_963170755.1. NCBI lineage: Eukaryota > Metazoa > Arthropoda > Insecta > Coleoptera > Scarabaeidae > Amphimallon > Amphimallon solstitiale. Next base: position 21,109,269 of record OY720675.1, on the reverse strand, counting down.
CCATGATCCATCTTCTTGCAATGTTCCACTGTGAAAGTGCGACATTACAATAAACGTATCCTGCTGTATTGTAAAAGGCAGGTATATATATTGTCTTGAAATGGACAGAAAAGCGACAATAAAATAATGAAAATACAAGAAAGTACAAGACACTTCAATACATTATGGTTTTGACATTTGACATGTAAATTTAGTATGGACAATTTAGGGAAGTAACTATTTCCTAGTTTTTGATAATACTGGGACTTTTTTGTTGCCAATCCAGGACAGTTCAAAATGATGTTGTATATTATTTGGTTTTTCTTAAAAATTTTAATCGGCACGACATATCTTTAATATCATAATATTGAAGCACATAAATAACTGAAGAGAATGATGAAAACCGGAAGTTGCTACCTTCTTTTGTCACGAAGTTATAGTCATAAGAAGAAATTCGCAAAAAACAAAAACCCCTTCGTATGGCAGCTAGATCAAAAAGTTTCAATTAAAAATTATATAAAAACGTCTGAAAATGTTGCCAGTAAAAATGTTAGCGTATCTTAAACTTCAATTTAAAGAAAAATTATCTAATTTTTAATTTAGCTTGTGAATAACGCCCACTTGCCATCATTTTGGAAACTTAAAAATATATTTGTTGAAAGTCCCGTGGTTCATTGTACCGTGAGATCAAAAATTATATTGATAAAGGTTTGCCATGGAATGTTAAACGTCTGTCTTAAGTTATATCGTTAAGTGTCATACTGTCATTAATATTTTTCATTATATTTTCTCTCTGACATCTTGTAATTTTTGAATTATGGTTTACACCACAGCACACAAAACTTACATGATTGAAGCGTATTTTAGAACAAGTGTGCTAGTTAATAGTATTTGGAAATACAGTAAGCGTTTATGTTTGGATAATTTTCGTGAACACTTTCCAAATTTCGCAATAGTAGAGCAAGATTTTTATATGTGCCTCGCACATAGGGTTGGTGTATTTCGCGAAACTGGATCTGTTACTCATAAAAAAGGTGCTGGTAGGCCAACTAATCGTACAGAAGAAGTGATTATTGACGTTCGTAATCGTATGGAACAGGACCCCTGTCCCAAGAAATTGGGGTTTCTTAAGGAACATGCCGAACCATTGTAAAGGAGAACTCTTTTGCCAACAGACCACCCCAGACGTCTTGCGTACTGCCAGTGGTTCGTCAACAATTTAATGAATAACGACCTGTTAATCTTAACATTTTTTTCCGATGAAGCATGGTTTCATCTTTCGGGGTACGTAAATTCTCAAAATATGCGAATGTGGAGCGCTAATAAACCGCCATTTTTTGTTGAATCTACACTATATTCTCAAAAAATTGGGGTTTGGATGGCAGTCTCCCGTAGAAGGATAATTGGGCCGTTTGTTTCCAATTTCACCATCAATGCTGAGATGTACAGAAATAACATTTTGAATGAATTTGTTCAACAACTACACGACGATGAACTTCATAATGGTTATTTCCAACATGACGGCGCAACAGCACATACGACACGAGAAACTATAGCCTTTCTGCGTGAGTTTTTCGATGATCGACTTACAAGTTTGCATACGCAAGTAGAGTTTCCTCCGAGGTCACCTGGTTTGACTATTATGGACGACTTTGTGTTCCCTTATCACAGAAATAGAATTTTCAGAACTCCTGTACATAATTTGCAAGAACTGCAAAAAAAGATTATTGAAGTGTATGCAACCATAACGCCACAAATATTTGCAAAATGCTTTTGATAGCATGAAACGTGTTCATCGAACAAGACGGGGATCATTTTGAACATTTATTGTAATTTGTTTATTAATTTTTAATAAAATGTTACGTTTTACATTCCATGGCAAACCTTTATCAATATAATCTTTGATCTCGCGGTACTATCGAGAGTTTTTCCGTAAGGCTGTAGGGTAAATGGTTGCACGGATATGCGCGGGGGCCATGCTTAAATAGACACCCGGTATATTATGTCAAAATACCTATGATTGCCTAAAATATACATACATACATTTTATGAACAGAGCTTGACTGGGTTTCCACTTCACATGGTGAAGAAAAATATTACATTTAATATTGGTTTCTCTCTTCAAGATTTTTGGGATGATAAGTTTTTTTCAGATTTTAATTTTATGGGTAACTTTGTTACATAATACTTAACGTTTTACAGGAATAGTGGCCAAAACGAGAAAGGCATTCTCAATGAATTTCCAGTTATATTACCATAACAAACTTACTGAATTCTCCTTTGAACTTGCCATCGCCCTCGAACTGAAACAGGAGCACTCGCCCTCTCGCCATGTAATCTCCAAGAGCGGTGAGCTTCGGAAACGTCAGGCCCAGATTAATGGCGCGCGTCTTTAATATATCGGCGTGCGTGTAGGGCACCTCGTAATTCCCACCACCGTAGAATTTCAGGTTGGTCAAATTAGCGATGAAATTCACCGAGCGCGTGTTCCCTTGATCCAGACGTATCTCCTCGACGACCAGTGGTTCCACGGGCGGTATATCGAACTCGGGAATCCCTTTGACCAAGTACGGCCTTAGGTCACGCACTGTCTGTTGCCAGCATTTCGAAAATTCCGGATCCGTTCGCTTGCAGACGTTCACGTAATCAGCTAAAAGATTTATGACATTTAGGAGGAAAATTAATGTAAATTTTATTAGTTGTGTTAGTTTTCAAAATTTAAGGGTTTCATAGATATCCGTGTTTACAGAAAGTAAGAGTAATTTCAATGTTTGTCTTTATTTTGTTTAAATATTTAAGCGGATCAAATATAACTAAGGAATATAACTAATATAACTGTAATAGTATATACAGGGCAATCCAAATTAAGTGTTCACCATTGGTAACTTTGTTATTATTAAAGATACAAGATTGTTTAAATTAGCAAACTTGTAGTACTTTTAACGCTCTTTAAGATGGAAGAATAAAAAAAAGAAATGAGTAACGCGTTTTCGAGTTTTGCCGAAAAATTTTTTTTTTCAAATTGAAACCCCTGTATATTATATCATTTTCTGCTAGAACTTTAATTTTTAAACAAAAAATCTTATAAGAAATTTTTTACTGGGATTAAAAATACTTGAGTTATAATGAATAAACGAAAACAGCTAAATTAGTTTTATAAACTTTATTTTATACATAAACTTATCATTAAAAGAAAATAAAAATCACTGATTTTTTCATAGAAGATGTTCAAAAATACCACCTTGTAGTTCAATACATTTTTGTACACGCTTCCGAACTTCTCGAACTGCCTTCAGTATGGTCCTACCATCTATTTGGTTTATCTTTTCACTAACTGCAATCTTTAGGGCGTTTACGTTTTCGTACCTTTGCTTATATATCTGGTTCTTTAAATAACCCCATAAAAAAAAATCAAGCGGCGTTAAATCTGGCGATCGGGGAGGCCACTGAATAGGACCATTTGTTCCTATCCATGAAGTGTTAAAAATAGTATTTAGAAGTTGATGAGTACCTCTGTAGTTGTGCGCAGGTGCGCCATCCTGCTGAAAATGCAGATTCTGTCTACTTATGAGATCCAGATCGTCTAAGAAATTATTCAAAATTTCAGTCAAAAATTCTATGTACCTTTCACCAGTTAGACTGCCCTCATAAAAGAAAGGACCAACAATTCATGAACCGATTAAACCGCACCAAACATTAAAACTGAAACGGACTTGTGGACGTCTTGGATTTACTAAAAGAAGATTTTCCTTTGACCAGTAATGATGATTTTTTTTATTGTACATTCCAGAATTTGAGAAATTCGATTCATCGGTCCATAAAATATAACGAAAGTTGTTTACATTTTGGCGACCAGTGGCAAAAAAACATTCTTCTCTCTGGATCCCCTGGCAAAAAAACCTGAACTGGTTTGTACTTATAAGGAATGAATTTGTGTTTCTTCAGAATCCTATGCACAGTACCGTGACTCAAATCAGATTCATTGACAATATCTAGTATGGAATTCTCACGGTTGGCCTCAAAATATGCGATAACTGCAATTTCCGTGGCCTCGCTTTTTATAAAAGTTCTTTTTGTCCTTGTTTTGGCAAAAACACTCTCATTGCCTCTAAATTTTCGCTAAGTCTCAGAAAATATTGCTCATGTGGTTGTGTTCGGAGTGGATATAATTCAGCGTAGTGTTCTTTTGCCCTCCTAGAGGATTTTCTGCACACTAAATAAGATTCTAACATATCACACTTTTCTGAATGGGTAAAAATCATTTTTTTGTCAAATTAATAACTAGCACAATGAAACTTATGAGTGAAAAACTAATAAAACTGTACTAACATTTGACGTTTGGTAGAAAGACTTATCGTCGTTTTCATAGATACATAGAAATACACTTGACTTAGCTGTTTTTGTGTATTCATTATAACTCAAGTATTTTTAATCCCAGTAAAAAATTTCTTATAAGATTTTTTGTTTAAAAATTAAAGTTCTAGCAGAAAATGATATAATATACAGGGGTTTCCATTTGAAAAAAAAATATTTTTCGGCAAAACTCGAAAACGCGTTGCTCATTTGTTTGTTTATTCTTCCATCTTAAAGAGCGTTAAAAGTACTACAAGTTTGCTAATTTAAACAATCTTGTATCTTTAATAATAACAAAGTTACCAATGGTGAACACTTAATTTGGATTGCCCTGTATATTGGTCAAACAGGTAGAACTTTGCAAAAAAGAATTAACTAACATAAAATTCAGCCTAACTCAAATCTTTACAAACATAAAACGGAAACTAATCGTATTATAAATTACAATAATCCAAAATTACTGCATAATTGTCATAAAAACCAAAAATTAAATTTACTGGAAATTTTAGAAATTGAAAAACATAAACACACAGGTTTAATGGATTACCTATATTATATTTTTATTTCTTTATAATTCTAACAGTCATATGTATGATTGCTTTAAACTTATTTGTTAGGTTGCCTAACACCTAACAACTGAAAAGATAAATTTAATCTTAATTATATTAAATGACCAATTAGAACTTATTGACAAGCATATTGTTCTTAATTCACTGTATATCACATTGTTTAATAGGTTGCCTATATTATATTTCTATTTTTGTAATTCTAACACTTATATTTATAGTTACTTTTAAGCTTATTTCTGTAAGGTTGCCCACCACCTGATAACTTGACTTTCCACCTCACATTCACCTGTCGTTTCGTTTCACAGCTTCCAACCAGGTAATACGTATTACCTTTTTAAACCCTTTTCCCTTTTCCTTTTTTAAATAACTTAAAATCCAAGTATAACCATCCAGTTCCCATTGTATTTACATTCTAATTATAATTACATTAAATCTATCACAAGTTTTATATATTTGCAATTATTGTATTAGTATAACATATGAAATTAAATGTCAAATATTTTAGAATCTAGTAACTGTAAGTACTCCATTTTTTATTTTAATTTAAATTTTCTCATATGTATAACTTTGTAGATTCTAGCTGAAGATGCCTTCAAGGCGAAACATATACTAGAGTAAATAATAAACTATTATAAGGTTCAAAGAGGATTTAATTTTATACTTTATATTCCAGTGCTTTTCATTTGCTTTTCCCCTTTTGTCAATTGTGTTTCACTATTTTTCAAATGAGTTTCCCATATCTTGTCACATTGACATTATATGTCAAATAAGATTCCCCTTTTATCAAAACAGATTCACTTTATATCAAATGCTTTTCACATTTATTGAACAGTACAGAATACCAATACATTATGTTACATATAAGTATAAGAAAAAACAGCATGCAACGAAAGCTACCTGGTTAATATTACTAAAACATTGAAATAAACTTTGGGTAACTACAACTATATTAATTTAATATCTCAGTTCTGTTTAAACAATCCTCCAAATAGGATTCCATGTGCTGAATATAATTATTGCAATTTTGTTCATTTATTGCTTCTGATGCGTTATGTACCGCGTTGTATAGTTCATCTTCGTTGTTCGGTTCTCTTCTTTTAACTAAACATTTCCACTGATTAAATAATTCTTCGATGGGAGTTAAGAATGGACTGTATGGGGGAAGAAATATTGGAAAATGTCCGTGGGCTCTTATTAGTTGCAAGATTTCTTCGGTTCGATGAAATCTAACATTATCCATGACGAAATGAGCGCCTTGGATATCATCTTCTTGTAAATGATTTATTAAATTAGTTAAAAATTCTCCAAAATGTTCTGCATTATAGGGTCTGTCCTGTATTTGAAATAAGTACAGTGAAGAACTATTCATTGCTGCAGCAATAGAATAATTTCTTCCTCTTATCTGGGCTTTGACTTTCGTTGCTCTGGTATTTTTCTCTGATCTACCATATGCCATTCGCGAATATACTTGAACTCCACATTCATCGATAAAAAATATTTTTTCTCGTTCAACCATTATTCTGTTGTACTGAACAGCATAATCAAATCTTGCTTGATTAGTTTCCGGCGTGTTGCGTCTTTCTGGTACAAATGAAATTCGTTTCATGGAATAGTGAAATTCCCTGAAAGCCCTACTTATGGTGGATATGCAAACTTGCAATTGAGGATTTTCTTCTAATAATTTAGTTCTTAACTTTTGAAGTGTTAGGGAATAATCTTCATCAATCCAATTGCAAAGAGCTTCCTTTTGCTCTATAGTTAATTTTTTTGGCCGATGACCGCCACTTTTCTTTTTAATTTGATTTGTTTTTCGATAATTGGCATACATTTTTCGTACCGTATTGGGTCGTACACTAAACTGTTGCCCTATAAAGGTTGACGAATGCCCGCTATTCATACCTCTAATAATAAGAGAACGCACCTCATCACTTATTACAGCTTTTCTTCGTCTTTCACCATTCATGTTGTTTACAACTGAATGTGTGAAACTGAATTGACAAAAAGTGATATATATTTGACATATGAGGAAATTATTTGACATGCATAGCAACTACGAACAGAATGGGGGAAATTCATTTGAAAAATAGTGAAACACAATTGACAAAAGAGGAAAAGCAAATGAAAAGCACTGTATTATCAATTACCTTATAAAATTTATTTTCTTCATTCATATAACTAAGGAAAATTGTTGCCTTCTTGATTGCTACATAATATATATCACCTTATTAGTTCTCTTCCGCAAATATTTAACAATATATTCTAATTTTATGAACACTTGCGCCCATATCTGTTATGGGTTCCATGTAAACTTCAGCTTTCAAGTAACCCCATCAGAAAAAATCTATCGTGGTTACATTCGGCGAACGAGCTGACCACCTGAGGACGCCATTAGTACCAATTAGTACGACGTGGTAACGTTTAATTAAAATAGTCAGTAACTATGTTGGCATTATGAGCAGGTGCCCCGTCTTTATGTAACCACATATTATTTCGCAGATCTATTAGTACATCTTCCAAAACTAGTGGTCACTCAGTTTGCAGGAATTGTAAGTAGCCCTCATCAGTTAATGTTTCAAGATAAAGGTGGGGGCTTATGATATATCCGTTTAAAATTCCACACCATACGATAACGCCAAAAACTGTTTGATTTCTTGCTTGCCTATCCTATCCACCTAGGATTATCTTCTGACCAATAAGGAGCATTATGCTTAATTAAAGTACCGTTGTTGTGAAAACGACATTCGTCACTCCACATAACCCGATTTATAAAGTTATTGTTTTCCGCTAAGATTACAGATAATTCTACCAGAACATCAACTCTGCGTTGATTATCTCCTATTTCTTAATGGTGCACTCTACGAGTAAAGAATAGAACAGGAGAGAGTCTCCTTAAAAATAATATTTGTCCAAAGTGGTAACTCAATATGGCCGCCGAAATGCATAGGCGTGCATAAATATTTTGTATAGGGTATATGTACACTTCCTGTGTTCTCGATAATCATTTAAAATAGGTTGTTAGTCCAAAAATAATTAAGGAAATATCGTGAGTGTATTATGTTTTCAATTCTTTTCTTCTTTTTAATATATTATAAACGGGTTTAAAGGAAATCTGCGTAAAAATATAACGAATATTAAATGACTTGGATATGTATGTTACGCCACTGCACACATAATCAGACATGTCAGATATATGACAAGTTATGTAAAATAACTTTTTTCTGTAACGGGAAAAAAAGTTGACATTTTATCCTTCTTGACAGGTAATAAAATGTCACTTTTTCAACCCGGGCAAAAAGTAAGTACTTTTTTCCCGGGGAAAAAAGTGCTCACTTTTTGCCCGCTTAAATTGACAGATATTTGATTATTTTACAGGTTTCCATTAGCAACGCAAGTGTAATGTCACTTGAAATGTCACATCGATTGATTTTCTGACTTTAATATATAGTATTTACGTGTTTTTTTCAATATTAAAACGTCGTTTTTCCCATCACAGAAAAAAATAGTGTATTATACACGGGGAAAAAATTAGATTTTAGCTCTCGGTAATTTATCTCCCTCCGCTTCGCGTCGGGAGATAAGCCTTACCTCGAGCTAAGATCTAATACTTTTTTCCCTTGTATAATAAATAACTATTTTTTAAATTATTATTGCCTATGTTCAATGCCAATGAAATAACTTACCGGTGAAGAGAAAAAGTGATATTCTATGTTCTTGCCGTTTTAGAACGACCACAAGCCACACAATTCACCATTATAGAAACACTAAAACGTCATTTTTGACATAACCGGATATAACTGACCTCCCTTAAAGTGGTAAAAAATACCTATTCCCCCACCACGTTATTATCCTCCTATTCTATTCTTTACTCGTAGGGTGCACTAAATGTACTTTATACGGAAAGTAAAGTTTTAGAATCCTACGGCAAGAGGTTACAGATAGATCATGCTGATCTTTTAATTGATTATTATTAACTGATTATAGTACCGCTGCCGTAATTTCATCATCTCTAACTCTTTTCTGCTTTAATTATTTTTGTTTTTTGAAGCTACCGTAATTTTAGAGATTTGCACACAGACGTACCTATAAATGTTTTGTGATCTGGTAAAGGCCTGTTTGGAAAGCGTGGAGCATATAATCGCACCGTGTCAGATGCATTTCTACGGGATTCTCCAACCTCCAAAACCATATTTTTAATACAATCTCAACGCAAAGCGAGTAAATGTTTGAATGAAGCTAATTACAAAGACAATAAGTAATCAAGCAAATGTCACTAATGTCAAAATATTTCAAAACAAGCATACATACAAATACATACACATACATATAACCTACGAGGAAAGAAATAGAACAGGAGAGATAATAAAGTGGTGGGGGAATAGATATTTTTTAGACGAAATTTACCACTTTAAGGTCAGTCAGTTATGTCAATATTGACATCTTTAGTGCTTTTATAATCGTGATTGTGTGCCTTGTGATCGTTCTAAAACGACAAGAACAAAGATCTCACTTTTTCTCTTCATTGGTAAAGTTAATTTCAAATTGGCATTCAACATAGGCAATAATAGTTTTAACAATGAGTATTTTGAATAACTTGTCATATATCTGACATGTTTTATTATGTATTCAGTGGCGTAACATATATATTCTAGGCATGTTTTTTTTTTATGTTTTCTTTAATACGGTTAGAATAAATGTTGCTATATTAAAAAGAATAAAAGGATTGAAAAAATAGTACTTTCTTTAATTATTATTAGAGTAAGAACATCTTCTTTTAAATGATTATTGAGAACATACGAAGTGTATATGTATCCTCTACAAAATATTTATGCACGCCTATGCATTGCGGCGGCCATATTCAGTTACCACTTTGGGCAAATATTATTTTTAACGAGACTCTCTCCTGTTCTATTCTTTCCTCATAGTATATAACACAGATACGAATCCTTTTCTGCCTACATAGCTATGGGTGCCTATGAAGTGGAATTTATAAAAAGGAACTAACGGCAAAAATAAATTGTAAAGTAACTATAATAACAAGAATTGTGAATATGTTTGCTGCTGTTTTTCCCTACAAATTAAATATTTAAACAAAATAAATACAAAAATTGAAATTACTATTACTTTCTTTAAACTCGTATATCTATAAATTTTATATGAAAATTTTGGAAACTAACATAATTTAAAAAAATAACATTACTTTTAATACTCTTTCAAATAAAAAACAAAAGAAAATTACGGCGATCAAAAAAATTCTTTACATCGCAGCTCCATCTATAATTCACATAATAAAACACAATTATGAGACCAAACCACAGTCGATCACATTCTTTACCAACTGTTTTTAACAAATGTTAGACAGTGTAGTTCACGAAACAAATCAAATACAAAAATTGTAGATAATCGTAAACTGTATAAGATAAAAATATTTTGGTTTATACAGAATGTTCGGAAACGATGAACCAATATGAACTTATATTTTTTAAAATAGAATTTTATGTTTTTTCATATATTCTACAATACGTCTTTAAGAGTTGATTTAATTAAATTTATTTTATATTAGCCGAATTTCAGCTGTTTCTGAGATATAATCGATTAGACTAGTACTACCTACAATTTTGATGTGTAGCTATTAATTTGATAATAATTTTACAAAGTACTATTTTCGAGCGGGACTTAAAACTATGATAATAAAGATGCTGATGAATGATGACGTTGAAAACAACATTTTTATACTCTCAATTGATGGTTGGGTATCGACTTTCATAGAAAAATAAATAATATACCATAATAACAGGAGGTCATCTACAAGATAATAACACTACTACAACAGATATCCCTATATGTGCGAGGCATACGTTTCTCTGTTTCTCGCCAGAAGGAATTGAAGACTTGCGAGGAAGTTTTCGCAATCGTATCATCAATGTCTTTTTTCTTAGGATTTATCAATATCATTTTTAATTATAAAGTATTCGTTATTATTATAAATGAATATGCAGCGATGATTTGACAAAAGGTGAGTCTTAAAATTAAACATTTGAATTAAATCAAAGTTTATTTTATTTCATATTTCGTCAAAATAAACTTTGATTTAATTCAAATGTTTAATTTTAAGACTCACCTTTTGTCAAATCATCGCTGCATATTCATTTATAATAATAACGAATACTTTATAATTAAAAATGATATTGATAAATCCTAAGAAAAAAGACATTGATGATACGATTCATGCGAAAAAATGAAGGTTAGATTAAACACACTGAGAGGAAAATTATCTGGTATAAATTGTTTATGTGTACAGATTGAGATCATGGGCAAGGTTATACCATTGATTATTTATTTTACTGACATACAACTTCTCGGACAGCAGCGTCATTGAAATATGCCCATCCCAAATACCAGTCTCGCTTAATTTGTCGTTCAAGGAAACACAGATAAGAGGATAAATTGAAGTATAATCTTATACAAAGTTGTCATAAAATATACTGGAGAGTTCAAATCCTTCGAAAGATATATAAGTTTGAGTACACATTAAACATATTTGTAAAAGAAAATACATGCGGCAGGTATATAGAGTAAATTTTAATATAATTGAGAATTTGTCGGTGTTCATTTATGATTGATTACGTGATAACATTGATGCGTCTACTTTATTAGAAATTTTTCTGCTCCTTAATATTCCACTCGCATTCAAAATGTATTTTATTTGTCAAGGACAAGGTTCCGGCTTTATGGAATTTCAGAAATACAGTTTTCTTGGGTAATAAATAAACATTATTATTACTATTATTATTATTATTATTCAATAGATTCGGCCTTTACTTGATGTAAATCCATATTCCAATAGAAATAAAACACAACAGCCGCTTCGCTACACTGTAGCTTCTTCAGGCGATAACAAATTCTAAATTATTACAATCAGAGAACAACTCTATTATACAGTGCGTTAGTGCATTAGTATTCTTAGTTTAGAATTTTTTGACATAAGAAAATTATATACTGGCTGTCTAAAGAAGAACATATTGCCGTGGTCTCTTGCATATTAATAAGATAATAAGTAATAGCATTAAGATTTAATTTAAGTATATAAAATATAAAAGAGACAATAATAATGTTTTATTGTATTCCAAGACTTAACATGAGTATATTAAGTTGCATACATTTTAAAGTGAGAAAACATAGACATAAAAATGAATTTATATTTACAATTTAGATATGAAACAGGTATAAAATAAAAGACGAGATAAAATTTAAAATATATATATTTCTTTTATAGAAAAGAGAAACAAGATGTATGGTTTGTGTATAATAAAAAACAACCTGACTTTATAAAATGCGTGAGAATTGCACTGAACATTTTAAATAATGGACCGTTGTTTAAAAATAAAAAAGAAATGAAAGCGAATAACCGAGAAAGGGTTATGCTTAAGGATGGAAGTGTGATAAGAATTAGTCATCTAAATGCAATAAGATTGTATGAAGAAAACAAAATTCGATATGCACGCGAGAAAAATATAATTGAATAAATTATGTAAACTTGAGAACGTGCATAAGGTAATAAAACTTTATTAAATAAATCATGCAAAAAGAATAATAATTTACCTTAACTTATGACTATATAAGTAAATAAATAAAAAAGGATATAAATAAAGATATTCTGAGACCATACAATCTGCAGTAGTGTTTTTATAAACGACAGCTGGCAATAATAAAATACATTCATGAATTCGTATATGTAGTATTATGTTTCATAAGCTGTAGAGAGGTTTAGTACGGTTTTGATGACCTACAAAAAGAAAATATAATGTAAACTTGGTTTGTAGTTTATTACAGATAAATATATCACCGTTGGAAAAGTCCTGGATAGAGGGAAGCAATGAAGGGGCAAACCAAATGGATCATGGTAGTACAAGTAATCTTATTAAAAGAATACCTGTTATTTACAATGTATTTCCAATATTGCCGAGAGCTGGACATAAAACAAAAATAAGAATTGTGTTAGCCAATGGAAAGAGGAAATATGTGGCAAATAGTAAAGAAGGTAATAAATTCATAAACAAATATAAAGAAGAATTATATTAATACAAATATACCTACGTTGGAGAAATGCTGGACAATTTGTGAGAAACTTTTAAAGTGCAAACGGACAATTCTCGGGAAGTGAGGGAACTGTCAAAAGACAACAAGTGCGTGTGTGTGTGTGTTCGAATCACAACGGCAACCTGAAAAGCAAAGAGCTCACTGAAGACGCAGGGTGACAACTCAAATGGTAGTTTCTGAGGATGGCGTTGAGAGCGGTCACGTGTTTTCCCGGGGATATAAATTGAAAACAAGAATTGACAAGATTCGTTCATTCATTGATTGATTCACGGATTAGCTGGTTATCTGAAAAGAGAATAACAGTAACTTAAAATCGTAGGGTTAGATACACCACGATTCATATTTATTTCTTTTGTATTAGCGTATTAATTTTTATTTGCATTTAAGTTTCATTCATTTATTTTCTTTGGTTAATTGTCTTTGTATTTTTAAAAATAATGGAGATGCAAATGGCAGAATTTGAGAAGTTTTTCAATAATTCAAAGTAAGTTTGATATAAAGAGTTATCAATGTGGCTATGCGTGTATTGAAATATAACGTGCAAATGTATATTCAATATAACGTTTTGCAACAGGGATAATAAATGTTTTCCTGTAATAGTAATAAGTATTTATTAGTTTCAAGTTTACAAAAATGAAATTATTAATGGTGTTGGGTGTTAAGAGGATATAGCGTGCAAATGTATATTTTCTGGCACTTTATTAGGCATCATTAATGTTTATGATAATTTTTGATTATAAATTAATGACTTAAAATTAAATTTTTTAATAAGGAAAGTGTTTCTTGGTAGCGGACTCTGAGATGCTAGATATAACACGTGCGAATGGTTATAGATAGTAATCAGATTCAAGCTTTTTCTCCGAACATTGACCATTGCGAAGTTCTAAGTTTGTCAGAGCATTACGTGCGAATATAATGTCTCTGATGGAATAGAACTAGCATAAAATGTAAATAGTATACAAAAGTTAAATGAATTTTATTTGTTTTGAAACAGGAAAATATTTTAGATTTCTATTTGATTAAAAAATATATTCGTGCCATAAAAACGTTACAACCTAGAACAAGGTACAAACGTTTCCTCTTAATTATGTTTCTTTTAAATAAAATGGTGAATATAGTATAGCGATGCTATCTATTATGTAATAAATGTTAAATAAATTATACAATTATGTTTTATATGGTTTCTGGTTTTCATTTAAATAAGCTATAACCTTATCCCAATCAAAAGTAAAACAAGAGATTTGACGAGAGAGGAGAAATTTAGATACAATAAATGATTGCTGCAATATGCAGCAATCATTGGTTTTTTTAAATGGAACACCTTGTATATTGTGCCATTTTTGAATTGTAGGGTAAATTCTAAACACCTTAAACACATTTTTGTGTAACATACCATATCCCCAAAATTAGCGGTTTTCGGAATAATGAGTTTTGTGATAAATTAAAATACACATAGGTAATGAAATAAAATGTTTAAATTGAATAAGGACACCTTGAACATTTTTTTAAAAGCCAACAAACACAACCTGGTATTGCAAATTTTACCTTCAACAAAAAACTCTATTTCAAATTAATCGATTTTCATGTATTTTTTTTAATTTATCACATTTCAAACGTCATTATTCCGAAAACCGCTGACTTTGGGGATATGGTATATTACACAAAAAGTGTTGAGAATTTACCATACATTTCAAATATGGCATAATATACCTACAGTATGTTCCATTTAAAAAAAAACAATGATTGCTGCATATGTTCTTCTTTAGACACCTTGTATGTAAGTTTTTTATGTCAAAAAATTCACAACTAAAAATACTAATCGACCTGTACGAGCGTTTTTCTGCAAAATAATTACTTGAATTTTAAACGAATTTGTTTCTTTCATCATGAACGCACTGTATTAATATTATAATAATTAATATAATGACAACATTAACAAATAACTATAAAATATTTACAAAGGGTAATTTAAATGTATTCACTTAAAGAGGACAGTTTTCTTAATTATATCGGCAGTTTACGAAAGGGGACCTACATTATTACTAAAAGGATTAGGGAAAACCTAAGAACTAGAAAGATATAGATTTAATAAAGGTGATTGATTCTGATTTACTTTCTCGTTTAGTAACTTGTCTGAACATTTCAATTTGATTTCCATACATTCGAGTAAATCTAATTTTCTACTTTTGTTTTGTACATGAAGAATGTCAAATTTATCATTAAAACAATGGTCGTATTCAATCAAATGATTCGCATAAGCTGGGTCGTTGTTTTTATTAGTGTACGCTAAACGGCAGTCTTAATAAAACTAAATTTATTAGCTTTCCAGTTGACCAGGCATCGCTTCATATCGCTGGTCGTGTACCTGCATTGTGTAAAAGGCATGGGCATTTTAAACTCGGTAAATATATCCAATATATTTCAGGCAACCCGACTTGCGGCATTCGATAATTTGTCTTAAGGAAAGCCCCCCCCCCCCTTAAACGTCAATAATAAAGTAAGTAAATAATACGTAATTGCTAGAACAACGGGGCAGAACATATATGTTAAAATATCAACTCGGTGTAATAAATTGCTAAAATGGAGTATCTAGTCCGACCAACTAGAACAGTGGCCAATATGCTAACTAATTTATCACTCTCCTTGCCCTACCCTCATTATTACTTTCACGTTTCAGGTTTAAGTACAATGTCGTATCATTTGTCTTTCTCGGTTTTTGGGTCTCCTTATTGTGTATTTTACTTTGTTATTACGTTTTCCTCGATTTGTTTGTATTTTAAATTACATTTGTCCTAGATGCTATCCGTCGACAAAACAGTAATCATGTTGTTGTTTACAAGTTACAGCAACAGCATGATTATTTTTTTTTTCGGCGGAAAAGAAATATGATCTAGTTGCTTTTTCTTCTCGACAATATTTAATAGTATTTTGAAGCATAACCTTCATTGTTGGATGAACTAGGCATGATGCCAATTGATACATATTCGCAAAAAATTGTTTAATAATTATGAAGAACTTCAAGCAACATTAACCCCTTCGCTACCATGTATCCAAAGGTGGATACCAAAAGCGGTTAATGAGTGTAAATATTTTATATTAACAGACCAAGTACCAACATTACGTGCCACAAATTTTCAAAACTGTCCTAAGGCGTTAACATAGAAAAGTTCTAACGAACGGGTTAGGTGAACAAGCCTGTATATAACAGATTTAAACATATCTCATGTATATTTCAATTTTCTGTTACCAAGGCGTTGAATAGAAGTGATCTTTTTACACGCTACATTTATCGAATAAATGTACTCCCAGTATAGTTTTTAGTAACGTAGTAATTTATATAAATACTGGAGTAGGTATCGGACCTAATACATGTTACTGTAAATCTTCTAATTAAATACCGGGTGGTGCAATAGTGTGTCGGCGGAGCTTAGTGTGAAAACTAATAACGCTGCAGCAATGAGACTTTACGTACGTATGTAGTATGCGACTGTGCATTTTCTAATTTTATTTACAAATATACAGAGTGTTCCAAATTTTCGCAACCACATTCAACTTTTTTATTTTAAATACTTTGCTATACTTTCTAGATATTATAATGATAGCCATTCAAATTATCTTTGCAATGATATATGGATATGTGCACTTCAGACTCTTTTCGTTTTGATTTTATTGATAATATTGTTAAAATCTTGACAGTTGCAGCATCTAACATTTTAAGCTGTAGTCTGTAAATGGGTAGAATGCCTCACGTAACTCTTGTGTTACTAATTTATGGACTAACACGTTATTTGTTTTGAGGTTGAACAAAGTGAATAAATATACAGGGTGTTAAATATGTCGTGTCTAAGTTATCGATCTTTATTGGTTATTTTCTCGTTTTTTTTAAATCTAACCTATAATATTTTTATAAGTCAGCATATTCCTTGTAAAATCGTCTTTAAAATGGTACCAATAACATAGTACTTATTTCTAGTATTTTCAAAGTTATAACCCTTTAATAGGATATACTCATGTTTATAATATGCAATATGTGGGGCATCTAATAGTTGGTTGGCCTTGGTTTAAAAAAAAATGGCTGTACAACCAAACGTCAAATCTCTACTTCAAAAGTCCATAAAAAGTCGTTTTCTGTATTTTCTCTTTTCTGTAATTGCGTTTTGTTGTTATAAATTAAGTTCGGCTAGTGAATTATTAATTTCCGTTTGTTTGTTAGTAGTTGTTACGTGTTGTATTTACCTTGTTATCAGTTATATCGCTTTATTGACATTATTTCTCATTTAGATACCATAATAGTTTATTGTTGTTTTTGCTTCAAAATGAATTTTTCGAAAGAGGAGCTCATAGACATGGTATTTGCTCTTGGCGCTAGCAACAGAAATCCATTTTTAGCATCAAGAACATATGCGATGGAATATCCCGACCGAAGAGCACCGGATAGTAAAACGTTTGAAAATTTGTTAATAAGGTTTCTTCGAACGGGTTCAGTGAATTACGTCGAACATGAAAGAAGTAAGACTATTACAGAAGATAATGAAGTGATAGTCGTCCAGTCCATTGTGGAAAATCCGCACGTATCTACAAGGATAATTTCGAAACAACACGGGATAGAAGTCACTGCTGTAAAAAGGATTTTAAAAAAACATAAGTTTCACCCTTACAAAATTCAAAATCATCAAGGCTTATTACAAACGGACTTTGAAAGGAGACTAGTGTACTGTGAATGGCTACTTTTACAATTACGACACGATATAACTTTTCTAGATCATGTGCTTTTCACAGATGAAGCAACATTTGCTAATTGTGGAACCACAAACAGAAAAAAATACCCATTATTATGACACTACAAACCCACATTTTGTTCAGCCCATTTTATATCAACAAAAATGGAGTGTTAACACATGGGGAGGCATCATAGGAAACACTATTATTGGTCCATTCTTTTTTGATAATACTTTAAATTGTGCAATCTACACAAATTTCCTACAAAATAATATACCATTGCTATTAGAAGACCTCCCAGATAACGTCATCAGGAGATTGTGGTACCAACATGATGGTGCACCAGCACATTATGGTGCTGCTGCAAGAGCACATTTAGATAGGGTATTCACCAATAAGTGGATTGGGAGAGGAAGTTTGATAAGCTGGCCACCACGATCACCAGATCTCACACCTTGTGATTTCTTTCTGTGGCCAAGTGTAAAAAACATTGTTTACGCAACACCTCCTACAACGGCAGAGAACATGCAGCAACGAATAAGAAACGCTTTTCTTCAATTAAGTGAGAATAACTTAGCTGAGAATGTAAGTCTGTCGATACAGAGACGGTTGAGAGCATGTGTAGAGCAGAATGGAAATATATTTGAACACATTTTAAATTAAGATTGTTTTATTATCGAAAATTTTCAAAATGTATTTCTAAAACTAATGATAAAGCATTTAAAAAACAGGTGTTTGTTAAAATTACTTTGTTTTATTTTCATGGGCAACCAACTATTAGATGCCCCGCATTTTGCATGTTATAAACATGCATGAGTATATCCCATTAAAGGGTTATAACTTTGAAAATACTAGAAATAAGTACTATGTTATTGGTACCATTTTAAAGGCGATTTTACAGGGAATATGCTGACTTATAAAAATATTATAGGTTAGATTTAAAAAAAACGAGAAAATAACCAATAAAGATCGATAACTTAGACACGACATATTTAACACCCTATATATTTATTCACTTTGTTCAACCTCAAAACAAATAACGTGTTAGTCCATAAATTAGAGACACAAGAGTTACGTGAGGCATTCTACCCATTTACAGACTACAGCTTAAAATGTTAGATGCTGCAACTGTCAAGATTTTAACAATGTTATCAATAAAATCAAAACGAACAGTCTGAAGTGCACATATCCATATATCATTGCAAAGATAATTTGAATGGCTATCATTATAATATCTAGAAAGTATAGCAATGTATTTAAAATAAAAAAGTTGAATGTGGTTGCGAAAATTTGGAACAGCCTGTATATTTGTAAATAAAATTAGAAAATGCACAGTCGCATACTACATACGTACGTAAAGTCTCATTGCTGCAGCGTTATTAGTTTTCACACTAAGCTCCGCCGACACACTATTGCACCACCCGGTAGATAGCAATATTGGAATGTTTTATTTTTATGATATGACTTATTAAATACTTTGCTGCCAATTATAAACTATTAATTTTAATCACGTTCATTATACCCCAACTTACGTAATTTTCTTGCACCATAAACATAACCGATCCAATAACACAAAATTGCATATGCCACAAATACTTTCATTATATCACTATAAACAGTAACCACAGCAAGTAGTAGTCAGTATGAAAATGAAGCCGCAACATTTCGCCTGGTCTATTCGCCATATATTGACCTTAAGTTCGATATTTCTCAATTCACCACATCAGTTGTATAATATCGAAGCCTAAATAAGGAGATTTACTTTCTAATAGTCGATTAGAAGCATATATTTAAGTTAACTGCAACCAAACATAGATCATATTTATTAATTCCAATTTTAAATACTTCCCTTTTTGTCGTAAAGAAAATTCATATATTTATAATGACGATTTTGGCTTCCAACTAAAGTTATAAATATAAATTTGAACAATGTTTTGATCCACAGCAACTGGGATATTTTCTATGTTTTGCTAATACATACATTTTCAAGTTTTCACGCAAATACAAAATATTATAAACAACTTTTCTGGACTACTTTAAGACACCTGTGTTATGTGTAATGCAAGTCACATGGATTTAAAAGACCTAAGCGTGTGATGATTAGTCGTTGTTGGACACTCTGTATATGAAAATTCTGTTGAATTCTAAAACTTATAATTATCCACAATTTTTGTATTAAAAAAATTTCGATATCTAAATTTATAGATGCCATGCACTTACTGCTGAAGCTTTGATCAACAATCGCTTCTCCCGTTGAAATTAGTTAATTTTCTTTGTTAAGATCAGAAGGAAGATAAATATTCCAAAAATTAAACGGTTTTATTGTTTAAATTCGTTTTCATGGTTTCTACGGCTAGGCTTCTAAAAACATAGAAACAGAATCGACTTTTATATCATCGCTTGATCAAAAAATGTTTTTGACTTCAAACATATTGCTGTGACTCTTGCAAATTAACAGTTATGTAAATTTATTTAAATTATTTAAATAATTAAATTAGGGCAGAATCAAGCATATATCCTAGTGCTAAGCCTTATGCTAGACTAGTATCTTATAGTTTCTGCAGAAAAGTAGGTTAAGCAATTTCACACTTCTCTAGCTCAATTTTAAGGTTACACTAATGATGCTTTTTCTCAGGGGCAGAAAAAAAATAATAACAACGTTCCTTCTCCAAAGTGAATGCTCTCAAGTTGCCTCCAGGTCAAATAAAATAAATGAAAATACAGAAATTTCCAAAAACATAAGTTATTAAGATATCAAATTAAAACAAAACAAGTATATTTACAAACAAAAGAAAATTTATGTACAAAATCAAACTCTTGCATGTTATGATAATATGATAATAATAATTAAAAAAAAAACGAATACAGTAATTATGATCAAAACGATAATAACAATTAAATCAGAAAATATTCTACTAAACACACTAGTTACATACTTATTCATGAATATTTAAGCTAAACAATCAACAAGTCAAAGTTTTGCTAAATGTCGTGACTTATACTGGATAGTAATTAAATTTTAAAAAAATAATAAATTCCCACGGTCCAAATAATATACACATTAATTAACACATGGACTCTGCTTTGACGTTAATACTGCCCAGCGCCTTTTCCCGCCCCCGAACAGTATCTCCAAAACAAACGCACGCAAACTGGTGAGCCAGGGCTCTGTTCTACGAGTTCATCTTTCGACTCGTTGCACACATCCCTAGCGTACACAACCACGTGTCCAGCCTTAATGTAATATATCTATTAAATTATTATTACGTGCTTAAATAGTGTTTTAAAATATTGACTCTGTTCTGATTAGTACTGCCCAGCGCCTTTTCTCGCTCCCAAACAGTACCACCAAAACCAATTCGTGTTTCTAGGATTAATCAAGGCTCCATACTATGAATTAATCACTTAATTCATTGTACACATCCCTGACCGATTACCCAACACATTAAATCTTAATACACAAGCACAATAAAAAAAATTAATTGTGAAAGTATATTCATAAATAAAAAACCAATTACCAACCTCTTTTAAACTCCAGCATAAACTACCACATAAAATTCTGTCCAACACTATATACAAAACAAATAAAAATAAACACAATTAAACTACCTTAATTCCTCATATAAATGTTCAAATTCATCCAAATTAATTTAATATAAATAAACTTTTACACAAATAAATATTCTACATATATATATATATATATATTTGTCTCTCTTAAAAGTATTATTTATGCGAAATTATTCTAAGTTCAAAATAAAATTAATTCATAAAAATATTACAAGTTTTGAAAATTATTTCTAATTTCTAATAATTTATAAGTATAGGTACCCCTGTTTTTAATTTTAAGAACGGTTCGCACCTGCATCAAAAATCTATCTAATTGTCGCGTTTTACCCTTATATTAACATTTATCTTAATAAAAAAAACTTAGACATGCTCTGTACCGGCTATCTTTCCACTTCCAAAAATGCATGGCTACACTGCTGCACCTTCCGATCAAGTGATGTACTACGAACTTAAAAATGTAAACAAACATCTATTTCAATGTCGACTTGCTTACGTCAAATTGTAATGTACAAAAATTTTTAAAGACATCAATATGTAAATGTTACAAATAATTATTACGTTATATACAATATAAAATCTAAGTATTTACTGTCATTGATGTGTTACACGTTCGTAATTGTTGATAGCATATATCGAATATACTTCGAGCCAATCCATTGAACGGTCTCCGATATCATATCTTTTTCCCGCTGAAGTTACGGAAAACACTTTGTTGTGAATATTTACTTGATATATATTCTTATTCTGATATTAATTTCTTGAATAAAATCTATAATGACATTCTTACACTATTTTAATTAATTTAATTGAGATTTTCTGAAATCTTAACTTAATAAATAAATATATCTATATACAAAGGAGATAGTTTAATTTTGTTTAGGACTTTTATAAATTAAATATAACTAAATTTAATCATATTAAATCTAACAGTGATCTGGAGAAAACTTGCTTACAATTCAAGATCATTGCAATATATACATACGTTCCCTATCTAATAATGAACGAAATAACACATAATTTTCCATAATCATAATAAGTATTTGATAGTAAAAACAATTAATTGATTGTAATTACTTCAATACTGATACAAGAATATTCTAATTTGTATTTAAAGAAAAGAAAATTAAAGAAATTTTTACCTGTTACATTATTATATATTTTTTTGTTAATGTTATTTCTTTTGTTTTTATGTTTGTATGTGACCCAACCATTTTGCCTGCTTTTTAGACAATTGTAGTAAGAACTCATTGTTTACACAAATTTTGACTGCCACCTCTTTCAAAAGCAACACGGTTCATTCTTCTTGCAATACACACATCAACTCATTGATATCTCAAGCCTTCTTCATGTCCCACTCGAGTAGTGTCTCCAAATAGTCCGATAGGAAAAAGTCTGAAAAGTTTAAGGTGTTTGAGAAGGGCTGAGATCCAGCTCTACCAATCCAACCATCTCCAAATTTTGCGCGTTAAAAAATCACAAATTATCACATTAATATATGCTGGTGCACCATCGTGCATAAACCACATTACATTTCTCGTTGGCAGTGGTAAACCCTCAGGTAACCCAGGTAATGATTCTTCCAAAAGAATTCGATACACCTCCCTAGTAAAACTTCCTAGTAGATACACCAGTTCAATTAGCCACTCATCCACAATGCCAATCCAAACGTTATAAGGAGAATTCATGTTGAAAATGTTCGTGTCTTACCGCATGTGTGTTTCCATCATCTCACAGATGAATATTACGAAAGCTCCTCCAAGGGAAATGTGTTTTTTCGATAAGAGGAATCAGCGCCAATTGTTAAGGGATTTGAACCAATGTATACAGATGTCACTGAGAAAATGCAATCCTAGGAGAAAAATCAGGACAACACCACGTCTTGTATAATGTTAAGCAAAAATCTTGTTCCAAATCTAGCGTTTTTACTGTATTTGAGTCGTTAATGACTATTTTAGAAGGTTTTCTAATCAAAAACATGACGAATTAGATATCGTTCACTATAGTATCACCTAGCATCTAATGAATAAAGTAATAAAGTAAATAATGTAATGAAACAGGTAGTCATTAGTTCGATATGGCAATACATTTGTGCCCCATTATGTGTTGCATGCATACTTTGGATACAGGACATGCAGCCCATGAATTCTTAACCTTACGCTTGTTAGAAGTGCCACTAAGCTTCTACGCCATTAGAGCGAAAGAACGGTTAAATAGTGTACCTAATAGCAAAGATATTTTATTTGAGACGTATTAAATTCAGAAGGTCGTATAACCGAACTGTCACAGCACAAATGCGAATCATTTTCTACGCTACACGTATTTTTATAAATTCTTATTGTTTTAGTCCTAATATAAATAAAAATATATTCATGAAGAATATCACTAGTACTAGCTATGTTACGATTACAAATGCAAATTCTCTTTCTGTAGATATACAATACCATAACCTGGAATTTACTATAATCAATTGCAGTTATATTGTGTGATGTATTAAATTTATCTGTCCCCACGTTTTGGGCGCCAAATAATTTCGGTCATAAGGGAAAACCCATTAATATTTATTTACACAATAAAAATAAAATCAATAATGTTTATTGAATTAAGTATATATATATAACCAAGGAAATGGTTTCGTAAAGGTGTTTTAAAAGTACATGAAATGAAATATAGACAGAAATGTAATATTATATGAACGTAAACAAAGGCAATTAAATATTGTATGTTAATCTTTCGGTAACAAAACATCGTATGGAAACCGATTAAAGACTCTATTGAAATATTCTCTGGATACAGTCGACAATGTAGCGGTCAGCAGAGGTTTGAAGTCTTTATATAAGACGTCTGCATTTTCGTTGATGGCATTGTTAACGTTCTCTGTTAATTGGGGATTTCCACGGACTAAATCTTCAAGATGAATGAATGTTTTATCACCGTCCACATCTATATCTTCTCTATCGATTACAAAGTACTCTTTTCCCTTCTTGTTGATTATTTTGTAGTACCACGTGCCGTTCATTTTCACGTCAGCTGAAATTAAAATTAAATTAGAATCACAACATAGTATAATTATTATTAATACAATGCAAATATGTATGGTTTTACGAAGGGAGAATTCTTATACATAATCTACCTGTTAACAATAAGAAAAAGCACGTGGAGCAAAGGTTTATTTTATATACATCACATTGTAGTTTATTATCAGGCTCCTTTAGTAGATAGGCTATGCAAACACGTGCCCAAAATCGCATGTATTTTCTTATGGAGGTGCATTTTGTATTTCAAGATCGGTTGAGATTTATATACAGGGTGTAATCACTTTCATGCAAGGTGCAAGTGCGGCAAACTTCAGAGGGCCCCGGGAGGTCATATTATAAATATGTAAACAACTTCTGAGAGGGGTGTAGGGGCTGTTGGATGCAAGCTTTTTTGTAATTGTAATTTAAGTATATACAGATTGTTATTACTTTCGGGTACTGAAATACCAAGAAAACACAAGACCTAAACAATTAACGAGTTGACATATTGATATATTCTCAACATAATATGGCGGTAAATATCAACCTACCTCAGACACTAAAAATCACAGTGGATTCGTTATTTCTCATAGAGATAATTAAGCAAAAACAAGACAACAACAAACTTACTGAATTCTGCCCTGAACTTTCCGTCGCCCTCGAATTCAAACAGGAGTACTCGTCCTTTCGCCTTGTAATCTCCATGAGCCGTGAGCTTCGGAAACTTTAGGATCAGATTAACGGTGAGCGTGTTTAATATATCGGCATTCGTGTATGGCACCTCGTAATCCCCTCCCCCGTAAAATTTCAAGTTGGTCAAGTTAGCCTTGAAATTTACATTGGTCGTGTTCCGTTGATCTAGATGTATCTCCTCCACGATCAGAGGTTCCACGGGTGGTATATTAAACTCTGGGATTCCTTTGACCAAATACGGTCTGAGCTCCAGCACTGTTTTTTGCCAACATTTCGAAATATCTGGATCAGTTCGTTTGCAGACATTCACGTAATCAGCTGGAAGATGTAAGACATTCAAGAGGATTGTTGATAGACAAAAGTATTTACTGAATATTCATAAGTTTTTTTTTTTTAATTTTGAATTTAATTAAGAGCCATAGATATTGATTCGTATTTTTGAGTCCTGTGAAGTTGACAATCGAATTTCCAAAATTCATCGGAGTTCCCGGTAGATATGGAACAGTTCTAGAGTATTTTGAGCAAAACTTCAAGAGTTCTGCAGAATTTTGAGAAAAATTTTGAGGAAAAACAGGGCGTTTTAGATATATGTCTGCACCTCGACCATAGTTCTATAGTTCTTTAACAATTATGCAAAAGGTTCTACAAAAACAATCATTTTGCCAAAAATGTTTGAAAACCGCACAACAGTTCTGATCGGAGTTCTCTCCAAGAGATCTATCGGAAATTCTAATAACATTTTTCTGTAAAGTAAAAAATTCAAAAGATATTCGAAAAATTAGAATTCATGTGCAGAACTTTTTGCAAAAAAGAACTCTAGAACTGTGGTCTAGGTGCAGAAATATGTCTAAAACGCACTGTTTTTCACAAAAGTGGTTGCCAAGGTCATTATCGGTGTTTGACATTTTTTCGCTAAATTCCGCAGAACTCTTGAAATTTTGCGCAAAGTACTCTAGAACAATTCCATATCTACCGGGAACGCCGATGAAATATTATATTTTTGCAAATTCGGTTGCCAACATCACATCACTGTTTTTTTATGCATAATATCTGCTTAAGTTAAGTTATAATGTGCGCTTAACTGAATCGTTTTGCCAACCGATACGGTTAGATTATGAAGACGAACGATTCAAGTCAACTACTTTGTCATGTTTCGGCGTGTGACAAAACTTATTTATCATTAATAATTAACATTTTTTCTTTGCGTAGATATCTTTGTCTTTAGTTTAAGCAATGCTTAGCTACTTTTACATTTCCTTGTGTTGCGGGCGTTTGTAACCACCTCAATGCACGGAAGATTAGATCAATTCGTTGTATGGAAAATCGGCAGCACGCAGAGTCTCAAGTCATATTTACTCTTTTACTTTCTTATACGTAGTATAAGGAAGTATTGTGATGATGAAAATTTTCGACCTCGAGATTTTTGCAGATGTCCACGTTTTGAAGTCCCCTGATACCAAAAAAGTGGTTTTTAAAAAAGGTCTGTGTGTCTATGTGTGACCACGATAGCGGTCAAACCGCTATAGCTATCTATTCAAAATTTTGTATTTAGCAGTACAATCTCCCTCTTGAGAAATGATTAGATTTTCAGAAAAATTGGCAGACCGGAAGTAGTAGTTTACTTCAGTAAAAAAATCGAATTTTGCCAATATTTCGTCAAGTACTAAGTTTAAACAAATTTATAAAGAATTCATATGTACTTAAAATTAAAATTGAGAATAATTTTATTTAAAAAGTTTTTCGAAATTCCTACCGGAAGTAGGTCTTTTACTCTTATCGAAAATCAGTTTTTTGCGAATATTTCGCAAGTCATGCTTTTTAGACAAGTACGTGACGAGTATAAAAGTATTTAAAACATAATTTTCAATATCTTTTGTATAAAAAAATTTCAAAATTCAGACCGGAAGTACCACTTTTACTCTTATCGAATAGCGATTTTTTGCAAATATGTCGTAAGTTATGCATTCTATATATATTTATCAAGAGTACAAAAGTATTTAGAACTGGATTTGCAATATTTTTTGTATACATGAAATTTCAACGTTCGGACCGGAAGTAGCACTTTTACTCTTAGCGAGTAGCACTTTTTTTCGAATATCTTGCAAAGTATGTATTCTAAAGCGATTTATTAAGAGAATAGAAGTACTTAGAATAAGATTTTGAATAATTTTTGTATAAAAAAATTCTTAAAATTCTATAATTTCAAACGCTCATACGTATAAGAAAGTCGTGTGGTGGCCCCACCTCATTTTTTTTCCTAGCGCACGGGTATATACAGGGTCCTGCAATAGTGCGTCACGCTTTCATAGCTCCTTTACGAATTAAGTTAGGAATTTCATCCGTATGGTAACTTATACTGTATTATAGGCATCTCAGGAAAATATCTTTAATAATGGCGGACTTCCGGTTGTACCGGGTGTAGATACCAACTTTGTTATTTTAAATGGAACACCCTATGTATTAATGTACATTTGAATTTCTTATTAAATTTAAATTGTACTGTTTTCAGTTTCTGCTTAAGCATGAAAAGACACACGTTTTTTTAGTCAGAAAATTGTTGCGTTTCAATTACAGGGTTATTAAATAGGGATCTGTAATGTTCGAACTCTAAAATCACGAATAGCTTGATTTTTTTTAAATAGAATGGTAGAGCAATTTTTACATAACTGGCTGTAAAATTTACTTTTATTTCGATTTTATACCAGTATTACTGTGTTTACCTCCAATGGTTTTGGAGATATTCCCGATTTTTCTCGCTCATAACTTCTTTTACCTCCATTGGAATAACATTGCACCAATATGTTTCTCTTTAGTAAGGAACTATATTTCTCGCTTTTTAGTTGCACAAAATTGATTATATTGCCAATGCAACATAAAAAAAATTCTTTTAGAATTTGCATCCAACTTTGTGCAATTGGATACTGCAATTTTGTTATGTTTAAGTTTTTCTTGCGGTGTAAAACGCAAAAGGTGGTGGATTTTTTCGCTGAAGTAAACTGCTACTTCCGGTCTAGCGATTTTACTGAAAAACTAATCAGATCTCAAGAGGGAGATTATACACGTAAATACAAAATTTGGAATTGATATCTACAGCGGTTTGACTGCTATCGTGGTCACACACAACCAGACACACAGACACAGACATTTTTCAAAAAATGAGGTGTGGCCACCACACGACTTTCTTATACGTATGAAAGTGTTAATTCCGGTCCGAATTTTGAAATTTCATTTATACAAAAAATATTCCATATCCAACTCTAAATACTTTTGTACTCTTGATAAATTTATATAGAATGCATAACTTACGACATATTTGCAAAAAATCGCTATTCGATAAGAGTAAAAGTGGTACTTGCGGTCTGAATTTTGACATTTTTTTTATATAAAAGATATTGAAAATTATGTTTTAAATACTTTTATACTCGCAACGTACTTGTCTTAAAAGCATGACTTGCGAGATATTCGCAAAAAACTGATTTTCGATAAGAGTAAAAGACCTACTTCCGGTAGGAATTTCGAAAAACTTTTTTAAGACAATTTGTTTCAAACTTAATTCTAAGTACATATGAATTCTTTATAAATTTGTTTAAACTTAGTAATTGACGAAATATTTGCAAATTTCGATTTTTTCACTGAAGTAAACTACTACTTCCGGTGTGCCGATTTTGCTCAAAATCTAATCAGTTCTCAAGAGGCAGATTACACACGTAAATACAAAATTTGGAATTGATATCTACAGCGGTTTGACTGCTATCGTGGTCACACACACACAGACAGAGACAGACAAACAGAGAGAGAGAGAGAGAGAGAGAGAGAGAGACATTTTTTAAAAACCACTTTTTTGGTATCAGGGGACCTCAAAACGTGGACATCTGCAAAAATCTCGAGGTCGAAAATTTTCATCATCACAATACTTCCTTAGACTACGTATAAGAAAGTAAAAACACTTTTTCGGTATCAGGGGACTTCAAAACGTGGACATCTGCAAAAATCTCGAGGTCGAAAATTTTCATTATCACAATACTTCCTTATACTACGTATAAGAAATTAAAATGACTAACGGCTGAGATTTCAACCCAATACCTCCCAACGGCGGGTGTCTTAGTTCGAGTCTTTAAATCGTACTGAATTATATCAAGTAACAGATGGATATTGTAGTGTCGGCAGACTGACGTATTACTAAATTTTAAATTACTTTAAAATTAATTTTTCTCGGTGTTTTTTCTAATTTCTAATTATAACAGAGATCGAGAGATCTCGGATTCGAAACTCACCCGTGGGTAATTTTTAAAATTAAAAATACACCTAATGAAATAATTATCAGTGCTAAAAGCAGAACTTTATTATATTATATACGTATACTTATATTTAATACTTGGTCATTGTGCATAGTAGGCAAACGATACTTATTTTTCATTAAAATAAGTTTTGTTTTTTTAATTAAAGTCATAAATGTAATTTTGGCGTGTAACTACTATCTGGTACGCTGTAATCGCTACATTTTCAAACTATGCATAATTTCTGAATTATGAAGTTTGTCACTTGCTCTGTTTTGAAAATTCAATGTAAATTAGTTATTTTTAAAAGGAAAATATCATAAGTAACCCATTATAAAGCAAATCATAGCAGCTCATATTTTTAAATTAATGAGTCGTAATCGGGTTTATTCACATATAATATTTTATAACTTTATTATTATTTGTAAATAGTACATTTTTAGTACTTTTAAGTGGCTTGTAATTTTTTTAGAATTTTTAACTTTAGTGAATGTTATGTCATTCTAAAGAACATGAAAACATTGAAATGTCGAAATATACATTAAATTCATGGTCTGAAATGATGATATCTTTACTAAAAGAGCCCATTACATGTTTTTATTTATTAATCGTTATTTTATAGCGATTTTTCAGAAGTTGTAATTTTTTGCCGAAAAATCACCATATCTCAGAAGCATTTGAAAATCGACAAATTCATTTGTAGCTCTTGCTACTATGAAATAATAAAAAAATTATACAGCATTTTATTTAAATATCACACGTTTGTGTTGGTTTGTTGTTGTCGAACACTCTGTATAAATAAAAATATTTATTTAAATTGTGGAGCTCATAATTATCTACAATTTTTATGTTAAAAATTTAATGAACTCTACCCTTTCCCTGAGACATCCGGTATATTGTTCGCTTAATGAAAACAAAAGCGACAAACAAACATGTTTTTATTTTCAATATAATGCTTTTGGGGAAGAGGAATTTTATTATACCCAACTTACGTAATTTTCTGGCACAATAAACCTGACAGATCCAATAACACAAAATTGTATATGCCGCCAATGCTTTCATCTTATCACTATAACACTAACCACAACCAGCGGTAGTCAGCTCAAAAATGAAGTCGCAACATTGCTCCTGACCTTTCCACCGCATTAACCTTAAATTCGATATTTTTTAATGGTCCAGAATTGTCGTAAAATAACAAAATATAGATAGTGAGATTTACTTTCTAATTTGGAGGGAAACATATATTTACGTCGGCAAAAATTAAATGGCCTTCTACAATACAGCATCACAGTTAAGAATGCTGATTTGCAATTCCTATCTTCATATCAATTAGCGTTTTATCCATTAATATGTATAATTATATTCTAATGTTTTTCAAAAGTCATAGTTCAACTCATTCGCATAGATTTCACTAATCAGACACTCCTAAAAACATAGATATATTAATGCCCGCGATTAATGTTTAAATTTTTAAATTCCAACAACAAAAAGTTATACTTCTCGCTGAATGCTGTATTGGTGACAATACAATGAAATATAGAAGTAATCCTGATGTTCATCAATATAATACTCGTAATCTTAATCATATCAAACAACAATCTATTTATAGCTATAGGGTAATATTGCCCAAGAGTACACACTTAACTTTTGAATCACTGTTGAAAATTACTTAAACATATTGATATCAAAATAACCACTAATCTTTATAAAACAACATTTATTATCTTCAAACATAACAAAAACAGAAACATAAGAGGTCTAAGAGTACGCACAATGATACTCTAAGAGAACTCATGATATCAGAGACTGCGCAAGGTTTTTTCTATAATAATTTTGGAATTAGTAATTGCAAAAATAAGCATAGGACAGCCGTTATTACATATGGAGTTCCACCAACAGGTTTAGGTCTACCATAAACATGCATTTAATGCAACTACACAAATAACAACGATGCAAACTGTTAAATTAAAAATGAATGTTGTATGCTATTCATGTGAGTCAATCTTTGTCAAACCACTAATCCCGTTACACAATAATGCTAACTATATGACTAAGATATACAATTGTATAAGTAAATCAAAACATGAAATTGTTAATGTGTTAGTAGCTACAGGCATGTATGTTTTTACCTTGTATGGTTTCATCAGTGTAGCATAACTAAGAAGGTGTACGTTATGACTCTAATATAAAACGCGCTTGCCACGTAAAGTGCTGTTTACTTTCTATTCAAGTGTGTGATATCAATTTTGCTCAATGGAAAGTAAGCCTGAAGGCTTGTACAATATTTGAATATGTTTTAACGCCACTAAATCATAGTTTATAGTATTTTGGAAAAACGACTAAATACCTGTAAAATATAACATTTTTATTGATACTGGAAGGTAAACTGTTCATAAAGTGTATCGCCGACTACCGCACGGGCAACTTTAACACTATTTGCGAAACCAATACCGGATAGAATCAGAATCATGTGTATAGCAAAGCATTTTCGTGCACGCTCTATTGTCGAGCCTCATCAAGTGAAGGGAAAAGGAAGCATTAGCTTGAAAGCAACAAATGTATGGCGTCATTATAACTAGAACCTAACACATAAATGTGAGCAGTCATAATGATGTAGAAACAGTAAATTTTATGCGATTATTCTCGTATGGCATCGCCAAGTTAAAATCAACATGGACGGAAATGTTTGGGACTGAAAATTTTTCTTCTTTGCAGAACCAAAAGAAATGTTACGAGTTTTAGAAGATAAATGGACAGAATAGACGAAATATTGTTTCACGATTCATCAAGATGAAAATGAAAACTTGCGAAAAGTATTGTCCAAATTGAAGTCAACTGAAAAGAATCCAGATGGACAACAGAAGCTTTTAAGAAAAAGAATCTAAAAGGTGGCTTTGAAAATAGCAGCAGCGGCAACACCCCAAGACGCTTCTTTGAAAACATAACAGTTTCTGCGAAAATTTTGGGTGTCGATGAAAATTTAATGTGAAGATGTCATGTCTAGTGGATTTGCAATTGGTGCAGTTGCTTTCAAAACTTATTGTTTAGAAATTGCAGAAATGTTTGTCGAGAAGTACCTAATCATGGTATTGTATGCAGACAACAATATACAAAGTACTCATCCATGGGTCAGAAATAGTTCAGTGGGACTCGATTGGTCAGACGCCCAAGACGCGCGTAATAAGAATAAAAAGAAATATCGCGAAAATGTTGCTCGAAAATGTTCGAGATCATCGAGTATGGAAGACGTAGTCAATCGACTACTTGTCACTTCCGACACTTATATTTCAAGCATGGGCCGAAAATACCCAAAAAGAAGTAAAAGTTTGTTCGCCGAGGCTTTCAAGTTGTTGTGTGATTACGATCCGAAAACCAAGTGATACAAATGAATCGTTTGATAGTAGAGACGAAGATTCCGAATGAGACATGATGCATTCCTAGTTATTGTGAGTAATAAAACTGTGAAATGTTTTGGATCTTAATATAAAAAATGAGGTGTGGCCACCACACGACTTTCTTATACGTATGAGCGTTTCAAACTATACAATTTTAAGTTTTTTTCTTACAAAAATTATTCAAAATCCTATTCTAAGTACTTTCATTCTCTTAATAAATCGCTATAGAATGCATACTTTGCAAGATATTCGAAAAAAAGTGCTACTCGCTAAGAGTAAAAGTGCTACTTCCGGTTCGAATTTTGAAATTTCATGTATACAAAAAGTATTGCAAATCCAAGTGTAAATACTTTTGTACTCTTAATAAATAAATATAGAATGCATAATTTACATATTTGCAATAAAATCGCTATTCGGTAAGAGTAAAAGTGGTACTTCCGATCCGAATTTTGGAATTTTTTTTATTCAAAAGATATTTCAAATTATCATTTAAATACTTTTATACTCATAATGTACCTGCCTAGAAAGCATGCCTTGCGAGATATTCGTAAAAAAATGATTTTCGATAAGAGTAAAAGACCTACTTCCGGTAGGAATTTCAAAAAACTTTTTTAAGACAGTTTGTCTCAAATTTAATATTGAGTACATTTGAATTCTTTATAAATTTGTTTAAACTTAGTAATTGACGAAATATTCGCAAAATTCGATTTTTTCACTGAAGTAAACTACTACTTCCGGTCTACCGATTTTACTGAAAAACTAATCAGATCTGAATAGGGAGATTATATACGTAAATACAAAATTTGAAACAGATATCTATAGCGGTTTGACCGCTATCGTGGTCACACACAGACAGACACACAGCCACAGACATTTTTTAAAAACCACTTTTTTGGTATCAGAGGACTGTGTTTTTTTTACCATTTTCTTTTTAATTAATACCATTTAGCGACATAAAAAACCTCATATCACTGGATTTCATCAAATTCGAAGTAGTTTTGTAAAGTATTTTCTGTCACATTGTGTCCAGTCTTTTACTTTCTTATACGTAGTATAAGGAAGTATTGTGATGATGAAAATTTTCGACCTCGAGATTTTTGCAGATGTCCACGTTTTGAAGTCCTCTGATACCGAAAAAGTGGTTTTAAAAAAATGTCTGTGTGTGTGTCTGTCTGTCTGTGTGTCTGTGTGTGACCACGATAGCGGTCAAACCGCTGTAGCCATCAATTCCAAATTTTGTATTTACGTGTATAATCTCCCTCTTGAGATCTGATTAGTTTTTCAGTAAAATCGGTAGACCGGAAGTAGCAGTTTACTTCATTGAAAAATTCGAATTTTGCCAATATTTCGTCAATTACTAAGTTTAAGCAAATTTATAAAGAATTGAAATGTACTCAAAATTAAATTTGAGACAAATTATCTTAAAAAGGTTTTTCGAAATTCCAACCGGAAGTAGGTCTTTTACTCTTATCGAAAATCATTTTTTTGCGAATATCTCGTAAGTCATGCTTTCTAGGCAGGTACATTACGAGTATAAAAGTATTTAAATTATAATTTTAAATATCTTTTGTATAAAAAAAATTTCAAAATTCGGACCGGAAGTACCACTTTTACTCTTGCCGAATAGCGATTTTTTGCAGATATATCATAAATTATGCATTCGATATATATTTATTAGGAGTACAAGAGTTGAATTTGCAATATTTTTTGTATACATGAAATATCAAAATTCGGACCGGAAGTGGTACTTTTACTCTTAGCTAGTAGCACTTTTTTTCGAATATCTTGCAAAGTATGCATTCTATAGCGATTTATTAAGAGAATGAAAGTACTTAGAATAGAATTTTGAATAAGTTTTGTATAAAAAAAATTCTTAAAATTGTATAGTTTGAAACTCTCATACGTATAAGAAAGTCGTGTGGTGGCCACACCTCATTTTTTTTTGTAACAGATTTATAATTATTAACATAATAAACCCAAAATCACGGCATTTTATAGTAACCGGATGAGTTTTACGAAAAATCGACCGCCATATTGGATTCGCCATTTTGTTTTTGGACGTTTAATACCAGATTCTAGATCAGTGATATGAAAACCCCTTTACTGCTAATTTAAATATATGTACAAGAAAAAACTTTTTTCCAAATTATTTATTATCATTTATACATACAATTTACATTTCATCAACTAATGTATACTTGATTATCGGTTATTATTATCATTGAATTCATTTGGCAAATATTTTTTATTGTATCAATCTACTGGTAGCAAAACATGATACGGATATCGATTAAAGACTCTATTGAGATATTGTTTGGAAATGTTGGATACTATAGTGATCACCAGAGGTTGGAAGTCTTTATATAAAGTGTCTATATTTTCGTTGATGGCATTATTGACGTTTTTTGTTAATTGTGGATTTCCCGGAAACAACCCGTCAACATAAACTACTATTTTATCGACGTCCACTTGCATATCCACTCTGTCAACTATGAAGTACTCTTTGCTCTTTTTGTTGATTATTTTGAAGAACCATGTGGCGTTTATTTTCACGTCAGCTGAAATAAAAATTAAATTAAAAATATTGATACAACATAATAATAGCACATGCTCAAAATCTTATGACAGTTCTAATTGTCAATGTGACATCACCTGATGAAGCCAAAGTTTGGCGAAACAATATTGTAGTCAACAATAAAAATTATTTGAAACTATTTTTACGATTATTATTTATTCAAAAATAGTCCTTGAAATATTGTTCGACATTTCAAATAAGGGTTTCTAAAGAAAATATGGTAAAGTCTATTTATCAACTCTTATATTCCGAACTAATATCCGGACACAGAGAGATCTGTTGAATAATGCTAATAATTTCTTGCTTAATTTGAAGCATAACTTACTCAGGTTCGTACTAAACTGGCCAGCACCATCAAACTCACGCGAGACCACTTGCCCTTTTGCCTTGTAATCTCCCACTGCGGTGAGCTGCGGAAACTTAAAACCCTGGTTCACGGAAAGCGTCTTTAATACATCGGCGTGCGTGTAAGGTACTTCGTAAGCTCCTCCCCCGTGAATCGTCAATTTGGTCACGTCAGCTGTGAAGTTCCCTACGCGCGTGTTCCTTTGATCAAAATGTAACTGCTCGATTACCAGAGGTTCCATGGGCGGTAGATTAAACTCGGGTATCCCTTTGATCAAGTACGGTCTGAGGTTGAGGGTGTTCTCATGCCAGCATTTCGAAATGTTTGGATCCGTTCTCTTGCAGATGTTCACGTAATCGACTTAAAGATTTAGCAATTATTATTGACAATACGTTTATTAATTCCAACATACAGTACATTTTAATAAAATTAAACAAACAAAGAAGAATCAGCAGGTAACACCTAGTTTTTCCTTATGGCTCCCAATTTCCTAATTTTGCCACTGATAATTGTTAATTATATAATTTTTAATTTCTTAAAAATTACCCAACCGGTCGAGATCTAACTCAGGATCTCCCGATCGCTAGTCGGGTGCGTTGCCAATTGCGCCACCATGGGTTTCCTGAATTCGAGCCTTTAAATCGTACTGATATATATATACATTATATATGTCAAGTAACAGACCGAAGTATTACTGGCGCACCAGCGTATATATAGTACCAAGACGTGCTTGTGCTGTATATGTTAATTAATTAAATTTCTTGACCTATTTCACATATTCATGTGTATATAATTTAATTTCTTGGACGATTAGAGGTCTTACTAATTTTAAATTATTTTTAAAATTACTATATTTTTGAGTGTTTGAACATCATAATTATAATTTCCTAATTTTGCCACTGATAATTGTTAATTAGGTAATTTTTAAGAAATTAAAAATATTATTTTTAATTTCTTAAAAATTACCCAACCCGCCGAGATTCGAACTCAGAATCTCCCGACACTAGTCGGGTGCGTTGCCAATTACGCCACCTTGGGTTTCCTGAATACACCAATGTAATCAATTTCCGGTAATACCATTTAAAGAACTATTAACTAATGCCTTGAATATCTCTACTTTTTCTACTGTAATTACGACAATATACAGGGTGGGGCACCAGATCTCCGTCGGTTTATATACGAAAAGTGGTAAAATATTTTAATAATTTTTTTTATCAAGAGTTCTGTAAGTTCAATAAGGGCACGTTTTAAAATTATTTTGAAGTATACGGAGTGATTCAATAAAATGTTGCGCACCAAAGTTATGAAAATTTAAATGGAACACCTTGTATATTTTTGCATACTTTGAGACTATAGACTAAATGAATGTCACTTTTTTCGAGATACTTTACTATTTTTGAAAATGTAGATCAAAATTTAAGAGACATTTCTTTCTTACATATTTGAGCGAATTATTTTAAATTGTATATACAGTTGACTTAAAGCACTAGACTTTAAGATAATTTAAAGTTGATACCTAAAAATTATAGTTCGTTTAAAAACAAAATTTTTGTTTTGACTAACATTAAAGACAAATCACTTTCTTATTTTAAATGGAACATTGTATTTATAACCATATTCAGATTCTAATTTGAATTGTTTTCAAAACTGAATTACCTATATCTATCTCTTATAGTTTCTTAGTAATTTAGGATTTTTAATTTCAAATACTAATTTCTTGCAATTTATTTTTCAAAAGTAGGCTTTAACGGTGTTATTATTACTTGGAACAGATAAATTATTTGTTAGTGACAGTACATATTAGTTAAGACATCATCGCTGTTCAACGTCGTTTAAACAATTTTAATTATTTCAAATGAGAACCTACTCTCAAAGCGAAAAGGTGGATATGATTTAAGTAATCGAAGGGTGTGACGAAAATTGCTTGCTAGCATCAAGGGTTTATGCTCAAAAATATCCTAACAGTCGTTATCCTGACAGGCGCTCATTAGAAAATTTATTACAAGTTTTCCAAAGAACAGGAAGTGTGTTATCAGACACCAGAACCGCAAAGACCAATTATGGGAAATGAAGAAAATGATTTTGTTGTTATCGAATCTCTGGTATAGTATAACAACAAGAATTAAACAGTCCTTTCAAGAGAAAATTCGTTTATGTATTGAAACAGATGGACATCAGTTCGAGCACTAGTTAAAACATTAGTTTTCTTTTACTACTTAAGTTTTATTTGTTTAGTAAAGTATGCATTTGTTATTTACCTAGTTATGATGCCATTTAATTAATGTGAAACAAAACCAATCAAAGCGTTAGGTTAACAAATAATAGCTTTTTAAAAAATGAAATGCAAGAAACTAGTGTTTGAAATTGAAAATCCTAAATTAATAATATAGTTTTTAGTAATAATAATAAACAAGTAATAATAACACCGTCAAAGTCTACTTTTGCAAAATAAATTGCAATAAATTAGTAAAAATTCTAAATTACTAAGAAAACTATTAGAGATAGGTATAAGAAATCCTGATGCAGTTTTAAAAACAATTAAAACTAGTTCCATTTAAAATAAGAAAGTTCTTAATATTAGTCAAAATAAAAGTTTTGAGTAAAGAATAAATACAATTTAAAATAATTCCCTCAAGTATGTAAGACAGAAATGTCTCTTAAATTTTGATCTACATTTTCAAAAATAGTAAAATATCTCTAAAAGAGGTTGGGTTAGGTATAGGGAATATATAATATAGTACATTTAGATTATAGTATCAAAATATGCCATAATATACAAGGTCTTTTCTTTAAATTTGTATAATTTTGGTGAGTAACATTTTATTGAATCACTATGTATATTGCACAATAATTTTAAAACGTGCCCCTAATGAACCTACACAACTCTTAATAAAAAAATTGTTAAAATATTTTGCCACTTTTCGTATATAAACCGACGGAAATGTTGTGTTTATCTGTATATATTTTTTTTTCACGGTATATTTTAATAACAATATTGAAAATGTTTCCTGGTTTAGCAGTCGTGAAATGGCTGATATAATTAAAATTAAAAAAAATCTTTATTAAATTTGGTCTTTATCAAAACATTTCTTTTTGACAAAGACTGAATTTAAAATGTGTACATTTTAATCATATTCATTACAATAACGTACCTAATTTTCTTGCACTATAAACATGACAGATCCAATAGCACAAAATGGTATATACCGCGAATACTTTCATTATATCAACTAGAAGAGGAACCAGAGTAACGAAGAGTCAGTTAGAAAATGATATTGCAGCAGACGTTTTCGTTAATTTAAGTCTATTAGAAGTGTGAAATAGAGATTTATTAGAACTAAATGGATTTTTAAAATATAGCATTACAATAGGATTCTGTTACAGACAGCCTTGACAAAATGCATTAAAAACTCATAAAAACAAAATCCATATGATATGAAATGCGATTACATTTCTGGTTAAATGTTTTTTTTTAAATACATAATTGTAATGAATAATCTCGGACGAAACATTCCCATTATAATATAAACTCTATCAGACAAATACGAATGACAATAATATTTATTTAAAAGAGGAAGATCCACATGCAATTTCGTGAGATTTACAACTAACCTTTTAGTGTTGATGGACTCTCATGTAAATTTGACTATTATTATTTGATTTTATCGATTTCAAAATATCCTTAATTCAGTTAATATTAAAGAAAACAGCTGATTTACCTTAGGGTGAACGGTCATTCACACTTCAAAAATAATAAGGAAAATTCCAATGGCTTGTTTGAAGACTCGTTTGTCGAAAAAAACAATATATTTCACTTAACAATAAATACCTATAATAAATGTAATACGTAAAAGAAAACAATGAATTATTACAAAGAGCGACATCTATATCATTTCTGATTTGAAATGAAGATGATTAAATAAAATAAGATGGTTATAATACTAAAATAAGTGTTATATATTATATGCACCTTATAATTAAGACATTATATATTCGTTGGATATAAATACAAATATCACAAACTTCGCGCATTTGAAACAACGTTTCCACAATATTAGAATAATCTAAAAAAATAGATTGATTGCCATTAGTGTAAATATAATAATAAGCCGAGTTACTCCCTCGCCGCTTAACGGCTCGGTTCGCAAATTCAGCTCTCGGGAATAATAACTGTCATTATTGACTCGTTGTATAATAGTATATTATACACCTAGGGAGTGAAATGATGTTTTTTTCCGAGGTGCAGTTTGTAGCCCGAGGGCGAAGCCCGAGGGCTCTACAAAGCACCGAGGAGAAATTCATTCACTCCCGAGGTGTATATACTATTTTTTGCACGACCCAAACGATTTTAATTGAAGAAATCTAACTTTTTTTAAAAATTGTCAACATGACGTTTCCAGTTGTCGAACGCAAAAATCATGCTGGTTCTGATGGAAACCCTTGACGACCGATAAATAAGGGTAGCCATATTGGTTTTTTGTGAATATCGAGAAACTGCCCGTATTTTCTTCGCTTCGTTAAATAAGCATTGGAAAAATGTGTGACGAAACTATTGAAGAAACGGCTTCAAAAATAGTTGTGAATTTATTGCCAGAAAAATCTAGGAAGATCTACGAAAAGTGCTTCAAGGAATTTTGTGATTGGTGTCTGGTAAAAGAAGTAGATGAAATTCATAGCGAGAGTGTGCTCCTGGTATATTTTGCCGAAAAGGCGAAGCATTTTAAGGCTTCAACACTGTGGTCACATTATTCAATGATAAAAGCTACTCTTAGCGTGAAAAATAATGTCGACATCAGCAAGTACTCACGATTAGTAGCATTCCTTAAAAGACAAAATACTGGATACCAGGCAAAAAAATCAAAAATTCTTACTAAGGAGCAAGTTCATCAATTTCTAATAGACGCTCCAGAAGAAAAGTACTTGATGGTTAAGGTAAACTAAAAAAGTTAATGTTTCTAATTTAAGATAATTATACACTATGATTTCAGGTAGCAATGATTATGGGAATTGCTGGGGCTTTAAGATCGGATGAACTGGTAAAATTGACAGTAGATGATGTCCAAGACTTGGGATCAACTATTTTGGTATCTGTAAACAATACCAAAAATCATGTAAATAGAGCATTTACGATAGTCTCCAAAGAAAACTGTGCAATTGATTTTGTTGTTATTTGTAAAAAATATATGGTTCTGCGGAAAGAAAACACAGATCATAGACGGTTTTTTGTATGTTACAGAAATAACAAATGTTCCACACAACCCGTAGGTAAGAATACTTTTGGAGGATTGCCTAAGCAAATAGCTTCATACCTCAATTTACCCAATCCATCTTCCTACACCGGCCACTGCTTTCGGCGCTCATCAACATCTTTTCTGGCCGATTCAGGTGTTGAAATTGGAGTTATAAAACGTCATGGCGGATGGAAATCTGATACTGTCGCAGAGGGATATATTGAAAATTCATTAGTTAATAAGAATTTGATTTCCGAAAAAATTCTAATCGGAAAAGACTCGGAAAAGGAAAATCGACCGTCAACTTCCAGTGGGTCAAATCAAGTGGATATTAATGTAAAAGAAAATCGACTGTCCAATTCTAGCGGCTTTAAGCAACGTGTGATTAGTCCATTAACATCTTTGTTCACTATTAATGGTGGTACTAACATTAATGTCAATATTAATATTAAATAAACGATTAAATTCATAAATTGAGTTGGCTATGTTTTTTATACCAAGGGAGCAAAAGAGTCACTTCACTCCCTCATTTAAGGGAGTGAACGTGCCTATTATGCAAGGGTCGTGCAAAAACTACTATTATAACATCCCCAAATTTCCTTGCCCAAGCGGCAAAAAAGGAAAACATCCGTTTTATTTCTGTATTCTAAAGAAGACAATGCTGAAGATGAATGAACGATCATTGAAAATATTGTTAAAGTATTGGAATCCTCTACGACTTTATTGTCATCAGAATATCAACCGATGACTTCAATGGTGAAGCCCATTATGCATTCTTTGATGGAGAATTTCATTTCAAACATTACTAAGGATGAACCAGAAGCAGTAAAAGAAATGAAATCTATTTTGCAACGGGAATTTCAATCAAAGTTCACAAAAGTCTTTTCTACTAATCTTTCAGTTAGCGGTGCTTTCTCAATTGAAATACTGGACATTAGTTCATTTCTGTATCCAAAGTTTAAAAAGAAGGAAATATTTTTTTGATCTCGGCTTAAAACAAGAATGCATCAAAAAGATATCTTGGAAAACGAAGTCATCAGTTGAATTTGATGAAAGTAACATGTGTCAAGCAAAAAAAAAAACCTTTGGATATTTTGTTGCCCAATGAACAAGTAGGGCAGAATCTACTTGAAGTCGATATATATTATTGGAATGTTGTATACCAAAAAACAAATAATTCGAATATTTAAATATTTATCAAAATAAATATTTGAATATTGAAATTTGAAAAACTCCCAACCTTAGTATTTTCTGTGGCTCGAGAAGGTTGTTTCGTGATCTCTGCCAATCTATGGCGAAGTACTAAATATGTAATAATGTAATAATATACAGGCTATTCCATTTAAAAAACTATAACTATGGTCAACCACCAAGTCATGCAACACTTTGTATAATACAAAATAAATTTAGAGGGTGCTCCTATTGAATGGATATTTTAAGAAGAAAACCGTTTCGAAATATCGAAGTCACAATCGGCTTTCCCCACGGAGTGAATTCTTAAAATAATATTATTAATAAAATTTTATTTACCCATGCCACTAATTGTAGTGGCATGGGTATGATGGGTTGCAAAACCCTAAAGGACAAACTCCCTCATTGAAAATATTGTAAATAAAATATACAAATGGTTATTAATAAACATAAATATGAGTCCAAAAACAAAAGCAAAAAGGTTGTAAATACGTACAGTTAATAAAAAAAGGATATAACTACCATATTTATCTTATGAGATTTTGAATCGTAAATAAAACATTGAGGTTTTGACCTCGTCTGTTAAAACCTACACTATGCTTAAAAATAAGACATGGGTAATCCGATATAACGAACATAAGCCATATAATTTCCTTTATTTTATACCTAAACATAGGTATTCCGTTTACAATTCAAATAGAGAAAATAATTTGAATCTATATGTACGTCCTATCTCTTTCTTGATTAATATGTACACTTAGTTGCAAAAAAGTTTCCACTGACCACGTTAGTGCTAAGTGTACTTATATACGTTTTGTAAGTGTACAAATTGCCATGAACCCTAGATTTATATATAAATAGAAATAATTAGATAAGCTATTTAAATGTAAGAAACAAATAAAAAGAGACAAAAACATATTTCATTAAGAAATAACATTAATTGTAGTTAACGCGTTTTAGTTTAAATAATTATTTAATTATGTATAGTTAGTAGGTATTACTTAAAACAATTATCAAGTTATAAATATATATTCATAGTTCAAATAATTTATTTATTAGGTGCAAAGATAAGAACGTTAAAATGATTTAAAATAATTTAGTTTATAGATCTTAGGATAAGAAAGTTAAAATTAATTTATA
This sequence comes from Amphimallon solstitiale, assembly GCA_963170755.1. Taxonomy (NCBI): domain Eukaryota; kingdom Metazoa; phylum Arthropoda; class Insecta; order Coleoptera; family Scarabaeidae; genus Amphimallon; species Amphimallon solstitiale. Next base: position 21,066,120 of record OY720675.1, on the reverse strand, counting down.
TAATACAGGTTGCTGATACTATAAAATAATTTACAAAGGAAATTCTCCTTAAACAAATATAGTATAGAAAAACTAATACATACTGTAGCATTGAAAAAGATATAATTTTTATAATAATACATTCACTATTTTAAAATATTCATGGTTAAATATCTTCGTCACTATTGTGATGAACGAAAACACCAGGGAAGGATATCGCAATCACAGGCGATGTTTTCCCTATATTTCCGATCAAGAACACTAGAAAGACAAGAATACGAATAAAATTAGCAAATGAAGAGAGAAAGTATTTACTAAATAAAACAAACAGCAACAATTTTATCTGCAAATACAATGAATGTTAACAATAACGTCAAATAAGCATTAAGATCATGTAAATAAACATAAATAAGATGTAAAAACGTAACATACACTTACTTAGTGTATACGAAAGCACAATGTGTGGAATGGTGGAACATTTAGAGGTCAAACAGAGGCCAATTTCCGAAAGAAATAAGAAAAATGCCTTCCATGCATCATCGATGTCAAAGTCAAGACGATCCAAATAAAAGGGATATTTTCTTTTGATATAAATTGTAAAAAGGTAGAGGTTAGAGCAATATGTACACTTGGTTGTACAAAAAAGTTTTCCCTAAAATTTGGAATATCACCGCTCCAATGTGGTTAGTGAAAACTTTTTTTGCGACTAAAGGTGTTTTCGGAAATTAAACCCGGTCATTGGGGTTACAACACGGTTTGCACGAATGCGTTCGTTAATTCAATCACTTAAAAACGACTGTGTTCGTAAAATCGAAAAAGTAACCGGGTTCAACAACCCGGTTCGATTTTCATAACCCTGGCAAGTGAGTACAGGGTTGCCAGATTTTATTCATGCAATGTTGCCATCTTAAAAACGCAAAGTCGCCAAAAGTCGCCAACGGCTGGCAGGCAGTCGTCATTCATCAATAACTGAATGAAATGAAATAAGAAATAATAATAAACATTTTATTTAAAAAATAAAAAAATACAAAACAGCTAATTCTAAATAATATAGATATAGATATATATATATGTATGTAGTATCTAGGTCTCTTTCGCTCATGCACATCAGACTGAGTGCTTTTGAAAAATTTAAAAATTCATGAGCGAAGGAGTAAACAATATAATAATAATTATACTTCGTTACTGTTATCACATTCAATAAATACTTCTATTGCATCGTCAACAGCCCTATCAGTCTCATTATTTATATTAACTCTATACATATTATCAGACTTAAAACGTGTAATCATATTTTTGGTAACTGAAAAGTTTTTGCAACAGTGTCCTGTGTTGTACAAGGTGATTCGTATCCGCAATATAGCTTCCAGAGTTTCAAGCATGAGTCTATTGCGACTCTTAGATTTCACGATGTTCATTACCGAAAAAACCCTTTCTACCACTGCATTGCTTGACGGTAAAGACAGCACATTTATTGCATACTGACCAAGATGCTTAAAAACCAAGTTATCACCAGCGTCTTTAAATTGTGAAACACAACACCAGAATTCATACGCACTATCACAATTAGTATATGTTGGCCAAACTATATCTAATAATTTTGAATACTCTAACTCGGCCAGTCCTAAATTTTCAGAACTTATAAAATCATTTACAAAAGGTAAATCGTTAAGTTTAGGTCGTATTTGGCTTAAACACAGTTTAGGTGTTAGACTTTTTAATTTTTTAAAATGCTGAAGACTCTGGGGTAATCTTAAAGACAGTTCAAAACAAAGACGCTTAAGGTATTGAAACATTTTATACTCCAGAACTTTTTTTTTCTCATGAGTAATATTGCATTTCGATAAACTCTGATAATAATCAATGCCAAAATCAGCATTTTCAACTTTTACTAAAGCTAAGTCATTGCTCACTTCTCTTACAAGGGTCTCAATCCCTGCCTGTACAAATGGTGCCTTATATATTTTTCTACATAATAGCAAAAATAACTTTTCTAAACTATCATAACCATGTGAAACATCCATATCACTTTTTTGAAAATTTAAATTTATTTGGTTCATTTCAAAAAGTAATGGTTTTAAAAATTTCAGATATAAATAATTTTGATCGTCGTTTAACATTTCACTAATAAGTCTTGCTGTATAATCTTTTTCTTTTTTGTTGAGCAAATTAAAATGAGTTTTAAGTTCTAACCAATTTTCTAATATTACTTGTACTGAATGATACCGTGAAAGCCACCTTGTATTTGATGGCTGCACAAAACAGTGTAGTTTCTTTATTTTTCGATATTGATTGTTAATTAGGTCAAATATCTTTTCATATTCAATTTTTCTATTGGAACTGTGTGCAAACCATGTGTAAATTTCCCTACATAAAAATTCTACGTGTGCAGGCAATTCATCTGTTGCTTTGGAACAAGCATTATTTAAGGAATGACACACACATCTGACTAGTTTAAGTTTAGGTAAATCTTCTTTTAAAAGAGTGAAAAGAGAATGATTAGAACCGCATAGACTATTGGCGCCATCAGTGCCAAGGCCTAGTAAGTTTGTTAATTTTAAACTACACTTCTGCAAATACTGCTTTGTAACTTCATACAGAACACTTGCAATCCCATTTTCAATTATGATTAAACCCAGAAATTCAGTGATATGCTTGTTTCTCCTTTTTGAATAGTATTTAACACACAAACATAAATACTTTACTACAGCTATGTCGGTTGACTCATCTACAATTAAAGAATATCCAGAATCTCCAATATCATCAATCAAACTGTCAAAGAGACTGGGAGCTATTACATTTTTGATGATTCCCGCACACTTTGTCCTGTGGAGCTTAACTTTAACAAATCCGGAACTATCTCCTAATCCAAGACCAAGATCATTCAAAAGTTCAGTTAGGTGATCAATGCTTCTTATTGAGTAGTGAACTGCTATGTATGCTGACAACTTTATGTCACGTTCTTTTTCCTTATTGGTTACCAGCACAACAGTTTCAAGAGTTTTCTGCCTATTTCCAGTAGGATTAATTTGCTTCATCTTCTTAACATGGCTTACAGTTTTGCCGTGTTTTTTTAAATCAGTGATATGACTTCGTATTGCAACTTTGCAAATTTTACAGTACGCGTCATTGGTTGAATTGGGAATTTGTCCATTATTGGGGGCCAGCCAACCTAAAATTAATTGAAAATAGAGGTAGAGAAAAACTTTTAATAAACAGAACTAATTTGGAAAGAATAATAACTTCACAAATATAAACATAACCTACCTTTGGCCCAACTTTCCTCTTCCCATTGTTTTCTGTACTTCCTTGAATACTTTGCCCATTTGCCCATTATTCCAAATTTAAACTTTTCAATCATAGATATAATAGAATCAACTAGCTACATAAATCAACATTTACAAAGCGTAAAAACCGGAAGTTAAGCGAAAATGAAACAAAACAGAAAACTGCGGGCGCACATGCGCTCTTATGGGCCTATGGGGTTCGAAGTAGATTCGAATTTTGATTGGTTGCGTGCCTCAGGCGACATCGCTGACAATAAGGATAGCAGTGGCGCAAATCTTCATTACTTGTCACTAATCAAGTTTCAGTCAAAATTTAACCGGAAACTCGGAAAGTAAGAATCATGATTGGTCAACGACGTTTTATTAGGCGAATCAAACTTGATTCAAAGAAAGTAGCCCAATTGTAACGCCAACCGCCAAAAATAATTTTCCATCGCCAAAGTCACTTTAAATGTAGCCCAAATGGCGGAATTCCGCCCAATCTGGCAACCCTGAGTGAGTAGGGTAATGCGAATTGTTTTACCCCCTCCCCGGTTCATTTTTTCTGTCGTATTGCCAGTACAGCTAAATTATGTTATGAAGATAGGTATTTATAAGGTTATATGCAGACGTTTACGTTACGTTACTCAACGTGACCGCAATTGCGTTCGGAAATGTTTCATTCAACCGGGTAAAGTTACTGAACCTGTTAGGTACTTTCTAACCGGGTCAGGTTAATGCTATACATTTTCCGAGAACGCCTTAAGTGTACTTTGAAGAGCTAACCTCTGGCAGATATTATCACACCTATTGTTCTCCTGCTTCTACAGGGTGATTATTCCACTAACGGTACACGATCTATCCCAGCCTGCAAATTGTTTCTCTTTTTAATACCGTTCTCCGAGAATGGAGAACACGTTCTGACTGTTTCTTGTTTCCCCTAGTCGATACGGAAAACAGCTCAAAAAAAGAGGAACACAAAATTACAGCCTTCTGTCACTAACGGCAACAAAAACCACTTAAAAAAGATAAACACTAGCTCTCATATGTAAACTATAGAAGTGTCGTCTATCTCTCTTCAACAGTGTCTTATTATTTCAGGGCTTCTTCAGGAGGAGCATACAGAAACAAATCGAGTACAGGTGTTTACGAGATGGCAAGTGTCTCGTGATTAGATTGAATAGAAACAGATGTCAGTATTGTCGATTCAAGAAATGCCTAGCTGTCGGAATGTCTAGAGATTGTACGTATATTAGATGTTAAGAATTTGTGCAAAACAAAAGTATAAAAGTTATATGAAACGAAGAAATATATAATAAGATTCAGCTGTATTTTAAGCAATTTTTCATTGGTTTATGTCTACCTTAATACATCAGCTACGTTTCGATAATGTTCTCTTGTCTTCTTCACACTAAATACATTAACAGTTAAATATTATTTAATTTTCGATTCATTACATAAATGTATTGGAAATATAATAATTTAATTAAATAACTTTCTTTCTATTGATGTGTTTTAAATAAGATCAATTTTGATTTAATGATTCGATACTTGCTTGTTAACTTATAGGTTCCGGATTCGATTCCCGATCACCTCACCTGGAAGTTTTATTTACATATATTTCTTAAGCTGCTACCGTGCCTCGCAGGGACCATCGATCTCTGGCTATTTCGCTAGTCGTTAGATCATCTACCTTGCTCGGAGTATATGATATTTATTTATTTTGAAGTATGGCTTCTTTACTAAATGCTTCATCAATATTATCATCTACCTCATTATAAATTTTGATTTATTTATTGCATCTTCGGTGATTAAACATTTTACAGAAATGTATCTTATATATCTATTTATCTTTGGAATATTTAACAAACATTTATCAAGTAATTTCTATGATTCTTCTCTTTCAAAGATATTTTATACTTTTCTAATCAATTAACAACATTCCATGGTTATGATATATGAATTTCCAATGTCCATTATCTTAAAAAACTTATTACATATATTTATTCTGCATCTATTACTCTGAAATTCAATAAAAAATAAAAGAACAAAAGGAATATTTGACGAGTTGTAAATTGATAGATGATCTCATTACATACTTACATTAATCGTACCTAGATTAAAATAGATAAATGAGTCAAATTATGTAACCTCAAATAAGCACAACAATTTGCAAAATTACTAAATATTACAGCTAAACATGTGTATCAATTACAAATTTCTCAATTAAATTTACACTTTGATAAATTTAATTTTTCCCAACTAAGTTTAAAATACTGTACACCATGTTAACCTTAATTTAAACACCGTCACAGAGTTGACATAATCATTCATAATGTTCTTCTTAAAAGCTAAATTTAATCCCACAATTCTATAAATTATTTACCCTCAATATTCAACTTTAAAAAAGGAAAAGGAAAAGGAGAAATACACCCTACCTAACGGATATAACTATCTTAAATTTCACGATACATCTGTTTCGTTTACATTGACATAACACACGCAAACGCACGTGTCCTATAAGCATGGAGAGTCCACCTTCGCTTTCTAGAGCATGGACAGGTTGTTTGATTGCAAGACTGCGGCAACTAAAAGAACAATGAAACATACAACTAACGTTCTTCTAAATCGAAACTTGTATCAAATGAGTAGTATTGTACGTAATAATAAAACACTAAGAAGAAGATAAAAATAATTAGCACAGGGAATTATTAAGAAAATCCACGCACATGGTATTAAACGAAAACTTACCGGGTGTATTTTGTGCAGTACAAAAATCACAAATCCAGAATCATCTCATCAGGGGAACCCATTAACCAATAAATTAATTGTACCAAACAATACCAAGATTAAGACGTACGTTTAAATCCTTAATTGAAGCAAAATTCCAAGCCATCAAAATACTGCACAATCTTAATGATAACTGGATTTCAATCAACCGTGTTGAACTTAAGACGGCCATGATTTAGGCTGAATAAGATTCCTCGATCTCCCACTTCACATATACAACCAAAAGAAGTTGCCGACAACAGTTGTAACAAACATAATGAGAAATTAACCAAATAATAGTCAGAACCAGAAAACAATATATGAACAAAACGTGATAATTAATGAAATAATTAATCAGAGGGGTAAGGAGAAAATCAAAATGATCAAAAAACCTATCGGATCCATGCATAACGATAAATATAGGATACCTAAGAAAAAAACAACAGATGGCACCACAAGCTCACAATACCCACAAAATAAAAGGCTATCTTATATTATTGAAACAAAAGTAAAATTCCTAATTAACAACTCGCGCGATCCAATATGCAGGAGTAACCAACAATAAGAGCAATTATCAAATAATAGTTATTTATGTACCAAGTCAGTAAAGTGATACTTTATCGAACGAGTCTGATAAAGGTTGCTACCCTCTTGCGTTAAAAAAAATATGAAATATGCAAGAGGACAGAAGGAATGACGCCACCACGATAACTCACCTTCTAATGATAAACCAAAATAAGCAGTGGCGCTTGTCTACTAATTAACCACTTAATCGCCAGCTTATTCCTCACAAGCCTTACCTTTCACTCTCCCCAAGGTTGATGTCGAAGATGATGGTCAGTACTGCCGCTAACAAGTCGGGCAGCGTAGGTTCGTTCACTCAACAAGCGAAGGTGTTATGTAATAAGGGCGCCAGATCCGATTGATTATACTGACCAGCAACTGATAACCAGACCCGGAACAAGTCTATTTTTTGAACCCCAGATGGAATGAAAAGGAAAGCCAACACACTCATACAAATTCAACACCAGGTTTATTCAGTTGCTAATTGCTCAGTCAGACAAAAGTAAAAAAAAACTAAGCACATGAATATAAAGTATTAACCAGTTACTATGTAGCCATTACATTCAAATAAATGTTAGAAAAAAAACAAATAAATATGTGCAAACCAGTTGCAACACTGAAACACTGGTAGTATTTATATAATTCTATAAGTTCTATCACCAATGTAATCTCACAAATAAAATGTACAACTGTCAAACTTGACAAAATTATGCTAAGTCAAAATATGATTTATCTTATCCAAATACAAAAGAACTGTTTAAAACCAAAGAAATGAACACAAAGCTATATTTGCCAGAAAGTCTCTCAAATGTCGAATAGTTTGTTCGTAATCGGCAACACATCCAAAAATGAAACACTCTGTATATATATTAGAGGCCAACGACAAACTGGTCGACATCAGATTATATACTTTAGTTGGTAACTAATTCTAATAGCGCCAGATATCTATTGCTTTACAATAATCTTACGTGAAGTAAATTCACGTAAAAAAAATCACACTTCTTCTGTCAAAATGTTGAGTAAATTTACTAAAATTTAAGCGGTAATTTGACACAATACTATTAAGATGCTACAATGCAAGTACGCATCTGAAATATCCACAAAGTTAAACTTAAAAAAAAAAATTGGCTACGTAACAGGTTGAATTTGACTTGAAAACCTCACGAGAAGAGGTTAATATACTAATAAATTTAAACGTTAAATAAATGATACCGAAACGCAATGGCTTACACGCCACTAAAACATAAATTCAGCAGTTACGATGACTTGAAACTTCAAAGATAGACGAGACATCCAATTATAAGCTCGGAGGTGCTCCAAATTTGACACAAAATAGCATAGATCGGTTTGTACCTAATTGCATAAAAACGGTGCAACGGTCCGACGATAATTAATTAACGTTAAGACAAAATACCTGGTTTTGGTTCACATATAACACTCGTTCCGCAAAAGACATACGATTTCCAGTTCAGCGAGCTCCATATGTTTTTTTCCAAAATACTGCTACTGCTTACAGGTACGATGACTGCAATAGTGGGCTGCGACACTGGATTATAGTATTAACATACACGTCAATTCTTCACAGGACAATAAGCTCTCAAAGTCGGAAAAGAAAAATGGCGTCTCCTGTGCTCCACGTGCAAGTTTTACACCAGGCGATAAAAGCAAACTAAATTACGCGAAAAAAAGAGAAGGAACGACATTAGCACGATTGAAATAATTTAAGCATATACTTACAACAACAAAATATCTTTTCAGCCAGGAAGAAAACACATCCCCTTACGGGTTAAAATTCACGACAAAATTTCCAATAAATTTTGGCGGATTATAAACTTCATCCACGATACGTGATTCTACAACGATAATATCCGGAAATTCAATTAAGCTGCACAAATTCTGACCGAATTCTGTTGTTTTTGCAATGTAGATCTTTTCTTAACAAAAGTTGGAACGTAAAGGAAAGATGCAACCGTGATAATGTAACTCCACAAAGATGACAAAAGCGCCAAAACCAATTGACCTAATAGACACAAAAGCTAAAACCACCAATTTAATATATGAACACATATTCAGCTTGTAAACGGTAACTCAAAAGCAAAACATATAAAATTATTAGTTATGATTCACCAAACAAAGCTTAAAAGGAGCTTCCAACAATAATTACCAGAAAATAAATAAACAAATGCCCTAATCGTCAATAAATACATACCGCGCCATTTTTACGACCGCGAAATGCGTTACTTCAACGGAAGATACAGGTCGCATACCGGCAAGATCGACTGACTAATAGATGGCGGTCAAAGGTTCAATTGATAATAAACCAATAACGTTTAACGGACAACGAGAAAGAAAACAACTAAAATTATGCTACCAAACGTAATTAAACATTCAAAAGGTAAAATTAAGATTCTCAACTAAGAATTAAAATACAGCAAAATAAAAATAAAAATAAATTGTAATAAGGTACTTTACTGACATGGTGCATACAAAATCTTATCGCCAACCGTGAAAATTGTTAATTTTAAAAATAAAGATATGTAATAAACAACAGTTTATGACAGTGACAAACGATTTATGTTTAAAGTCATCAGTCATGGTCACGTTGACAGATATTAGCGGCAGGTAAAGTACTTTATTGTACAGTACGATAAAGTGTTTGTTTACCTCCTTAAAACACTATGGTAACGCATCGCTTTATTAACGGTTGGCGATAAAATTAATTGCAATACTACTTAATTAAATTAAAGTACATAATAAGAAGACCAACTGAATTTTAAGTATAACAAAAGTCCAAACAGCTCAATAAGCAGTTCAGGTCGGAAGGCACTAGATGGCAGTTGGAGAGTTATCCCTCCTAAACGAGCAATATGTTCTAGTAAAGCTGTGCTGGCGAGATTAAAAAATTTAAATTATCTTCCGATTAGCCTTTACTCATTACCTCTATATCGTGACGCAAAAATGTGGTGATTCATAAACGCTTTTGCAGCTTTATAAACCAATCTTAATTTGTCTACTGCAAGTAACTTTTTTCTTCTGTATATCCAATCGTTTTTCACACAAGTATAGAGCAAAATTTAGCAAAAGCTCACCGTTCGATAGATATTTATTTTAATTTTCCTGTCTCAGCCTATTCTAAGATAGATATAAACTAAATCATCTTGCAGCTGTAAGATATGGCCGAGTGCCTAAGAGATCCAGAGAAAGAAGTACCGAAGAGGCGTCGCGAGTGACGACGACGGACGCCGACCAATCCGATGCCGAAACGAAACAATTAGCCGTCTACGACGTCATATTGACGGTATCCCAAGCACACCACGCCAACTGCGGATATACAGAAGACAACACCAGAAACTTGGTGCGAAAACCTCTATCGCTACCTCCACCGTCAAGTCCGGAGGATAACGAAGTGGCCTCATCAACAGCGGAATCCATCGAACAGCAACGATGTTGGCTGTGGCAACAGTTCGCCGCCAACATAACGCCCAGCGTCCAGAGGGTAGTGGAATTCGCCAAGAGGGTGCCCGGTTTCAGCGACCTCAGCCAGGACGACCAGCTGATACTCATCAAAATCGGTTTCTTCGAGATTTGGCTGAGTCACGTGGCAAGGCTGACGTCCAATACGTCGCTGATGTTCGACGACGGCACGATGGTCACCAGACAACAGCTGGAGATCATGTATGACGTGAGTCGGATGAAATATCGTCCTGAAAGCGAGGTTAATTCTAACTAGATTGGGTTTATTTCCTTGCTTGCAGGCTGATTTCGTGTCGTCGTTACTGCACTTCGCAAATAGCTTCAACGCTCTCGCCCTCAACGATACGGAACTGGGCCTCTTCTCTGCTGTCGTCCTACTGACGGCAGATCGTCCTGGTATTATGGATGTGAAATCGATAGAACACCATCAGGATAAATTAATAGAAGCTTTAAAAGTGCAGGTAAGTGTTGACACTAGGAAATTTAACCATCAGTATAACATATTTATGAGGATGATAATAAACATTTATATCATAAGATATTATTATATAGGGGAGAGGGGGGCACATGTGGACAAGTTTTTTCAGATCGTTAGAATTTTTTTATTTCCATAATAATTATTATTTTCAACTAATAATCATAACTAGCATAATGCCTGTAACACGTAATGAAAAAATTGAAAGCTCAGTATCAGTAAATCTTGAATTTTTGCAGCATTATTTAGAAGATAGTAACTGTCCACTTGTGCCCCAACAGTGGGTACATGTGGACAGCAGAAGGGGTAGAACTGAACAATAGTAAATATTAGAAAAGTAACTGTGTATTTTTAAAATAACATTAGCAGGAGTAAAATCCAATAATTATACATGAATTACAGTACGTTGTAAGCTTCCAGGGAGACTCCGAATTCAATAAAGGAAGATGTTCTCGCGGTACCTTGTAGTTTTAAGGGCTTGGGTAACTTTAGAATGATATCTTCTCTAGTAATTACACTGCTGTCTTTGATTAAAGGGAACGAAAAATTCCACTATGATAACTGTCGTCGTAGAAATTCAATCTGAAATTCATTTCCATCTTCATACACTTCTATTACCTGGCCAACATATTAAATAATTTGCTCACTTGGTTGCAAATTTGACCAATACAAAGTCTCCAGCTGTGATTCCCTTTTCTGCGAAAATTCCACCACCCACGTTCATTACTTCATCTGCCGGTTCCAACAAATCTTCCTCCTCCGATGAACTAGTCGGATCATTTCTTTGAACTAGGGTTTTCTTAACAGTGTCTTGTTTTGTTTTTCCTGGTTTGAACGATTTCTTTTCTTTGATCTTCTCAAACTCAGGTGTGCTAGTAAAAATGCACGACTTGCCTTGTTTTCTACCACATTTTTTTCGAGAAGGAGGTTTTGGTAATGGTCTAACATTTTCTGGTGTTACGGTTACTAGTAATTTAGTTGGTGTATTATCAACAGTAACGGCTGAGATCTTCATTAATATCTGATACTGGTGGAGGTCTATCCGTTACATAGGAGCATTGGAAATCAGCCTCATTAAATATTAACTCATTTAGGGGCCATATACCGCACTGCTCAAATGATTTTGTTATATTATTTGACGTAAAAGCTGCCAGAAATGGTTGTTTAGATAAAGTTGGGATGTCGTAAATTGTTATTTGTTTGCCTGGGTGTGTAATCAAGTGGTTATTGAACGATACTCTCATCATAGATTTGAAAGGCGCATAAACCCCAACGTCTAACGGTTGGAGTTTGTGCGAACAGTGTGGGGGGAAAGAGAGCAAAGCTATGGAATTTTCTTTAGAAAAACTAATTGATTGAAGCGAGATGTGTGACTCATGATTGTCAAGAAGTATTAAAATTGGATTTTCCTTTGTTGGTAATGTATTGCTTGATATGTTGTAAAACATTCACAAATAATTGTGCGGTCATCCAACCGCTTTTATGAGCTAAAGCAACTGCCCCAGTCGGTCCTCCGTTTACAAAATGATCCTTAGAGTGAACTCTAGGAAAAACATATAATGGGGGGAGAGCATTCTCGGTTGCAGTAACTATACCAATGAAGGTTACTAGTTGACCACGTTCCGCTGATACAATCTGCCCAACTTGTTTTTTTCCTTTAGTTGCTAATACCCTTGGAGAAGGTAGCACCGTAGTAATACCCGTGTCATCCAAATTTAATATTCGGCTTGGTTCAAAATTATATGATCTTAAAACATGATTCAAATTTTGGAAAAATACACTCACGTTTTCTTTATTAAAAGATGTAGCTCGTGCCAAGCTTGTATTCTCAGGTTTTCTCAGAGAAATATTTCTATTTCTTTTCATATACCCCTTTATCCAGTCAATACCTGCTTGTTTTTCAACATCCCATTTAGCAGGATATTTTTTTCCTAATTAGGATGCGTATTCATATGCCAGTGCTCTTGTTTGGCGTAATGTTAGTCCATAGTGAATAGAAGAACATTTAAGTAAATAATCGTTTAATTGTTTTTCTTCTTGCATTGAAAAAACATGATTACTAGCATATTTCGAGTTTTTCGGTAAGTTCTCTGCTTCAGTTTCTAGAATCAAATCACCTTCGACTCTATTAAATTTTTTCAATCGTTTGTGCAGCATAGATTTCTTTAAATTAAACTTCGCTGCTGCGACACGAATTGACATCCCATTATGTACTTCGTCAATTGCTTCAGAAACATTATTTTCATTAATATCCGCTCGTTCAGTCTTGCACTTATATGTTCGCACCATTCTAAAACCAAAGATACTTTTGTGAGTGCAAATACTTTCTATACGGGGCGCATGTGGACTGTCCACATGCGCCCCGTGTTTATGTGTCCACATGTGACCCATGTCGTAGTTTGAGGTTAAAACAGATTTGTAAAGGAAGCAGTGAATCTTATCGATAAAACTATAATACGGTATCTTAAAATAGTAACAACAGTTAACGCGCACACAATAACACCTTATAATATACATTGTACTTACCTTAATAACTGATTTCCAACGGTATTAAATATTTGTTTGCTCTTGCCCAAACCCACTTATGCTCGTAAGTATTTTAATACTAACGCCGTTAACTTTGAATTTGAATATGTAAAATAACACAATCAGAGCCACCTGTACTATTTTCTACAAACTTTTTGGCGAAATTATAACCGACAAATTGAAAGTATCCACATGCACCCACTGTCCACATGTGCCCCTTTCTCCCCTACAGGTGTGCCACCGAAACCGAAACAGATTGAATATCTCGAAGGAGAAATTCTTTATGAAAAAACTCAAAAACAGGCCATCATATCCTCAACTGTCATACGTCAATCCCCTCCCCTCCATCACTCTAACCATTACTATTTAAATAGGGAAAGTACTTAGTAGTACATCATTGAAAAGTTGATTCTGCTGGTTTTTATTTTAGCGCCCTGTAGCGGGAAAATAAACGGTTATGTATTCCAAAATGTGACAGGTCACTTGAAAGCTAATTTTATTAGCAAGCAAATACATAATATTTTTGACATTTAATTGTCATCATTGTCAGGTACATACTGCTATTATAATTAAATCATATTTTATTATATAAAAGATGAAATGGTTTACACTATTCAGGAGAAAGTAGAGTGGAAATAGTAACACTGTATTTTAAAAATAATGAATGTGCCAACAAAACCACTGAAATATTCAATGAACAACACCCTAACAAACATCTAAATCGTCAGTATGTTTCGGTACCAATTTCTAAATTTCGCCAAACGGGGTCCGTACAAAATGAAAACGCAACATAGAAAACCCAGTAAGAAACGAAGCGACAGAAGTAGCCATTTTCGGACAAATTGTTGCGGATCCAGCTCTAAGTACAAGCAAGCTTGCAGAATCATCTGGAATAAGTCGAAGTAGCGTCGCGCGTCGGTCGAATTATGAAAAAATACAATTTCCACCCTTGTAAAATTTATCTGTATAATATATTTCGGATACTCATTTTAGAGCATTCTGCCAAATTGTCTGTTTTTGTTTTTATATGGGCCCTTTTCTTCCCTGGACTATATAGAGCAGGACTATTTAGTGATCGGGCTTTAATCCGTTTTACTATAGTTATTCCTACTTTCAAAGCATCTGCTACTCGCTAAAAAATATTCATTGTAATTTTTAAAATGTTAAATCTCACAATGTTTACCTTGTTGTACAGATGTAAGGGAAATTAGACGACCACCATTAACCTTCTCTTGCTCGAAATATTGTAATAAATTTAAAACAATTTCTTGAGCTTGTAACCGTAATGTTTTACCACGTCGTGACATTCTGGTTTAATAAAGAGTATGGTGGTGTATATTACAAATTGTGAAATGAAATTAAACGATCAAACTACTAGAAATGTCAAAGCTCTAATGTCAAAGACAAACGGTGAAAGAACGCTAAACGAAAATGTATGAAATAATACAGCACATGTAATCTCACTCCGTCTTTGTCTTGCTCAAATAAATTCTATGAATCGTATGTCGTGCTTGCATCGCACTAGAAACACATGCATTCGCTTATGCTATCCTTGTTATACAAGTTGATACTATTTCTTATTTGGATGTAGACATAATTCTTTGATAGAATTATATATTAATGAAGCAGGGATCATCTTTCTTGAATCCGAGTGTAATATACATTTATTTAAATAATATAGAATATTAATGTTAGTAAGTTGTTGAAATTTATATCTTAGGATATTTCTTTTGCAGTTTTTGACCCTAGAAGTTACTTGTCATTTTAGTTGTTGTCATTACATTATTACGTCTTATTAATTTCTTCACATATTTGCCTGTCATACTTGAAATTATCGATGAAAATGCATAAAACGCTTAGGCTTCTATCACAACATAATATTCCAAATAATGTCAGATCTTCAAACATAAAGATAAATTATCATAAGTATACATTTATACATTTATACGTAAACGTATATGCATATATATAAATGTATGAATGCACATCTACCCTAAGCAAGCATTGCGAACAACAACATGCAGACAGCTGTTTCAACCATACATTGGTCTCATCAATGCATGAACGTGTTGTTCACAATGCCTTAAAAACTTAGATCACCTGATAATGTCAACTTACGCACCAAATGCCATGAGAAATTCCCAGCGGCATCTGTTACACAAGCGCGACATCGCAAGGTAATGTTACCCTCCCGTAGTACAACTACTAATCAGGCAACTGTAGATATACGTGCATTCAATGAACATAGATCACCTGATAATGTCACCTTACGCACCAAATGCCATGAGAAATTCCCAGCGGCATCTGTTACACAAGCGCGACATCGCAAGGTAATGTTACCCTCCCGTAGTACAACTACTAATCAGGCAACTGTAGATATACGTGCATTCAATGAACACGCCATAGGTGGCGTACCTATTACAAATCAATGTAACAATATAAAATACTTGAATGTGTAACGTACATTAACGGATAAACTATCATAAGTATACATACAGTAGACGCGCGATAGTGTGAGCATCGGGTAACGGAAATTCGGGAAAACGTGAACAATCATTTTCATAACACTGATGGCCGTATAAAGTGAACAAACCGACATTCGATAACTGAAACGCTTATTTCATGCGACGGTATTTCCCCGGGCTGTGTTCGAGTTATATACTGTGATGCGGCTGTACTTTCCCGTATTTTATGACGCCAATTTTCGACCACATAACTGCGTTTATTGCATACACAGTACAGTTGTTATCCGACCGTACCAGGAAGAGTTTGAAGTCGAATTGAATTTCATGATGCCACCGAAAAAACCAACGTGCTTGACTCTCCATCAAAAGACGTTTATAATTCAAGAGTTAAAAAAAAGGTGTAAGTGTGACAAATTTATCAAAAAAATATAATGTAGCAAAATCCACGGTATGTAAGATAAAAAACAAAGAAGAAGCAATTTTACGTGCAGTGACCGATACGTATACAGGACCAGGTAAAAGAAGAACTTTAAAGGAATCTAAACATCCAGAAATGGAGAAAAAGTTATACAAATGGTTTTTGAATAAACGAAAAAAAAATGTTATGGTCAGTGGGGATATGATAAAGGAAAAGGCGAAAGCGTTACATTTAGTGCCAGTGATGGCTGGCTATAACGCTTTAAGAAAAGGTTTGAAATTCGATATTTAAAAATTACGGGAGAGAAACTTTCATCCCAACTAGAACTAGTAGAGCCGTTTAAAGTGCAGTTAAAAGATAAATTTCAACAACTGGGAATTACACTGGATCAGCTGTATAATGCTGATGAAACAGCATTGTACTGGAAGCTTCTACCAGAGAAGACATTTGTTTCATTTCAAGAAAAGACAGCTACTGGCAGGAAACTAGAAGAGCAGCGATTAACATTTCTGGCTTGTACTAATGCTAGTGGAAATCATAAAGTCAAGCCTTTAGTAATTGGCAAAGCCAAAAATCCAAGAACATTTAGAAATTTTTCACTTCCTGTAGACTACAACAATTCTAAATCGGCTTGGATGACAGAGCCAATTTTTTAGACTTGGTTCCACCATTCTTTTGTTCCTCAGGTAAGTTTCGCATGTAAACTTATGTAATCTATTAAACAGTGAGTTCTACTGGTTGGTTACACGTTTTCTAAAATCAAAAGGTCTTCCAATAAAAGCATTACTTCTCTTGGATAATGCTCCGTCGCATCCCCCAGAGGATGAATTGCAGAGCGAAGATGAGCAAATCATAACAATGTACTTTCCGCCAAATGTAACAGCCCTTATCCAACCAATGGATCAGAACGTGATCAGGCTCACCAAATCAGACAACAGAAGTAGCCTTCTTCGAAACATTATTGCAAATGGTTCTGATATAGGAACATTAAAGGATCTCACACTAAAAGATGCGGTTACTAATTTGATGTCTGCATGGAACCGATTAGATCCTACAATAATTGCTAAATGTTGGAACAAACATTTAGATTTCAGTGATCAAGACGAAGAGGCTGCGAAAATGGAGAGAAAGCCAAACAAGAGCAATAACTGAATCACGTGATATGTTAAACATGTTATTACCGCAAGTATGTAATTCGTGAATATCATAACTTTTAGTATCTACATGTAAAGTTATTTCTAGGTTGAATTTACTGACACAGATATAATTAATTGGAATGACGGGGATACACAAGTGGAAGGTACTAATGAAGATGAAAATGAAAATCTAACTGAGGAAACTGCAGAAAACTCATACAAGACGGTTACCCTAGACAATGCAATAAATGCTTTGAACATCTCAATTCAATGGGCAGAAGAAAGTGGAGTTGATTGTAAACGTTCAATCACCAAAAGACCTGAGAGAAATTGCTGTATCGCAAAAGGTGAAACAACATAGAAAGCAAACCAAAATATCGGATTCTTTTTAAAAATCATATTTATTTATTATTAAATGTTAAAATTTTATATTGTAAAATGGTCATAAGTCATAATAAACAAGTATTTATATATATAACATATTATTTGTACAGGCTCATCATATCTTTTAAGCATCAAATTATCCTCTCGTTAACGTGAACAATTCGTTAGGGTGAACACTGTGTGTTTGTTTTGTTCACGGTACCGCGCGTCTACTGTATATACATTTATACGTAAACGTATATGCATATACATATTGCTGTGACAGCATCTATTTGTGGGTATAGTCATTTGTATATGCTGTGCTCTAAAATTTTCTTTTTACACCAAAAACTTATAATTGGTTTTGTATTTAATTCATATTGTTAAAGCATGTACCCAATAACTATTGTGGATTCTGGCAATGTATGTGGTTCCTTCTCCTTCACTGGTGGCCTTTCACTTACTTATAATAGGGACGAGGTAATATTTTTGTTTAAAGAAGAAAACAGAATGTCTATTTAACATGATCATACACCTTTTATTTTTGTAATTTGTAGATTCAAATAATTTTTATATACACCTTTATGCTCTAAACAAATACATAATTGAAAATGCTCATATCATTTATACCTAATGTCGGTTGTAATGTATGTAAATCTTTTATTTATTTATTTATGATGCTAAACAAAAAAAAAAAATATTTATCCTGTAAATAAATAAATGTAAACTTTTATTGTACATTGATAGTGATATTTATCGATGTAATTATTTTTTTATTTCCTTCAATTAATTGCCTTAGACAACCATTTGCACGTGTTGTATCTAGCTTTTAATCTTTGCCTTATGAAACTTTTAATTAATTATTAGCCTAACTTGAGAAAGATTAATGATGCCTAGACAATACCATGAAGAAAATGCTCATTCGCACGTAGCATCTCTCCAACTGCCCAACACCATTAGTCCTATTTTGTTGTAATTCCAACTTTATGAATTAAAAGAAAACCTTACAGGATAATATTTGCTTATCCATATTGTCCAACATTACATTGATTAATCATTTGCACGTAAAAACCAATGTCTGTCTAACAATTTGGATAACTTCTTTTCAAAAAAAAACTTACTTGCTATCTTTAAATATTTCATCAAAATGTTCATTTTGAATGTCCATATTGAACGTTTCAAGTGAATTTAAATATATATTAATAAAAGAAAAATTATTATGAATGAACGTGATAAAGAAATAATGAAAACTACTATTCTACAATGTAACAATTATTTTTTTAGAGCGTCTTATTCTTTCGGAGTCGAAATCAGAAGTCCCTTCTTGTCGAATCTTGTTTCTTATTTATAGCGGCAAAAAAACTCTACGTTGACTATTGCGCCCTCTAGTCCATATTTTAGGTTGGCATTGTTCCAGTAAAATCGCTGCCCACATGTTGCCGTCTTGATACACACACACGCACATATTGTTCTGACAGTTCTTTATTTACCAAACGTCAATACAAATTGTTTTCCATCCAAAAGTCTTTTCACTGCCTCGCACAGCATTTCCGACGGTAGGTTTATTCTTGTTGTTAATACCATCCTTCCTTGTATTCATCAATGAACCTATTGCCTTGTTCATTGTTCAATACATATTTCTTCTTTCCATTTATTAATGTCAATTTCACTTTTCTTGCAGCTAGATTGCGATTTGGTAAGATGGGAAACACGTTGGAGATAACGATTATTTTTCTTCCCGCACTGCCTGCACCTGGAAGACATGCTTGTTTGTCTACTGCATTTCTGTTTTCTATCTATGATCTTTCCATCGGTAATATATCTATCTGCAATAAACTTTACACAAGTTTTATATTTTGTTGTCTTTTGTAGGTCATGAAACTGTACACGTCTGTTTCCAGTCTCTGAAGCATTGTGTTACAAACAAATCATAAACACATACACTTTTTATTTATGCTATCAGCTACCTTTTTATACCAAATGTTATTGCTGATCGGTTTTACGTTTTACATATTTTTATATCCTTTTCTTAGTCTAGTTATAAGCTAAGGTAATTTTTATCTTTTAATATAATTTAGTTCTTAAACTCTTTCATAAAGTTTTATTGCTTTATGCATGTAAATCATAATGATTTATTCAGTCATATTTACCTTTCTTACATATCGTCTTTCATCTTTTTCATGATATATAAACCATACATTTGTGTATTCTTTTTACAAAAGAAATATATTACTTATATTTATTTTGTCTTTTATTTCATATTTATTTAATAAATTTTTATTTTGTCTTTTGTTTCATATTTATTTAATAAATTTTATTTTGTATTTTCTCATTATTCACTTGAATAATAATGTGTATGCAACTTTACATACATCCATGTAATTTTGTTGCATATTTTTACTCTTTCATATTTAAATACGATTCTTGTCATTTTTATTTTATTTCAAAACTTAAACTAATTCTTAAAGCTATTCTTATCTTATAAACTTGCGAGATATCACGGCAATATGTAAATGTATGAATGCACATCTACCCTAAGCAAGCATTGCGAACAATAACTTGCAGACAGCTGTTTCGACCTTATACATTGGTCTCATCAGTGCATGAACGTGTTGTTCACAATGCCTTAAAAACTTAGATCACCCGATAATGTCAACCTACGCACCAAATGCCATGAGAAATTCCCAGCGGGAATAACCATATAAATAACCAATTCGTGAAAGTATGCGGTTTAACACCAACGCTAGAATGAGCCGTCATAATTTCATGTCATATGTAAATTGTAAGACGTATTAATAGATTTTGTTCCAATTGTCATCCATTTATTGATATAATAATATCGAGAAATGTAAAACATGCTTCAGAAATATCTATCCAACAAAAAACCCAATTTGAAAAAGGTCTTTTTCTAAACTTGTCTCTTGTAGACATCCAAATTAAAGAGTCACTCATCTATGTTTGCGACAAACACTAAATCTTTTTTCTACACGAAGAAACAGAACGTTGACTTGCCTATTATTAAAATCAAAACAGAAATGAAAAGTGCAATCCGTATATACGCTACGCAAAGCGTCGATTTCGTCGTCGCATTTGTCTGTTTCGCAACGAATGCGGCTTATTTCCATCACCTAAATACTTGTAGCGTCGGACTTTCTTGGGAAAGACCAATTTAACTTGATGCGTTTTCTTGTGTGTTTAAGGTTGGACGAAACCATGCCAGCGAACCGCAACTCTTCTCCAGCCTGCTGATAAAACTGCCCGAGTTACGGAATTTAGGCGTCAAGCACACCGCCCATTTGGACTGGTTCCGCGTGAATTGGGCCAAATTAACATTACCGCCGCTGTTCGCGGAAATTTTCGACATTCCAAAATCAGAAGAGGATTTGCAGTGACCTGATGATGAGCGAAAGATTACGACGTCGCGCGCAGACGGCATCGTGTTAGTGAGAAAGAAGTTTTAAAGGAGTGAAGAGGAACCATTTCTCTCGGTCTCTCATGCTCAGAACGACGGAATTGTTAAAAGGATCAGTTCGTTCGTCTCGATGAGGTTGATTAGGACGGTAACAATTAAAGAGAAAAAAATAATGTAAGACAAGTTGATGATAAACTGTGGTGATAAATTCATTTTAAACGTACATATAAATATTATATATATACAATACACGTATTAAAAGAAAACATGCAAGTAAATGCGTTATATTAATGGCTTTGCAGAGTTTTTGAAATCTACATATAAAATTTCTTTGTCTGTCCGTTTAAGTTTAACTCTTTTTTTTTTCTAACCGAGATACGAAGTTATAATGCTCTTATAAATATTAATATATAAATAAATAAATATTATAGATGTACATGTGTTATAAAACATATGCCTCTTCTTGCTCAAACCTTAGCGGTCACACAAACTGTTATATATAAGTATATATAATTTCTGTTTGTCCATGGTAAGAAAGGAGATCATTAAATTGTTGTAAAATAGTTTAAGGAGCGAAAACAAATGACTATCATTTTTTATTAAAGATAATGTTTGTCAGACTATGGATTTCTTAAACGAAGTAAAACTAGTTGGAGTGGTTGCAGATTAAATTTAAAAAAAAAACTAGGTATGCATTCCAATAGTTGTTCTGTAATATTAATGTTATTGTGATATTCAGTAGTTAATTATAATACTATGATATCAAAAATTAAATTGGTCAATGTTGGTCATGGAATGTAAAACGCTTGTCTTAGTTTAAAGTTTAAATCATCGTTTTGAAATAATTCAATCATTGTCAAGCTACACTGACATTATCAATAACCTACAAATGTGTTACCTACTTAGTTCAGCTGTAAAATAATAATGAACTACAATTATAAAATAAATAACGTTTTTATTAACCAGAAAAATTAAATTACAATAATTGTTGGAAATGTCCCCCGTTTTGTTCAATGCACAAGTTTACGCGCCTCCTCATGTTGTGAAAAGCGTTTTGCACCATTTCTGGCGTTATGGTTGCACATTGCTGAACAATTCTTTGTTGCAGTTCTTGCAAATTATGTATCGGATTTGCGAAAATCTTATTTTTTAAATAAGGAAAGATAAAATAGTCCATAATTGTCAAACAAGGTGATCTCGGATGCAAACTTATCAGCTGGTCATCAAAAAACTCGCGGAGAAAAGCAAGATTTTCTCGTGTAGTATGTGCTGTTGCACCGTCTTGCAGGAAATAACCGTATTGAAGCTCATCATCGTCTAACTGTTGCACAAATTCAGTCTAAAAAATATATCTGTACCTTTCTGCGTTGACGGTGAAATTGAAAAAAATTGACCCAATTATTCTTCTGCGAGAAACTGCCATCCAAACACCAATTTTCTGAGCATGTAGTGGCGTTTCAATAGAAATATGCGGGCTATCAGTGCTCCACATTCGCATATTCTGAGAACTGATGTATCCCGAAAGGTGGAACCGAGCTTCGTCAGAAAAGAAAGTTAAGTTCAGCAGATCGTCATTCATTAAATTATTAACGAACCAATGGCAGTACGCAAGGCGTCTGGGGTGGTCTGCAGGCAGAAGAGCTTGATATGATTGCATCTTATATGGATGCATGTTCAGATCCTTCTTTACAATCGTTTTGCATGTTCCATAAGAAAGCCGAACTTCTTGAGGGAGACGTTTTAAAGGTTTTGTAGGCTCTTCTTCCATACGTTGACGAACGTCATTAATAACTGCTTCTGTACGAACTCTTGGTCTACCAGCACCGTTTTTATGCGTCACAGAACCAGTTTCGCGAAACACTTCAACACAATTTGTAAGGCATGCATAAAAATTGTCCGGTAATACTGCTACGGCTGGGAAGTGCTCTCGAAAATTGTCCAAACACTGTTGACTGTATTCCCAAGTTCCATTAACTAGCACACCCGTTCGAAAATAGGCTTCAATCATGTAAATTTTGTACTCTGTGGTGAGAACCATGATTCAAAAACCGTGCAGGATTTGAAAACTTCAACACAATAACTTGACAGATTTTGACATTCAAAAAATAATGACATACCTAAATGTACGATGCACGCTACGACAATAATTTTAAAATCCATGACCACCATTGACCAATTTAATTGTTGATATCCCGGTAGATATGTTGGTAATAAAAAAAAATGTTTAATTTTTAAAAAGAAATATTACATAGAAATTTCTTTAATAGACATCATTTTTGGCTTCCTGTAACATAGAGCTTTTATTTTTCTCTCATTCATTTCTTCTATATAGAATTTAATTTGTTACATTGCTAATGGAACCTTCCACTTTCCCGCTAGTGCTTTAAGAATGTCATCTTGAGTTTAAAGATTAGAATTTTTCAATGTAGATAATTAATTTTTCAGAACTAAATTGTTACCTGGGCAACTCCTTTCCAGTGAATTTTGATGTAATGCATCCAACATAATTCTCAACAATTGTTTAGAACTTACACTAGAAACAACTATTTAATAAAAAGCTGAATGTGTGTATTTAAAATCAAAATATCAATTGGTGTAATTACCTAAATTATACATGACTAATTCCTTATATAGGTAATCTTTTAATTTTCTTTCGTATTGTAAACAGATTTTCTATTTAAATCTGTCAATATATGACAAATTTTAGGCCTGTGTTGCGTTTTTAGAGTAATATTCAAAATTTATCTGCATCGCGCTTTTTCTTGTACTATTGTGTAAGAGATAATAAATTAATTTCTACTGTTGTTAAATCATTTCTTAAGATATTACCAAAAAGTTGGCATTTTCCCAAGATTTATCATATATTTTTGAGCAGGATTAGCAATGTTCTTGAATATATTCAAATAAAACATTTAATTCGGTAAATATGAAAGATTAAGGAATATTTCAAAATTACAATTTTCAAAATACTTAAAAACACTTTTCTAAATGGTCAATTCATTCAATGCTAACGCCATAGCGTTAACCAGCAGGAACTATAAAATTCTAATGTTGTGTAATCTAAACTATACAGGTCAGGCTGGGTGTAAACCCAAATTAAATGCCCACCAAATTATTCTCCAATTGAACTCACAACCTTTTCTTTAGAATACCATGTTAATAATTTAACTATTAGTCAATTTTTAAATAAAAATTTCTCATTTTAAATCATTTAACACAATCAGTTCTATTCGTACAGACACAAAGGCTATTTGTAAAACAGAATAATAAATATATGTATTTTCTTTTCATAATATACTACATATATTATTTCCTTAGTATCAAGTTATTCCAATATTTACAAATAGTATGCATTTTTCACTTCAGTATGTTAATAAAAATTAATTTTCTTCCCACTTAAATTCCTCATTTACTTGAAACAGCTGCGCCACTGGTGCTTCTCGAATGCCTTTTGTTTCCACAGATTTTGATGACGTACTGGTCTTTCTCTCATTGTGTTTACTATACTAAACACAGAGGCTATAACAACACCCATTTTTAGGAAAAGAGAATTGTGCACTCTTAGTTTATATAACTAAGTGCTCCGACAGGTTTTTCAACCTCGCAATCACCTAATACAGCCTAGTTTTTAGGTATTGCTTAATCGAGTTTTTGTAAAATTGTTCTCTTATCCTGTATTTATTATTTATTAGTTTTTAGTAGACCCCTGTATACAGTGTGTTTCACTTTGATACTTGAAAAATCAGTATTTTTTAATGGAACATCCGATTTAATTTTTTCTTTTTTAAAATATATTGCACTTAAAAAGCTCTACACAGTGATGTGCATTTTTTTGATTTAGGCCCTTTGCATGGCCTGCTGTGGTATTAAATGTAACCCCAAAAATGGCAAAATCGTATTAGGCATTTTTTTAACAAAAAAACTATTTATGCAATCGATTTAGCCATGCCTCGAAACCCTTAGTACCAAGTTTCAAAGTCGCATCTTATACAGAGTGTTTATAATTTAGGTGCAAACTTCGAAAAATACCAATGTTTGGGAGCACCCTGTATTAACAGAATAAAATATTTTCGAGATTTTCTTCTTTGGATGGAGGTGTAAGTACTATGGCTTTGAAATTATACTCTTTTTATTGGCCTAGTTAATACAGGGTATTCGTAATAAAAAATCAAATTTAAGGAAAAATCGATTTTTTTCGTTTTTATTTACTGAACATAACAAACTACAAAATAACCAAATATCTTTAAATTTTCGAGTTTTCTATTACCCTCCTTCAACTTGAATACATTTTTCTAACCTTCTTTGGCAATGATTCATTACTTTCGCGAGTTCCTGATGAGAAATTAACTCGCACTCTTCTGTTATCCTCCGCTTAAGTTCTTCCACATTATTAGGTCTTGTACGGTAAACATTTTCTTTAAGTTTCCCCCAAAGATAAAAATCGAGTGGCGTCAAATCTGGCGATCTCGGAGGCCACTTAATTTCTTGACTATAGTGCCCAATCCAGTTTCTGGGAAATTTTTGATCAAGCCAGTTGTTAATTATTGCTGCAGTATGGACGGGTGCACCGTCCATTTGAAATATCATGTCGGCACGTCTAGCAATTGGCAGTTCTTCTAAGGCATCCCAGAAATTCGTATTTAGAAAATTCAAAAAATTTTGGGCCTTCAAATTATGTTGAAAAAAAAAGGGACCAATTATTTGTTTATCAAAAATTCCGCACCATACATTAATTTTCTCAGAATATTGCCTTTTACAGTGAATAACCCAGTGAGGGTTTACTTCCGACCAGAATCTACAATTTTGTGAAGATACAACCCCGTTTGTGGTGAAGGTTGCCTCATCCGAAAATAAAATTTTATTTAGGAAATTGTGGTCATTTAGATAATGTCCTTGACACCGCAGAGCGTATTCCATTCGAGAATTTTCATCACCATTTTCTAAAGTGTGTAGGAATTTTGGTTTGTAAGCAACCTTTTTATTTTTCTTAAGACATCGCCAAACTTTGCTGGAAGGTATATTAGTGTTTCGCGAAATTTGTCTAACGCTAGTTTTAGGGTTGTGCCGAATTTGATTTAAAACAATGTTTTCTCTATTCTCAATTAAATTGTTTCCCCTTTTATTTGTGGAAATAACATTACCAGTTCTATCGAAAAGAGAATTAATATTTGCTACAGTTTGAAAACTCACTGGTTCTAGTTCTTGATGTCTCCTGTTAAATTCTTCTGCAGCTTGTTTATAAGTTTTTGCATTGTCACCAACTAGTCTTATTATTTCAACTTTTTGCTGTAAAGTTAGTTTATTTCTAACCATTTTTACACAACTTTAATGGTACACACAATAACGTTTTAAGCAATATAACAGCAAGTGTCAAATTGTTTGAAGTTTGATACATTTTTGTTTTCAAGGCCCTGCTTCACTAGCGTTAGACAAATTTCGCGAAATACCTTCCACCAAAGTTTGTCGATGTCTCAACAAAAAATTCTGTTCGGATGTAAACCCTAACTGGATTATACATTTTAAAAAACAATATTATGAGAAAATTAATGTAAGGTGCGGAATTTATGATAACCAAATCACTTGTCATTTTTTCTTCCAACATAATTAAATAATTAATGTCCTCAACTTAAGCAGAGAATAACAGAAGAATGCATGACTAGCACTAAAATATTTTATGTTATTTATTTTTACTTATTTTGTAGTTTTTTGTTATGTTCAGTTAAATTTCTTTTACTAAAAATAAAAACGAAAAAAAATCGATTTTTCCTTAAATTTGATTTTTTATTACGAATACCCTGTATTAACTAGGCCAATAAAAAGAGTATAATTTCAAAGCCATAGTACTTACACCTCCATCGAAAGAAGAAAATCTCGAAAATATTTTATTCTGTTAATACAGGGTGCTCCCAAACATTGGTATTTTTCGAAGTTTGCACCTAAATTATAAACACTCTGTATAAGATGCGACTTTGAAACTTGGTACTAAGGGTTTCGAAGCATGGCTAAATCGATTGCATAAATAGTTTTTTTGTTAAAAAAATACCTAATACGATTTTGCCATTTTTGGGGTTACATTTAATACCACAGCAGGCCATGCAAAGGGCCTAAATCAAAAAAATGCACATCACTGTGTAGAGCTTTTTAAGTGCAATATATTTTAAAAAAGAAAAAATTAAATCGGATGTTCCATTAAAAAATACTGATTTTTCAAGTATCAAAGTGAAACACACTGTATATATATTTTGTCACCAAGCGATATGTTTTTAATTAAAGATACTGCTCGCATTCTGTTATTACAATAATTTAAATATAATAATTTTTTTTAATGGTGATATCAACATCTAGTAGTTTAAACCTTGGAAACCAGTCTGATTGGATTTTAGTAGTACTTTTATAATTAATTTACAAAACTATTTGCTACCGCGCCTTAATTTATCTCCTAAATTGCATACTTTATTGAGTTTTTTCTGGTATGTTTGGCTTATGTGCTTAAAAGTGATACATCTACTTATATAATTTTTTAATTCTATCCATTTCACTTTGTTTTAGGAAAAAAAATCCCAATTATCCATTATAAAATCAAGTTAGTTTCCATTGCCGCATTCAATTTTATCTGATAATTTTATAATAAATACTTTTAATAAGCAAGAAATGCAATAGTAGATTGAAAACATTGTCACGATAATTTAGATAATTACAGGAATAAAACTCCAGATAATTTGTTTTCGCGCCATAAACAAAAACAGATTGCTGTAATTAAGTGAATGTACAGTTACCTCAGCGAAAAAATTACCATGTTGCTCTTCGAAATACACGCAAAATGGGTTTGCGTTGAGTTAAATGTACGTACCTATACGAAAAATAAAGTACATGAAATTAATGAAACGATCGATATTCATTGTTGACAGCAATAAAGATTTACTTACCGGCCGTCACGTAATTATAGAAATCTGTTATAGTGAATATTGTCATTATTATCAAATCGAAATGACATGGACAAACATGTAATGAACAATCCAAGTTATAGCAATACTTTTTCCTGAAGTCGTCACTCGGACTCAAGTGTGTTTGTTATAAATATACATATCATCCACTGTAACGCAGGCAAATGTTGATATATTTGCTCTCTCTACATGATGATGCAATGTGTAGGTTTTTTGTAAATATTGTTGTAAGATTCTTCTTTCATTCATTATTATTATATTATAGTTATTGTAACTGTTTCATTTTTTTTCTTTTTAGTTTCGGTGTGGAATTTTAAGATTTTCTCGGAGATGTATAATTCAAATCATTTGAGTCGCATTTTTCGAATAAATTAAAAGAAATAACCCCAAAGAAGTGTATAAAAAGAATTTCAACGTCGAAATTAAACTGAATAAAACGGAATTTTTCGTAAATTAAAATTAAGACAAGAAAAGAAAGAAAAGTTAATGTTTTTCCAAAAATTATATTTACATATATGCATGCATACTGGAGGAATTTCTAAACCCGACTATTTGAATAAGGTATAGAATGAGAGGGCACTGGTGTAAGAGTTAGTGTAGAAACACCATCCCTTTTTTCTCACTCAGAAACTGTCCTGTTTAGAAATTCTTCAACTGTAAGTAACGTGTATATTACATACCACAAAATACAATACAAAACAATAACTTAAACAAATAAGAAATTTAAAATTTGTAAAAAACATGTATGTGCATTTCTACAGGAATGTTGTCGTGGCAACATAGTACCTCTTCTTTCCTTTCCAATGCCAGCACGACCGATGCATGTTCGTAAATACAAGTTAGCGTGGTTAGCAGTAACTATTCGACCACCGACTTGGGTGTTTGTAATGCGTTCAGAAATAATATTTACGAGTTGCAAGGATTTGTTTTTCTTTTTCCTTTCAGTAAATGCAGAGAATTATTAAGCTGCGTCCACGCTGCATGACACAAACAAAAGCGTAATTCAAATAAAATTAAAAATAAGGTAAATAAAAAAGGATTCTGAAAATAATAATAAACTACTAGATCAGGAGATCGCGGCGGCAATTTGATGTTTCCCGTTCCAGTAATAAAACGGCTTTTATTGCAGACTAGATCGCAACGTGTTCGCAACTAAACATTGAATGTAGAACTGGGAAGATCGGAGAAAATCGTTGTGATGTCGATTATTGCCGGGATTGGTGACGGACAGTAGGGGTGCCATGTTGCCACGTATTACTTGTATACGTATAAATCGCACGTAAACATTGAATCCCTATACCTAATGAAAATTGACACATACGGTATAGTAGAAAGCAGAAACATCAATGAATTTGAGTCAAGATAAGAGCTTTTGCAAGTAATAGAATAAATTAACTATAATAGAGGGGTATGGATGTACAGTTCTGTGCAATAAAATGGCGTACACGTCTTATTGCTAATTTTGACATTATTTTGCCATTGTGAAAATGGCTTACGTTAAGTATGACAAATTGAATTATAGCGTCAATTCAATTTGTCATACATGACAGATATTCAAACAAAAGTCATATTTACATAATCGTATAATAAGTGTACGCCAGTTTATTGCACAGAACTGTACATTATCTTTTGTTTCTTTAGAAACTTCCACAAGTTTGTATACTAAATTGTAATATAGATTCAAACTATCTTTCTTCAAATTGTGGTTAATATAATACGATTCTAATGCGCATATTCTCTAAACATTTGATAAACTTTTTATGTCAAATTTATTGGTATTTCTTTATGACAAATATCTTTTAGTTCAGCCCAATATTTTCCCATTAAACTATTGTCAAGATAGTAACACAAGCAGCAAAATATACTTTAATATAATTTACAACATATCTTTTTAAATAATACTCACATCTGTGATTGTGCAGATTTATGTCAAAGTCAAGGATTTGACATTTTAGATATTAAAAGTAACTAATTGCTTATGTAAATCTTTAGTAAGACTTTGGTTACTAATATCGCGCGATCATTTAAATTCTAAATTAGAGCAGGCTGTGAAATTTAAATTAAGTTGGTATATAAGTACTAATTTACAATTTGAATTGTCAAAGTGACGTTTCAAAATGTTAATTAATCAATAATTGACATTCTGGACAACCTAATAAAAAAAATTCCGCCTGCTATAATTTAGAATTTAAATGATCGCGTGGTACTAATTAATATGTGAAAGTAAAATCTTCTTAAATAAAATATGTTTGAAGTTTCAATTAACGTTAAATTTGAACAGTACTATCAGTTTGTCAAGTTGAAATATTATCCAGGAAGTTGTTTCCTTTTCTTGGTGATTTTGTAATGCAAACAGGGCATCATTTTCAGCATCTGACTTAATGCAGGTGCAATTACGTACTGGTGTTAACAGCTATTGTAACGTCCTTAAAAAAAATGAAGTTATTGTTACTGAATGAACAAACAAACGCCTTATATTGAATTTAACTTCCTATTGACGTTCTATAAATAATTCGAAGGCGATTTAAGCTTTGAACTTATCAATGCTATGGACGTGCTTGCAATGTATTTGTGTGTTATAGTGAAGTATTCCGCCATTTCCTCGCGTCTAGGTATTTCAAACACACTTGCCCATAAAAAACCAACTTTACATAATTTGGTCATTTACTCTAAATAAAAATTCAGCCAACATATTGAAATTTTAATTATACAGGGCGTTCCCGATTTTGGCACTTATTGTTAAATAGCATGTTACACATAACTGATATTCAAAGAAGAAGTAGATGAACATTTATAAATAACAGAGTTGAAATAATTCAAGCAATACCACAAAACTTTTGAGCGGAATTGTTACAATACTTTCCTAGCATGTAAAAGGACTAATAATATCTTCTATATGGTGTGAGTGTACTGTAAGAAAGAAATTTAATGAAGTGTAAAATATTGATATTTTGTGAAATTTAAACCAGATAAATTTTTATCTAATTTTTTTTTTTGATTTGTATAAATGTGATACTGTCTTGAATATTTCTTTTAAATAACAACAGAGTTTTTTAAATTAATATGAATTGAAATGTTTTTTTTCAATTTTGCTAACAGTGCTTGTATATCAGATTCTTTTCCGAGTGCTTACAATTAAATAAATTATAAGTTTCCAATTCTATATCGTTCAGTTAATTTTGCCAGGATTAATAAATAAAGCACATGAATAGAACCATCAAACAAGACTAATTATTTTTTTGTTCTCTTTAAAAATTTATATACATTATTACATACGATAAGAAATTAGTTTCAGTGCACAATATATTTTTTTTTAAAGTGAGGTGTCAAAATCTGCATATGTTACTACTATTACATTAAATAGGGGATTAAAATATTAACTGAAAGCATGCCTTGCTATTACGTTTTAAATATCAACGACATATATTACATATATACATAAATTACCTAGTATATTAAATCTCTAGCGGAAAGAAAGCTATTTTTAAAATAAAAATTAAGCCCTATTTAAAACTATCCTGAAATAAATATTCCTCATTTTCTCGAATTATTCCTTACTTTATTCACTCAAATTATTCAAGACGAGTGTTATTTGAGTTGGTGTTTGGGCTAGTTCCATCGTTTATTGGATTTTGAATCTCTGAAGTTTCAGCATATACGTCTTCTTCCGTCTTCAGGACAATCCTGAGAAAGACTGTTTCATGCCAAACTCATATCTGAATATATGCGCAAGTACGCGCAAGTCACGAAAAAATGGTGTCCAGATCTACATGGTTTAAGGAAGTGTATTCTGCCCCACAATAGCTTAGTGGTCAGTGTGAGCGTGAACAGTGAAAATCTCAGATAACTTTATCATCACAGCTGGCGTAAGAAATTAAAGAAGACATATTACTTGCAAATGAATTCAGATATTAGTTTGAAAATAAACAGATTACAAATACAATTCAATACAATAATCAATGGAAATTGCCGAAACACCAACTCAAACAACCAAATTATCTTATAAAAAAGATAAATCATTTCTTGGAATAATAGAAATTGACAATACAATTACAAAATATGTATATGGATTTAATGCGTGAATATGGCCGTCACTTGCATAAACATTACACAAATTAGCACTAAAAATA
This sequence comes from Amphimallon solstitiale, assembly GCA_963170755.1. Lineage (NCBI taxonomy): Eukaryota > Metazoa > Arthropoda > Insecta > Coleoptera > Scarabaeidae > Amphimallon > Amphimallon solstitiale. Next base: position 21,034,199 of record OY720675.1, on the reverse strand, counting down.
GCAGGGGATACAGTTATACACTTCATAACCTAAGATAGGTGTCTGGTTAGGATGACGTAATATAATCAGAATCTGGTAAATATTCAATTTTAAATTATAATTCACAACATTGTTATTCTATAAGTTAATTAATATTTACATATTATTATTTTTAAGATTAACTGTTTCCAAATCTTTTATATTAATAAATGTGTGCAGGGTATTTATAATAAAATGTAAACTTTCAGTTCAACATGACATGCTTATATTTCTTAATTTTGAAAATATATGTTGCAAAATATATCTTAAATCAACTAAAAAATTATTATTATTTTAAAGTTAATTAAGTTTAACTAAGCACCAGAATAAGTCATCCCAACCACCTAACACGAACATTTATGGTAAAATTTAATAAAAACACCAATACACTTGCTATAATAGAATATTGTTAGTCACTTATACGAGGGTCGTTCAAAAATTATGTACTATTGTTTATAACTCATTTATATGATGAAGTTTTATTTACTTCATTTTTTAAATGTAGTCCATGTGTAACGCGTCTTTTCAAATTAAAATTAGAGATTATGAAATAAATTAAGTAAAAAATATTTAGTAATTACACTTGCTAAAATTCTTTATATATTTCTGGGTTGTAAGCTGTGTGGAAAAATGCGACTGAATGGTTTGATATTTCGATTTTGAGAAAATCACGGGTATATAAATTTTTTAACATTAGTCATATCTCCATTTTTAAAACATACATAAATAACGTTAAAGAATAAGCAACAAAAAAAAAGAACTAATGTCGATAATATTTGGTAGTCATGTACTGCTTGTGAGGTAACAATCATATCTTTATAATTATTGTAATTACATAAATAAAAATATCACACTAACCCTAGTTTAAACTAATTTATAAATAGGGCGTCGTTATTTGAATAAAAAGTAAAATGAAAAATATCTATTACAGTACAAAGTGATTTTTTCCTCGTTTATAAATATATAAATATTATTATTATTATAGATGTTATAGTTATAGTTACGTCTTACTGTGTTCTACTTTTATGATCTGATATTGTTTCTATATATTTCGTTTTCTTATACATATACTTATTACGTTTATTGTTCATATATTGAGAGGATATAATCCTCGATTTTCCTTGTATTACAACGTTAGTTAAATAAATTAAAAATTTAAGAAATATTATTCTTGTGTTTGTAAATTATAAAACTTTTTAAACGACTCGACTATTATCTCCGACTGAATACGTTTACATATTAATTGTTTATGCAATTATCTTATGTTATAGTTCTTTTTTTGTAATTTATGTTGCTCCTAATGTATAACTATCACGTTGCTAAAGTTTTTTAATTAGAAATCTCCGAACTAAATGTTTTCGGCTTTCCTAGTACACATGGTTCTCTTTTTTTTAATAAGAAGAGAAGTGTTTTACATTTTCAAACTATTGCATTGCTTTGAATTAATAATCGTTTCTGCGAGCAAAGCTCTTGTAATAATACCTTTAAATCAATGATTAAACTCAGAGAGCTTATAGCGCGCGTGGCGTTGGCCATATTTTCTTCTTGCTAAGCTGATGGAACAGGATCTTCCAGCGCCTTTAACAATAAATAAAAAAGACGTAGGTACTATTCCAGCCCAGAAACCAAGAAGAAACTAATCTTTCATTATTTGACATCTCTTTAACATTTATCAAAATTGTTTATCATAAAAATGAGTGGTCTTTATCTTAATTTTATACAGCCAATATCTAAATTTTAATATAAAATTCTAACCTCAAATTCAGAACTATTTTTCGAGTTTTGTCATATTTTTGCAAAATAAAATCTTTCACTTTGTAAGTATAACGTTTTAATAGTAATAAAAATAAAACATATAACTTGGGGCTCACTGTGGATAATTATTTACTGCTTGTCATAATGAGAAAGACTTTAAGTGAGAAGAAGCACTAAAAATGTTTCTTAAGCTTTCTGCATGAGAAAAGGTGTTCTAATATAATTAAAGTACAATAATAGACAAGACTAATGAACAATGTATTATAGAATATCAATCGACAATGGCGAAAGAATGAGATGGAATTTAGATCGGTGCAAATGTGATGATGTCAAATCTATAACACCAAAAGAAACCGAATTTATATAATTATAAATAGGTACGTAATTATAATTGTCTTAAGAAAAAAATTAATCATAAATACTAACTAATAAATGTTGACTTAAAATATGACAGAATATATGGTTCAGAATGCAAATAGTGTACATTTGTAAAATTATAACCGTACATAAATAATATTAAAGAAGAAGCAATATTTTTGTGTATTATTGTATAAATCAATTCATATATAACGAAAGTTTATTATATATAAAACACATGATATTCAATTATAGTAAATTTATCGACTACTAAAGGTGTTTTCGGAAATTAAACCCGGTCATTGGGTTACAACACGGTTAGCACGAATGCGTTCGTAAATTCAGTCGGGTAAAAACAACCGTGTTCGTAAAATCCAAAAAGTAACCGGGTTCAACAACCCGGTTCGATTTTCATAACCCTGGTAAGTGAGTAGGGTAATGCGGGTTGTTTTACCCCCTCCCCGGACCATTTTGACTGTCGTATTGCCAGTACAGCTAAACTATGTTATGAAGATAGGTATTTATAAGGTTATATGCAGACGTTTACGTTACGTTACTCAACGTGACCGCAATTGCGTTCGGAAATGTTTCATTTAACCGGGTAAAGTTACTGAACCTGTTAGGTACTTTCTAACCGGGTCAGGTTAATGATATACATTTTCCGAAAACGCCTTAAGATGTCGTCTAATAAATCTTCTAACGGATCGAGCAATGTTAATGGTCGCATTCAGCAGATACAACAGTTGCGCAACTGTTCAGTGATCAGATTCGGATGATGTATGCTCACTCTGTACATGTTGTGGAGCGGTCGCCATTTTTGCGAGCGGAAAAATACGCTCACTTAGTGAGCGTATTCTGTACGCATGCGCCATTAACGCATTCCAACACCAACGTAAAACACAATTTTGAAGAAGGTTTCTAGAAAAGTAGATGAACAAACTAAAGATATTGTGCAGAAATAAATGTATATTATAATATTGAATTTAACAGAGTATTTTAATATAAACGATAACGGTTCTGTTCAGCCAACTCTCTACTGTTGTCAAGTGAACAGTTGGAGAGGGTACGGTTCCCGAAACCTCTGCTGAATGTGACCAATTTCATAAGCAAGAAAACATCTTATTAAAGGTGCGAGTTTCCATAAACGTATTGCGCTTCGTCAGATATAAGAGCTCGCTCTTTTAATGAAGGGCAAGCTTAACTCTTAACTTTCTAGCTGGTACGTCTTTATCAAATAAATATTTTAAGATGTATTGTTCAAATTTGAGATTATAAGCTTCTAATCTTCATGTTATATTTCTGGTATTATCAAAACTGATTTATGACTTAATTGATTTTAGCAATAACCTTAAAAGCGACAAATGTAGTATACTAAAAAAGATATTTATGTATTTTGAAATAAGATTTTGAAATCTGGGTTTGAAAAATTTCGAATCATAAATCCAATAATTTTTACTGTTTATATAATTACGAAGATAAATTCTATGCAAATTACATCGATAAGTTACAATGCTATCACTGAATTAAACTGAACTTAATATTTATACAATGAGAAGCTATAAATCACCGATTTGAATAAAAAAAAATGTTATAACCTTAAAAAAGTAACTACATATTTATATTAGCATTTTCAATATATTTTATTGACATTTACTACCACCCTGTATTTGAACACCATTGAATGCAGATAGATACAGAAAGAAAAGTACGTGGTCGAAACTAATAACGGAGATTTCTGAATTAAATTTACTTTTATCGGGATGCCTGGTGAAAATTCATAAAAAAGTTAAATATATTCATATCTAGAAAAAAACTCAGGCATCTAATTCATTTGTTTATTAACACTACATACAACATATATTTATGCATTTAAGATTATCTTATTTATGTGGAACTTATAATTGATAGGATGCTACCAAACGATATGTATGCAGTGTGAGAAAAACGGGCTTTATTTTTAACTGAAATTATGCCAATATGCCAATCGCATAATCGAAGTTGTGCAATGACGATGATGTTTAAGAATTAACCATAAGATTAGGCAATGCGGGTATTTTCTGTTCACGTCACTATTATCCTAGGTCAATGTTAATGGTCGCATTCAGCAGATACAACAGTTGCGCAACTGTTCAGTGATCAGATTCGGATGATGTATGCTCACTCTGTACATGTTGTGGAGCGGTCGCCATTTTTGCGAGCGGAAAAATACGCTCACTTAGTGAGCGTATTCTGTACGCATGCGCCATTAACGCATTCCAACACCAACGTAAAACACAATTTTGAAGAAGGTTTCTAGAAAAGTAGATGAACAAACTAAAGATATTGTGCAGAAATAAATGTATATTATAATATTGAAGTTAACAGAGTATTTTAATATAAACGATAACGGTTCTGTTCAGCCAACTCTCTACTGTTGTCAAGTGAACAGTTGGAGAGGGTACGGTTCCCGAAACCTCTGCTGAATGTGACCAATTTCATAAGCAAGAAAACATCTTATTAAAGGTGCGAGTTTCCATAAACGTATTGCGCTTCGTCAGATATAAGAGCTCGCTCTTTTAATGAAGGGCAAGCTTAACTCTTAACTTTCTAGCTGGTACGTCTTTATCAAATAAATATTTTAAGATGTATTGTTCAAATTTGAGATTATAAGCTTCTAATCTTCATGTTATATTTCTGGTATTATCAAAACTGATTTATGACTTAATTGATTTTAGCAATAACCTTAAAAGCGACAAATGTAGTATACTAAAAAAGATATTTATGTATTTTGAAATAAGATTTTGAAATCTGGGTTTGAAAAATTTCGAATCATAAATCCAATAATTTTTACTGTTTATATAATTACGAAGATAAATTCTATGCAAATTACATCGATAAGTTACAATGCTATCACTGAATTAAACTGAACTTAATATTTATACAATGAGAAGCTATAAATCACCGATTTGAATAAAAAAAAATGTTATAACCTTAAAAAAGTAACTACATATTTATATTAGCATTTTCAATATATTTTATTGACATTTACTACCACCCTGTATTTGAACACCATTGAATGCAGATAGATACAGAAAGAAAAGTACGTGGTCGAAACTAATAACGGAGATTTCTGAATTAAATTTACTTTTATCGGGATGCCTGGTGAAAATTCATAAAAAAGTTAAATATATTCATATCTAGAAAAAAACTCAGGCATCTAATTCATTTGTTTATTAACACTACATACAACATATATTTATGCATTTAAGATTATCTTATTTATGTGGAACTTATAATTGATAGGATGCTACCAAACGATATGTATGCAGTGTGAGAAAAACGGGCTTTATTTTTAACTGAAATTATGCCAATATGCCAATCGCATAATCGAAGTTGTGCAATGACGATGATGTTTAAGAATTAACCATAAGATTAGGCAATGCGGGTATTTTCTGTTCACGTCACTATTATCCTAGGTCAAGGTTCACAATTCAAACAAACCGGGTACTTCTTTTTATCGCCTGTAAAGTATAGGGAGTTAAAGAAGATACTATTTCAAAGTAAGTTTTATAAAAGTTGTGTCCATAGATTGACCTTTTCTGGTGTTAGGTATGATATTTGAAATCTATTCTAACTATTCATTATAGTTTAACACATAAAATTCTTGTATTTTTAGATTTATAGACAATATATATTTACAACAAACACAACTGTTTTTCTTCATTATTGTGTTAAAAATCTTTATGAACTTGCATGTTTAGCTATATCAATAATAAAAAGCAATAATAAAAAGCAAAATATTTAAATTGTATCCAGCATAGAAAGTTATTTTAATAAACGTTTTGCATATACAAGTTCAGTAAAATTCTTTGATAATTATGATTTTATCTTTTTTTAAAGAATCTAAATGTGAAAAGATTAAATTACTTACTAGGTAGGTATAAATAACATTTCTGTGTTAAACTATAGTAAATCATTAGAACACATTTCACACATCATACCTATCAGTAAAAAAGTCAATTTATGTAGGCACTCTTTATTAAAATACTTAAAAATACTCTCTTACCTTCACACCATATAATTTACACGCCAGAAAAATGACGTGCGGTTTGTTTGGATTATGAACCTTGACCACTCTCAATAATGACGTCAGAGAATTGTCGCGCATTAATCCTATTGATAAAAATACACTTTCTTCCCATGTTTTTATCACTGCATTGTTCGTACCTATTTCAACTCTATTTTAGAAAACCTATATTCACATTAAAGTGTTGTTTCAATAGTTGTAAATACATTAAAATTATTTAGCCGTCAAGTAGATTAGGAGAGATATAATCTATTCAAAAAAATTAATATTATTTTAGTCTTGGGTTCTAAGTAAAAAAAAGAAAACTGCTTGACGTATTTCCTGGGGTGTTCTATCTTTTTTTCTAATTATACTTGAATTTTATAAAACTTTTCTGTTATTCAAATAAATACATCACTTTATAGAATTTATTACATCCAAGAATTCTCCCCCGCCCCCGGATTATTCATGAAATATTTAATACCATTTTCACCATTTGGTATTTCCGACGTGTTTCGAATTTTCAGTCTGAATATTTTCGACATTGTACGACTTTTGGTATGCATTCTTCTCCTCGTTCATATTGCGTGAATTATCTTGAATTATAAATAAAGTCCAAGTTCTCCCCCTGTATAAATAACTAAATATATTTTATATTCGTTTTAAAACATGGTTAGTGATTTACAAAATGTATTAACTATTGATATTACTGTAAATGAGGTTTGAGTGTGGTAAAAGCAATAAATTTGTTAAAGAAATTAGAAATGGATAATTTCATAACAAAATTTGATTGGATACAATACCTGTTCTACCAACTTGTTTATACATTTATTTTTAACTACAACCCCATCTATTGTTCAATTGCAAAGTTAGAAAATCCGATAGAAAATGCCATACACTTTCATTACAAAGTAATATGAGTTTCTGGTAGTCGTTGCAAGGTGGCTGGAACCAATTTCCACTTTACACTTATTTTAAATTATTTCAACAAGTTCGTTCTCTTTCATATTGGGAATTAATACAAAATTTGAGCATCAAATATTAAATGAGGTAAATGCTTGCTTTACAATATAATAGATAAAGAATGAACTGTTGAAAATTGTATTGCCAACAAATTAGAAGTAAATAATTAATAAATAATTATCCATTTCATTAATAACGAATTAATCTTTATTTTAGCAGCATCTTGTACATGGTCCCATGGAAAAATACAAATGTGTTCTAATTTACCTATTAAATTGTGGAAATTGACGAGGTATACAGACAACAACTTATTGAAATCAGAATAGTAATGTATGTACAGGGTTATTCATTATAAATTACCCATCTTTTATCATCGTTATTATTGCATATAAGAAAAATGTTAAAATAAACGTTGTGTAGATGAGACTGAATTTTATTTGCATGCTATCAAAAACACAGTGGCGTGCAGATAAAACGGTATAAATTTTTTTTTAATGGATTACGCTGTATATTATAAAATTTTTATAATGGTCTTTTTACTTTGATTTCAAACATATGCCATATGATACCGGTAGCTTAAACGGTTTTCGAGTTATTAAATGCCGAATATCGTAGTTACTGTACTATGGAAAAGATAACATTATTAAAGTAAGCTATGAAAATGACAATTATTGTGTTTTATAAATGACATTTCCTTAATAAAATAGTGTAATGGAAATGTCATTATCAAACACAATCATTGTCATTTTCATAGCTTACTTTAATAATATTAACTTTTCCATAGTAAAGTAACTATGATATTCGACATTTAATAACTCGAAAATGGTTTAAAATACCGTTATCATATGGCATATTTCTGAAGTCAGAGTAAAAAAGACCATTATACAAATTCAATAATATACAGAGTATACCATTAAAAAAAAATTATACCGTTGTATCTGCACGCCACTGTGTTTTTGATAGCATGCATATAAAATTCAGTCTCAGCCACACAACTTTTATTTGAAAAATTTTTTTGTATATGCACTAATAACGATGATAAAGTGTGGGCAATTTATAATGAATAAGCCTGTATATAAACATATTGATTTTATTCAGGTTGATACCTGTTTATCCTGCTTAAATTTAAAGCTAACACGTAGTACCTTTGATAAATGTAACTTAACGTTGAGATATATTTAGTACAAGCGGTGCACACAAGAATGAAAGTTGTTTGATGATATCAAATATTAAAGTAGGCTGTGATCATCTGTTCAAACAGTCGCCATATTGGATTTTATCTTAGCATCTTGACGTAATTTACAAATAGATATGTATGGATAATTAACACAAATTATCCAGGACTACAGCAGTTAAATATTGATCTGTCACAAAAATTATAAAACTCACAGTGACCTGTTACACATTTTCACAATTTCAAAGCATAAAGACACAACGTGTCTACTATACTGAAAGGAAAGTTTTATTTAATCTAAAAATATATCTTCCCCACACTTTTTACTAGACACGACAACAAATTTGCAACCTTTTAGCGAATGTCAGAACAGTAATATTGACATTCGCATGATGATGTGAGCCAAACTTTTAGTTGAGGTAACAAAAAGTGCAAACAACACACATTATATACCTACTCATTTAATATAAATTCAAAAAGTTGTCACATTCTCCACAAATTAGTCCAAATGTCAAATAGTACGTTTCTGACTGCTGCTAAGTAGATTTAGGGTCGTGTCGAGTGCAATAGGTATGTGAATTCAACTTTCGGAAGTTTGATAAATTTTGTTACTTGAGTCTACAGACGGTTGTTCCTTAGACGTGTAATATAACTAAATATTTAAATCATATATTGTATAATATTTCGAAAACACACAAACAAAGAGGAAAGCGTGAAAAGCTATACCCACAAACGATAGATAAAACAATATGAAGTGGCACATAATACAATACATTCCACAGACTAACAACAAAATTAAAATAAAATATTTAAAAAGAATAGAAATCAAAACAGTTAATATTAATAAAAACAACTTAGATGCTATGTTACCTAGTAACATTTTTCGAATTTCGCGGGTATTTTAAGTTTGCGCTCTACACAATAGAATAACATATACCGGGTGGTGCAATAGTGTGTCGGCGGAGCTTAGTATGAAAAACTAATAGCGCTGTAGCAATGAGACTTTACGTACGTATGTAGTATGCGACTGTGCATCTTCTAATTTTATTTACAAAATATACAGAGTGTTCCAAATTTTCGCAACCACCTTCAACTTTTTTATTTTAAATACATTGCTATACTTTCTAGATATTATAGCGATAGACATTCAAGTTATCTTTGCAATGATATATGGATATGTGCACTTCAGACTGTTCGTTTTGATTTTATTGATAATTTTGTTAAAATTTTGACAGTTGCAGCATCTAAGATTTTAAGCTGTAGTCTGAAAATGGGTAGAATGCTTCACGTAACTCTTGTGTTACTAATTTATGGACTAACACGTTATTTGTTTTGAGGTTGAACAAAGTGAATATGTCATGTCCAAGTTATCGATATTGCTCTCTCGTACTAACTCATAGAAACTCTCGGTGTCGACGTTTTATCACACAGTAAATGCATCCGCAATTTGCAGCGAAGCAATTGGTATGATATTACATACCTACTGTAGGAATGTTAGAATGACACTTTCGAAACCATGATTGTTGCTTGTAATTATTTAATGGATTTGAAAAGTTCAGGTATTTAACTTTTTCTCATGATTATCTAAAAATTTTTGCTAATTATACATTTTATAGAGTAGAACTGTAAACTTTGAAAGCATCATGAGAACCACCCATATCACCAAAACATTATTAAATATTGTTATACACATTTTTCACAAGCTGAATCCAATTGCAAAGTAAGTTCAGTAATATTATTGAATGTTTGAATTTCCATCAATAAATCTTAACTATGATTTGTTCTTTAATAAAAGAACCCTTTCGCTGTAGATGTAGAACATCATATGTAAACCAAAGATAAAATCCAATACAACAGCTTTCGAATAGGGATGTTGGATTCGGTTGCTTTCAGTACTTGCAACTATCCGTTACTTTCGAATTCAATATCCGTTACTTTTTATTCGTATACGAGTATGGTACAAACAAAATGTTTACTTATATACTACGTTAAATAAATAAAATTCTTTAAAAGTATTACACAAAACATTTCAATGCAAAATTAAAAGTAAAACGCAAAAGGCTAGTATTTTTTAAGGAGCCATTTTCTTTCCGATAGGCGAGATATTCTATCGCAAAACCATAAAAATCCCCGACTCTGATATTAAATCACACAAATATAATATGTAGAAAGTAGTACATGGCACAAAATTTATTTTACATTGCATCAATACAATAAGTTCGAACACAGTTCAAACAAAACTTTTATAATTAAATCGTCTTTTGCCTAATTCCAAAAAGAGACGAAATTCTGAACCATTGAGGAAAAATACTATGGAGACGCTGTAAAGCATCTTTGCTGTACTCTCAAAACGGGAGCATTGGGCGAGGCTAAGTGTGGGACCAATATGGCTGCCTCACCTAGTCCGGACTACTCAAAATTATAATGTCATCCCACACCTGTCACGCCTACACTAACCTATGTAATGTTATTCCAGACGAATTCTTCTTATCAACGCCGTCTCTGCTGTTGCAGCTACGTAGAGCACAAGAAACCATAATGTCTTTTAATATTTAACTTATTATATAACTCTAATACACGATGCACTTAAAAAACACTTCACTTTTTACCAACACTACCTGTTTGACGTAAGTGTAGTATCAATATGGCGGACTTGCACCCGGTTTGATCACGTGACGTCGTTTCCCTACCTATTCTTTCTCAATGTTCTAAACAGGCCCAGGTGAGAGTTATTTCTTGTTGGTTGATAGCAAGGCGAAATAACACAGTACTACATTCTCTTTTTGCTATCTTCGACATTGTTTGTTTTCTAGACAAATTTATTTGCTTTCATGTGTTGTGATTACTATATTTACCATTCTGTTGCCTTTAGTGTGGATTTATCTCTGAAGAATCTACATACAATTTAATTTAGTACAAATTTTATATTTCGGACAGATATTTAAATTTAATTTTACCGCTTAAAATTGATTTCACTAGTTATTGGTTGTAATTTGGGCTGGGGGTGTGTTCAGAATTTCGTCTCTTTCTTTTTGGAATAAGGTACACGCAAATACAAATAACACTAATAATTGGTTAAATTCAAATATTTGGTACAAAGTTATTTACTCTAAATTATATTTTTTAATAAAATATTTCAGACGAGAATGTATTCTAAAAGTTATAGATTATGAGAGTAATGGTGCGTTTACACGTGCATAGATTCACTGGCGTCAGTTCCAACGCCAGTTCAATTTGCGCGCCAGTAAAGGTTTACACATTCAGTGATTTGGAAACTGACCTACCAGTAGCGACGGGCACCACTGAATCCATGCAAGTGTAAACGCACCATAACTGTTGAAGAAGTAACGATTATTTGAAACCAGTATTCGTTATTTCGGATCTTATCGAGTAACGAATACTTTAGTAACGGATAGTTACATTTGCAATACCACTATCGAACTCCTGATCATTCTCTACTTCATACTTGACGTCAGAGTAACAAATACGTTTGAATTTGATTCAATTTTCTATATTTGAATATTCTACAAGATGCTGCGGAAATAAATATTATACATCCATATAGTCCTATTAAGCAAATATGATCCCCGCGTCATTAACTTATAGCTCCATCATAGAATAATACCTACATAAACATAAAAAATAATCTAATTGCATAACAAGGATAGCAAAATATAGTGTTCCTAGTGTGCTCCAAGCACCAATATACAATTCACCGGATTTACTAGAGTAAAACAAAAAGGGAGTAATTACATAAGTCGTGATAAATTCATACATTTCTATTAGGCGCCATAACCTACAACTAGATGGGAACTGTCAATCTAAACTCTAAACTTAAAATATCGGTGTATAACTTCCATATTCATTTTACTACTTATACAGTATTTATCATGACTTTGAGGTATTGATTAAATCATTCAAAGTTATAATGGTGACGCAGGGATCATCTTTCTTGAATGTGTATAGGTATGGGAATGGTTTGTGAGAATTGACATGACAAAATATGAAGAAAAAAGACAATTATTATATATTACGTACCTTAGTTTTTTCGTACTTAAAAACATATCTTATATATCATATGTAATATGTAAATAGTTCATCATTTTATATTGTTAGATTATTTTTTATTATATTATTATTATTTATGGGTGTTTTATTAATAAATTTACACTGCCTTATCCATTTTTGCTATCATGCCATTTTTTTTATTTATTTTGAATGTAATGTTATTCAGATTTTAATATATATAAATACTATAAATATTATAGAAATAAAATACATGTAATTCAACTCTAATTATTATTATAATTTTTATCATTAGACATACATACTTTCTTTGACAATACACACTTTGTTTTACCGTGATCTTATATTTAACAAAGACACAAATCATCAAATTATAAATGATATGTGCTCATAAGAAAAATTCATTGAACACTGTGAATGTTGAGATAAAAATAGAGAAAACGTTGTTATTATTGTGCTCTTGTTTATTCTATTGAATTTTATATAGGGGACATATTGTTTAAACATTAAATAAATCTCTTGCGTGTGCGTTGATAATGCAGGTGCATTTTTCTGATGTGCTGCTATTTACTGCTACTATTTGTAGAAATTCCTGCATGTTTATAATACACTATTTTGATATGTAAAGATTTAGAGTTTTGTTATTGAAGATATTGTTTAATTTTGAATTATGAAATCTATATTATTATTTTACAAATTAAAAATCTTAATTATAAAAAAAAACTGTTGTTTTATTATGTCTTCTCCCTCGCACTCCACAAAAGAGAAGGTCATCCTTATCATTTAGTTATATGGTTGAATCGCTTTGACAACGGACATGCGCCAATAAATTCAAATGACATTAAATTTGAGATGTTGCAAAATTTAACCGTTCAAGTTATTTAACCTAGAAAAGCCGTTTCAGAACTGACAAAAATAATAAATTTATACACTTTTTGACGTTTATTATAAATATCATCGAAACAATATAAATTTGTCTACAATGATTGCCTACTACACAGACTAGCCAATTATTAAATAAAAATAGATATAGAAAAGATATATTTAAATTTTCATGTAGGTACCTAATAGTACCGCGCGATCATTTAAATTCGAAATTAGAGCAGGCTGTGAAAATTAAATTAAGTTGGTATATAAGTACTAATTTACAATTTGAATTGTCAAAGTGACGTTTCAAAATGTTAATTATCAATGATTGACATTCTGGACAACCTAATAAAAAAAATCCCGCCTGCTATAATTTAGAATTTAAATGATCGCGTGGTATTTAACTAGCGAAATAATATAAATTAATTAGTTTATTTTCATTGTTCTGAAATTGTCCCGTTCAACGAGAATTTTTAATGGCATTGAATCGTGGTCTTTCGTTCGTATTCAGACCGTGTCCGTTGCCAAAACGATTCAGCGATAGATATGATATCAGGCGCCTAAATGCAAAACCCGACAAGTCACACTTTTTCCATAAATGAGGTTTATATACCAACAAACTAAGAATACGCAAAGGTACGTTATAATAGTGAACTTATAAAGCTAACCCTGACAATTGCCCTGTAATTTGAACTTGAAATCTCATCTTTAGAGGGATCTCTACTGGACGGCCCAGTCCATTTGACAATGTACAAAAATCATAAACATTATCACTGCAGGGGTTTCGATTTCCCCTTAAAATTAAGATCAAATTTCAACCAATGCTATAAATAATTACATCAATTTGTAGAGAAAACTCAAATTTACGTACGCTTAGTAGTGGAATTTTGAATTTCTTTTTATTTATTTCAAAATAAATTCGACAAAATGTCTAATATTGACCTACTTCTGCTACTAATTATGACAATTTCTAAAATATTTTTAGAAAAAATATTACTAGGCGTACATAGATATTCGAATTCTCTTTCATTTGGTATAAAAAAATTAAAAAATTGATTAATATTTACGGTTAATTTTATGGGGAAATCAAACTGTCTACAGTGGCCTCAGCGGCTGGGAGTAGAGATTACTGATGTTGGTTTCAGTTACTTTTCAATACTTGTAACTATTCGTTACTTTCCAATTCAATATCCGTTACTTTTAGTCGTTACCGAGTACTCGTTCAAATGTGCGGTGCGGGTATAAGTATAGTTAATATATGGTACAACAAAATGTCCACTTAAATACTAATTTTAATATATGTTACATTAAACAAATAACATTCGTTAAAAGTATCACACAAAACATTCCAACTCAAAATTAAAAGTAAAATGCCAAAGCCTAAAGTATTTTTTTAGGAGCCATTTCATTTAGGATAGGCGAGATATTCTATCATAAAACTATAAAAGTCCCCGACTCGGATATTAAATTACACAAACAGATATACATATAATATAGACTAATGTAGTACATACCGTAGAAGGGGGTTACTTGAGACACCAAGGGGGGACAAAATTAATTTTTAAGAAAATTGATTTCGTGACGCCATCTAGGTGTGAATATGGGAACTTTTTCGCTATATTTTGTGTTGCATAATATGCCTGATAAGACAGAAAACTCAAAGTAGTCTCATTAGTCGAAAAAAAAATATGTGGTTTATTTAGAAAATGAAAATCCCGTTTCTCATTCAATATGTCTTTAATAGTGTAACGTAAAAATTTAACCTTAAAACTTTCTGTAAAAAAAGTTGCATATGTATTTTACAAAAATTGTGTTTGTACAGGGTAAATTGAGACATGCCACGCAAATACAGAAGACAGCTCGGGGCGCGAAGGTATGTTGATTATTCAGATGAAAATTTACAGACTGCTCTACAAAGCGTTGCAAATGGCACATTGTCCCTTAGGGAGGCCGAAGAACGCTATGGAGTGCCAAGGGCAACTCTAAGTAGGAAATATCGAGGAGTGAATATATTAAATCCAGGCATACAACCAGTTTTGAAACCACATGAAGAAGAAATCGTTGTAAGAGCTGCAAGTTGGGGTTACCCGTTCACACATATGGAAATAAGAACAATGATCAAAAGTTTTTTGGATCGCAAAGGCGTCCATGAAAGGCGTCTCAAAGAAAACTTACCTGGCAATGACTGGTTACAATTATTTCTAAAGAGGCATTGTGAATTAACTGTTAGAATGGCACAAAATATGAAAAGATCGCGTAGCGAAGTTACAGCGATTGAAATGACTACATATTTTGATAAATTGGAAGAAACCCTGGCTGACGTAAACTCAAACAACATTTTAAATTACGACGAAACAAATTTGACAGACGACCCAGGTCAAGCTAAGGTTGTTGTTCGTCGAGGTGTTAAAAGAGCTCTTAGAGTTATGCACAATTCAAAGAGTTCGAAGTCTATTATGTTTACTGTGAGTGCATCTGGCAAGGCACTGCCATGTTATATAGTCTACAAAGCTAAAAATTTATACCCGGAATGGTTGGAAGGCGGGCCTGAAAATTGTTTTTATAATCGTTCAAAGAGTGGTTGGTTTGACAATATCATATTTGAAGACTAGTTTTCTAAAGTGGTTTATTTCAGAAACCGTGAAGGCAAGAAAGCTATTATTGGGGATAACTTGGCCTCACACCTTTCAGCAAAAATAATCCAAGAGTGTGAAGAACACAATATTATGTTCATCTTCCTTCCGCCTAATAGCACGCATGTGTGTCAGCCATTAGACGTTGCCTTTTTCAAGCCACTGAAAGCAGCCTGGCGTAAAGTGCTCACACAATGGAAAACATCGCATCGAAGCTGCATTGCCAAAACACAGTTTCCTACATTGTTGAGGAAGACGTTAGAAGATCTTGAAGATAAGAGCGGCGACAATATAAGAAGTGGATTTAGAGCGTCTGGGATTTGTCCAATTAATAGACTAGAAGTTCTTAAAAGACTCCCTGGCTTTCTTCCGGCAAACAATGACAATGACAATTTGATCTCAAACATGGAAAATGCCTTTGAAGAAATAATAAAAAGACGTGTTTCAGTGGGACAACAACCAACTCCGAAAAGAAAAAGAAAACTCAATGTTGGGGCCGGAAAAGCAGTAAGATTGGAGGATCTTACTACACCTGCTGCGACAGACACGATTGAACGCGAAGACAAACGTGCTTGTGAACATGAAGATGATGTTAATGATAATGAGGATTACCTAAGTAATGAGGAGTCTTTATCATCTGATGATGATGAAACTAGCGTATTAGGACACCCACCTACTGTGGCTGGTCTTAAGGAGGGCATGTTTGTGACGGTGAAATTTCTTTATAATCAAGGAACTAAAAAGGAGTGTTTGAAAACTTTTGTTGCGAAAATTGTAAAGTTTCAGAAAAAATCTTATCGAGTTAGTTGCTTAAGGACCTATAACGGATCTACAAATACTTTTGTTTACCCTGATGTGGAGGACAATAACATTATTGAATTTAATAACATCATTAGTGTCCTAAGAACTCCTACCATAAGAGGGCGTCATATTTTTAAGGCAGACATATTATTATAATTAAATTATTACTTACATGAAATAAAATGTATTTTTGTACTATTTGCCTTGTTTATACTGATTTTAATCTATTTTAACAAGACATTTTTTGATTATACAATTTTTAAAATATATATTATTTATTTTTTAATGTCTCAATTTACCCCTTTTCTAGGGTAAATTGAGACACCCATAAAAAAATTTATAACAAGAAAAATATTAAAAACATCGGCTCTTTGACAATACATAGTGGGTCGTACCTTACCACATACCTGACCCTTTTGCATATATTTCATGTGCTTACTTTTTTTTCTTTTAAAGTTATTCACAAAGTTGTTTCAAAAGTGTCTCAAGTAACCCCACCCCGTTCGACGGTACATGGCACAAAATTAATTTTACATCGCATCAATACAATAAGTTCAAAGAAAACTTTGATAGTGAAATTGACCTACGGAAATACAAGTAATACTAATAATTGGTTAAATTCAAATATTTTGTAAAAATTATTTATTCTAAATTATATTTTTTAATAAAGTATATCAGACAAGAATGTATTCTAAAAGTTATATATTATGAGAGTAACTGTTTGAAAAAGTAACGATTATTTGAAACCAGTATTCGTTACTTAGGATCTTATCGAGTAACGAATACATTAGTAACGGATAGTTACATTTACAACACCACTAGTAGAGATCCCTCTTAAATGCAAAAAACAACACGTCCCATCCTTGCCAACTAGGATCAAATAAAGATGTTATAAGACTGTTTGTGTTATCTGAAATTCTCTTTCTCCGGACGAGTCGGGTTTTGCTTCTAAGCGACTGATATATGATGAAGCATTATTATTGTCCTTTAAATATAATGGAAATTGTTTAAAAATGTGATGAATTAAAGTTATACATTTTTAAATGGAATATTCTGTATTTTTGACATTTTAAGATGCCCAATAACATAATTTCATTGAACTATAATAGGTACATACTTGGGGTCTACAGTATTTTTATTTATAATTGGTCATATAAAGGAAATAATAATTTTTGAGATTATCAAATAGGATGCCACATACTTCTTACAGTAAGCCAGTCTTTTGTAATATATTGGGTGGGTGATAGTGACTGTTATTAGGCTAGGTTAAAAATACCAAGAGGAATACCATGAAAAAATATTTAAATCAAAGAAAAAATGAACAGAAAACTTTATACAAAACGCAGATAATAAGCATAAGATTAATAATAGACAAATATTATTTGTTTAATGGAATATTATATCTCAGGCAATCCGTAAAACAACACCGCATGATTCGTTGCATAAAATATCTATCATATTCATGTAAAAACTAATTGACAATTGTAAGTATAGAGTAACTCTAAAGGTACTTACCAATAAAATAGAGTAAGTATTTCTTTAATTGTCGTTCCAGTATTTTATTATTAATTTAAAGAACATAAATCTACTTCGCAGCACTTTTTGAATTTCAGAAAGTCGCTTTAAAATCTGGTAGATTTTTATAAAATTTAGACTCGAGCAGGCAGGCAGTGTACTCGATAATTAGACTAGTACACTATAGATGGGGCTGCCAACGATTATTCTAAATATTTTAATTTTATTTGCATTTTTCTTTTTGATTGTTTTTATTATTAATGCAATAAGAATTGAATTGAATTGAATGGACTAATAGTTAATTATAGTAATGCATTCAAATTGTAATGAGTTTAATTGACACTACAACGCTAAGCTGTTATTAGGGTCTATATGTTCTTTCAAACTATTAATACTAGATTTTTCAAACTATTAATACTAGAATTTTCACATCTTGGCAGTTATTTTAACAATAATAATTAATTAAATTAGAAGAAATTCTGCCATGATATTATTTTAATAACGGCAGCCATCGGCGACATCTATACTTTGCGATTATAAAGAAGGAAGACCTAATAACAATAACAATTTAACTAAATTATTACTTATTTATATATCACAATCTAACCATAATATTAAAAACACAATTGTAAAAATAGCTTCGTCTTATTCTAAGATTACAATGTTCTTTTATTTGAAATATTCAAAATTTGTAACCGCCGCTGCGCCACCTATCGCAAACTATCTCCACCAATCAGAAATCACAATGTGATTGAAGTGAGACGATCAACTTTTACAAAATACAGTAACCGGAGTTAGAGGAAGACCACCGATGGTTGAGGTAAAACATGGCGGAATAGACAGTTAAGTGGGGTTCGTTGTTGTGTAAAATAATGTATAAAAATCCCGATTCAAATCAATAATATGTTCTCAAATTCGGTAGCATAAACAATTTGTGGGTGTCTGTGCATTTACGGTTTTTTATTCATACACTATGTAGTGTTTCCCTATATATTTGTGTATGTGTCTGTGATAGGATAATTTCAAACATACCACCCTTTCATCAAGTGTGTGGTACTGTGTGTGTGTGTGTGTGTGTTAAATTTCGTGACAATCTGGAATCATTTCCCTGATGATTTCAAGCCATGGGTGCACAGAGCACGAAGGAACGTGTGGTTTCTGGTTCACATTCTACCAGAACGACAAGAAACCGACCCAGGCCAACGAAAGATGGTCGACAAATTATATCAAATATTTTCACAGAACATAGTGGTATGAATCATTTATAACATTTATTATAATTTCATTAAGTTGCAATTTAAATATCAACTACAAGAGGTTTATTTTCATGGTGAAAACGCTTATTCCGCTTGGAATATTTATTAAATAACAAGGAAGGTAGACGTAGAAACATTTTGCATATGTTTAGTAATTTTTAACACACGCATAGAACATTGTTAAAATTCTCAAAGTATTTAGTCTTCGTGTATAACAACATGTTCAGACAGGTTGCAACAGGGCTAACCCCTATGTTCTTTTGCATTGTATTGTATACTCTTAAGCAGCCGTAGTTTCAAGTTACAAATCTTTTTTTTCTGTCTATATTTCAAGGCTAAATACTATTGTTTAAATATGATATTTATGGTTATAAATAGTAAATAGGAAAATGTGAACAACAAATCCGTGCTATACTAAACCTGTAATTAATATTTAATCTCAGTACCACCGTTAAATCTATATTACATACTTTGGTAAGAACGAGATGGAAGTTCCATTCATATATTTATTTCCTGCGAATCCCCTACTGCGTTTCCCCCCTTGATTTTATGCCTTGCTTTCTTTGGAGTAAGCTGGGAAAACAGTCGATTTTTTGTCATTATGGACAAAATAAATTTATTTACGAATACACATGTATTTGTTGTAGAAACGAAAATCGACTCGTTTATAGCTTCGAGTACACGCGTTGGTATTTTTGTACATTATCGCTCTGAGTGGCTATCATATTTACGAACATACTGACAGATTCACGAAATGCTTTCGAAATAATCGCGCGAACGTTGTTCACTTCATTGTGGAATGAAGTAGCGACCGTGTGGTCAAGAAATGGTCGATATTTTATATTTAACAGATTGGAGAGCCACTTCTTCAAATTGTCAGTCAATTTGGTCGGTATCAATATGTTTATTTCATTAATTTACGTGGATAGTGACTATTAACTTCAAGTACTACTTGAAGGACTTTATTGCTGGAGTAAATTATTTAAGATTGAGATGGAAATTATTAATTTGAAAGCACATGCTATTAAATAGCAATGAAATAAGAAATTTGCAAATGACTATACCTAATGCTCAGGCATCTGTTTATGCCTCAATCGAAATTTATTGTAAGTACCTACTTGTTTGAAAAGTCAAACTTGCAAATTACCAACCACCTTTTACTTTCTTATACGTAGTATAAGGAAGTATTGTGATGACGAAAATTTTCGACCTCGACATTTTTGCAGATGTCCACGTTTTGAAGTCCCCTGATACCGAAAAAGTGGTTTTTAAAAAATGTCTGTGTATGTGTGTGACCACGATATCGGTCAAACCGCTGTAGATATCAATTCCAGATTTTGTATTTACTTGTATAATCTCCCTCTTGAGATCTGATTAGTTTTTCAGTAAAATCGATAGACCGGAAGTACCAGTTTACTTCAGTGAAAAAATCGAATTTTGCCAATATTTCGTCAAATACTAAGTTTAAACAAATTTATAAAGAACTCATATGTACTTAAAATTAAAATTGAGAACAATTTTATTTAAAAAGTTTTTCGAAATTCCTACCGGAAGTAGGTCTTTTACTCTTATCGAAAGTCAAGCTTTTTAGACAGGTACGTTACGGATATAAAAGTATTTAAAACATAGTTTGCAATATCTTTTGTATAAAAAAAATTTCAAAATTCGGACCGGAAGTAACACTTTTACTCTTACCGAATAGCGATTTTTTGCAAATATGTCGTAAATTATGCATTCTATATATATTTATTAAGAGTACAAAAGTATTTAGAGTTGGATTTGCAATATTTTTTGTATACATGAAATTTCAAAATTCGGACCGGAAGTAGCACTTTTACTTTAGCGAGTAGCACTTTTATTCGAATATCTTGCAAAGTAGGCATTCTATAGCGATTTATTAAGAGAATTAAAGTACTTAGAATAGGATTTTGACTAAGTTTTGTATAAAAAAATTCTTAAAATTGTATAGTTTGAAATGCTCATACGTATAAGAAAGTCGTGTGGTGGCCACACCTCATTTTTTCTTACTAATCTAAATTGAATTTCTTACCTCGGTTACCATATGTTTTAAAGTTATACCTAGCATCTTTTTTTTTATATATTGTATGCCGAAAACTCGTGTTTTGGATATATTCTTAATTCCTAATGAGATATTTTTTGAATAACCCAGTGTTACTCAAGACATTGTATTCTTACAGTATTATAGCATATTACAGGGTAGTGTTCATGGCCCTTTGTTATTCTTGATACATATTAATGACAGGAATTGGATGCAAGTTTTTTATTTGCTGATGATATGTCATTCTTGGTGAGTGCCGCGAAGAAATCTGGTTAAGTATAAACTACTGGAGAAAGAGCATTTTAACTTCTGTGGACATATAGCCACTGTCGTGAATACAAACAGCAATTATTGTTATATTCGAAAGAAAATTTAATAAACTAAATAAAAGTTCTGTATTAGCATAGACATAGACACATAGATATATAAAAACTAACATCTAACCTAAGTGAGGAAATATAGTTATTAAATTTAATTATTTATTATTAGTATTACTGAAATGCTGCAACTCCTTTTGCTTAATTTTTAGGTTTGTTTCAACATAAATCACAAGCTAGCAAGGAGCAATCACAAACTTGTTTCTGATTTTACATTTGTGATTGCTTCTGACTTGTTTGTGATTTTATTTTGGAACGAAGTTTTTAAATGATAACGGTAATTGATAATTCTTTTAAATTGTTGCTACTGGATAGGAGACTTTGAAACTTTGTCCCCTGAATGTGTAAAATATACAAACCTATATTAGGAAACGTTAGAATCTCTCTTAGCTAAATGTGCAAAATATGTCAAATGTGACATTTATGACTTGTCCTATAACTCCACTGTTACCTCATTATTAATAAACTCTACTTGTTACTATGGAAATATACACAGCAAATAGACCAATAATTACTAACATTTTATATGTTTTTGACCTTGTCCACATAGTAATGGTATTGTGGGTAATACTAAAATAATCATAGGCACAGTGATCGTTCAAACAAGGTTCAATGGCCAAAATATTTTTTCATTTGATTTCCCGTATAATATTACATTTAAGCTGCGGTCTTAAAATACCATGATATTTATATAAATGTTAAGATATTCGATATATAGTGATAAAACGCGGTATATTTCCTTTTAAACGTTTCGCAAAGACTTATAACGTGCAGCAATAAGCCATATTTTTATTAGTAAAGTGAACGAATGATATGAAAAATATTTTTGAGCGAGAAAATAAATATGTACTACCTACTAACTATTTTAAAATATAAATTGTCCGTTATAACATAATAACAGTGTGACGTAGGGAGGCTTTGAGGCTTCGAATCCTCTCTACCGAAATAATGAACAAGTTTTGTACTTCTAAAAAGTTTTCATATGCAATTATACTCAAATTGATTAATTTTGTATTTTTTAGAAATTTTTCTAAACATTAGAGATGACGAGATATTGGTAAAATTTGATTTTAT
Organism: Amphimallon solstitiale; assembly: GCA_963170755.1. NCBI lineage: Eukaryota > Metazoa > Arthropoda > Insecta > Coleoptera > Scarabaeidae > Amphimallon > Amphimallon solstitiale. Next base: position 21,011,279 of record OY720675.1, on the reverse strand, counting down.
CACAGAAGTAAAGTCTTTCTGTCCTTCTACGAATTTGACTGGAAGTCTAATAAGATTTTGAGAGGAATATCCCAAATCTCAGAAATTACGGTAGCTTCAAAAAACAAACAATTAAGGCAGGAGGGAGAAAGAGATGATGAAATTACGTCAACGGTACTGCAAACAGTTAATAATAATCCACATACATCATTCCGGCAACTAAAAGAACATCATGATCTATATGTAATCTCTTGCCGTAGGTTTCTAAAAGAAAATATGTAAATACTTTCCGTATAAAGTTCATTTAGTGCACCATTTAAGGGTCCTATATAGTGGATCTGTCAACAATGGAAAAATAGCAGATTTTAGATGCAAGATATTTTTGTTAATTTTAAATTTGGGGAAATCCTTTCAACGTCAACTTATGAAGAATTTAGTAATCTACCCCGCTGAAGAAACAAATTTAGAAAAAAAATTATCGAATTAAAGAAAATTAATTAATATGTCAAAATATTAAAAACAAGTTTTCTCAAAAATCCTTCGGAGGAGATGTGTTTGCTTGGGTTCACGTTATAAATTGAATAAAAAGCTACCGCGCTCTGCACTTATTTTTCGTTCAACTATTCTTTACTTTGTTTAAAATGAATATAAAATAAATTAAAATTAGGCAACCCACATTACAATGAATTGTTATTCTAGTAAAAATCTTTCCCGCGGTTACAAATGTGTAAATATTTAGTCGTCATAAATGAATTTTTATTCGCTTAGATATTGAGTTATTATTTCAAATATTTACTATTTATTCCCTATGTGTAATAAGTACTCGGACATCCTTGGCTTATTAAAGTATGTGCTGTGCAACCAATATTACATTTCCGATCCACTATATAGGACCCTTAAGAATAGTAGATAATCAACGCCGACTCGATTTTCTGGCAGAATTTTCTGTAATGTTAGGGGAAAGCAATAACTTTATAAATCAGGTCATGTGAAGTGACGAATGTCGTTTTATATATCATAGTCCCCCACTTTTATCATGAAACATTAACTGGTGTGCGCTACTTATAATTTTTGCAAAATGAGTTACCACTACTTTTGGAAGATGTATGTACCAATAGAGCTGCGAAATAAAATGTGGTCACATCAAGGTCATAATGCCAACATAGTTACTGGCTATTTTAATCAAACATTACTACGTCGTTGGATTGGTACTAATGGCGTCCTCAGGTGGCCAGATCTAACTCCGTTAGATTTTTTCTTGTAGGGTTACTTAAAAGCTGAAGTTTAAAAGGAACCCTAACAAACATGGGCGGGCGACCTAAAATTTATGCAAGTGTTCAAAAAATTAGTAGAATTGCTGTTTACAAAATTCAAATATCTTTATCCGTTTCTGAGATATTTGACTGGGAGTTCTAAGTGATACACTCTATACAGATTTGGAAATGTTAGAATCCTTTTGTCTTAAGAGGCCACCGGACGGCTTGAATTACGGATTTCCTTTTTTCCAGCTTATTTCTGCATCAAATCGAAAACGGTTTTCACAAACATGTTTAAAAAGTAATACTGAATATGTGTATCTATTTTTTTTCTAAAATGAACAAAAAACATTTTTTATTTCTTTGTTAGTGACTAAAAAAAAAAATTAAATGGATAGACAAATTGAATGAATTATTGTAGAATATTTATACCGCATATCAGCTATATTAAATGTATATAAATTGCTCAAACGTAATTTACGATTAGCAAATTTTGGACCGGGGAGGTGCTGCTCTCTGGCGAAGGCAAGGTGTATATCAATTTTCGTAACTTCATTGGCAACGTTGCTAACATAAATCTCGTGAGACGATTCTAAAATGCACTGGTCTGAACTCCACATGCCCGCGAAATTGTGCACAAACGCGGCAATAGACGATTTTAAAAGATGTGCATGAGTTAGAATCATATGGTTAGAATACACTGACGTATGACGGCGGGCTTATAATGGACATGTCAGACATAGAGTACACGGAGACACGAGGTGAACGTTGTTGAGTAGTATGTGTTTGAAATACATGTAATAAATAATAATAATATATAATACATATTTTGTATACATACCGGGCAATATATCTATATTTTTGCAATGGTATAGCATAAAAATCATTTATAAATATGCATAAGTATATGTAATTTCAGTAATCTTATACTTTTTATAAAATCATTTCATTTCATTTTCCAGAAATTTAAATAACAGGACCTTTTTAACTTAAACTTGATTTTGATATTTTACTATTTGAAAAACAGTACTAGTGTTACATTTGCTAACCATTTATTTAAAAAATCTTTGAAAGACCAGGTGTTGGGACCAATTAAAAGGAAACAATTTCTTCATCGATAAATTAATATATTTGATTTTGGAATGTGCTATTTCTGCTCACAAGGAGAATCAAGAACAGACTTATGAGAGATTACTTTTTCGATTTTTCACAAATACAGGTAAAATTATTTAATAAACATTATAACAAATAACAAAGGTGGAATAAACTAGCAAAGAAATACAAAAAAAATATCAAAGCACCCCTATTAATAACACTACAGTTTAAACGAGCATTATTAAAAATAAATGCAGCTTACAGTTGTGCATTATTTAAATGTTACTAATCCATTTCTAAATATCAGATCCTTTGAAAACTTGAACTTGCAGTAAAAGAAAATTTTGCAATTCATTTTAAGTGAATGAACTTCAGTGTACGTATTTTAACACTACAAAATCTATGCGTACCAACAAAAACATCAGCGCCCATTATTTAAAAAAAATTACCACTCAGATAACAAAATGAATCTTTACTAAAATAGTTTTTTTTTATAAAAATAACTCTGGACACTATATTATATATTGTTTTGTTTACAGTAATAAATCAATAAGCTAGTAAATAAATACATTCAACTTAACACGAGTAATTGCGCATTAAAATGAGTAAAAGAACATTATTCCGAATAAATGAGCAACAACTTGCGAAGAAAAGATCCATAACATGGAATTACGAAAGAACCTTCATTAACCGTAACGATGCAGAAGATTTTGTCAAATCGGAAACTTGTTGGAGCTTAAAAAACACAAACAACACTGAGTCTGGTGTAGTTAAGTATTTTCGATGTAATAAAGTTAAATGTCGAGGACAACAATGTGCAACTGGTATTAAATTAATTCTGGATTCATGCTGTGAAAATGTTCTCCTATTTCGATCGCAAGTAAGTCATTCTTGTGATTCTATTGCAACAAAGGCCGGTACCGAAATGAACGACAAACTAAATAACGAAATCAAGGATTTCTTTACCAAGAAAAATAAAACCGAAAGCAATTTTGGATGTTAAACAACGTTAGTCGCCGTCTTTATAAAAGCGTTTTAATCTATTTACATAAAAAATGGTGGAGATCTCAGAAGAATGTTCCAGAAATTAATCAAGCATTGGATATCATTGTTCCGATTTTGTATGCAAACGTTTCTTCTGCAGATGTCGAAAGAACTGTTTCATCATATGGGCTTGTCCATTCAGAATTAAGAAATGCAACATTGCTAAAAATAGTATTTTTTTATTAATATGAAACACACAGTTTTCTTATGTTTATTTATGTTTTCTTTGTATTTGAAAATTTTTATGTAATGTTACTAAATAAATGTAAGACGAATTTCTTTATTTTTCTGCTTAAAATAATTATATAAATATAATAAAAACTATAAGAGACTATTACAAGAAGAAAAATCATGTTTTTTTAAATAAAAATCACATTGATTTAAATAAATCATAATTTAAACTCTGATTTTATTCAAATGATTTAAATCATCTCAACTCTGAATATGAATATAGGATTATGTATCTATTGATAGATAGCAAGTGAACGTATTATTTAACAGTCATGAATAATTCTTTTTTTCTTATAATTTTTCATTTTATTTTGATATCGTAATAACTAAAACATTCTATCGGCCCATAATCTAATAAATTATACCCTTCTTATATAAATAACTATTATTACACTGATTCTCGGATCACACATATTTACGCGGTATTTCGAAAAATGAAAAAGTCAAAACTATCAAAACAATAATGTGCAATGTGTTGAATGTAATATATTTTTGTTGAATAACCTTTCATTTGTTTCTTAGTTGGTTCGGATCGAAATTTTCTGCACCAAATTTTAATTTTATGTGTGTATTATCTATATTTTTCTGATTCAAACGACTCAATAAGTGCGCGCCCTACGTTTATCCTTTATGCCTTTTTGTATATCAACTCGTATCTATATCACTAAACGCACGGAAGAGACGAATCGTCTCATTCTCCTAATATTTGGTTGTCGTTAGTATAAATCAACGATGAATTATGTACCCATTCCCACTCTTTACAAACCAATCCTCGCTGTTGCCAAATTGCCACATCTGTGGCTACTTACAGCAGTCTGAAGGGGAGAGGGGTTAACGAGCATCGAAATATTTTTACCGTCCGGAGCGCTCTAAGTAAATCCACAAAATATGTCAAATGTGGCATTGTACGACTGTTCCTTTCCTATACTATCTCTGTAATCTACAGGATTAGCATTTCTTTCGTGCTAGACCCACAATATATCAAATAAAATATGAGACCAATAATGTGTTTCTGTGAAACTAATATTATGTATATTTTATAAATATAGGTATGTATAAAATATAATCTAGAAACTCTAAAATTTTGGAATAAAATACATCCAACGTTAGAAGCATGTTATTTTAAGGAAATTGTTGATTTTCCTGTTTTATTTACTATCTTATGATTAATTTTAGGAAATTGTGAGATATCTAATCGCCGCATATACACTTCCATCCGAGGGGTCAACCGCCGACGAAAATTCTGTACACCTACTTCCTCTTTTGAAAAAACTTCCACATACTTCCACCAAACTTCCCCACACTTCCTTCGAACTTCACACACTTCCTTCGAACTTCCATATATTTCTATCAAACCTCTATACACTTCCTTTAAACTTCCACATACTTCCATCAAACCTCCACATACTTCCAACAAACCTCCACATACTTCCATCAAACTTCCATACTTCCATACTGATTTTGACAATATTTATTCATCGTTTGTTCATTATGTTTTGACACACTTTGTGTAAGTTTAAGAAAAAAACGTATACGTATATGAATGGAATGATTTATTATTATAAGTCAAAGAAATACAAACAAAAATAGACTTCTAACTGAAATAAAATATCAAAAAATAATAAACTTTCTTTGCCTCTCAAAGAGAAAACAACTAATAACTGCGTTACTTGTGTTCTGGCTTGTGTTTTCTCTTAATTTCTTTGAAACCGTTTATGATACTTGTCCTTACACATTATGTTAAGGAAAAAGGACCAGCGCCCTGTAAAATCATGGGGCCATAGTATTCATTTCCAACTTCCTGAATGTTATCACGCTTTGGCCAAAACAATTGACGTGAATTTTCTTTTAAGAATTTCACTCTGCTAGTATGTTCATCGACGACCTCAATAACTCTGGCAATATACCATGAATTATAGTAAAATACAGCATAGTGATTTTCAATTTTTATGTAAACATACTTTTGCCTTAAAGAAAGTGCTTGAGAACTTGCCATATCAGCTAATGGAAAGTTATCGGCGACATTTGCGCCGACAGAATTGTCTCCGCTATAATCGCCCAGGCCGTCTTCCTCAGCTTCCCAGGCTTCCGCATCCTGATCAGTGTTACTACTGTCCGTAACAGCTGTTTCACAATCAATTACGAAATTTTCGCATTCGAGCGTGACTGTAGAACTTTTGATTTCAGAACAGACGCCAGTTTATTTTATCAAACCAGTCAAAGTTTGATCATCTAGCACCAAGTCTATAATGTCAGTTGTTGGTATCATAGATGGACTTGGCATTGAAAATCTATAGTGTACGATGTCGTAAAATTCATGTCGAAATGATGATGACTGTATTAATTTACCGTAGTTTTGAATTCTGTGCCATGTGCAAAGACGTCCTATTCCCTCCGTATTTGATTGAACAGAAGTTGGGGTCTTGTTAGAAAACAAGAATTCGACCACAAATGTAATTATCAAGTTTCAATTTGTTACAATTTGTTTTGAGAGTTTTGCTTCTCGTATTTTTAGAAATGCTGTTGTAGAATACACACCAGCAGCAATTCTTAAATGTGTCCTCTTTTCTACTTTGACAATGGGATCGACTGTACAATTATTCGATGTTTCCATCGCATATTTGTTATAACAAATAAATCTTCTTAATGGATCAGAACTTACTCTGTGGTTTTCTGTGTTCAACAACCAGCACAAAGAACTTTTTTTTACAACAGTTACTTTATCTTTCATTAAAACGCGCGCAAATGGCCCCTTGGCATAAAAGTTACTCCCTTTGTATTTGTCGGTATGCTCTTTAAATAACAACGAGCCCCCAGCGTTCTTTAAAAGGACAATTTCGAGTATATCCTCAGATGTGTCATTACTTACATTTTTATCACCGTCAAAAGTGATGTTCATGAATATGTTCTTTTTCACATATTATTGGCAATTCATCATCGATACAATCTTCATCTTGTTCAATTGTTTCTTCGTCCGAATATTGACTCGAGCTTGCAACCTCGCCTGCATATGCTGTATGATGTTTCTTATTTACTATAGTTTCTTGAGTCATACTTTTACTTTTCTGAAGTCGCTTTTGCCTTGTTTTCTGAATCCCTGTTTTCTCATTATTTGCTGGAGCAAAAACTTGATTCCACGATCCCTCTTTAACTCTAATTCCAAGTTTACTCATATCCGAGATTGCGTCTTCTACAGCAGAGTTTACAATCTTTTCTACATTGTCTTGGAAATTTGCCTCGGAATAAGAAGAGAGAAATACGTTAACATCTTGATTCAAAATTTTTCTTTTTTTTTCTCTTGGAAAGGTAATCGTGCGTTAAATTATATATAATTTCTATTCAGTTTAGGCGATGTAAGATATCCAACATACTAAAGTTGACGACAGTGCTAAATGTGGACGTCAGCGACCTGGTAGCTCGAAATATTTTTTCACACATTTGACTGCTGTACAACCAAGGTAAAAACATGCTGGTATCCAACTCGTTGGTGGTAACGCATAATTGCAATAGTTTTAGTAATGCGTGCGCATTCAACTCCACACATGTAGCAGTTGGATGCTAAAAAGTTGTCTTTTTCGTTGGAAAGAGATTTATTCTGTCGAAGTCACGCCTTCCAAATTCGAAGAAAAAATACTGCGTACCAAATGCAATAAATACGATGTTCAAAATACTGTTTTTAGACAAAAATGAGGTGTGGCCACCACACGACTTTCTTATATGTATGAGCGTTTCAAACTAAACAATTTTAAGAATTTTTTTATACAAAACTTATTCAAAATCCTATTCTAAGTACTTTCATTCTCTTAATAAATCGCTATAGAATGCATACTTTGCAAGATATTATCAAAAAAGTGCTACTCGTTAAGAGTAAAAGTGCCACTTCCGGTCCGAATTTTGAAATTTCATGTATACAAAAAATATTGCATATTCAACTCTAAATACTTTTGTACTCTTAATAAATATATATAGAATGCATAATTTATGACATATTTGCAAGAAATCGCTATTCGGTAAGAGTAAAAGTGGTACTTCCGGTCCGAATTTTGAAATTTCTTTTATACAAAAGATATTTAAAATTATAATTTAAATACTTTTATACTCGTAATGTACCTGCCTAGAAAGCATGACTTGCGAGATATTCGCAAAAAACTGATTTTCGATAAGAGTAAAAGACCTACTTCCGGTTGGAATTTCGAAAAATCTATTTAAGATACTTTGTCCCAAATTTAATTTTGAGTACATTTCAATTCTTTATAAATTTGTTTAAACTTAGTAATTGACGAAATATTGGCAAAATTCGAATTTGTCACTGAAGTAAACTGCTACTTCCGGTCTACCGATTTTACTGAAAAACTAATCAGATCTCAAGAGGGAGATTAGACACGTAAATACAAAATTTGGAATTGATATCTACAGCGGTTTGACCGCTATCGTGGTCACACACAGCCAGACAGACACACAGACATTTTTTAAAAAATGAGGTGTGGCCACCACACGACTTTCTTATACGTATGAAAGTGTTACTTCCGGTCCGAATTTTGAAATTTCATTTATACAAAAAATATTCCAAATCCAACTCTAAATACTTTTGTACTCTTCATAAATATATACAGAATGCATAATTTACGACATATTTGCAAAAAAATCGTTATTCGGTAAGAGTAAAAGTGATACTTCCGGTCCGAATTTTGAAATTTTTTTTATACAAAAGATATTAGAAATTAAGTTCTAAATACTTTTATATTCGTAGCGTACCTGTCTTTTGCAAGAAACTGATTTTCGATAAGAGTAAAAGACCTACTTCCGGTAGGAATTTCGAAAAACCTTTTTAATAAAATTGTTCACAATTTCAATTTTAAGTACATATGAATTCTTTATAAATTTGTTTAAACTTAGTAATTCACGAAATATTTGCAAAATTCGATTTTTTCACTGAAGTAAACTACTACTTCCGGTCTGCTGATTTTGCTCAAAATCTAATCAGTTCTCAAGAGAGAGATTATATTCGTAAATACAAAATTTGGAATTGATATCTGCAGCGGTTTGACCGCTATCGTGGTCACACACAGACAGACAGACACACAGACACACAGACATTTTTTAAAAACCACTTTTTTGGTATCAGGGGAAAGTTTTCATTATCACAATACTTCCTTATACTACGTATAAGAAAGTAAAACCACTTTTTCGGTATCAGGGGACTTCAAAACGTGGACATCTGCAAAAATCTCGAGGTCGAAAATTTTCATCATCACAATACTTCCTTATACTACGTATAAGAAAGTAAAATGAGTCGATAATAACATTCATGACCTTTAGAAAAGCTATAGTGCCGTCACTACCTGGAATATTTGGTAGGAACTTTAATACAGTCGAAGAACACATTTTTTCAGCCTAGGCAAAATTCATTTTATCGTCCTGTTTTAAATCGGAGATTGTCAACTTGTGTTTATCTATGGAATAATCACGGACAAAAGATTAAGATGTGTGGCCGAAGCAACACACTTCCTTAATAAAATAGTCAAAATGGAAATGTCATTTATCAAACACAATAATTGTCATTTTCATAGTTTACTTTAATAATGTTAACTTTTCCATAGTACAGTAACTACGATATTAGACATTTAATAACTCGAAAACGGTTTAAGATGCCGGTATCATATGAAATATTTTTGAAATCTGAGTAAAAGACCATTATAAAAATATAATAATATACAGGGTGTTCCATTTAAAAAAAATTTAAATCGTTGTATCTGCACGCCACTGTGTTTTTGATAGCATGCAAATAAAATTCAGTCTCAGCCACACAACTTATATTAGAAACATTTTTTTGTATATGCAATAATAAAGATGATAAAGAGTGGGTAATTTATAATAAATAACCCTGTACATTTTTAAACCATTCATAAATATATTAATTGTAATTAAAGATCTGTTAATTTTATCTATATTTAATATTAATATATACTAATTTGTCACATATATAAGTAGAGCATTACATATTGTTTACTCATATATAAAAAAAATAACGTCTTAAATAATATTCTTTGTCGTACATTCATTAATTTGAACATTTTGAGCATTAATGCACCTTGTGTATATTTGTTACACATGAGTATCGTTCTCATTGCCCAAATTTGAAATTTTTGTAATTTGTTTTGATTAACTACTTCCACATACTTTCACTAGAACTTCCACATACTTCCCCATATTTCCACAAAACTTCCACAAACTTCCACAAACTTCCACGTACTTCCACATACTTCCACATACTTCCACTTAACTTCCACATACTTCCATGGAATTCCAAGTGGATGTACACCTACTTCCACTGGCGGTTAACCCCTCGCTTCCATCCTACCTCGGAAATACAAACGCAAACAGTTCGTAAACACGTTATTCATTTACATAGAATTTTATGTTTGACATTTGAGATATCTGTTAGAAAGCTAGAAACTTGCTAAATCAATATTGAACAAAATAAGATCGTGGCAATAAACAATATCGTAAAATTTACTAAAAGTCTGAGAATAAAGACACGGATAAAAGATGTTTTCTTCTGACACGGGTTCAACGACTAATATTCCAATCAATTAGGAAACTCTCATAATATAATATGCTAAACACATCGTTAAATACAAAGAACTGAGATAAAAAAATTCTTATTAGGAAGTAGGCTATAATTAAAACTATCTAAAATGACTTAATAAACAATAACAAGCACTAATTTGTCTAATGAAAAGTAAACTGAATAGTGCATTCTAGGAAATACATTTCATTTCTAAAGAAATTCTTATCCGCTAGACGATGTGTTGAACGGCAAAATTACCTGAGTAATCCTAGATGATACTAATGAGACAAAACAGTTATTATCATCTGTAGTATAAGTCTGAATGTCATTAAACCACTAGTTTCTATACCATATTATTTCATCGTTTTTAAATTCATTCTTATGTAATCAACAACTCGACTAGCAAATTGTAAGGAAATAATAATCTAATAAACCTTAAATCAATTTGCTGGTAGTACAGAATAAATAGAATAACATGTAATATATACATATTGCATCCATTAACTATAAATGCAATATTAGTGCCGTGGTAAATTCACAGTAGAAGTGCGTACACGTAAGTAATGGTCGGGTTTCATAATCAAGTTAAAGTGACTTTTAATTTCAAAGTTGACTTTAACCCTGAATATTGGTTTCATAATGTCACTTTAACTTTAAAGTCAACTACAAAATCACTTTAAGGATCCATATAGTGGATATGTGAATAGTTGAAAAATAGGAGATTTTTGATGCAAGATATTTTTGTTGATTTTAAATTTGGAGGAAACCTTTCAACGTCAACTTATGAAGAATTTAGTAATCTACCCCGCTGAATAATCAAATTTAGGAAAAAATTATCTGATTAAAGAAAATTAATTAATATGTCAAAATAATAAAAGGAAGTTCTCCCAAAAATCCTTTGTAGCAGATTTGTTTGCTATAGTTCACGTTATAAATTGGATAAAAAGCTACCCCGCTCTGCACTTATTTTTTGTTCAACTATTCTTTACTTTGTTTTAAATGAATATAAAATAAATTAAAATTAGGCAACCCACATTACAATGAATTGTTATTCTGGTAAAAATCTTTCCCGCGGTTACAAATGTGTAAATATTTGGTCATAAATGAATTTTTATTCGCTTAGATATTGAGTTATTATTTCAAATATTGGAAGATTACCTTGTTTAATTTGGAAACAGATATACTCTGGTATTTATGTATTTCGAATACTACGTGTACTGTGGTTACCTTTAGGGCCTTGATTTGAATCATCTGCATAGATTTCATTAGTGTTTTTGCACATTTTCCCTATGCCACTATTAAGTAACGTATTAGTTTTGTCTTTTTACATAGCCCACTTCTTTTTATTGCCCCTATTATGGCTGTCACACCTGTCTGAATGTAGGCCACATGAGTTCCCCATGATAATTTGTTATCTATCATAATTCCAAAGTACTTTATCGTGTCTACTTTTTTAAGTTATTCTTTAGACATGTTCAGCCTCCGTTGTATTAGCTGTTTATTTTTTGTTGAAAACACTGCCCAACAAAAAAATAATTTTTTAATGTTTCCTGCACATAATTTGTTAAATGTTACTAATTTTTGGTTGAGAAAAACGAATTTAACAATGAAATATTTTTATTAGCTCTAGTTTCTGTGATACACAATACATGGAATTAGCTTAGTGTGAATTTGATTAATAGAAGACTATACAGTTTAATTACATTTTCCATCTACATTGAAAGTCCATTTAATTTTTTTTGTAGCAGATACATTCAAAGAGTCCTAAAATAATTGAAGAATACCTGGAAGATGTATGATCGTAAAGATAACTATGTACTGGTTTCATGGGATCGTGGTCTTTTGGCTTGCCTCTTGTAAACGACTTCTGGAGCATCCCTACACAATGACCAACAGTATTCCGCAAGCATTGCTTCATTCCAACAGCCCTGATATCTTTGTTCCATAACAGAAATATCCTGATGGAATCGCTCACCGTGTTCATCACTGACAGCTCCACAATTAGGAGGAAAAAAGTCGAGATGGGAGTGTAGAAAATGTATTTTAAGAGACATGTTGCATCCGAGTTCATGATATTTTTGTAGGAGCACTGTCACTAACTGAGTGTAGTTGTTATCCCGTTTGTTGCCTAAAAATCCATGAAACAACTCCCTTGAAGGCTTCCCAAGCTTCCTTTTCTTTTCCCTCCAGAACTCGATCAAATGCAGGATCCTTTACAAGTTCTCGAATTTGTGGCCCGACGAAAATACCTTCCTTAACTTTGGCATCACTTAATTTCGGAAATTTTTCCCTTACGTACTTAAAGGCCTGTCCTTCTTGGATCATACCTTTAACAAAGTTTTTCATCAATCCCAGCTTTATATGTAGGGGTGGAAGAAGAACATCTTTTGGATCCACAAGTGGCTTAGCAACAACATTTTTCTCGCTTGGCTTAAGATTTCTTGCAGGCCAGTCTACTTGGATATAATGTGATTTTCTATCTCTACTGTCCCACATACATAAAAAACAGCAGTATTTTGTGTAACCCAGTTGCATTCCCAAGAGTATAGCGATTACTTTGAAATCGCCACAGATTTTCCACTTGTGTTCATTATATTTTATCGAGTCGAGGAGTGTTGACATATTTCCATAAGTCTCCTTCATGTGAACAGCATGACCAACAGGAACAGAAGGCAGATGGTTTCCATTGTGTAGTAATACAGCTTTTAAACTAAGCTTGGAGGAGTCTATGAATAGTCTCCATTCAGTCGGAGCATGGTTCAAATTCAAATCCTTCATCAAGCCATTAATGTCGCGGCAAACAACAAGATTGTTTTTCTTCTCAAAAAAGGAAATCAGATTCTTATGACGTTGTCTGTACTGTGAGACCCTAACATCACATTGGAGAAGATTCCATTGCTGTAATCTAGCAGCTAGGAGCTCTACCTTCTCCTTTGACAGGCCGAGGTCCCTAATGAGATCACTCAGTTCCGCTTGACACAGTTTGTGCGGTTTGTCATCTTTTATTTCAAAATCAGGGTCATGGGATGTGGAAGGCTTACTGGGTTCCTCTTCATCCACAGAGTCTTGAATGTCTATTTCAAATGAAAAGTTTTCGGGTGGATTAGGAACAGGTAAGCTATTTGAATGAGGAATAGGTCGAATAGCAGATTGAAGATTTGGCTATTGAACTTTTCTTCTTTTCTTCATAGACATTCCTGCCTTTATAGGTGGGGTCAAGCAGAAATATCAATCATCTATATGGTTTTTAGGCTCCCGCCAAACCATAGGCACAGCAAAAGGCATAGATTGTTTTTTATTTTTCAACCATTCTCGCAGTGTGACTGAACAAGAGTTACAACACATATGTGGAGCCCATGACTTATCCTGGTCTCCTACCTTCACACCAAAATAATGCTGGTAAGCAGTCTTCACAATAGGCGTCAGATTGCGTTTTTGTGACGAAAATGTTATTTCTCCACAAATGTAACAGAATTGATTCACTTGATTTACACATTCTCGTGGCATTTTTACAATTTTACACTTCAAAAGCACTTAACAAACGAGAAATATATATGAATTATAACAGAAACAATACGAAATGCACATTAACAGCACCAGTAAAAGTGTACATAACCTCCAAATAGTTAAAAAGCATGTGTTCTGTCGGTTGACAGTTGTGCCAAATACCAAAACGTAAATTTTCCTCAAACTAATAATTCTTACCCTAGTTCAATGACATGTCACTGTATCTTCAAAACAAGAGCTAATCGGTGATTTTTATTGTTATTTTTGAATTCAGCGGGTAGAAATACATAAGATTCAGCTATTTTTGTGTCCGAAACATTTTCATTGTTGGGCAGTGAAATTAATGTAATGGAATAAGTAAATCGCTACCAACGATATCATAAGATGTTTTATTTAATTAGGAATATTATTATTATTATTACCTTATACCTACTACTCTTTATGTGTTTTTTTTCACTTTCAACACTTACCATTATTCTTGAATGAATGTCTTAAAGTAACGCTAGGTATGTGAAAATTTAAATATAATAGCGCATATGTAATCAGTTTTTACAAGTATAATACAGTGCTACTATATTAGAAGAATGAGAAAGTGCAGACGCTGCTATTATTGTGTTATTAAATACATATTTAATATGTGTTATTAAAGTAGTTCTTGTTAAAGCAAATTCACATGGAATTTAAATACATATGCATATTTATGTAATAGTAGATTAATAATGACTTCATTTCGTTATGAATAATAGATCTTTCAACACTGCCTTGTAGATCAAATTAGTCTGTGCAATGAAATACGTAAAAGATGTGACCATCACAATAGTGATCTGGCATGTGAACCGTAGTTTACTATAATATAGAGTATATTTGAAATGAAGTGTAGTTGTCAAATGAAAGCTTTCTGATCTCTTAGCTTTCAAGATTTGCTATTTCTAAGACTCGAAATGTTGTATACTCAAGAGTCGGCTATGAGTTTATTAAAATTAAATTTTAAGTTGGCATTATAAATGAGTGACACCGTTGACAGAGCAATTTACTTTATTTTGACAAATAACTAGGGTCCAACGATATAAAACTGATATCTAAATAAAGCTTTGTTTCAAATGGTACATTCGGAGACAAAAAATTATGTCGCCAAATTTAAATTTGTCACATAATTTATATTCATAATGAAAATGAAAACACTTTGAGTTATTAATACATCTTAATATACCGTAGTCGTCAAATTTTAATTTCGGTTTACACTTCTATCCCATGCAGAAGATGGCCTTATAATATGCAGCGATGCCTGCTTGCTAAGAGTGGTGGGAGAGCAACGCAGTGTCCGGGGACCCTCACGCCGTACATTTCATAGGAAACGTTTGTTGAGTGTACTGTCTTGGCAGCCTCGCTTATGTTTATCTTTAGTTTATTTCATCGCGCTCTTTTCCTCTTTCTACTTTCGTATCAGAAATTAAAATATGTCGACTACGGTATATATAAGCATTCATATGTATGACCCCATGATGTCTAAACCACTGGACGTCTCGAAATCATATCCATACCATATATTTTGTTTGGTGCTTCGATAAGAGTAACCTTTTTTCATTGGAACTAGTATATAGGTGAAGCTGTGATCGAAATATTTCAAAAAATTATATTTATGATCCGATTTGACTCATATTCAGTACGAGTAGATGTGTTAGTTACATAGAAAGAAATACTTTCTTTTTTTTTTAATAAAAACAAAACAGGTGTTAATGAAATTATTTTTGGGCTGATTACATTGGCCCAGTCAGCTAGTGTTACATAAAAGTATTTTTCGACCAATTTGTTGACCAAAAACTTGATCAAGTGAAAATTGACGACAAGTCGTGTATTACATTTGTCAAGTCCAATTGATCAATTTCTTGTCCAAGAACTTAATCAAATTTTTAATGATATCTAGTAAAATCCGTGTTATAAAGTGTTTCGCCAACTGCGTTCAATGGAAACACAAATTTCATTTTAGAATGTTGTTAAAAATGGCATGTTAATTAATACTTTTTGATACTTTTTGGATCGATATTATTCGATTAAGACCTGAAATAGGGGGTAAATTTATATATTGAATAACTCGTTTATTTTATAAATTCGAAATTGAAAATAAACCAGTTATTCAATAAATAAATTTCACGACCTATTTCGGGTCTTAATCGAAAAAATCGATCCTAGGAAAATATGATAAAGATCAAAATTGTGGGAAATTTAATTCTAAACAACTATTTTTCTTGTGAAATTGGAAATAAACGAGCTATTTAATAATTAAAAATTCACCCTTAAATTGAAGATTGCGGTTGAAGCTATGGGGTGCTATTCCCGAAAACCGAAATGTAGACTGCTAGTAATGATGCCCCCTAACGATTCGCGAATGAAAATTCGTAGCTTAGATTCTGTACCAGCAAAATGCAATAGGACAATCCAACGATCTGTTATATAAAATTCAATATGGCCGTTGTGGGCAAACAAACAGATTTGCATAATTAAAATTTGACTATAAGTGCTCTTATTAAACAATTATCTTATTAAATTAACTTACTAAGGTCATTATTTAGTTATCTAAGTAAGATGTTGTGTATCAAAGGCTAAAACTTATAATTATGTGACCAGAACGTTGTGTATTGCAGTATGTTTCAAAGAAGTGTTTCAAGAAAAAAACAGCTGTAATTATTCCTGCTTTGAAGTTTTCATTGGAAAACCAGATAATAATTTAGCTCAGCAGCAGTACTGTTCTAATTATAAACACGATAGAAATTTTAATAGCAATAACTTCTCAGGGTACTAAATGCTATATTAGTGAAGCTCGGGGTGACATACATCTGAAAAATGAATGGAAGAAGTAATTTTTGCAACAATCTTAACTCAGGATATTTTGTTCTAGGAGAAAGAGCATTTTTAATAATGGAAGCACTAAGAATTCTGCAAGTGAATTTTAGTTATTCCAGCTTTTACTAAAGGAAGAACTCGTTAGCACCTTAAAATATCTCATTCCAGTATCTGTGTTAAAAAAGTGTAATAATATGCAAAAATTAAACAGTGTAGATAAAATTGTGATTGTACCTATTTAGTGCTCTAATTAACATGTAAGTTGTAAATGATTTTGTATTTATTATTATTTATGGCACTATATAATCTTAATTTATTCCTGTACAAGGTGGCCATTATTTTAGAATTTAAATAGGCATTTTGCTACAGACAAAACACAAAACTGTAATAATAAGTTAAATTTATTTATTAATATATTTGAAATCTATTTTTATTTTTTTAAGTCCTAAGCTGTTATACATTGTATGCTAAATATTTATAATAAATTTTTATAATCTTACACATAATATTTCTATATGATTAAACTTATTTTCTTATTACTATTTATTAACTTTTGCTTCTATAATAATTAAGTGAAACTATTTTAATAAACAAATCTTATTAAACAAACCTCTGATTATTTTGTTAGGTATTGTAAATTTAAAGACAAGTTTAAATAATTAATCCTTAATCAGTGCATGAGCGGCTTTCTTTTTCTCATATACTAGAAATAATAATGCACCAACATAACTACAATGTTCGGCTGTTACCAGCCATGCATGTAAGTGAGCCGAAAGTATTGATTCACATTTCATAATAATGCACTACACATCCATTGGTTTTAAATTAAGTTCTTATAAATGTTTTACCTAATCAAAAACACGTACTAATTACTTGGTGTAATAAATATGTATGAAAACCAAATATACAATAATATCCGTACTTGACACAGGTGGAATACCATATACCATCTATTAAATTGTTTAATTTCAAGAGTGAATGGATCCAAATTATCAATTAATTTAATGTTCATCTGATAGCTGTCAAAAAATACATTCTCACACGAATAATTATTTTCCATGATGATTTCAACAAAATGTTACTCCAACTTCTGGATTTTCAGATAAGAACTTTTTCAAGTAATCACTCTGCATTATCATGTTTATAAATTCAACACACAAGAAAAATAAAACCATATTAAAACTAATAATAATGCACGACCAAACTAGATACTCGTAAAATACCTCTGTTATAGTAGAGTCGTTTTGGGAACCGACTCGGTCAAAGTACGAACTAAAGACGACGATTCAATACTACTACAAATTTCGATCGGCCGGAACAATTTCAGAACAATAAAACTAAACTAATTAATTAATATTTCAGAATATATACCTTCCCTTAGTAAAATACTATTACATGAAAGCCAGTTACAAATTAAATATTATAAATAAATCTATTAAATATTATTTTTTCTACACCTATATTTTATATAACATTTGGCTATACTGTTTAGGAGGCAAGCATTCTTGACAAATTTAAGATGTTTAGATAACAGTTATACAAACGTCAAAAGATAATTGTGACAGATGTCAAAAGGTGTATGAAAATTATTATTTATGACAGTCCTGAAATGGCTTTTGCTGGTTATATTCCTTGACAGGTAAAGTTTTGCAACATTTCGACTATAGCAAGTTTGTTTGTACTTGAATATGACGATGATACTATGATCTGTATCTCAACGCAAAGAGGAATAAGAAGGGAGTTTGCATTAAAAACTATAAAGTAGTTGTCGCAAAGTAAATAAAAGAGTGTAGTGTATTGACACTAACGCTTTGTAACGTTATATCCGGAGAGGGGGTAAAACAACCTACACTACCCTACTCACTTATCAGGGTTATGAAAACCGAACCGGATTGTTGAACCCGGTAACTTTTTCGATTTCACGAACACGCTTGTTTTTACCCGTGTGCTAACCGGTTGTAACCGCAATGCCCGAGTTTAATTTCCGAAAACGCCTTATGACGCTAAGTGATGTTTTAAATTCACCTTAACTAACCGTGGCTCTGTGCGCTTAAGTCATCGGGTGAACTGAGCAACGGGCTCTTTAGTCACGGGCTGAAGTTAACTCTAGATTTTTAAAATGCAAAAATCAATTGAAATATAATCAAGATGGTTCAACACTTGACATCAATCTGGCAAAATAACTCGACGTGGCCCGACGACAGACAAGTATTTTTGTATTATTTTAATAATATTTTGAAACATGATTGAACTTCATTCTTGGAGGAAGTAGCCATGATATCATTGATAACATTTTGCATAATTAATTATGAAATAGACGTACAAAAGAAGTATAGTTATAAACGGGACTTTTGAACGTGGATATTTCCAAAAACTTCTATCACAATACTTATAACACGTATCAGAAAGTAAAAGTATAAGAACGAAATTTTTTCATCATCTACAATATTCTCACTTCATAAATAATAAAATAAAATAAATGTTTAAACAATAATTTTCTATTACAATTTATACACTATCCTAGGGAAGAAACAAAAATGAAATCTCATCAAAATTATTTTGGTCCTGTCTAGGATGAATATAACTTATTTTTTTGTACAAAATTATACGATTTGTCGTACATCGTATCTAGTTTTTATAATTTTGTTTTTGTCTTTAAAAAAATCCTCCATAAATGTTTTAAACATGCCTGTTTACCTTTAGAAAAGCGAGAGTTTGAATACCAAATATGTGACCGCAAAAGATCTGGATAAAGATCAAAATACGCTCGTAGGTCAACAAACTTGAAGGAGGGACTATAAAGAATTTCTAATACCTGCTCATGCAATTTTCGGCCTGCCGTCTGGTTTTTATTGATACTTCTGAGTCATAAGGTTGGGGGAATCTGCAAATTAGGGTTGACATTAACAAACAATAAATTGTCTGATGAGTTTTGCAGCTGCCGGGATATTGCCTGGCAGATTCTTGGGTAACGTATATTATGTCGGTTGCTATTGTGCGTTTCCCCTTTCGGGAAATAACGTCGTTTAAATTTAAATCATGATTTGGTTGTTTAGAAACGAGTAGTTATGCAAAGATAATGGTTTTAATCCGTTAGGGAGGTATTAAAGTTCGATTAGTCTTGTTAATGTTAAGGATTGTACAATATTTAATTTAATGTAATAAATAAACCTTGGAAAAATTGTAAAAGTAATTTATACTATACCGGGTGTCCCATGCCATAAGTACAGGCTTTTTTCATTTTTATTTATCAGGCTACTTGAATGCCATTTGGGTTTTATATTGTGATATTATATCTGAAATTTTTCATTATTTTTAAGAATTTTAAATTTTTATTTGTTTATTAAAATTTCCTATTGATATTTTTCAACCTAGCACTCTTTCTTTTTCTATGGCTATCACAACGTTGCAAAGTTCAGTTTGACTCCATTTACTTTCTTATACGTAGTAGAAGGAAGTATTGTAATAACGAAAATGCTTAACCTTGAGATTTTAGATTTTTACAGATGCCCACGTTTTGAAGTCCCTAGACACAGCAAAAGGGGTTTTTGCAATATATGTTGCTCTCGCTCTCCCCCCTCGCCCCCCCTCTCGCTCTCTCTTCCTCTCTTTCTCTCTGTGTGACCACGATAGCGGGCAAACAACTACAGCTATCAATACTGGACCAGAAGTAGTAGTTTGTTTCAATAAAAAAAAATCATAATTAACTAATATCCGGTCATCTACTACAAAAGTACTAAAAAGTGAATTTTAGAAAGATTTTATAACAAAAGTTTTTCGAAATTTCTGCAGTAAGAAGGTCTTTTTGTATTAGCGAAAAACAGTTTTTGGCATAAAAATTATTTAGAGCTCGAATTGGAATAATATTTGTTTAAAAAGAGTGGAAAATTCGGGCCGGAAATAACACTTTTACTCTTATCGAAAGCAGTTTTTGCGAATATCTCGCAAAGTATGCATTCTATACAGATGTATTAGTGTAAAAGTATTTACAGCTAGATTTGGAACTATGTTGGTATAAAAGACATTTTAAAATTTGAACCGGAAGTAATACTTCTTCTCTTCAAATAACACTTTTTTGCAAGTATATGGTAAATTTTGCATTCTATACATATTTGTTAAGAACACAAAAGCATTTTAGAAACACTTTTACTCTTATCGAATAGTAGTTTTTTTTTGCAAATATTTCTCAAATTATGCATTCTATAGAGATTCATTAAAGAGAATTAAAGTACTTTCTGCAAGATTTTGGATAATTTCTGTATAAAAAAAATTCAAAATTCGGACCGGAAGTAACACCTACTCGGATGTTTATTTTATTAAGAAGATAATAAACTTGAAACTTAATTTAGAACAACTTTTGTATACACAATTCGGAACGCACATACGTATAAGAAAGTCGTGTGGTACCCACACCTCGTTTTTATCATGGTCACGGCGCTCTACAATGAAAAAAAATGAGGTGTGGCCACCACACGACTTTCTTATACGTATGAGCGTTTCAAATTATACAATTTTAAGAATTTTTTATACAAAAATCATTCAAAATCCTATTCTAAGTACTTTCATTCTCTTAATAAATCGCTATAGAATGCATACTTTGCAAGATATTCGAAAAAAAGTGCTACTCGCTAAGAGTAAAAGTGCTACTTCCGGTCCGAATTTTGAAATTTAATGTATACCAAAAATATTGCAAATCCAACTCTAAATACTTTTGTACTCTTAATAAATATATATAGAATGCATAATTTACGACATATTTGCAAAAAATCGCTATTCTGTAAGAGTAAAAGTGATACTTCCGGTCCGAATTTTGAAATTTTTTTTATACAAAAGATATTTAGAATTATCATTTAAACACTTTTATACTCGTAATGTACCTGCCTAGAAAGCATGACTTGCGAGATATTCGCAAAAAGCTGATTTTCGATAAGAGTAAAAGACCTACTTCCGGTAGGAATTTCAAAAAACTTTTTTAAGACAATTTGTCTCAAATTTAATTCTGAGTACATTTGAATTCTTTATAAATTTGTTTAAACTTAGTAATTGACGAAATATTTGTAAAATTCGATTTTTTCACTGAAGTAAACTACTACTTCCGGTCTGCCGATTTTTCTCAAAATCTAATCAGTTCTCAAGAGGGAGATTATACACGTAAATACAAAATTTGGAATTGATATCTACAGCGGTTTGACCGCTATCGTGGTCACACACAGACAGACACACACACAGACATTTTTTAAAAACCACTTTTTTGGTATCAGGGGACCTCAAAACGTGGACATCTGCAAAAATCTCGAGGTCGAAAATTTTCATCATCACAATACTTCCTTATACTACGTATAAGAAAGTAAAACAGTAAAAGTATTGATAATCATCAATATGAAAATTGTTTCCGAAATTAGAAAAATGTGCTTTCTTTAAAATATTAAATTTGATGGCATTTTCCATATACTGGTGAGCGTTAAAAAAGGGTAATCAATGATCAAGAATGAAAATTTTGTTTAGTTCTTCATCTTCGGTCAGGTTAGCATTAGAGGAATTATTTGTTTTTGGAAAGTTTCTTTTTAATTGTTGTTCAATCTTCTAAATAAATACATATATACTTGTGCGTAATTAATCTCAATATTTAATCAATCTTAGATCTTTTATCTTATAGTTCAGGTGTACTTTTCTTTATGTATGTTATCGTTATAAAGATTATGACTCACTTATATATTTTATTGCTGCATGGTTATATTGTCAGTTGTAATTGTGTATACTACGGATGTGTGTATATCTAAAATTATATGTAGAACAATTTATGTTACAAAATTCTATGAATCATATATTAATAATAAATTTTGTATTGTCATTGTTGTTATATCAATTGCGTTTTGACATAATTATGTCTAATAAAAAATAGTAAACAACGCATAAATACCTGTTGAAAGTATTAATTGAAGTTTGGAACGAGATCCGGATTCTCTAGACTCTAAAAAAATAATGTGCGGTCCAAGTGATATTTACAAAAGTTGCTCCAAATTAAGTTCTAATGTACTTTTAAAAAAACTGCTTTTCGATAAGAGTGAAAGTGTTCCTACCGAATTTTGAATTTTTTAATTAGGTACATAAATTGTTCCAAATCAAGCTCGATAAAGCGCCTACTTCTTACACCTTTTTTCGAAGTTCTCAAATTCACATTTGATCTCTTTTGTATATTTCTGCTTACTTTGATAGAGCTTTTATCTTTTCACTGATACGTCAAAACTAGACTTTTTCAAAGTCATTTCTTTCAATTCACTATGGCGACGTTATGATATTATTACCCGCGGAATTCTTATCAGACATCTCATCTTAATAAGCAAAATTGGTATTTATTGGCTTTTTATCAAATATGTATACAAAAGGCTTTGTTTAAAAAAGACAATAATATTAATTTTTGTTTACTTTGTATAAAATGTATCAATATTTATTTTCGAAAAAAGACGGGTCAATTTCACAAAGGCTACAAACTGCTTCATCTTAACAGCATATATTCGCTGTTTGAATTTTCATAATCGATATAAGCGACAGAATTGTTGGATCCTTTGATGTTTCGCGTCCCACTTTCGCCTCGGCGAATTTGAGTGATAGACAACCGCCAATTACACTTAGAAAACGTATTTATATTTACAATGAAATTATGTTCCTTCTATAATACGTGGGCAAATGTTAAAATACACAAAACAAATTGTTGTAATAATTTTAAATTTTGATTTGTTAGTATAATAAAAATGCATTGTATTTATATAGTTAAAATGTACTTTTTATGTACTTCTTAATTTCTTAATATATATGATTAAACTCCAAGGAAGTAGTCTCAAAGCATTAAACATTAAAAAAATTTTTAGAGGAAGTGCGTTTGTTAATGAAATATATTAGGTGATATCTTTCAGGTCATAAAGTGTTCTTTGTAGATTATCTGAAGTTCTTAATAGTGTTACTTACACTATATTTAATTAATACCAACAATATAATCTATTATAGGTATAAATTTGTGATACTATCAGAAACAATATTTTGCTTCTGCTGTAAAATTTACAGAATGCTATTTCATATGTTTTATAAAAAATCGATTAATTTATTATAATTTTATCTAAGTAATAACTATTTATATACATAGGTATATATTATAAGATATATGAGAAAGAAATTTTAGTTTCCTTTCAAATTTCATTAACTTTTAACTTCCTGTTTGTGTATTTGACAGAATACAACATTTCATTACGAACATCTCGTCTAGATAGACGATCGCGCAGGAAACACGGACGCCCAGCCTACCTGAGAAACGTCGTTGTCGCTTCTCTATGGTCGTTGTTGTTTAGTTTAAAACGTTATCGTCTACTATAACATAAACATGGGTTCCAGTTAAGTTCTTCTTATGAATTAAATTCGTCTCAATTATTATAAATATCTTTGTTGGTTGAATGAACACTCTTAGTCAGAAGCCTACTTGATTAATATTAAGTAAAAAAATCAGGTGTTACTCAAGCTAGTACATTAATTTTATTATCAACAAACTTCTTATATTTTTGAAAAGTATAAAACCTATAACAAGTAGCTTTCATTGATATTTAACTAACCATACAGGGTCTTGATTTGTAGATATATTTTGTATAGGTGGCGTACATACGAAAATAGTGGGAAATATATATTTCAAATTTAAAAAATTAGGCGTTTATCTTAACGAACACAAAAATGTTATCAAAAATTAATGTTTACGTTTAAAATATTATATTTTTTTTAAAAATATGATTTTTTATTTCATATATATAAATTATTTTTGAATAAAATATAAATGTAGTTCGTAGTTTATTAAAATTAGAAAATGTACCGATATGAATATGACCCCTTAATGCAAATTATTTCTTTATATTAAAAATCCTTTTTATCAGTCAATACGGCTTGTCCTGAATTTATAAAATTCTTAAACAGATTAAGATTTATTTAAATCAATTTAACATTTTTCCTGAATATCAGTCAATATTTAGAACTCATTACAGTTACTCTACTGCGTTAGCGAATATAGTAGATGATGTTTTGCTTGATCTAATGATAATGAGATCACGTGTCTGATTTTACTTGACTACTCCAAAGCTTTCGATACCATAAGCCAATAAGTTGTTGCATGAAATTTTGCAGCTGCATTGATTCTCGACTATGTAAGTAATAGGCGACAGACGGTTGGTCTAAATAATTTGGATTCAGATTTGATCGAAATCACTGCAGGCGTACCGCAAGGATCCATATTGAGACCATTATTGTTTACACATGCAATTTGTACAAAGCCCTGCATTATGCTTCTCATCACCTATATGCTGATGACATACAGGTATACTTTACTGCTATGCTGCTATAAAGATGAATGAGGTTCTAGCGAGACTAGTTGCGTATTCTGATGTCATAGTTTAAGACTAAATCCTACTAAATCTAAAGCTATTTTGTGTGGCAAAACAAAAATTGTTATCGATGTAAAATCTTTGCTTAAAATTAATATTGGTAACTTTCATATTGACATAACTGATGTCATCCGTGACCTTGGTGTGTTTATTAATACTGGTTTGGAAACCTAAAATTACTTAATAGCAATTATCATATCTTGAATATAACAACAAAAATGTTGTTGTGCTAACTCACTGGTTTTATCGCGTTTAAATGTTTGTGATGTTGTTTATTGAACTTGTATAGACAAAGCTACATGTTACAGAATTCAAAAAATACTGAATAGTTGCATAAGAGATATTTATAAATTACATAGGAGACAGCGTGTTTCATCCAAGCTAAATGATCAGCATTTGTTGAATATGGACAACAGACGAAGTCTGCATCGATAATCTTTTTACTACAACATTCTTATGCATAGGACTCCACCCTATTTAACATATAGAATTACATTCCTTTGCACAGGTCGAAGTTGTTCGAGAAGTCTTTTTCCGATAACATTGAGCATTTGATGAACGGGTTACCATTTGATTACAGGGTGTTGGTACTTCCTTTGTTTAAGAAGCGCATTTTTGACATGCTCTCTGCCTTGCAGGTTTAATTCCTTTTGATTTGTGTGTTGTTTTTATTATTTTGTTGTTGATTTTCTTTTTGGCAATCTGTATATTCGTCTTATGCGATACATAATATTAATTTTCTACAGTTACATATTGTAACGTTTTCGGGTTCACAATTAAACAACTCGTGCAATTTATTTATTTAAAACAGTCTGTATATTCACAAACGTAAAATTAATTACAATATAAAAATGTAAAACTAATGTATCACACTTAAACTACTATAGGATTTAAATTAACACAGGTATTTATTTCTATATAACACTCTAATATTTATGTCCGTATATTTAAATCACTTCCATTTATATAACACGGTAATATTTATGTCTTTATTACACTATATTTATGTTTATTCTTCGACTACCACTTAAGGAACTATTTATTTATTTCTTATATTTATTTTTACTTTGGTCTGTTCCGCGCGATGACTACTTAAGGAACTACTCATTCCGGAATTATTCATCCATCGGTGACCCAGCCGCCTTATATACACATACGAAACATCTGGAAGCATTCGCGTAAACTCCATCTTCCTCTCGATGTTTGTAGAACATTCGATAGACATCCTGTCTCTTTGCAGTACATATAATTTATTGCTTTACGACTTTATGAGCACGTCTTTGTTGTCGCCTAGAAATACACTGGGAGAAACTCCAGACATTATGTCGCGTCGAGATGATTTACAACCTCTTTTTATTGTCGCTCGGAAGTCTGCCTTTCTTTGTGCAGTTGTTTGGTTACAATATTTTTCAATAATGAAATATTGCTGAATTTGTTCCTTTTATTTTGTTTTTATTTGTTATATTACACAAAATTTGTATTATTATTGTCTTCTCATTATTGGCTGTGCAATTTACTTTTATTATGTTTTATTGTATAAGTATATGTATCAATAAAAACTATTATTATTATAAAAAGCCTTTTTTACTGCCATTAAAAAATAAGCAAATTTGCAGTATGTTGTTGAAAAGAGAATTTTCTGCTATATCTAAGTATGAAGAAAAATTAGGGGATTTTATTTTTGGACTACATTTCATATTCATTTGTTTTTTTCTTGGGTCTAGACTCGACTCCAGACTATTCATTGACGCATTTTAAAGCAATTTCGTTATCAACCATCATAAAATTGTTTCTTTCGTGGTTGACTGAATCATCACAAGCCTGTAAAATTGATAATTTATCACACATAAAAGTTTCTTATCAGTTCATATTTTAAAATAATAGATTGAAATTTTACTTAAACTTACACTATAAAAAAAAAGCCGATTCTATCAATTCCGAAGAAAGTTTTTCGACTTTTTCTTATTTAGTTACCGAAGGATAGAAACGTAGTCATGGTGAAAAACTCACTCGGAATATATTTAAAAGGAATTTATTTGGAACCTTCTGTTCACTAACACATTCAAATTGTCGACCTTGAAAGGGCGTAAATCTTTTGGCGCAACACCATTGAGTACCTAACGGAGCGTATTCTTTTCAGATCGCGGTCGAAAACCGAAACGACTGTTATATACATACAAAAGAAAAGTTCACACCGCTGCCGTAGACGCAGAGAAAATGAGCAAACTTGAAAGGATAAGAAATATTCTATACGATATCGAATACGTATCAGGCATATGCTCGCAAAAACTTTACCAACAGTGGATTTGTAAGTCTTACATATAAATTTGTATTTTACTTAGGGATTGACAGTCAGGTTTACATGACGTTAGCTCCAGGGGGCGGATGTAATATAATAATAATCTTTATTGTCTTAGACTTTCATTACAAAGCATTGACATTGTCACATCTTACACTATAAAATACAATACACAATACACAGCCTCAAGTTTCAGGGTCATTCATGAATTCATTGAAAGAGTAATACTTTTTTATTAATAGCATATTTTTAACTTTGGTTTTGAATAATGGAACCTGCAAGTTCCCCAAATTGCCAGATAACTTGTTGAAGGCCATAATAGCTAAATAGTGAGGATTCTTCTCACTGAATGCTAGCCTATGTGAGGAAACTTGAAGCATATTAGCATTTCTAGTGCAGTACGTGTGATGCTGGTTCAATCTAGGAATAGATTCAATACTCCGCCTGACATACATCAACAACAAATTCTTGCAACTCTCCCAAAGGGCAACACCCGTCATCAAACGAACTTTGCAATCTAAATACCCTCCCAATATCCACCGAAACACCGAACTTTAATTGCGATTTAAGTCTAATCATTAAATAACAAATGCTACTCAATTTCTTGCATAGATCTTCAATGTGTTCCCTGAAATCACAGCGCGAATCGATAGTAATGCCCAAAAACCTGTTAGAATGAACCTGTACTGCCAAAATTGCGGATGTGGTATTTCGCCCCTTTATAAAACCAAATTGATTTAAGTTTGGGAGTTTATGTTTATTAAAGAAACCTATGACCCTCTCAGCCACTATTTTTTCAATAATTTTGGAGAAAGTGCTTAAATATCGATATAGGACCATTGATGTACGAGACGGGAAGACGGGAATTATTTTAGCAACTTTAAGATGCTCATTGAATGAACCCTCCAAAAATGAACAGTTCATCAGATTTATATAGACCATAAGATCGATGGCTTCAAATTTTCCGACAATTTTGCAAAATATGTAAACAGCGCAGTTTGAATTTTCGCAATTAACAGACCGCCATTCTATAAATTTTCTTGCAATAACTCGGAAAAGGTTTTCTGAGCTTGATTTACTATTTCTGGTGGAGTATTGAGAAGATCCAAATCACTTTCTATATCGGAAAACATGATAGCTGCGAACAGCACAAACTGATGTGATTTAATAATGACGTGATACAGCGTCAGCAGATAAGTAGACGGGGAGGGGGGGGGAGTAAAAATCAGTATTCAGTTTTCATTTCTAGGGACGAAAGTTAACTTTATGGAATTTTCTCTTAGTGATGATCAAATTTTGGCTAAATTATGGTGGAATTCTGTAACTTTCTCGGAAGCTGCGGCTATCGTAGGCCCTGGCAACGAAGTGACGTTGCGATGACGATTTCAGAATTTTTGCAGTTAGTGACGTAGAAGTGTCAATTTACGATTTTTTGTACATAACCTTTATGTTTAACATGTAAACAGACATATCATCTCGTAAACATATACCAAAATATTTCAATTTAAAATTTTAACTAATACGAAAATTGTTTGAAATATAATATAGCGATTGCTAACATTTTTTTTTAAAGAAAATGTACGGAACATTTTGTAATGCCAAGACATAGTATAAACATATGTTTATACTGCTGCCAAGATAGCACGAAACACTTTGGAAAATTTCAACAAGAACTGTTATCATTAGGAGAGTTTCAAAGGACGTAGTATCGCACTAGTGTATAGTGAATTTGCAGATAAATGTCTTTTCAGGCACATTTATGAATGATGAAATGTGATTTTTTTATAAAGCCAACAAGGACAGGTATCCCTATAAAGTGGACATTGTTTTTCTTACAAGAGTACCTAAAGACAAAAAAATACATAAACCTAGCAGACAATATCCACACAACATAAAGCATGTGAAATGTGCACAAACTAAATGTTCGAAAAAGTCTATTATGGTATCGTGTTCACAATAACTTCACAATTTAAAGTTGACTTTTTCATAAGATTTTCTAATAATAAAACTACATCAAATTGAGAGGATGTTTAACTTTATATTATGTTGAAGAAAATAAGAGGAAATTTACCTGTTTAGTCAATGACTTTCTTTATTTGTAAGTCAAACCGCAAAGATTTTATCAATGTGTAACTATATTGAACGATTAATGTTTTAGGATCCAAAAAGGTAACATTAAGTTTTAATAGCATAGGCCAAAGTATATAAATGGTTGAAGGATATAGATGATTTTGTATTTAGAAAATCGACCAATCCTGTTATGTATTGTTGTATTTGGTACACCAAATCATTGGATATTATTGCAGGATTTTGTTGTCGAGCCTCTGAAATTATAGTAATATAAAGTTCTCTTTATTTGCAGTTTTTACAGGAGAGTAATATTCATTAGGCTGAAATTTGCACTTTTTCAACTCAAAAGAATGTAAAAAATTATTGTTTAATAAATTTACCAGCAAGTATTATAAAACAATAGATGACATTTGACTCGGATAATTATACTAATATTGGATATGAATTACTATTAAATCTTAACAATAAAGATCAAAAAGAAAAATAATAATACTGAACTAGAAATGTGAACTTTGAGTAATAGGTACTCAAATAGAGATTGTTTGTATAAATATTCAAAAATAAAACACATTTTATTGTCAAATATATTTTCTTTTATTAACCTTACCATAAAAGTAGTGCTGAAATTTAGAAAAAAAATTACAGTATGTGAATAGAAAAAATATATATATACAAAAGGAGAGTGTTCTTCATCGGCTAAAAGTGGAGCAAGTGTATCAACATGTGTGCCATCAATTACACCTACATCTCGTGCACCCCATTTTTCATAAAAACTATACAGAAGAATAATTTTTAGAACGTTTAGCAAAGATACCCCTAATTACCCTTGGTAAATATATGAACTGGGTGCTATCGATTAAACAAAATACATCTCTGGTCTCCCATTTTTTATCATAAAAACAAAATAAAGAATTATTTTTAGAATATTTTGATACAACATAATTACCCTTGCTTGACACGATTCTTCGATTCACAATCACTGGGAAATTTTATACATTCAGGGAATAAATTGTTTGATATTACAAGACAGACCTGATGAACTATTCGACTTACTGAACTCTGACTGAGAGAAACAAAGCTATTAATACCAACACTATTCTGATAGCTGTCTGATGCTACGAAATTTAATGTTGTTAAGACCTGTAACAAATATATAATGTGCACTATAAAGTTAATATCCTTCAAATGTAATGGTATATTTGTTTGTTCAATATGTCCATCCAATAACTGGATCAGGTTTTGAACAGTGTCCTTATTCAGTCTAAACATTTGTTTAAAATGCCTGTTTGGTATTTCAAAAGGATTTCCGTGATCTCTTAAACGTTTGCGGAATATACGCATATAATTTCTAAAATAAAGAAAATAGAGAATATTATGTATACTCTATATATTTTATATTATCGATTACCTACCTGTTGTGATCTTCATCTAATAATAATGCTATAAAGCCATTCATATTTCCAAATATAAAACAATAATAATTATAACAAATAAACTAACAGAAACTATAAATATAACAACAGGAACAGTATATTAACAATAGTTATATAATAATAATATAACCACAATATAACCAACAAAATCTTTACTCACGAACGTTTTGACAGTTCTACGTCACTAACCAGTCACTAACTCTCAATATTCTGAAATCGTCATCGCAACGTCACTTCGTTGCCAGGGCCTACGATAGCCGCAGCTTCCGAGAAAGTTACAGAATTCCACCATTAGTCGGTCATCTTTATATAAAGGGTCGTAGATTAAATATTTTTTGTACTCGCCGCCTGTAAAGTCATAATTGGCGCACGTGTAGCTCGACTGGGAAGTACGTTTTCCCGGTTGAGGCGACTGTAAAAATTGAAAAAAACACTGGCACTTTGGGACATTTAAAAAAAAATCTAACTTGATAGTAATAACATTTAGTCTATAAAATGCTACTTCCCTCCACTATTCTTCACTAAAAGTTGGGGAAATAGGAGTAATAATTAAAAATTCATCGAAAAAAATTGTGGCGCCATCTATCTGAAGATATTCATATTGGCTATTCTAATAAATTGTAATTAAATCAAAGAACGCAATAATGTACTATAAATTTATAAATATCAGAATAAATACCTCATGTTTGCCATGTGTAAGAATATAATAATTTAATTTTATGGAAAGGTGAGTAGTAGATACGTACACGAAATTCTGAAATTAATTAGGTAATCTATTTTAGGTTAGGTGTGATACTAATCACATTAATCAACAATATTTTTATTTTGGGAAGATCTACAACTATTACAGATATTATTGTTAACATTTACAGTAAAATTTTGACAATTAGAAATCGAAGTTCCTGGAGTGGCTTGGTTTGCAACTGATAAAGTTTGTGCAACATTTACAGATTCAGGTGTATAAGTTGCAGTCACAGATGATGGTCCTGGTTGCATTATGTTATAACTTGTAGTAGTAGAAAGTGGTACTGGTTTCATTATTTTATCTGCAATCATTTTCCTGCTATGCAGGGAGTTTTCTACATAACCCTCGGCCACTGTTGAAGAACGCCAACCCCCATGTCTTTTAAGGGTCAACAAGTCCCCCCCATTGTTCGCAAGAAGAGTAGCGGAACTTCTGCGGAAGCAGTGACCTGTATATTGACCAGGACTGTCTAAGCGAAGGTATTCAGCAATTTTTGAAGGAATTTTTCCAATTGTGTTTAGACCCACTGGAGTATTAACACATTTTTTATTACGGTATATTAAAAAAAACCTAGTATTTACTGTGTTTCTTAATTCTTTATATTTTAGAACCAATTTAATCCATGCAGGATTGATCACTGCAAAGCGACGGCATATATTATTCTTTGTTTCTGGTACAGTTACACATATCACATCTGCTTTGAACTCGATATCATCAATGGACATTTTACATAATTCTTCCCGGCGACATGCTCCAGCAATACCCATTATTAATACCACCTAAATTGAAATGTAATATTTAATAATACATAAATAAACTTGAAGTAATTATGTATAATAAAACCTTCATTAAAAGATATGAGGAATCCGGAGCTTCTGCAATAAATCTTTCAATGTGTTCAATCTCGAGAATTTTTGATTTCTTCGAAGACTGGTGTTCTGTTTCTCTTTTGAGAAAGGCGATTAGTTTTTCGAATTTTGATATATTGATATTGTTGTAAATAATTAAACAGGACTTCAACATTGAATAGGTTGGCCACAACGACTTTTTGCTAGAAAAGCCTTGAAAATATGCCAATAAACAATTTTCAGTATAATTTCTAATATTTTTGTCTTTGCACCATTGTACAAATTTTTTATAGACAATTTCATAACGTCGTTTTGATTTTATTGGCAGCAAATTTTGTACCGCCGCATTTGCAGCTTCCCGAATTTCGGGAGGAGTACATGAATTATCAGACATAGATTTTGTAGAAAATTGTGCACTTGAAAAAGAAACTGGCAAATTGCTGCAAAAATATAAATGTCAACTGAAACAATTACTTCTATACTTGTTGAATTGACACCATATTTAGTTGCGTTTGCAATTGTTTCTAGTAACAATAGAACTGTCATATTCCAAATGCATATATATGCATTAATTCCTTTTTAAATAGTACTATTAATCTATGTAGGCAAGTATAAAATTAAGTCGTCAAGATCTGAATAGGTATGTATGTATATATATATACAATATCAAGGGAATATATTTGAATGTTATAGTAAACAATAATCATTGCCTGTTGCATTTATGTTTGCTCTGAATTTTGATGTATTAAAACTAAGACTTTTAATTTAATGCTCGTACAAAAAATATTGTACAAACCACTTGCGTGAAGACATCTTCCACGCATTCGCGCAATTAAAAGCACTCGCTTCCTGCGGTCGCTCGTGCTTACAATGTGCGCTCATGCGGGAAAACCGTCTTCCCGCACTTGGTTCGTAAATAACTATTTACTTTCTTATACGTAGTATAAGGAAGTATTGTGATGATGAACATTTTCGACCTCGAGATTTTTGCAGATGTCCACGTTTTGAGGTCCCCTGATACCGAAAAAGTGGTTTTTAAAAAATGTCTGTCTGTGACCACGATAGCGGTCAAACCGCTGTTGATATCAATTCCAAATTTTGTATTTAGTAGTATAATCTCCCTCTTGAGAACTGATTAGATTTTCAGTAAAATCGGCAGACCGGAAGTATTAGTTTACTTCACTGAAGAAATCGAATTTTGCCAATATTTCGTCAACTACTAAGTTTAGACTAATTTATAAAGAATTCATAAGTATTTAGAACTTAATTTCCAATATCTTTTGTATAAAAAAAATTTCAAAATTCGGACCGGAAGTATCACTTTTACTCTCACCGAATAACGATTTTTTGCAAATATGTCGTAAATTACGCATTCCATATATATTTATGAAGAGTACAAAAGTATTTAGAGTTGGATTTGGAATATTTTTTGTATAAATGAAATTTGAAAATTCGGACCGGAAGTAACACTATCATACGTATAAGAAAGTCGTGTGGTGGCCACACCTCATTTTTATTTTATATTTGCCTTTAAATTTGTGTGTATTTTTTTTACCTTACTTATGAAAACACCTTCGTTCGTAACCAGTTTTCCAATCACGATTTCCAACATTATGTTCATACAAGTAATGAACAAAGTTTTGGAATCGCAGACACCGAGGTTTTATCCTTATCTGTCGCCTGATTGTTATTTTTTACTTGCCAGTAGTCGGCGCTGTTGTTTCGAAGTGTCTTTCGGTCTTGTCTAGGCTGCCGAACTTGCACAGGGCACACAGACAGATCGATGGAAAATTATATACAGCGAAGAGAGCGTGCTGAGCAGGCAGCAACAGCGTCGCGGCAGCTGGAAAAACATCGAGATCTCGTTATACACTACGCGGATAGTTGTGTTTTAAAAGGAAATCGCTGCTCTTTTTAATTAACGTCGAGAGGTTGTAGAGTATTTCATTTCAAACAAAAGGGAACCTTTCTGAATAAAATGAGCTGTTTATTACGAAGTGCTTCACTTCAGCATTAGACTATGAGTAAATTCCGTTTGAATTATGAATCGTTTTCTTTTAAATAATGGCCAAGCAAATAAAATTAATAAATTGCACCTATCACTCCTTAATTAGATAACACTTTAATATTTTTTTTCAAAAATTACTCGTACAAGACAAGAAAATTCAATTGCTGTCATTGGTTCAAAGTGATGAAAAGAATGTTGCGAGACTGAGTTCAGTCAAAAAGAATTATTTATTTAAAACACATATTAATATTAACAGACACTAATTTTAGCGTTGTTGTCTTGAGCAAGTGTAATAATGGGCTGACTGTAAAGTTGCTTCAACACCAGTTTGGACCAATTGATGATGTCTGAATAGAAACACAATAAATACTTATAGTCTGTTTCAAGATATAGTGCGAATGCAAGCTCCGACAGGTTGCTTGAACACGGCAGGTGGTATGCAATAAACGTAATCGATGTGAGGAACACGCACAGGCTCGTATTGTCTCAATATTTGATTAGAAATAATAAAAATGTACCTATATTATAATATGAATGTATATTTACACGAAATGCCACCCACGATATGTGAAATACAATTATTTATTGCATTGAATATTAAAATTATAAATTAATATTAATTCCTTTATTTTCTTGGTACCTTTAAGCTGGCACAGATAGTTTGCAGGTACTTAAAATTTGTGTTTGCCATAGCCGGATTACGAACGAATTATCACAAACAGACTATACACTATTTTATTGAAAATAATCTTGTAAATTCACTATATTGAAATTCACATTTGTGAGAATTGTAATTGAAGATAGGAATAACTTGAATTTGTTGTTTTAATTATATCTTCTCATGTTTTTTGGACAAATTTTTTTATTCTAGTTCTCAAAGAACCACAGCCCTAATAGTGGGGGGTGAAGAATACATAATTATTCTATTACGTCCAAGATATCCTGACTAGATTTGCCATCGCAGTATGAGGCCAACAGGTATAGGCGTTATGTAACGAACTGATTTGGGTAATAGAGCACCATACAGCATCTGCTATTTATTTAGTTTAAATACAACGGCTTTGTGACAACCTTTCAAAGCGAATAAAATAAAAAGAAAGAAATAAAACGCGAATTACGTTCAGTACATTTTCATAACCCGGTGTGCTCCGGTATATGGTAATCCCTTTGACAGTGGACCGGTTGTATATGGTCGTTCTCTGTGGTCAGGCCTGCAAGCATAACACCGCAGCTGATGTTGCATATAAAATGGTCCGCATATGCTTGTGTCAAAAATAAAGTGTTAATGAATAAAAGACATTAATAACAACGTAATTACAATAAAATGTGTAAAAAAATATTAAGAGACATGAAGTAAAATGAAACATTCTTTTATAAAATAAGAAACATAGGTAATTAAAAAGGATGTGGAATAAGTGTTCCTTCAGGCTTAAGTCCTTAACAGTTCGTGTTCAGACACTCGCCAAAGAAGTACGGGAGGGAAACCCTCAAAACCTTAGCAAAATAAACATTCAGTGAAAAGGTTACATATTATGAGCCTGACGTGTGGTATACATTATCTCATGAATCTGTATGTCAAAAATAGAAAAGCTTATTTTAAGATAAATTTAAATAATGAATGTTTACCCATATAATCAAGCATATCACAGTGCACTTTTTACATTTTATAGTTAGGTTTAGGATTCTAAAGCAAACACAATCACTTTCGAATATTCCTATTGATTCATATATAGCAATATTACTTTCTTATACGTAGTATAAGGAAGTATTGTGATGATGAAAATTTTCGACCTCGAGATTTTTGCAGATGTCCACGTTTTGAAGTCCCCTGATACCAAAAAAGTGGTTTTTAAAATATGTCTGTGTGTCTGTCTGTCTCTCTGTGTGTGTGTGTGACCACGATAGCGGCCAAACCGCTGTAGATATCAATTCCAAATTTTGTATTTACGTGTATAATCTCGCTCTTGAGATCTGATTAGTTTTTCAGTAAAATCGGTAGACCGGAAGTAGCAGTTTATTTCAGCGAAAAAATCGAATTTTGACATTATTTCGTCAACTACTAAGTTTAAACAAATTTATAAAGAATTCATATATACTTAAAATTGAAATTGAAAATAATTTTATTTAAAAAGTTTTTCGAAATTCCTACCGGAAGTAGGTCTTTTACTCTTATCGAAAATCAGTTTTTTGCGAATATTTCGCAAGTCATGCTTTTTAGACAAGTACGTTACGGATATAAAAGTATTTAAAACATAATTTTCAATATCTTTTCCATAAAAGAAATTTCAAAATTCGGACCGGAAGTAGCACTTTTACTCTTAGCGAATAGACTTTTTTGATAATACCTTGCAAAGTATGCATTCTATAGAGATTTATTAAGAGAATAGAAGTACTTAGAATAGGATTTTGAATAATTTTTGTATAAAAAAATTCTTAAAATTCTATAATTTGAAACGCTCATACGTATGAGAAAGTCGTGTGGTGGCCACACCTCATTTTTTTTTTGTTAAAGCTTAAGATTTTTATCCTGGTAACCAACCTTCATACTAAAATAATTGTGATAGGCAGTCCTCACAAGAGGTGTCAGATTGCGTTTCCGTGACAAAATGTTATTTGACAACAAATGTAATAAAAATTATTCTATGAACTTAAACATTTTCGTGACATTTTTCTTTTGCACTTCAAAAGCACTCGAAAAACAGAAATTTTGCGCTAATTACAACACAAACAACATCAAAACTGACAGTCACACCAACAGTAATGATGTTTATAACCTACAAACATGCTTTATCATGTAACAAGTGTGACAACTCCAAAAACAAAATTACCCCAAAACTAAAAATGTAGATCGGGAAAAAGACACTAATCGGTTATTTTTATGGTTATTTTTGAGTTCAGCAGGTGGAAATAAATAAGAATAACCTATTTTTGAGTCTGAAACAATTTTATTGTTAGGCATTGTAATCTTTATAGGTTCCAGAACTACATTTAGTCTGTAATTAATTTGAAATTATTTGTGTATTATTTAGTCATTTCAAGACAGTAGAGGATGTCTTATGCTCAAACGAAAGTTTACTTATTCAAATGAATCTTTTAACATTACTGAAAGGATTCATTTTATTTTGTTTGTTCTCACGATTTGTATTGATTTGTACAGACTGTCTGTAAATGTTTGTACGCCAATTATGTTGGTAGTATGGATTTTATTTTTCTAAAGTTGATAGAATCCAGTAGCGGAGTATGGAAGCACGGCATGACCATATTTTTCTGAATAATGACGAGCACTAAAGCACAATGAGGTTATATTGTATACATTGTTAATAGACACATTAAAAACGCTATTATTAAATGAAAATAACTCTGATAAGTAGAAAATCAAGTTTATATATAAAAATTGTTGAAAATGTTCTCCATTTGCTTGTAATTACAAAAACGCTATTATTAAATGAAAATAACATTGATAAGTACAAAATTAAGTTTATTTATAAAAATTGTTGAAAATGTTCTCCATTTGCTTGCAAATACAAACTTAGATTTATAAAAATTATTGGAAGTGTTCTCCATTTGCTTGTAAACAGAAGATTATTCATCATTTCATGTTTTCAAATACATGACAAAGCTGTTCTTGTGTTATGTTTTGAATTTCATGCCTAATCGCTTGTTGAAGTTCATCCAAATTGTGCAAGCAGTTTTTATAGACATTATTCTTTACCTGTCCAAAAAGAAAATAATTTGTTGGTGTTAAATCTGGACTCCTCGGTGGCCAGAGGTCATGGCTTATAATACGATTTCTATAACGTAGCAAAAATTCTATGGTGGTCCGTGCAGTATGAGTAGTGGCTCCGTCTTGCTGGAAATAGCCACTCGTTATTTCATCATAATGCAGCTGATTAATAAATTCTGTCAAAATGACAGTTTGATATCTCTCTGCATTCATTATCTCGTTAAAGAATATTGGCTCTATTATTCTCCGTCTTGAAATTGCAATCCAAATTCCACCTTTTAATGGATGAAAATCTTTTTCAACAAAATTGTGAAGGTTCACCGTAACCCACGTTCAGTAATTCTGGCTATTTACATAACCAGATAAATAGAACCATGCTTCGTCAGTGAAGAAGGTTAGGTCCAGTAAATCATTATAATTAAGGTGCAGTTAAACCATTGACAGTTCAGTATATGTTGTTGATAATTACGAGGATACAATTGCTGCACAAATGAAACTCGATAGGGATGCATATGGAAATTTTTATGTAGAGCTTTTGCACAACTAGCTCTAATAACTGAAAAGAACACATAATTAAGGACTTGCACTTATTTAAATACTCTAGCTCATGTACCTGACTGTGCTGATAGCCTTCGTAGTGATTTGTTGGGGCTTTGATTGATTTGTTCTTCAAAACTCTCAATCTTATACTTGTGAAGGCCGAAAACTTCATAGTTGACATTTTTATTAGGAAACGCTTCCACAAACTGATCGAAGGAAGAGTGTGCAAACTGTACGACCAAGTTCCATCCTGATTGCGAGTTGCACTTCGAAAGTGGGCCATAAGAATGTGTGCGTTTTATTCAGGTGTAAACATTTTTGGCTTTCCAGTAAATACTAAAAAAGTTAAAATAGTGGTTAATCAAACACAAGTTGCATTTCATATTAAATTATTACTTACCTACAACATACAAACGATAATTATTGAGCTCTAAAAAAAACTGTTGGAAATTAAACGTATAAATGAGAAGAATGCAGAGCAAATTATTTTTACAAGACCGACGATACAATTGACAATACAATTAATGACAGTTTATCAATAATTTATTTACCTACGTCTATGTACACAACTCAAGCGGCAGTGTTACCACTACACTTTGATATAATTGCAGGCATACCAACATAATTGGCGTACAAACATTAACAGACACATTGTATATTCTAAACTGTCAAACGTGTCAAATGTTAAATTTTGCGAGTTAACACTGCAAAGCTACACAATTTAGAAACGGGGTCCGCTTTAAAATTATAAAATCCATGTCAGTATTTCATCTTTTGTGAGTGGCTATGCTCGAACCATCCTGATGCTCATTATACATTCAGTAACGAGAACTTTGAACAATAAAATTGCATGCGAGAGACAGTTTTGGCACTGGATTAATAAGGTTTTCAATAAAGTCGATGAAGACCGCAAAAAAGAATTCGGTCCAGACAGGACATGTGCTGAATGGTTATTGAGGAACGGTGGTCAAGTGAAATGGCAAGGCGCCGATAGATATTTGAGCGATTACAACCAATTACCACCTGAAGGTACCACGTTACTTATTGAAGAGGTAGATGCTAGTGGATCAAGCATAATGCACTATGGATTTCTCCATTTTTCAGGATGTAAACACATAAAGAAGATAATATTACACGACTGTGGCTATTTGCAAGATGAAGCGTTAGGAATGATGAAATCATTGCGGGATCATTTAAAATATCTTCAAGTATCGAAATGTGGCAATATAACGGGCAAAGGTTTACTTCAATTAAAAGATTTGACGAACTTAGAAATACTCGTGCTCTTGGATTTACCGTACGTTAAAGATAAAGAAAGAGTTGTGGCTGATTTAAAACGTGATCTTTCAAAATGCAGTATTGATTTTAAATAGGTACCTTTTCCCAGCCTCTATACAATTTATTTTTACGTGTTATATTCAACATTTTTAACAATAAAGTGCGAAAACTGCCAGAACGATTTCATAATTATTAGACAACATAGAATTACAACTCCACTTTGCGTTGTATATTCTGACATTTCTTATAAATATTCTACATGAAGATACAAGTGTCAATGAATTCATTTTCAGAGGACAACCGTCAAACTTTGCCAACTTGGTGATGTTAAATGATTTGTTTTGTAAGCAAGAAGTTTATCATCATGTTGCTTTTTTAGAAAGCATTCTAAGTTGTTTCGTTGGCTATGTAATGGTGTCTCTGTCAATTATTTTTTTTGTCTTTCTGTAAGCCATGTTTTCTTTTTGTTTGATTAAATATCCCGAAAGGCGAAAGAAAATAGTCACCAGAAACACATTAGAAAAATGTTATTGCTTGTCTTTCAACTTCAGTTGTTTGATGTATGTACACAACTTTTACATAACATTCTTATAAATGTACAATTTTCTGTGTTTAGGAATACACTAGTCCAATAATAATTGTACCGTATACTTTCAAGCGCCTCTAACATCACTTAACGACTATTGGCATAGGACGCTTTATGTGCACTCTGAATCACGGTAGCAGCTCATAGAAATTTTTATATATAAAACCGACTCCAGAACCGTTAGCCCAAAACTGCTACGATGATAAAGTATGTTTACATTTAATTTCAAATTTCATTAGCAAGTATTAAAATATTGTAATAATTTATAAAATTCAGAAAGTTGACAGTCGGTTACCTCAGATAACTACCAAATTCAATGATGATTAAAAAAGTCAATTATATCATTAATGCTTGTAACAGAGGTTATAAAAATTAGTATTTCACCGCTTTCAATTTCTGTTATATAAAGGAATTGCAACATAAAATAAAGGAGTCATACACTTAATGGTTCACAAGAATGGGGCGATCTTTTCAACATTAATGATTCACTATAAATAATTTGTTGTTTTGTCAGTACCTTTGAACATTTATATTTTATGACTTGTCAGAAAGTGACACAAAAGCAAACAACCTCGTTGACTGATTTTTATTAATTTCTGACGTTTACCAACAATAATCAGTATTTCAAAGCGGTCACTTTGGTTAGAAAAACATTTTAAGATAATTGTGTATTATTAGTACCAGTTCTTCAGCATATCTGTTATTAGGGAACGCATTAATTCTTTCTGTGGAATAGGTAATTTGGCAAAATTTAAAACATACCTAGAACAATCGTCAGAATTTTAATTTTCAAAAAAAAGGGAATAACTTCACACTTTCGATTTCGTTTTTTGCAATATTTTTGTTCTGCAAAAGACACGGTTTCCATGTTTTATAACAATATTTGGAACAAAATTCGAGCAACCGCACAGTGGTCTGAAATGTCCAAAAAGTTGGTCAAAACCTAAAAACACATTTTTTTTTCAAATAGTTTCTTGTATGGTAGTCGGTAAACGAGGTGCCTGCGCGTCTATTTCTCGAATAGCAGATAGATGGCGCGCCTACGGGACGTGTAGTTTTGTATGAAAGTCGCGGTTGTGAAAACTTGCTACGTGCAACGTTCAACAATAAACGAGAAAAACAACATTTGAAGTGCAGACAAAAATTCGTGAACGTGCAAATATCTTCAACAAGAAGATGCAGGATGCGCCTGAAGATTGGTATAATGTTTTGACACTTTACTTTTTTTAAACAATTTTTTATAATTTGTTATTAAAAGTTTTCCGAAATTGTCAAAAAAGTTATGTTTCCGCGAGACTCCGCGTTGTTCGCTGATTGATTTCCCAGATGAATGTCTAACTAACTAGAAAATCGAAAACTCATGTGCGACTTTCTGCGATTCTCCTCGCAATTGATTTATTTGTATTTGGTTGCGCGGCGCTATACATGTGACGCGTCACATGTATATGTCACATCATACTTACAT
Organism: Amphimallon solstitiale; assembly: GCA_963170755.1. Lineage (NCBI taxonomy): Eukaryota > Metazoa > Arthropoda > Insecta > Coleoptera > Scarabaeidae > Amphimallon > Amphimallon solstitiale. The sequence goes on along the minus strand of OY720675.1, from coordinate 20,969,342 downwards.
ATTTTTAATTAATCTTGAAGAGATTTAATATGCGCACGATCCGAACCAAATAGTAACTTAGAAGAAGTCACTTTGTATTATTTAAAGTGCAATTACCAAGAAAAAATCATAATTATTATCATTATTATTATTATTATCATTATTACTATTGTTATCATAATTGTTATTGTCTTTATCATAAGTATAATTATAAAAAGTATAATGAGAAACAACACAAAATTTATTAAGCCAAATTTTATATTATTTTATCGTATTTTTGAACATAAAACTGGCAATTTAAAACTCCCCATTTTGTAATTTACCATTTTTACCTCAAATCTACAATCAGAAAGTAAAAAAACTAAAGCATACTGATTTTCAGCCAAATCCGAACCTTTTTCGAGTTTTGACCAGCTTTTCGGGCGTTTCAGACCACTGTGAACCGTGAGAATTTCAATTTTCGCGAAATCGGTTATATTTTTTCTTATTTTCTCGTCAGATTTTGATTTTTCATTTAAATACTTGGAAATAATTTAGAGCAAACCTTAGAACAGCCATCAGAATTTCGATTTTCAAGAAAAGAAGGAGGACTGAAAAACCGTTTGTTCTGCTTATCTTCGCCAAATTTGAATTTATTTTTCTAGATTTTTTGGAACAATGTTTAGAAATACAGAACAACCTGGAACAACCATTAGAATTTCAAATTTCGACGAAAGAGAACATGGGTAGTAAGTAATAGTTTTTTTTCAATTGCCTCGGCATGTTTTCTTTTGCGGAACAATTTAGAACTACCAGGAAGAACCGTTAGATTTTCAATTTTCGAAAAAAGTGCAAATCAACGAAATAACAGCAATTTTATTGCAATAGCAGAGTAAATTTGATTCGTGGTTTGTGTTTTTACATTAAATAATTTCAAATGAAGAAATTGTTCAAAATGCCATTTTCCCAGCATGACACGATATACTTTTTCGAATTATCTGGCACCAGCGTTCTATTCGTTGATGCAACTCTAGATTATCATTAACTGGTTTTTCATACACTGAAGTTAGTTTTTATATAACTCCAGATTTAGAAGTAAATCTTCCAAGATTGCAGGTAAAGTATTTTACAAGAACTTAATTCATGCAGGACCTGTTAAACGTTGTAGCAAAACAAAACTATCCCAACATCCGGGCTTCTGTCCGTTTTAAATTTATACGTCGGCGTCGTCTGTTTTTACAATTTGTTTGGAGCGATTTTTAGTCATTTTGAGTGAAGCTGTGTGAACATTGTCTTTCAAAGCTTAGATATACAAGGTGTCCAGAAACTCTCCTGACAAACGAAGACCAGAGATTCCTCAGATCATTTTAAGACAATTTAACCCAATTCACCCTAGTCCGAAAATGCTTCCTAAGGGAGCTAGAGCTCTTTGAAGATGGCGCTTTGTAATTAGTTTTTTTTTAATATCTCCCGACGCTTCTATTTAGAAAAACAAAAACTGGTATGCTTCTTTATCCTCCAGAGATGAATCGATTCCATCAATTGCGAATTTCTAGTACCGGTCATAGGCGTCCGTTTTGGGTAGGTAAACGGTTATTTTAACACATAACTTTTTTGTCTTTAACTTTTAAGCATTTGTGACACTAGATTATTAAATTTTCAGGTATTCTAGTACTTAAAGATACTCTTACTTTAAGTCGGTAGGATACACCGTTTTCTAGAAAAATCGATTTGAAAATTTTTCGTTTTTTCGTCATTTCATCTTTCGTCATTTCAACATCGCGAACTGACAACAAATTGACAATTAAAAACGTAGGTTTTATTTCTGTTGGCAGTTCAGAGCGAACTAGTGCAAAAAATAATAATTGAATTTTAATGACGAAAAAACGAAAAATTTTCAAATCGATTTTTCTAGAAAACGGTGTATCCTACCGGCTTAAAGTAAGAGTATCTTTTAGTACTAGAATACCTGAAAATTTAATAATCTAGTGTCACAAATGCTTAAAAGTTAAAGACAAAAAAGTTATGCGTTAAAATAACCGTTTACCTACCTAAAACGGACGCCTAATGACCTTAGGAAGCATTTTCGGACTAGGGTGAATTGGGTTAAATTGTCTTAAAATTATCTGAGGAATCTCCGGTCTTCGTTTGTCAGGAGAGTTTCTGGACAGCCTGTATAACTCACCTTTATTAAATTCAAATTAATTGTTGAAGTAGTTTGTATTATAATAAGTAAATATTAAATTTATCGCATTCTTTTTTATTTAAATTATTTGTTAGTACCTTATTTTATTAGTGGCGGATATATCATGTTCGTAGCGGCATATAAATATAATGAACTAGTTACTGAACCCTGCGGTACACCGCAATTGCTTTCCACATTCATTGATTTCTATTTAAGCCAGCATAATGTTCGGTGTTGGTCTTTGAGATACAATGTAATAATGCATGATGAATCATTTCTGATTTTCGTATAATAATACAATCTATCTACGTTAACATATATTGTGGCAAGCAGTATCAAACATTTTACTTAAATCGCACTTACTCAAATCAGTAGGTTCGTGATTATTCCTTGCATTTAAAATACATATAAAAAAATGTGATTAATTTTATTAATTATTGGAATAGATAAATACAAATATTTATATCCGTCCTTTAAAGAAAGTCGACGTATGAATGAATTATGTTTGCTTTGTATATAAGTAAAGATCACAGTTAGTTATAAACCATCCAGCATGCGTTTCAGATTGAGAACGTTTTAATTGTCTCGTCTTTTACAAATGTAAAACAATAAACTCAGAATTACACATTTCGTATTTTATTTTGATAAGTATGCAGTGATGATCAGAATGTTTGTACGGCACAGCTACTACTTACACATAAGTTTGATTGAAACAAAATTACTGTTGACATATTTATGTACATACATACACTGATACTTCTATCGTAATCTTGCGATGCAGCATGTATAGATAAATATTTAACTGAGTTATAAATGCAAATTTAATTAGATATTTCAGTATTATCGCATGCAATAGATATAGACCTTGATACTATCAATTATCTTAAAATGATTATACTTACTACGGTTCTATAAAAATAACATGCAAAAGTTAGGTTAGTTAATTTTTGATGAACATTTTATTTGCCAAGATGACAATTTAAAATTATGACTTAGTATATATGTGAAAAACTACTTTCTTGTACGTGTTGTGCAGTGCAAATTTTGTATACACAAATTGTTACAAATTAAGTGTTAAATACGTCTCAACTCTTAATAAATCTGTACAGAAAACAACTGTTTCTTGATAAGAATGAAAGTGTTACTTCCGGTGTGAATTTTTAAAATATGTATGTGCAAAACAAAACACATATTAGAACATGATATAAATATCAAACGATTTCATTTAGATCAATTTTATACTGGTAAATTTGCTAATAAATGGAAGGAATAAAGGAAAACCATGGCAGCAAGGAAAAAATTGTATGTTGAAGGGATCAGAATAATAGTTATTTACACCACCAAGGAGGTAAGTAGCTTTTACCAGTCGAGGATGATTTTTGCCGAGATAAGTTAAGATACTTCCTGTGTTCTACAGTATGTTCCCGGATTGAGTTTAGCAAAGGGAATGCTAAGGGAATTAAATTTTATGCTTCATTTCAAATGATCAAATCTGTAATAAGAATTTTAATTCCACTTATGTATGTTTCTAAAATTTTGATTTCATTTTTTTATCGCATTTCATCTTTTATTTTTTTGTGGTGGAAGGCTTGACTTCAAAACGTCAAACACTAATTGTAGAGTGGACATTAGAAAGGGCCTAAATGCAATTTTTAACGAAATTGAGTTAACAACGTAGAAAGGTTCTAAATATCATACTTTATGTCCTGTGAAAAGCCATAAGTGGCAAAGTTAAAATTTAATTGTCAGGAGGTAGTAATAGATGTCGCTTGGCGTATGTGAGCAAGCGTTTTCATTTGATAGGTCCTAAGTCCATCACAGAATATTGCCAGTTTGTTTTAAAATCGGCAGGTGTTAGTTATGTGTTTTGTGTGTCTGTATATTAAAATGGAAGGAAATCAAAGAATAAGAAAAGGTAAAGGTAGTGGTTCATATCATACTGAACAGAAGCTTTTAAAATGGAATGGAAAGTCGTACAAAACGTATAAAAACAAAATGGTACCTGAAAAAAACATTCCCAAAGAGCAGGTTAGGTATACAAACATAATGTTTCCCTTTCTGGTTCTAATCTTGAAAATATGTTATATGTAGGTATCATGTAAATGCAAGCTGGGATGTAAAGATGTTACATACGAAAGGCGACGTTCCCTTTGGGAAAAGTTTTATTGTCAAGATGCTAAAACACAAGGGACGTTTTTAATGGGTTTAATGAGTATTTGTGCTGTGCAAAGAAGGCGGCACGGTTCATATGAGGATCCGCAAAGCAGTCGACGTCAGGCCACTATAGCTTATTCCGTTCTTGATGGTACAGGAAAATTTGTTCGTGTATGTAAAAAACTTTTCCAAGACACCTTCGCTGTTAATGATAAAAGAATTCGCGTACTTATTGAGAAAAAAAAATGGGTGAAGCCTGTTATAAAGATAAACGTACCAGACATGCTGCGCCAAAATATTCTGAATTTGACCGGTCGTTAGTCAAGGCTCATATTAACAGGATCCCAAGGGAAGTTGGCCATTACTCAAGATCTAAATCGGAAAAGGAGTACATTAGCCCCGACTTAAATATTCACAGACTGTTTAAAGCATTTTTGCAATTGCACCCTGATTTAATAGTCACCTATAAATTTTACAGGTCTGTTTTCATAAAGAATTTTCCCAATCTGTGTTTTCACAGACCACGTGTTGATACGTGCAGCACATGTGATAAACTTGACTGTCAAATCAAGGCCAACATTGAGTCAAGTCAATCTGCTAAAACTCAGCTGGAACTTCATCACCGCAAGGCCGAGAGAGCAAGAGAAGTGCTAAAAGAAGAAATGATTGAGTCTCAAGAACCCGAAAGCATCAAGTGTTGTTTATCCATGGACCTACAACAGGTCATGTTCGTTCCATCACTGACCCACAGCGATATGTTTTACCTCTCACAGCTATCGTGCTACAACTTAGGTGTTCATATTGGCGATACGAATGAATCCTACATGTGTATGTGGCACGAGGGGGTAGCGTCTCGCCGAGCTAACGAAATTGCGTCATGCCTCCTCCATCTTGCTAATCAAGAACTGATTTTTAAGAACCATTTAGTAATATGGTGTGATAATAGCGGGGGCCAGCACAAGAATAGAATTTTATTATTTACCTTGATGTTTTTAGTATCCCATGGTGTTTTTGAGACTATCGAGCAGAAATTTCTTATCAGCGGCCATAGTTTCATGCCCTGCGATAGGGACTTTGCTTTGATAGGAAAGCGTAAGAAGGTAGCTAAAGCATATGTTCCCTCGAACCTACACGCAATAGTTAAATCAGCAAGGTACTCTCCTCCATTCAATATTGTTGACATGACAATTTCTGGCTTTTGGGACCTAAAAAAAGCTGCGGATGCATATATTAACACCACAAAGTTAAAAAATATAAGTAAAGCTTCAGTGATAACCATTGAAGAGGCTAATCTTCCATTTATTAAAATGAAGACCACTTTCTCTGATATTCAGGAAGCAGTGAAAGTCAATGTTTTAAAGAAAAAAAAAACTTTAGCTGACCTTAGACGGGCTAACATAATCAAGCTGCCGCCAGAAAGTAAAGTGTCTGAAAATAAAAGGTTTCTCTTCGAAGCATGATTCCCTACCTTAAGAATCCGGCACACCAACGTTTCTATAAAGAGCTACTTCACATTGACGAAAATGTTTCAGAAAATCTAGAAAACGCCTGAAATTAACAATTTTTTACTAAAAAATGTCGATGACACTTGCGCCCTTTCCAAATTTTGCACTTCTGTTTTTGTTTATATTGGTTATAGAACGTTATTTTGATAATAATTTTTGCTAATAAGTATGTTTTAAGTTTTGTACTACTTGCATATATTTAATAAATGTTTATCAAAAAATTTTCTATGTGTACACTTAATTTTGAACTTTGCCCGTTTTGTTTTTCGCGATTATTTCTGAATTTTGTTTTTGGCACCTACGCCCTTTCTAATTTCCACTCTTCAATTTATGTGTCAAAAATAACTTCAAACTCTAATTCTGTAATTTTTGGTGAACATGTTAATGTTATCACAAAAAGTATATTTAATACAATATTATGGTATTGGGGAAAAAAGTACCGTCGCGTTGCGGAAGAATTTAATGAAAAATTGCCCGGAGTAACTGTTTCCCGTATGGGTATAGGGAAGATGATGAAAACATTTTTGGAAACTGGTTTTGTTCTGAATTTAAAGAAAAACGAAATAGTACCTGATGCTTCTACAGTTTTAATTTTGGATTCGGTGGAAGATAATCCTAAACTTTCATTACGGAGACGGGCGCTTCAACTAAATATGAGCAAATCCCAAAGAGTTCTGAAGGAACGTAAATTATACTCCTATAAACCTATTCTTAATCATACGTTAGAACCGGGAGATGATAAAAAGCGTCTTTATTTTTGCCTGTGGATGGGAGTTAAAATAATGGAGAACCAAAATTTTCACAAAAGCATTGTATTTTCCGATGAAGCAACTTTTACTAGCAATGGTACCGTTTCGTCATAACATGTTCGTTATTGGAGTGGTACTAATCCTCACTTTAGAATTGCATCAAAACGTCAATATTTTGTTAAGGTAAACGTGTAGTGTGCTGTTTTTTACCATGGAATAATAGACCCATACTTTTATGATGCTAATGTAAATCAGCACAATTATTTGGAAATGTTAAACAACTTTTTCTAGGACAGTTTAAGTGAACTCTCACTTACTTATCGACAGAGAATGTATTTTCAACATGATGTTATAAGGGACTGCGGCTTAGAGTTGAAGTGTGTACTGAAAGGGGTGATGACTTAATAGAATAGTTTTAAACATTATTGTTTCTACCCTATTTCTTTTTTTAATGTTGTGATTGAAAAAAAGAAAATAAAAATTTGTAATTCTAAATAGGCGTTTGACAGTTTCGTAATTCTAATTACAGCTTTGGTCATTTGAAATGAAGCATAAAATTTAATTCCTTTTGCATTTTATTGTAAAATCAAAAATATGGATCACGAAATAAAAATAGGATTTAACGTTTTTTTGACAGTGACATTTTTTTTTTTTTTTGATGTTAATGGATAATCGGTTCATCTCGTAGGTTCAACACATGCATCGATCGCAATATTTTGCTGTCAATCTCATGTCAGCCCGTTCAATACGACCGATGCGATTGAAATCGATTGTGACCATTTTCATAGTAGAAATTTAATGATGCAAATCGGTGTAATCATGATTGGTGAGTTACGAGCATAAATGAACGAACAACTTTTGGCATGCAACAATTCTCAACTGTCAACATGAATTTTTAAGTATTGTCATTGTTGTTGTCAGGTACTAAGGGTTGTTTACAAACATAAAAAGCGCCGACTAAATAAACCCAGACCGGCAACTACTTGATAGAAAAAGATACAAGATCTTCTATCCTTGTCACACATGAATGAACGTGTACGAAGATGGCGCTAGCAGCAGGTTGGCGCGAAATTTGAAATGAGCTTGTTTTTAGAATATGAGTATTTAATACATTATTGATGTAATAGAAAAAATACACAAAATAACTGAACAAACCACACGTACCCTAACTTGTACGTTTAAAAAATGCGAATACTTAGATTTTATTTTTGACAGAAATCTTTATTAATTATACTTACACAATTATAATACATGAAATCACTCTAAGGCAACATATTCCTATGAGTTTATATTACACCATAGTTCACTAATGTTTTTTTGGAATGACATACAGTTACTAGCATTAAATTTTGGTCGTCAATGTCATTTTCTGACAGGATCGAAAATGTTCTATTGTAAGTAGGTCTGGTAGATTATATAATCAATGCCGTCAAATACCTGCCTGACGTTGTCAATAATGTCATACTTTTAGATGTAGGTACATAGCAGATCAAGGAATTGAACATAAAATATAGGTAACATGTTTATTTAAAGTTTATAATAACAAAAATGGCACGAACAATTAAATAAAGACTATAAAAGAACTTAATATCTCGTCATTTCTCCATTACTTTCAATTATTTTATTTAAACGATTATGCATGGACAAACACAAATTTCTAAAATAATCGTGAGGAAGATTATTCCAGGCGTCATGTATGCCGGCCAAAAATTCCTCCTTATTTTGATATTGCACACGCCTGCTTCCTATGAGTTTCGTCAACCTTTCCCACATATTCTCTGTTGGGTTTATATCGGGTTTAAACTCGGCCAGTCAAGTTAATTCACTTCAGGATCTTGAAACCATTCTTTTAATTGACGCGATGTGTGAATTGGACAGTTATCTTGCTGGAATATAAAGTTATTTTCTGGAAACACTTGTCGCACTGAAGGTAACATCACGCTTTCCAAAATCTGTTTATATACTGGACTTGTAAGGCGTTCTTCCACGTGGAGTAATATTCCAGGACTATTTGCGGATATCCAGCCCCACATATTTACTGAGAACTTAGGATTATTTTCAATTCTATTAACGTATTTGACGTTATATCTTTGATTTCTTGGTCTATAAACCCTCAATCGTCCAGATTTTGACGAATTGAACGTTTTTTCATCGCTAAAAATGACATGTTCCCAAAAAATGTCATCTTTAACAATGTGCTCTAGAGCAAAACCCATTCCAATTTCTTTGTGCCTGGCAGTAAGTTTCACTTTTCCAGCTGCTGAGTAGCACTTTAAATTTCTTTCCCGAACGCGACGATGAGCTGTATATACAGATGCCGGAAAACCTGTAAAATTTACTGCGTCTACGACAGTTGTAAAGGGACTGTTTTGAATAACCTGTAAAAGGTTATCATCATTTTCACGTGTTGAAGCGCGTGGACGTCTAGAACCAGGTAACCTCTGCAGAGATCCTCTTTCCCTCCAACGTCTTTTTGAAATTCCCATTTGTACTGCTACAGCAGCCTCGGATAGTCCAGTTTCAATTAAAGAAAGAATTTTTACTTTACTAAAATAAGGAATTGGTGCCATTATTATGACAGCTAAATTTAATTTTGACAATTACTGTGAAAAGTAATTATCAATTATATATTATATTATAGATGAAATATTTAATTCGTGACAGATGAGAACATTTTTTTAATGACATTGACGACCAAAATTTAATGCTAGTAACTGTATAACCACAACAAAAAAAAATTTCAAATGACGCTAGCGCCATGTCATCGGGAATAACGAATAAAAAATCAAAATATAAAGTTTAACAGAAAATGAACACAATAGACGTAAGCCATATGACATACAGATAGGGCAATTTATTTTTTTACCAACTTAAATTTCAAATTTTGGGCGGTTAATTTGAATTTCATCTTAAGCATTGTATTGCCAACCACCACAAAAATTACTATATTTTGAAATTCCTATTATTTTAATTTAAAAAATGATAAAAAGTGGCAGATTAGAAAAAATAACATAAAGAACTCGTGTCATAAGACACTTATTGCACTCGCCCATTAGGACACTCCTCGCTGCACTCGTCGTGCCCTAAACTTGGGCTCGTGCAATAAGACGTATCTTATGACACTTGTTATTTAATATACTACATTATCCACTTATACTTTAATATGCTATGTATTTCGTTAAATGACATTTGAGGGGCGTAGCGTGTGATTAATAAAACGAGTGGCTAACGAGTTTATAAAACTAGTTTCACACTATACTTTTTCTACGACCACAAATAATCAAAATATTACAAAATTACTTGTGTATTGTCGCACCATGTCGGATTATTTTGACAGTTTTATGACAAGTGTCAACCATCTTGATTGAATTTCACTTAATTTTTGCATTTAAAAAACCTAGAGCTAACTTCAGCCCGTGACTAAAGTACACGCGTCATGGAAACATATGCAATAAAATTGAACTTAAGAAACTATTTCAATTTACAAACGCGTAAGTTAGGAAATACGTTTTTTCGTGCACAACCTACTGCGACTCCTGATTTATTTAATCGCTTATTACATGTGTGATGATAAAAGATTAAACACTGAATCAGAAATGTGAAGCCAAACGAAACATTAATACTTGGATGTTTCTAATTTGTTTACTGAAAGCGGTGTATGAAAAGAAAAACCCCGACCAACCAGTCTATATTCTTATTTCCTGTTTCCATGTATGCATCCTTATAAAGTGTAATGAATTGTACACTTTTACGGTTTTGTTGTTTACATGTAGGAATTCGTTTATATCTTAGGCGATGAGTATTTCTGTCAAGTGCCGTAAGGATGTGTATCCTGTTACAAAAGTGCTCCCTGATATCTTATCTTGGATGAAGAAGACATATTGGACAGTTATTTTAGTGTTGCATGACGTTAATACTTCTACAGTATACCTCTCAGATATTATTATGCATAAATAATTGTATTATCAGTGTAATAAGAGTTTTCATAATTAAAAATTCACAAACAGACTAATTATAATTAAGGTTTGTAAGAGTTTTCTATACATTACTGGCTTCCAGTGCTAATTCAGTGTATAGACAATCCCGTAGGTACACACATACACACAAAATACATTGTCAGAGCTGTTCGCGTGATAACAACCAATAAAGGAGAAATACCTCTCCTGTGAGGCCGGATATATTTATATATGGACGTTCTTTCGACCAAAATGTCAGACCGACATCGACATTCCGCTCGGAAGCGAGTAAGAGCACGCAGGATGTTTTCCTTCTTGGCATCGTTCTCAATAATTTCATAAAAATCTGTTATTATTATCTGCGAGTTTTCTTCGAGCACGCGATGATATTGATATATGTATGTACACATAAATAAGGTTTATTTAAAGATCTAAATATATCTCGCGGTGCATTTTAATTAACGAAGTTTCTATACGACTATTAAACAGTTAACATACTATTTTCCTGTTCCTGTTAATAATACTAGCCGACAATTTATTTTTTTTTAAATATAACTGTTGTAAAAATGGGTGTACAATTCTTACAGTCTGAAGGCATCATAACCAAAAACCGTATCTTTTCACCACGTCTAGTTTGAGAGTTATAATCTTACTCCGCTAGTAGACAAACAATTATAAATTATAGTTTATTTCAAATTATTGGAATATAACTTTGAACGGTTCTAATGCTTTTTTTGCACCACCTTCTGTGAAGATAATTATTATACCTGGTCTCCTTATTGAACGAGTACGGTTTACCTATTTGCAACGTATGAATCTAGGGGCCGTATTGACTATAAATTACGGCCATATAAGATAATAATAAAACGCTGTTAATTTCAAGTATATAATAAAAAATATCTATACATTGGGTTTATATACAAAGAAAAAATTACAAATCGTATGGCAACATGTGTAGTGGACACATATAGATATATAAAGGTAATTAGTTTGTAATACACAATAAAAATTTTATGTGTCACCGCATTTCATAAATCGTCTTCTGTGATTGAGTCGTCTTGCAAATAGGTGTCTGTGTCTGAATCGTATTGCAAATTTATATTCAAAGGTGCTACTATTTTATACATGCGCATATATTCGTCCTCTTTTGCTATTGCGTGTTTAACAGCATTTTTCCAATTTACAGCAGTTATATGTTCCATAGCATTTTTTATGTGTGTTACACTGCTTTCACTAAATTTCGGTGTTTGATTTGTTCGTCTTATGGTATTTTTCAGTTGGGCCCATATCAATTCAATGGGATTGAAAATGCAATGGTATGGTGGTAAACGCAAAATTGTATGTACTGCTTCTTTGGCTCTGTTATCCACATAATAATCCTTTAAATGTTCTTTTGTCTTCATCACCTCTATTAATTGGTTTTTTGTATAATGATCCGCAAAATATAAATAATTTGCTTCTAAAAATTCTTTAATATCTTTCTTATTATTACATTTTGTAGGAACTTTGTTTTGCTGTCGAGAATATACGACCTTAAGGTCATCACAGATTTGCCAAAGATGATTTGAATATTAAATGAGATTTAATAGAGTTGACATACTGTCATACGTTTCTTTTGTGTTTGTTGAATGAGCCATTGGAATTAATGGCTTTGAGTTACCATTATTAAGTAAAACGGCTTTGAGACTTGTCTTCGACGAGTCGATATACAATCGCCATTCTGCAGGGTTATATTCAATACTCATTTCATACAAAAGTTGATTTACTTCAGTACAGTAACTGAAATTTCTTCAACTTTGTGAAATGAACTGAACTTTTCGTGACGATTCTTCAATACAGAGATTCTTGTAGTGCAATGTAAAACATTCCATTCTTTTAATCTAGATCCCAAAATTTGTGATCTTTCTTTGGTTAAACCCAAATCCCGTACCAAATCATTCAGATCCGATTGAATAATGAGATGTGGTTCGTCAGAAGGAACATACGTCAGATCCAGGGCTACTCGGATAACTAGAGATGATTAATTAAAAGGTTCCCAAACATTATTTAGTGTTAATAAAAATAAAAATCCGTTTTATAATTTAAATATTTAAATATTACTTATATTCAAAATCAGTGAATTTTATATATTTTACAGACCAAGAAATATCCTATTCAATATACCTAATGTTTTTTAACACAAAAAGAAACAAAACATATTAATAGACAAGTTAAATACACTTTTATAAAGATAACCTTGAAGATAGTTTACGTATACTACCACATATTTAAACGTAAACAACAGAGGCAAGAAATTGCAACGTATGCTACATACAAAATTTATGTATAATTATATGCATATACCACAATGCTAAGATAGATGAAGTTACGTTATATTTTATATTACGGAGACGATGTTTATTTAACAATTATATTTGCTTAATTCGTCTCTATTTGAAAATGATTTAGAATCTTTAATTCTTTATTATCAAAATACATACATTCACATACAATAAGTTTTTATCATTTATACCATACCTTATATTAAGACTTCTTTTTGTCTTCTTTCTTCCACGCTGTTTATCATCGGCGAAATCTTCTTTGTTCACGAACAAGACGTGAAGATTCAGCTTGCTCTGCCAAATGGAGCGCAGTATCTTTATCGCAAAAGATATAACACTTTGCACATTTAATACATATGTATATGCAAGTTTATCCACTGTTTTATTACTTTTACAATTAACATCAATATTTATGACTGTTGTCGACCCACTCAGGAGTCTATTATTTGGAGTTCGCCTTTCGACACACAGTATAACCGGTCTAACTTTCGACTCTTGCATTTCAATACGTATTCTTGCTTTTTATAGGAAGATGTCTGTGATTCCCCACTTTCTAAATAGTCCGGTTTTTGCGTCACTATACTAATACATAAATGCATAATAAAACTTATATATAACTAAATGTGATTTAATATTACAGTAATATATTCATTGATTCAGTTTTTTCGGTGAATAGATTATAAAACAAATGTTGAGTAGTAAAGTCTTCAAAGGACTGCACTCCACTGGAACGGAGGGAAACTCTCCTCCCGTAGTAATCCGGATATCTTAGCTCGAATGGAGAAGGACAAGAAATCACTATATCATTATATCAGCAATAGCAAGGCGGTCGATCTACATGGGTTCAAGCTTCTGATAATTCTAATGTAACAATTAATTTTATTTACAACCATACAATTAATAATTATTTGTGATAAAAATTCCGATAAGGTTTTGACATATCGAGTTGACAGTTTTGTGATTGACATTGAAGTTGGGAAATCAGGACAGTAATAGAGGGCGGGAAGTAAATGAGGGCAGTAATAGAGGGCGGGAAGTAAACGTGAACAATAAAGTCACTATATCTAACAAAGTACCGCAATTAGGACGCCATATTGATTCCAATACCAACTGAAATGTAGTGAGTAGCGCGATTTTTAAATGTCCAGTTTTAGTGACTTTATGGAATTGACAGATATTATGACGATTTTCAATAGATATTATTTATTGTTTAAATTTGTTTTAGTAACTATACATGCATTTTTTGTAAATAAAACGAAATATGTATTATGGCAAGCTTATATTTATTTTTTGACAACGGATCTCATAGTAATGCTTCTACTATTTTTATCACAAGTTGTTGATACACTGTCTCTTATACACACTACATTGTTTTATACTCTTCCTTAGTGCCTTCCTCAACTTTTCGATCAACAGTGTTCGAGTTTCTTGCATGTCACCATCAGAAAGCAGTACGATCATTTCTGGATCTGGATCAACTAATACCATCGCCTCATCTTCATCTGCCCGATTTTTCTCATCTAACAATCCACAATGTATAATGTAATAACTTAATAAACAGACCGATAAACATTAGTTTTACAATATGCAATATAACTACAACAGGTAAATAAAGTATTTCAAATTCATACCATGACATAAATCATCTAATGTAATATTGCTATATTGCTAGGGACATCTTCTGGAAGTTCTTCATTTATACGTTTCCTTTTCCGGCCTGAAGTTTCACCAAATGAACTTGCTTCCGTTATTATTGTCTCATCGGTGTTGTAATGTATGGCATTAGATGAACGTTCATTTTCTCTTAATAAATCTGGAACTGCATCTGGACGTAACAGTTTTCGATTATCCATCCGTTTTTGTTCGAATTGTTTTTCCGAAAAATGAATCTAAATGTTTTCTAATCAAATTAAACGATATATTAGGTTACTGAGCACTGAGCACTTACCTCACAGATAATAGACATTGGGCTTAAGTCACTTTGTCCAATACATTTCATCCATACTTTTTTCCGTTGTGTGTTACGTTTGCCTTATTGTCAAAACAAATAAGATAATATAATAACAATTAGACAAAGTATGTACATATATATTAAATACATTGCATTTATAATTACATACCACTTGGCAATCGGAACAGACGATATCCATTTTCGCTTCTGCTTTTGCATCGTGCAACACAGCAGCCAGTTATTGTCACAACAAATACAAACGTTTCTTACTATGTATAACACCAATTATAACACATTACATAAAAATAAGCGACCAACGCGCGATTTCGTGTTTTTACAGTAATAATATGACAGCAGTCAAACGGCCATTTTGATTCCAAAATATATCTTTCTCTCTCTTACTCATGGTCCTTACCAATTGCGGTACTTTGTTAGATATAGTGACTTTAGTGAACAAAGTCATACTTCCAAACTTTTAAAAAGTCAGAAATGCCAACATTACGCGTATGGTTGTAAATAAAGGCTATTTATCCTATAAAAAAATCTTGGGAATCATTTTCTCCTTGAAGACCTGTGAATTTTGTTGACAGTACTTTTTGGATTTTAAAATATTGACTCTGCCATCACTATACGTTTATGAATGTGCCGTATTTACAAAAGTAAATAAATTTATCACCAATAGTAATTATTGATTATAATTAAAGTCTATAACACACGCAATCGGAGATTCACTCATCGTACCTTTTGATACATGTAAACTCTATGAAAAGTCAAAAATCACCGACAGGTTTGAGAAATATGTCCTGAAACAGTCTCATTGTGATGAAAATTTACTCACTGAGTTTTTACAGTGGTGAAACCGTACGCATCTGATGACTATTACTAAAAATATTATCGTCGATTATTTATAAATTTAATTTCAATAGATGTTACTATAGTAACCAAATATATTTTTATTGTACTTTCATATTATGTACATTGTGTTATTTATCAATTTATTATCATACCAATCTTATTATAACCTGAAAGAAAATATACTAAAATCAGTTAAAACTGAATAATCAGCAACTTTCCATTACAGTCGCTCAATTTGCACTTTCGGATAGACGGTTTTAGAGAAAGGGTGGGAGTTCCTGACTTCAGCTTTGGGCCGCTCTGTACATAATGTACAATGTAGCAACCAATTGATGGAATTTATAATAGGCGTGTACCCTGCACAAAACAGAAACAAGGATATCTAACAAAAACGTCGCGACAACGGTCTGATATCCCCCCGCCCCCTCTGTTCACGTCTGTGTGCAAACGCATAATACATATAACATACACATAGACGAAGAATGCCTCACGGTGTCTGCCATAGAATCTGCGGTATTTCACTCATTAAATATTAGTCGACGGGCGGGTACTTTATTATTAGATTGTACGAGGAATAGAAACATTTCAAAAAGAAAATGCACGAATTAAAACACATACTTAAACATATTCCGCCTAGAGTGAAAGAAAAAGAGAGAGAGGGGGGGGACAAAGAGAGAAATAGTTGCGCGCACTGACTAGCCCGTGTACACCACGAAGATTACCTGCATGCACGTGGGCAACCGATTGGTTCTTCGTCGGCTATTGATCTGCACACACCGCCAAATAATAAAGCGAATGATTGTTGTAGTTCGCTTAGAGCTGTTTATAGTTCCGGCACAATACGTGTCTATTTATATTGTGGACGGTATTCGATCAATTTTTGTGGGGGGAAAATATACTCTCCGGATAATATGTGTCTAATGCTTCTTCATATCATTATATTTCATATCTATCTTTGGATATTAAATATCCAAAATAGATAGAAGACTACTCGATTGGAATGTGGGTCACAATTCAATAAGCGTGCACTGATACAAATTCCCATCTGGATTTATAAAGTTATAATACCATTTCGTGGAGATCGTGGCATTATACAGGGTTATCGCTAAATAGGTACCAGGCTATGTGAATCTAGAGAATACGTATAAACGCGTAACTGGAAATCAAAAAAAAAAAATTTTTGTAACTCATCAAAAATTTCTAAATTTTTAGGGCCAAAATGTAGTTAAAGTCGGTCCATAACTTTGTTTATCCAATACGCATTTCGGTAAATACCGCTAGTAATTCCAGTTTAAGGTTCTTCCAAAAAAACGATAAAATGCAAATAGTTAGAACCTTTGTTAGAGATGAATGGCAATTGAAATGATTTGCTATATAGGGATGTTTTTCTTTGTGAATAGCACGCCTTTATGTGGAAAAGGTGTCAACCTCTGTTGCATTACGACGTTTTTTCTTTTTTTCAATTGAGTTTTTAATGTTCCCAGGTATGTACTGAAATGATTAGAGTATATTCCAGTATTTTTTTCCCGCCCATGTGAGAGCAACATGCCAAAAAAAGTGCTCAATTGCGTACAGTGGGCACATACAGCAGTGTATAAAACCACATTTTTCTCTCAATGTGGAACCATCATTTATATCATGGATAGTGACGAATTTCTAGTTATACCTTCTGTTTCCTTCTGTGGTAAGCGTTACTATACACTTGCGGCTGCATCTGACGATATTGCAAGCAATTGTAAGAATGTAGACTTCGTTGTAATTCTTCCGGATGTAGATAGTCCAACATATTTTTAACGTTATTTCACTTTGCTCCAATGTTGTAACGTATTTTGTGGTAACATTTTCAAGATGCTGTCTTCTTTTGGATAGTACATATTTGTTTTTAAGCAGTTGCTTAATTTTTGACCGCTAATATAGAGGCTGTCCCATTAAGGCTCCTCGATAGTGGATCTAGTCAACGAACTGTTTCCGCATAACATTCTCCATACTTATAATGTGTTTTCACAACAACGCGTTGTTTTGCCGTATAATGCTCCATGACTACTATAATCGCAATAATGACAGATGAAGGGGATCTCATACTTTCAGTGCCGCCAACATAACTAAATGAACGTATAGTCCAATCTGTTGGCGCCCAAGAAGGGGGTTGCCTGTGAAGTTTTAGGGGAGTTTTGAAAATTGATATATTTATAGATTTTAACGTGCTCTTTCCAAATTTTTACTTTGCCACCTCGTATTTTTTCCGGAAGTAGTCGCCATATTGAAAAAATGGCGCTCTAAAACAGATTTTCCACGATATTTTCTTTCCGGCTCACTTTACGGTGAAAATAGTTATGTAATAAATTAAACTAGCGAACATTTCCTATAATTTATGTATCAACTTTTTTTGTGAAACGAATTTTCCTCTACATCTGATTCCGTTATAGTTGTCGGCGAAGATGTAATTCTTTTAACGGCTCTATCTACGCCTTCAAACATATATGCTCCGAAACCAGAAAAGGGAACGATTTTGCAGCGAATATATTCATCAGAAAGAATTAGATAAAACAGTCGCAGATAACATCCTATTCTTGCACGCCTTCAGTGGTTGTGGTACAACATCGGCTGTGATACAACATCGGCATTCTTCAATCAAAGAAAAATGAAATGTGCCAATGTACTCCGAAAGAAGCGAGATATAATCGAGCTCGTCCGGGTAGAACCCAAATGCTGACCGGGAAAGCATTGCTGAAGCTAGAGAACGCTTCCTCCTTGCGTTGTACGGTTACGGTGGCGCAAAAAGTATGTCGTTAAACACCTATAGATATATACATGCTTCACGAAGTCAGCATTTAAAAATAAATTTAATATTGCATCGCTGCCACCGACAGAAGCAGCAGCACGACAACATTCGTTTCATCATCATCAGGTTCAGCAGTGGTATGGAGTTGCAAAAAATGCTGGCGGTGGGGATGGAAAAAAATGATGGGATTATTCCTGTCACCACACTCGCGCCCCCAGCTCCAGCAAACTTGCTAAAACTAATTTCTTGCAAATGCAAGAAAGAATGTCGCGGAGCCTGTGGATGCAGAAAGGCTGGACTAAAGTGCTCCGTTATTTGCGCGAATTGCAATGGTACCTGCGATAATTCGGATGTTGATATGCATGACAGTGATGAAGAGGAAGATACGGAGACAGTTCTTCAGCAAACCTTCGACGAAATTGAAGAAGAAGGTGATGAAGTCGAAGAAGAGAACCTTGTCGCGGAAAACTTGGAAGAACTTCCTATTGGTGAGGTTTTGATCAGTTCTGAAGACGAAAAACCCGCAAAACCTGGTCCATCAGGGATAGCGAAGCCAAGGAGAATGCAGTAAATTTAGTCAACAGTGCATCACATGTGGATTAGGCCTACTGGGGATACCACTAAAAAAAACGCGCCAGGAACTTTTACCTTATGGTGGTGTGGAAATGAGTTTGTTGGCCAATACGCGTGTTGGAGTAGACTTTGTGGCACCATTTTTCCAATATGGCGGCTACTTTTGCAAAAAATACGAGGTGGCAAAATAAAAATTCGGAAAGAACACGTGAAAATATATAAATATACCAATTTTCAAAACTGCCCTAAAACTTCACAGGCAAAACTTTTTTAAATATTGCGCTCTTAATGGAACACTCTATATAAAGACTAATAATGTTACAACAAATAAGTTTTACTCATTTAAAATTCAGTAAATCATATTAATAAGCTAAAAATGCGTTTTTTTAATACTCGTATTTGAGACTTATGTTTTAGAATTCAAAACACTTATTCAATTATCAGATCCGATCTTCTTCTTTTCATTGTGATACTGCAAAATTTTCTCCTTTCTTCCTTTTCCTTTTGTTATTTCTGCCAGTCTTTTATGTGATTAAGTCGAAAGGAAATCACAGAAGAAGATTGATGTCACTCAGCCGTCTGTTTCGCCTTCGCGTTAATCCGTAAATTGTGTCTGGAAGGGATGACGGAAGGATGGGTGTTTTCGCCGAACGGACACTAACTGGCTCGGAGCATCTCCGGTTTCCGTACAGAAATATCCTCTTTGCAGCGTCAACCCCAATCATTTAAGCGTCGCATCGTCCAGATAGCTTATTAATAAAACTGTTGAGGACGTTCTTGATGACACGGCGAGTTGTATTACTTTCTGCGTGTAGCAATTCCGATGAAATTACGTTTTGTACAAAAGCGCGGCCGTTCTATATTTAGAGACGTTTTCGCTTTGGGACGTCGAGAATATGGACGATTTTCTCATCAGGGTTTCTGTTCTGGCAAAACACTTCATTATCGCTAATGGAATGGCCTCTCTCGGTGTTAATTTATACCAGTCGTGACTTCACCCCATTTTCATTAGAATAATTACAATATTGTGGATTTTATTATCGTGAAACGATGTTTTCCGACTGTGTAAAATTGTCGTTGCATTTATGTGCACTATGAAATTGAAGTCGCCGACATCTCCGGTTTCCGTACAGAAATATCCATCGGTCGATGGTCTAGCCGGGAAAATAAAAAACCAGAGAATCAATAGAAGAAATTATTCTTTTAATGTATGTAGTTTCACTGCTTTTGAATACTCTTTCAAGAACACCATTAATTCGTTCGTAAAATTGTCATTTTTTTGAGCCACAGAATAGTTCCTAACGGCTTTGATTATGTATACTATAGATATACAACTGAAGGTTAGTTCGGGACAATAGCCACCAGAGGGGTTTGGCAGTAGGATATGCCCATTCTTTATTTTTCATTAATTTTTCCCGCTAATATCTTCTTCTTCTTCTTCTTCCTCTTCTTCTTCTTCCTCCTCTTCTTCTTCTTCTTCTTCTTGTTTTAGACCTACTGGTCTGTTGATTTCTAAATTCATAACTATGGTTTGTCCTGTGATGTTGATTTCCAGCTGTCTTTCCATCGCTTGTGTGGCCTTCCCGGTGCTCGATACCCTGCTGGCTTTACCTCTAATGGTACGCGTGACAATTTGCTCTCGTCCATTCTCCTAACGTGATCGTACCATCCTTCCTTCTTTGTCTCCCCCATCTCACCACGTCCACTATCCCGCACTGTTCTCTGATATCTGTGTTTCTTATACGATCTTTTCTGGTTTTGCCAAGGATAATTCGTAGTGTTTTCATTTCAACAACTCTTAGCATATTATCAGTCTTGCTTGTTTCTTCGCGCGTTTCTATTCCGTAAGTCATGACGGGCCTTATCTTTATACAGGTTTTGTAGATTCTTATCTTGCTGTCTGTTCGCATGTATTGATTCGACCAAACTATCTCTTGAACATCCTGGTAGCGATGTCGCTTTATTAATCTGGTTCCTTAGGTCTTTGGCTGAGTCATGACCACTGGAGATGTCAAGTCCGAGTTACCTGAACAGGTTGACTTGCTCGATGGGTATATCTTCCACCACAAATTTGCATCGGATTGGTTCTTGAGCGATTGTCATGGCTTTTGTTTTGTCGGTGGATATATTCAAGTTCAGCTGTTGCCCCGTTTGATAAAATTTAATGAGCTGCTTCTGTAGATGGCCTTCTGTTTCCGCTAGGATTGCTGCATCGTCCGCGCAGCACACCATACTGACTCTGTTCCTGCTCATTCTATAGCCTAAATTCAACGACGCGAACTCCCGTATAATTTCGTCCATTAATAGGTTAAACAAGAATGAGTTCAGGCTGCTGTCCCCCTGTCTGATTCCGCCCGGCGCACAGTGGTTCATTTCTCGAATCCAGCTGGACAAAATTAACATTAAAACAAAAATTACTTTTTGAGGTGTAGTTGTATTCAAAAATTATTAAAAAATGTTTTAAAAGTCTTCGCCGCTGCTGGATACTGAACTCAATTCTTCATCCGTCGCCGTCGTCTCCTCTTCTTCTGTAATGCATTCTTGCTGCTGCGATGAAAGTTTTAATAATGAAGATACTTCATCGGAAAATTTTTCTTGTTTTTTAGGGGTGAGACTTCTTAAGTTTGTGATTAACGGATCTGATGTAACTAATAACATGTTGAATAGGTCTTCGGTATTCGTGTTTCTAGACGTTTTTCTGGCATGATCGCGCCGAAATCTTCGACAATCTTTATTGCGCGCTTCTTGGGCTTCCTCAGAAAGTTGTCCAATAGGAAGAAGTGCTGATTTAACTATATCCTTTCCGTGTATTAATAATTTATGAACACTTGCCGGCATATAGTACCAGTTGTATAACTGAACGTACAATTTGGCAGTATCCATTGCATACACATTGAAAGTGTCAAGATTTATTTCGCAACCACTTGCAATTGCCTTTAAAAGAACTCCAAAACGTTTAATTAGTTCTTCATTTACTCCTGTGATCGCACTCGATAGCGACGGATTTGAAAAAAATCTTCGAGCAGTATTGCCATCATTACTTGTTCCATAACCTGGTTTTGGAATATCCACGAGTAAGCCCATTTCCTCGCGAAAGCGATCTTGAATTAATCTTTTCCGTCTATTAACATTTGCTTGATCTTTTTTTCTAACTTGCCAACTTTGCACTTCTAGTCTATATGCAATATGTAAAAGACATTCGAAGCACCTAATCCACGAATGGAGACTTGACAATCCAAAAACGAATGCCCCTTCGTCAGGTGGTGTTGATGTGTGTTTAGCCAGGTTATTCATTTCTGTAGGGGTTGCACCACAGATGTAACACTTTTGGAATGACTGTTGTGCTATAACACTGCAGACCTTTCCATCTACCATTGTCATTACCATTTTATGCTCCACGAATATGTCTTTGCCTTCTTGAGTGATTCTTGTCGGAGAAAGTACTTTTATTTGTTCTTCTACTTTAGTCACCTCTAATCGGGTTAATTCCGCAGTTTCTTTTTTAAACAATAACTTTATTGGCCGGCAGTAACGCGTGGAAGAAGGGCGTGGATTTTCCCATTTTATGGTATCATTATGTCTTAACTGTAGTGGGACTAATGAAATAATAAACAAAAAGGCGTCATCATATTGTTCATCCCCAGTCGTTGTACTATACATTTGTTTGTACGTACTTTGTCCTGATGCGCCATCACAACCCCACTTACTTAACATAGTTAACTTTGCGCCTGTATCCAAGTCTTTTTGAATTTGACTGTCACTGCTAAATAAACGTTGAATGGTATGGTCAAGCAAAGCTTGAAGCTTTACTTCAGCGGATATCTCTGTAATAACTATGCTATCTGAAAAACATGTTTTCTTTGCTTCCAACAGTTTATGATATGAAGGGTAGATGTTGGCATTTTGTAATTTCGCTTGTTTACGAATTAACATATATTGGTTTTTAGTTAATTTAGCATCCACATATAGTGCCAAGACTCTATCAGCTGTTAACTTTATTGGTACGGGTTTGTCAGGTCTTTTGTAAGCTTTTTTAATTCGTGTCGCTCTTCTAGGTGAATCTTCAATTTGCTTTACAATTTCAGCCGCATCTCTTTTACCTTTTGAGCGTAAACTCATCTGTGCTGCATAAACTAACTCTTCTGAAGTTGATTGTGCAACGACAGGTAGTAAACGTCGTTTTTTAGTTTTCTCGCTTGACTCTACAAACAACTTCTTCGGACGACCCAAATGCGTTTTTGCAGATGGAAGATCACGAGATGACCCTGGTTTCCTTACAGCAGCCGCCTTTAATACAATTTCCGGAAAGTCAACTACGCCGTTGAGCCACTTGTCATTTTTCTTTAAAAAATTGTTTAATGCATGATGACTTTTTTGCCATCTGTCTTTTAAATGGACACAAAAACTATTTATCACTTTTCTCACACATCCTGTTACGTGATCATCACAGTCTTGTAATCCTAAATTGTTTATTACATAGGTGTAGATGCTATTATTCCTATTACACACGTTTGATTCACTTCGCCAAACATCGAACAGAGCTCTTCGAGTCAGTGCGTTGTCCATTGTTTACACTGCAATAACAATTAAAGTTGGTGAGATATGGCTATAACTTTTGTTATCTGAACTCTACAATTATCATTTTAACAAAGCATTATTACCAAAAGTCGGAGACTAATGGAGAATTTTATATTTGCTTTAATAAATCTGAACAATTATTGCTATTACAATTTACGTTATTTTTTTAATGACATTGTTATAATTATATTTTAAAATGCGCAATTACTTATTGGAATATAATGTACATACCTGTAGGTTAAATGTTAGAAGTATAGAAGTGATAGGATTTGTACAAATTTTGTCAAATGTGCTGCTGAACTAACGTATAACACAGAACTAGTCACGATGCACCACTGTCGGAGACTGCATTCTACCTGCGATAGACCCGCAACCCCTCATAAACGAACAAAACCCTGGAACTTTCTATTTATATAGACATTAGAAAGTGGTTTGCAAGGGATACAGACTTATTTATAGAAAAAAGGTTGTGGGCATTTTGTCCAGCTAGAATAATAATTTGAACCACTGTGCGGCGTTGGGATATTGGCAGTTGTGTGCTCGCTTGCTTTAATTTTTGTCGTGTTGCCCGTGTTTAGTAGTCGGATTATTTTTACGATATTGGATGGCGTTCTCTAGTTAATTTGTAATCTATGTCTTCCAGGCGTACTTTGTCAAAGGCTTTCGTCAAGTCGACGAAGCAGATGTAGAGGAGTTTGTTGAATTCTATTGACTCCCGCTAATATATTGTAGTAAAAGTTAAAGTTACTACGAAGATACCGAATACAATTGGCTTTCATCAGAGTAGAGAGTGCGCCATTGTATGACCACATCCCTTCGCCCTCCTGTTTACAGTTTTCTGTAGGCTGATGTATAACAGTAGTATTATTAAACAAGGCTACTTGGAATATTATGGGGTCCAGTTTCTGCTTGGAAAAGTAAATAGTAAATTTGATAGTACAGTACTAGAACGCATTCGATCATCAGGCTTTGGCAATTTTTTAGCGATGTACGAAGAGAAGTCAGTTTATTCGCGGAATGACGATAAAGGGGCGTTAAATGAAACACAGATTTAAATTTTCTTTTTGATGTATTCTCCCTTGACCCTATTACATTTTTCAGATCTTTCAAATAATTTATATATACCATCAAAAAAGAATTTTTGTCAGGGCCTCCAAAAAAGATGGAAACAGCCGACTTCATTTCACCATGAGTAATTTTTTTCCCTTGAAGCTCTTTTTTTGATTTTGGAAATAAATAGTAGTCAGACGGGGCCAAATCTGGACTATAAGGAGGGTGACTTAGTGTTGTAAAGTCGCACCTGTGGCATCCATCACAACGTGACTCCTGTGAACGGGAGCATTGAGGAGGACACCTCGAGTCCATTCTCCCCTTCTTTTTCTTTTAAAGGCGTCTTTTAT
Source organism: Amphimallon solstitiale (assembly GCA_963170755.1). NCBI lineage: Eukaryota > Metazoa > Arthropoda > Insecta > Coleoptera > Scarabaeidae > Amphimallon > Amphimallon solstitiale. The sequence continues at coordinate 20,944,375 of OY720675.1, read as the reverse complement.
TTTCTCTAATATTGTAGCGTAGTATTGCCCCGTGATACTGACACCCTTTTTCTTATAATCAATCATTAAAATACTCTCTAAATCCCAGAACACCGTATCCATAATCTTTCAGCCGATTGTGACACCTTGAACTTCGTAGGCGGTGCCGTGCCTTTTTTGTTTCACTGCTTGGATTCCTGCTTCGACTCGGGCTCATAGTGATGAACCCAAGTTTCGTCCCCAGTCACAATCCGCTTCATAAATTCGTCTTTGTTCTGGCTAAACAAATTCAAAAACTCGCGCGAACACTCGATGCGTTGCTGCTTCTGAAACGGTCTGAGCATTCTCGGTACCCATCTTACACTGACTTTAGACAAGACAAGATGTTGATGAAGGATGTTCAAAACTGTAATAGATGATATGCAGACTATTTCCGCGATTTGTTTTTTCTTCAACCGAGCATCCTCAAGGACAAGTTTTGTCTGCGGATGTCGCCTCAATCGGCCGGCCTGAGTACTCATCGCACTGATCGTCTTCAATAGACTCTGCCGTGTTTAAACAGATTATGCCAATTGTAAATCGTTGTTTTACCAGGGCAAGGGTCCCCATAAACAGACGACATCTTTTCTATAATAATCTGTGGCGTTTTTTCTTGCCTAGTGGAGGAATTTAATCACGACACGATAATCAATTTTGTTCATAGTGCTTGTTACCATCTCGATTTACTACTTTAACTGGCGATATCTCAAACGTCACTGAACCAGTCGCACTGACATTTGACGTTTACAGTTGCATTGAGTCGCCGTCTAGTGGCAATTGCACATACCAAAAATCTTTCCTCTCTATACCCCTCATTCCGCGAATATTTTCAAACCCCTCGTAATACCCGAAAATCAAACAGACAACTTTCTTTTCCCTTGACTTCTTTTTCAATCTTTTGAATGCCTCTTGTACACTAGGATCCCCTGCTTTACCAAATTGTTAATGTGAAGAAGTGGAATTAAAACTTCTATTTTTTATGAATCAGGCTTTCCTTTTGAATACTTTTTACTTCAGCTTCCAGTCTCTTCTCAGTCTCCATATAATCGACATAGTTAAGTCTCTACAGCATGTGTCAATTTTCATTAGCCATAGGCGATTAATTCATGCCATACGTGACAACATGGCACCCCTATTTTCCTCTCCAATGCGAGCGCTACCGATACAAGCTCAAGTTATAGCAGTAACTGTTGGACCATTGACTTGGGTGTTTGTAATGCGTTCAGAAATAATATTTACGCGTTGCAAGGATTTGTTTTTGTTTTTCCTTTCAGTAAATGCAGAGAATTATTAAGCTGCGTTCACGCTGCATGACACAAACAAAAGCGTAATTCTAATAAAATTAAAAATAAGGTAAATAAAAAAGGATTCCGAAAATAATAATAAACTAGTACATCAGGAGATCGCGGCGGCCATTTGATGTTTCCCGTTCCAGTAATAAGACGGCTTTTATGGCACACTAGATCGCAACGTGTTCGCAGCTAAAGATTGAATGTAAAATCTGGTGGGGAGATCGGAGAAAATCGTTGTAATGTCGATTGTTGCCGGGATTGGTACTCCAAAGAAGCTGAACTGATGTTGTGGTGGGCCGAGTTTTTGGAGTACCTTATTCTACCGCTAGGGGTGTATAGAGCTACCATCCCCGAGTCAGCAAGCCACGTATCGTCGATGGTTCCGCGCGATTTGTATGAATTTTTAGTGGTACATTTGTGTTGTGTGCTCGTCGTTTCTGCAATGGTTGATTATTGTGAAGAGCGCGCGGTCGTTTTTGGGTCGTAACCTTAGCAAGTGATTCGTCAAAAAGTTTGAATCATTTTGGAAGTCTTCTTTCAAGGCATAATCATGCTTCCATGTGATTTTGTCGGCAGTCGGGGCACGAATTTGGCAGCCGCCCTGTTCATTCTCATATCTTCCGATAAAATTGGCTGTATTGAATGAACTCCAAGTCACTCCAGACAGCTCCTCAACTTCTGCAATGGTACGTCGTCGATCTTCGCGAATTCTTTCGACATCGGTTCGGACCGTGGAAAGACGACCGGAACGAGGTTTGTCATCAATTCATATTACGCCACTTTTAAAACGGGAAAACCACTCAAACACTGAGCTTTACGAATAGCATTATCCTTGTGGGCTGTTTTTAAGATTTTTTAGTCGGTTTTTCCGAACAAGAAGCAAAACTTTACGGACGCGCTTTGTTTACGAGAATCAGCCATTGCATAAACGAGGAGCACATAAAACAACTGTCACTAAAAAAATCACACAAAGCGAACGGAGCCTTTTTTAGCGACGACGCAGCTTACTGACTCACAACATCAGTCCGACTTCTTATGGCTAATAAAATATATAGGACGGCAAAAGCGTTACGTACTTCAGAAAATATGTACATATTTACCTAAACTGTATGAAGAATATAAGAAGTAACATTATTTTCAATTCATCCGCGTAAAATTGCATAGGAAGTTTAAAAAGATAAGTGTACAAATATTCTAATGAAATTATAACTGAAGACAAACAAGAGAGAAACAGTCATCTCCGCATATAATTTAATCTTTATGTAGTTGCCTGTTGCACTGTAACCGGCATTTTATTCTCGACAATATTTAAGCCGGGGGTCGTTTTCCTTCTGCACACTAATTAAACATTCCGTTAGAATATCTCTCCGGAGATTTTTTATAATTTCATCGCTCCCGAGCACCATAAGTTTCTCATTTAAACTTTAGAGTTTCACAACTTTTTTCACTTTAATATCTGTCTCCTGAATTTGTTCATGTATGCCGTGAACTTTCAAGCAATAAACACACTTTCTTTAACTTTATCTTTCACGTTTTATGATGTACGTAATAATAAAATTTATTACTTCTTTATATGTTTTTTTTTAAAACTTGGTTTATTAATATTTTCTAATTAATCAGAAGTTGAAATGACGCAAAATATTGATTGACTTCGCACATAAAATATATGACCCCCAGGGTACAATGTGCACTATAAAATCTGCACTAAATGATCGTGATGATGATAGAATATCACACATGGTCAAATATTCGCGATGGGTAAATAGGCAAAATCGAGTTACTTTACATATTTCCTTACCTTGTTTCATAGAATCCTAAGAAAGTCAGGTTTCGCTGTGACGTGCATAATATTAATATAAGGAGAAAAGATGCTATCACCTTACTTAAACACCATCCAACATTTTTTAAGAGATCTTTCACATATGCAAATTTTTGTTAATTTTTTATATAATAATTTACATACTAAAAGGACAAGAAATACTTCTGGCAATATTTTGGGTGAAGAATAATCATTTTATCTCCTACCTGAAATAGCCTGTATTGTATTCTGTCCCAACATTTTTATGATTACAAGTCCACGTGGATTTGAGTGACACATGTCTAGGTCGATTCAATAAATCAAACGCGCGGTACACTCATAAATCAGAGGGCCTAACGGCTGCAACTAACATAAATATTCCACCTCATTCGCACCACTTGCGATTAGCAGACCGTCGAAAACGTACGTCGGTGTATACAACAAACGGAGAAATACAGGACGCGCCTCTTTGAAATCGCAGTTTCTACAATCTGGGAACTAGGGTTGCCAGATGGAAACTTATAAAATCCGGGACAATTCTAGGACAACGGTATGGGGTCGTGGTAGTTCTTTGCCGCCCATTACCGCTATGCGTTTTGCACTCATACAAAAATGTGTATTTCTTATTTTCGAAGGATATGTTCTTTAAATAAAACATTTATTTTCAAAAACATACATTTATTAATTATGTTTTGGTGGCGTATACAATAAGTCTTAACAAAAATAAAAAACTCTTATAAAAATAAAATTGCGTATAGATCATTTTTTTAAATATTTATCACTGGATTTTGCGAGCTTTATTAGTTTTTCTCCGTCAGAGCTCTGCAAAAGTGATAAAATTTCTGAACACGACTCGTCAACATTGATACGAGTCTGCAGTTCGGATTTGATTAAATCCATGGACATTCGGTTTCGCTCTTTAGTCCATAAACTATTCAGTTGGCTAAATACTCTTTCGCAAAAGGCATTGCTTGTTGGAATTGAAAGAACAAAACAAACTACTTTCTTTAAATTTGTAAAGTTTGTGGATGTGTTATTTCCGAAGAAATAGGCCCATATTTCGTCGCTTGGCAAGTCTTTCGGGAGCGCCTTATACATAGTTTTCAGACATGCAAACTCTGTATAAAGGGAGTCAATATTAACAGAGTCCGAAAATGAAAAGCGTGAACACATGGATGTTAAAACTAACATCAAGCAGTAAATAATTACTGTGACTTACATATATACCTTTATACGTAAAACGTATATGCTGTTTGTTCTGTGTCATCTTTTGGGTGTTAGATGTCGTTGTGATACTCTCACTGCATTTAACACGCTAAAATGACATAAGCAGCGATTTAAGTCTTGAAGCTATTGTCGAGAATCTCCACGCACACTGATTAGACCTCATAGGTCGAAACACCGGTGTCTGTGCGTTCGATTGTCGACAATAGCACTTAATGTATGTGTGTATCTCAAACACATGCATATATGCATATACGTTTTACGTATAAAGGTATATATGTAAGTCACAGTAATTATTAACAGAGTCCTCTATATTCAATATCTGGGGAAATTCGGAAAGCACTTCCCAAGTCAACTCTAATTCCTCCGATTTGAGCGATAAAAGTTCAAACTTTTTATAGATTCCATTGGGACCGAAATCATATCTTTCTTCTAAATATTTAATGGCTCTTTGAAGAAAGATCTGTGCCTGTGATGTGAATTGATTTCTTTCTTCTCCATCAATTTTTCTAAAGATGGTCCTGACTTTACTCCCAAAAAAATTATCAGCCATCCTACTTTTTAATTGATCGTGAAGACTTCGCACGGCATGATCCATTTCCAAAATAGTGAAACTCTCACTTTCTAGTAGCAAAATCACTTTTGTAAATTCAGGCAACACATTACTTAAGAAGATAGGCAACAGTCATTCTTGCCTTCATTTTTACATTCTTCCTCATTATTTATGTCACTGATATAGTAACCTTCTGAAATAAAGTCCCATAACACCGTGTGGCAGTTGTCTGAACCTTTTTTTAAGAAATAATGTTTCACAGCAGGCCAACTCTGAATAAGGCGATCTATAGCTGGCAAAAGTGACAACCATCTTGTAGGTACATACATGTCTTAGCAACTCCTTATACTGTATTTTAGCAAACTCACAACATTCTTTCAATTGTAGTGTTTTTAATGCTGATGAACTGAACTCATTATAAATTTTTATGACTATGCTTTCTATATCAACATCGATGCCTTTTAATGCATATTTCACACAATTATTTATTACATGGCAATAACAAACAATTGGCTTTAAATATATGTTTATTTTCTTCTTTTAATTTCTAATATACAGAATTATGGGCACCATAATTGACAGAAGCATTGTCTGCACTATATGCACTTATTTGATCCATGCTGAGATTGGCATCAATAGTAATTTTTTTAAGGCATTTTTATATGTATCTAGCGATGTTTCTTCAGCTTTCTCGTAAAAGTCTAATAATTTCCTGCATATACCTTTATTACAATTAAAATATTGAACAGCATATGGAAATGTTTTCAAATTGCCAACATTTGATGCATCTGAGGCTATTGAAAAATAAAAACAAGATTTAAAATCAGAGATCACTTTTTCTTGAGAATAGGGTCCTAAAACATTTCGAGTGATTGCCGATGCTTTTGTACGTCCACATGTCATTTTTGCTGTTATTTGACTATCTGGAATTAACTTGCTGATATTTTTTTCCAAGCAGTCCAAGCTATTGTAACTTAATCCATGTTTCACATTATGATAAACAAATGCTAATTCGGAAATTATTATAGATCTTTCTTCTGATGTGTTTTTTAATTAAAAAATTATTCATGCTTTGAGAAGTTTTTTTATCCAAAACCATTTTTTTATGCTTTATACTATTGGCGTGAACCTGTAACAAGCATATAACAAAATTAAAAGGAACTAGAATGTATAAAAATAAATTACTGTCAGCGCGCGACGGCCTTCATATTGAATGGCAATTTCCGAGTTACATGCTTTACACATTGCAGTAAAGTCATTTTTTTTATCTATCCAGTCTTTAAAGCCAGGATCGTTGGTCCATTTATCATTAAATCCAGTGAACTTTTTCTTACTTGTTGATGGAGTCGACAATGAATCCATGATAATTGCAATTAACTACTTATTGCACCTCACAGTTCGCACGTGTTTATTAGCGCAGTTGACGAGCGATGTTTATAGGTCGAGCAATGGGAATAGAATGATTTTACAATAATGCGCCCAGTGCAGAGATATCAGATCGGGGACCAAACATACACACTACATTGCGCTCGGCCCATAGTGCTCGATAGCTCGGTCCCATGCACTCAAGGTAAAGCTAGCGCGCGAATTTAGGAACTAACGAAGGAGAAATAAAAATAAAACTAATAGGTTTTCGGAATCCGGGACAATAAGGTCTAATTACTAGACACGGGACAAGACGCAAAATTCATGGACAATCCCGGATTTCCCGGCCATCTGGCAACCCTACTGGAAACACAGCCTTAAATAAAATTTAAAATTTTTAATATTAACCATTTCATTGGGGTGTATTGTTAAATAAGCAGAAGAGTTTTAAGCCAGGGTAAAATTAAAACTATTGTTCCGTGTACGAAAGGCTTCGTCGATAAAAAAAACATTTACCCGGAAATTAATGTTTACCTGTTTGTCCTTCGAGTACACATCGACAATAAAAGTTTCTAATTTTAAAACTGCACCCCTTGTTACTGAAAAGAATGAAAAGATTGCTTCCAAACAAGTGAGTAAACAAACAAGGTATCAAATCTTATCCTCGTCAATAATTTTGTTTCCAATTGCATCGATCTTACATTTGCTATTTCTTTACCTTAATTCACTTCTACGCTTTGCGCCTCACTTTTGGTAAAATTTGGAATGGCCTTGCAAAACTTTGTTAGTGAAGTAAAAGTCTATTAGGACTAATTTAAATAAGCTAATTGTGTTATAAGTGAAAACCACACATACTAGTTAAATACATAGGATACGAATAAGGCGCCATGATAACAGTAATGTGATGTCAACTGCTAATTGGGAAACGTCCAACACATGTTAAATAAGTCAACATGAAATTCAGATTATTGAAAATGTAATATTCTTTAATTATATAATTATATTGCAAGCTATATAAATTTGTGATTGTATTTATTTAAGGAACATTCATTTGTTGTTGACAAAAAAATAATTTGCTAAAGTATATATCTAATCAAAGTGACACTCTGTATATTTTGTTCTCTGATGTCCGTATATAAAAAGGCCTAAATTCCTTTTAGAAGTATACGGAAATTTGACACGTTAACAAGGGGCGATGACATCATTTCCTTTTTTCATAGTAGCAGACTTGTTTTTGATTGCAGTACATATATTGAGTTCGTATAAGTACTTGCATGTCTGAGTGGCGGTAGTCAAGTGTATCAGGGTATTTATTGTTGTTTTACAAATAAGCTTTTAGATGGAAGACCTACGTCTATTACTTGTTCGAAATAACTTTAACGAAATTTTTCTCAGATTGGAAAAAAAATAATTAATTTAAATTATTGCTGATGATCCACAATTTACATTTTATATTCATGTGGATTGTATGTAAAATCCTCCTAATATTTATTAGTGATGTTGGGATTCGGTTACTTTTTATTCGTTGCCGAATACTCGTTCAAATGTGCGGTATGGTACAAACAAAATGTTGACTTAATACTACTTTTAATATACATTACCTTAAATAAATAAAATACCTTAAAAGTATCCCACAAAACATTCCAAGTCAAAATTGAAAGTAAAATGCCAAAGCTTTAAGTATTTTTTAGGAGCCCCATTTTATTTACGATTGGCGAGATATTCTATCATAAAACCATAAAAATCTCGAACTCCGATATTAACTCTTAGCTACTACCCACCAGAAATGGATACATTCAAACTATCCACGGGTCACAATGACCCAATTTTTAAAAGGCATTAATAAAAATTATTTGAAGAAAATAAACATATTTATTTATTCTTATTAAACGAAAATATACTAAATAAGAAAGTAAAAACATAAAACACCTTAAACGCAATTTAGACAGATTTTTTTGAAGCACTTTTGGCAGACCGGTATTTTGCAAGAATCACAAAAGGTGCTGCATTTTCGATCCTTTTTTGACGGACAGAAAGCACATCTCTTCCTTTTTGATGCTGGTTGGTGTTGTTGAGGGACTTCTTGAACTTCTATAATAACCCCAAGTAAATCGGCTGTCAAATCTCTTAATTTGCGTGGTATTTTATTATTGTATATTCGCGATCTCATGTGTGGCTCACATAAGCTACGTCCAAGATCCCTGAGGAATTTAAGTCGTGAAACTTCGTTCCCGTTCATAGAAAATTGATACAATACTCTGGCATTAATTGCAGATACGTTTAAAATCATATGAAAGATCGCCATTGTCCATCGGCGGGACCTACGAGATGTTGAGTAGTTGGAACATTTTTGGTCCAGTGCGTCAACTCCAGCTTTTGTATTATTGTAAAATAAAATGATATCCGATTTTTTTGACGTAACGTCCACACGATCGTCGTTATGCATAGTTGAGATTAGAAGTACAGCCTTGTTGGGCTTGGGTACATGGGACACAATAGTGTGGTTGGAAGTAAACCCAAAAATGGATGAACCAAGTTGACGCTGTTTGGAAGGTAAAGACTCCGGTGGGATAAATCTTTTATTTTTTTTCAACGTACCGACATATGTTAGTTTCCGTTTTAAAAGTTCATTAGTTAATTCCATAGAGGAATACCAATTATCACCGGTTACGTTTCTGCTCGTACCAGTTATAGGTTCAACAAGGCGAAGTACAGTTTCTGTTGGTATTGAAAACTTAGAACGTTCATTGCGTTTTCCACTGTATATTTCTGAATTAACCATGTAATGTGTCTTTGAATCCGCTAAAATCTGCACTTTTAATCCGTATTTCGCCGGTTTACTCGGTATATACATTCTGAATCCGCAACGTCCTCTAAAAGGCACTAACATTTCGTCTATCGTCACAAATTCTGAAGGCGAATAACAAGTTTTGAGTTCTCGACGAATTCATTATAGATGTCTGAAATTGCTGCCAATTTGTCTTCTTTAATTCTATCTCGCCTTGTACCTTCATCGTCAAATCTCAGACAACACAGGAGAAAAGAAAAACGCGCTAGAGACATTGTGCAGCGACAAATGTCTCTACCAGTCCCATCAGTGACCCAAAGGGAATGCAGGTCTTCGTGGCCCGATTTGAAACTGCCTAGCAAATACAAAAGTCCCAGTAATGCTCCTGTTTCATTTCTATCGGTTTCCTCAACAAAAACAGGCGAAAATAGCAACTTACTATTTTTTCGTTTTTTAAAACTTTTATACTGAACTTGCATCTTCCTTATTTTTGAGTTTGTGTGCGTAACAATTTGTTCAATGATAGGAGTTGATATTAGCAGCCTCCAGGCTTCTATAGCAGAAGAAGGGGGATTTTGTCGGGCTTCGCCTTTCAAGCCGGGAAGTAGGTACCTTTATTATATTTTTCGAATTTGCTTTTGCTCTTGTTGGTGGTATTTTTGACCATTTACTTCTATCTTTACCATACCACGATGGCCTTTTCTGTACCGTTTGTGTTATGTTTTCATCTTCGCTCTCAGTACTAGAGCGTTCCGAAGAAAGAATTTCTTCATCATTTGGCCCCCATTCGATTTCACTATCGGTACCGTGCTCACTCATTTCTTCAGCATCAGTCTCTTCAAAATCACTTTCATCTCCTTTGTTAAATAATTGACCACATGCAGTATTTCTATTTTCAGTGTCATTTGTGCTGGTGCTTGTTGTCGGAATCGAAATGTTGTCGCTCGCCGTATCCTCTTCTGGCTCGAGATCTTTCCAAAATTCATCATTATCTACTATTTCCAGCAATTCAGCGTCAGTAAGTGGTTTATTTTCCATAATCTAGTATAAGAAACAAAAATTACATGTGATATTTAGAGCTATAAATTGCATATAAATAATAAAAGACAATATCAGTTACACGATAAAATACTTACGTTATTACTACCCACGGGTCAATTTGACCCACTAGCCCTTATAACACTACCAAACAGCTACTTTCGCTGGCTCGCGCTTTACTACTGGTACAAGCCGGTAATAACCCGAGAATACTGAAGCGGCGAGCGTCCCCATCCTCGCGGTTCACGAGATCTTACACACATGGACATATCGTTGGGTCATTTTGACCCGGGGGTAGTAGCTAAGGGTTAAATCACACAAATAAATGTCGAATGTAGTAACATGGCACAAAATTTATTTTAGATTGCATCAATACAATAAGTTCAAACATAACTTTTATAATGAAATCGACCTACACAAATACAAGTAATACTAATAATTAATAATTGGTTAAATTCAAATATTTTGTACAAAGTTATTTACTCTAAATTATATTTTTTAAAAAAATATTTCAGACAAGAATGTCTTCTAAAAGTTATATATTACCAGAATAACTGTTTGAAAAAGTAACGAATATTATTTGAAACCAGTATTCCTTACTTCGGATCTCATCGAGTAACGAATACTTTAGTAACGGATAGTTACATTTGCAACATCACTAATATACGACAAATTTTAATTTCGGTTTACAGCAATACTACCTATCTATTCCATGCAGAAGATGAGCTTATAATATGCAGCGATGCCTGCTTGCCAACAGTGGTGGGAGAAGCGACGTATGTCGGGGGATCCTCACATTTCAAATGAAACGTTCGCCGGGATTACTTGGCAGCCTCGCTATATGTTTATCTTTACATTATTTGGTCGTGCTCTCTTCCTCTTTCTACTTTCGTATCAGAAATTAAAATTTGTCGACTATGGTATATGTGAAATAGTTAGATAAACACATAGATGAGCTCACGGTTACTGTGATTTAAAAAGACTATCGTTTTCAGTGATTGCATGTTGATGCTATACCGGGCTCTTTTTTTATCATTACACATAGCATTTTCCCTATGTGTAATGATAAAAAAAAATTGTCAATGCATTAGTGATATAGTCACTGTATAGTAGACAACCAGTTATACACTCGTATTTTGACAAGCAGGAACAGTGAGCTGTCATAAGATTTTTATCAGTCAATTTTCGTTAAACTTTTTATTAAAATTTTAAAATAAAAATTGAGTTTGTAGCAGAAACACTGTACGATACACGTGTTAAAATGTTATTTTATTTTGCTTATTTTAAATTGCTCCAGTTCCTAATCAGTAATCACCCTCGTGTCGCAAATCTTACTCGCTAAATAAAATAGCACTTTTAACAATTATATCGTAAATAACTAATTTTGTGCAATTTTTCTTACAATTTTAAAATTCGAAATATATCACGTCGTCAACATCATAATTGCTACATTAAGGATTTCCCGCCATTTCCCACTGGCCGATACAAATAAAATAATATTCTGGAGATCCGTTTCTCTTACTTCTACCATACATTATTTGTACGGAAAAATTAAACTTTGCAGCGTACATAAAACCTTTTACATTTATTACGAAACTGTTAAAATTTAGCGCGAAAGTATTTGATTCGGCAATAATACTTGTACTGGTAGCACTGGGCGATACAGAGCAAAATAAAGCTTAGAAGAATTAGGTTATGTTTTTAATAAAGAAAATGCAGAATATCACTTGGAACAAAATAATTAGTTTATTATAACAATTAAACGAACTTAAATGTGAAGTCTAATATCATAACAAGTTCTCGAAATGTCCACATTGTCTTTCAAGGCAATAAGCAAGGCGATCTTGAAAGCAACGAAGTGTATTTCTAATAAATTCTGGCCTTATTCCATTACATGCAGTACGTATACGCTCTTTTAGTTCATTCAAGTTGCGTATTCGTACATTGTTGTAAATTTTACTTTTTAGGTAACCCCAGAGAAAATAGTCATTTGGAGATAAATCAGCGGATCTTGGAGGCCATAGTATGGGACCAAATCTACCAATCCACCGTCTTTGAAATGAGTTATTTAAAAAATTCCTGATAGCGTTAGTAGAATGTGGCGGGGCCCCATCCAGTTGGAACCAGGGTTCATCAACATTCATCATCTCAATTGATGGAATGATATGGTCTCTCAACAAAATCAAATATTTCACTGCAGTGAGGTTACCGTCAATAAAAAATGGGCCAATAAGTCTATCGCTTATTATTCCAATCCAGACATTAACTTTTTGAGGGTACTGTGTTCGGGTCAGGTTTTGAGCGTGAGGATTTGTACGGGACCAGTACCTAATGGATTAATGGATAGGAAATTTAATAATTTTTCATGGATAAATGTAGGATACAAACCGAAAGTTCTGAGAGTTGACTTCACCGTTTACGGTAAATGTAGCCTCATCAGTAAAAATTATTTTATTTAAAATTTCTTGGTTTTCATTTAACATGTTAAACATTATTTCACAAAACTCAGTTCGTTTTATCTTATCCTCTTCGAAAAGCTCTTGATGATTTGATATTTTGTATGGCCTATATTTAAATTCTTTCAGAGTTTTGTATACCGAACTGTACGATACTCCAAAATGTTTAGCTACATCTAAAAGAGATCCTACAGACCGTTCCTCTATGTAACACAGGATATTTAATTTCCTGTCTTCTGTTCGTATATGCTTGGTTCTATTTCTTTTTTTGTGAGAATTTAGAACACAACCATCTTCTTGAAATTTTTTAAAAAAGTTCAGAATTGTTTTTGCACAAGGTATAGGCCTGTCTGGATAATTGACGGAAAACATGTCTCTAACTTGACTTAAACTATTATTTTTCTGGTACCACATTACTATAGCCACCTTTTCATTTCTGTTGTATTTATCCATGATTCATAAATAAATTATCTATTTTTTAATAAAATGTATTTAATTTATGACTTATGTTTGAATAAAAATTCAGAAATATTAGACATAAAAAATGTTTTTCCCGTCATGGCAACCTGATTTAAAAATTAATTACATATACGTAAATTCTTCATTAGTGTATAACTGGTTGTCTACTATACATACAGTGACTATATCGCTAATGCATTGACAATTTTCTTTTTATCATTACACATAGGGAAAATGCTATGTGTAATGATAAAAAAAGAGCCCGGTATGTAAAGGCCTATCTCTCTGAAATATTTTAAGCGTTATAGTACTTCCGGTTCATACCGGAAGTGAGCGTGATCTTTGATTTTTTTAATAGCATGTTATGGTATTAGTACCAATTTAGAGGAATTTTACATGAAAATTTAGACAGATGCATGTTTTTCTGTAATTGTTAATATATTTTAAAGAACGTAAAACACGTGAAGAACGTACAGAGACTTTTGTACTTATCAACAAGCACTTTCTATATATATAGGGCGTTCGAAAAACACAATCCACGTGCGGAAACCTTTAGCAACGGAAATATAATTTTTAAATTCTATTTCTCCATTTCTTCTGATGAAAAAAAAAAAGAGACGAACGAAAACAGGTAGCATAAGTTGACTGAATTTTGAGATACTTGGAAGAAAACGACTTAACAATCATAAGAAATAAAAAATAATGATATTGATGTAGTAGGCTTTGATTTATTGAAGTTTAGTCTTAATTTTGCTTATTCTAGGAAACATGTACTTTCCGTCTATCACTTCTTATTCTTTGCCCAAGTATTTATCACGAATTATATAATAATTGGAACACATCTTCTTCTTCCTGTTTTTTACTTTCTTATACGTAGTATAAGGAAGTATTGCGATGATGAAAATTTTCGACCTCGAGATTTTTGCAGATGTCCACGTTTTGAAGTCCCCTGAAACCAAAAAAATTAGGTGTGGCCACCACACGACTTTCTTATACGTATGAAAGTGTTACTTCCGGTCCGAATTTTAAAATTTCATTTATACAAAAAATATTTCATATCCAACTTTAAATACTTTTGTACTCTTGATTAATATATATAAAATGCATAACTTACGACATATTTGCAAAAAATCGCTATTCGATAAGTTTCGGTTTGAATTTAGAATTTTTTTTTATATAAAAGATATTGAAAATTATGTTTTAAATACTTTTATACTCGTAACGTACTTGTCTAAAAAGCATGACTTGCGAGATATTCGCAAAAAACTGATTTTCCATAAGAGTAAAAGACCTACTTCCGGTCGGAATTTCGAAAAACTTTATTATTACGATTTTTCTCAAATTTAATTTTGAGTACATTTGAATTCTTTATAAATTTGTTTAAACTTAGTAATTGACGAAATATTTGCAAAATTCGATTTTTTCACTGAAGTAAACTACTACTTCCGGTCTACCGACTTTACTGAAAAACTAATCAGATCTCAAGAGGGAGATTATATACGTAAATACAAAATTTGAAATAGATATCTACAGCGATTTGACCGCTATCATGGTCACACACAGACAGACAGACACACATACACACAGACACAACAACACACATTTATACTACGTATAAGAAAGTAAAAGTGGTTTTTAAAAAATGTGTGTGTTGTGTCTGTGTGTATGTGTGTCTGTCTGTCTGTGTGTGACTATGATAGCGGTCAAATCGCTGTAGATATCTATTTCAAATTTTTTATTTACGTATATAATCTCCCTCTTGAGATCTGATTAGTTTTTCAGAAAAGTCGGTAGACCGGAAGTAGTAGTTTACTTCAGTGAAAAAATCGAATTTTGTAAATATTTCGTCAATTACGAAGTTTAAACAAATTTATAAAGAATTCAAATGTACTCAGAATTAAATTTGAGACAAATTCTCTTAAAAAAGTTTTTTGAAATTCCTACCGAAAGTAGATCTTTTACCCTTGTCGAAAATCAGTTTTTTGCGAATATCTGGCAAGTCATGCTTTCTAGGCAGGTACATTAGGAGTATAAAAGTATTTAAATGATAATTTTAAATATCTATTGTATAAAAAAATTTCAAAATTCGGACCGGAAGTACCACTTTTACTCTTACCGAGTAGCGATTTTTTGCAAATATGTCGTAAATTATGCATTCTATATATATTTATTAAGTGTACAAAATTATTTAGAGTTGGATTTGCAATATTTTTTGTATACATGAAATTTCAAAATTCGGACCGGAAGTAGCACTTTTACTCTTAGCGAGCAGCACTTTTTTTCGAATATCTTGCAAAGTATGCATTCTATGGCGATTTATTAAGAGAATGAAAGTACTTAGAATAGGATTTTGATTAATTTTTGTATAAAAAAATTCTTAAAATTGTATAGTTTGAAACGCTCATACATATAAGAAAGTCGTGTGGTGGCCACACCTCATTTATTTTTAATGAGATAAATGGAGAACATAGGAAGTCCAGAATAATTAAATTTCTGTCGCTAAAGTTGCACGTATTACGTATTGAATTAGTTTTTCGAACCCCTTTATATAAATTTCAAATAACTTATTTGTGGACATATATGCATAATAATCAAATTATAAAATTAATCCGCGTATCTAATGTATATCAAAAGCTGTGTATGTATCTTTATTATATTGATCTTATAAGTGTTATGTAAATGTTACATTCTGAATTTCTCGATATGACATGTGATTTATTTCTGCTGTAAGATGTTAATCTTGCTCAAATATGGGCGTGGTATCCAAATCTTCAATTTGGGCTCAGGATGGGATGGGATTTAAAACGCGAAACATGATACTAAATATTTTTTCTTTTTAAAATTTTAAATAATTATGATTTTTTGAACGTTGTTCGATTGAAATAATTTCTGGTATGTCATAAACATGTTTGTCGCGGTAGAAAAATTAATACTGGTTACAAAATGAAAGCCAAAACACTTTCTGCAAATAATCAATAATAAATATTCGTAAGACTTACATATTCCTTGGCGTTATTTACAAATGATTGTAGATTCCGATTCTCAAATAGGAATTGATAAGCAATTGATTAACTTATAGCATAACTGTGAGGTGTGTTCTTTTAAAAGCAGACATGTCCATGTTCGTTAATTTTTAAAAAAATCACAAAACTAGTTTTAATTGTTCACTTTCGCTTGATCACTGTCGACATATCGTCTTTTATTTGAATACGAAGTTGAAAAATTTACGATTAGAAAAGGTAGCTCAAGATAAAAATGGAGAACAGTTTTTCAGTATTTTTAAAATCTGTCGCGGCTTCTGGCAAATATATAGCTATGAATGTTGCAAGACAATCTCGTATATTATCCGAAAAGAAAAAGAAAGGTATGGTGGTGTTTCAGAAGCAGCCATCTTTGAAAAAGAAGTAGGTAATATTCAAACAACCCCGTGGAAACAAAGAGGAGTTACTTGAAACAGGTCGAAATTTTTGTCAGTGTCTATATGGGCGAAGATTGGGGCACAAATCACGATACATCAGAACTGAAGCAAAACAAACACTCCAGAAAGACTTTAATTTAGCTCATTTACTACCAGCGGAAGACTCCATAACCAACACATATTGCAGTGGTTTGCATAGAGCTATATGGTTTATAAAATAAAATGTATAAATGTATTATTACCACACGTTGGGCATAGCCATATAATCTATGCTGTAGTCTGTACCAGCAGAATTTGATTAAAATAATGACAATAATTATGCTATAACCCTGCCTTAATGATACAAAACTGCATAAATTTTCATGAATGCAGAGATTACAATTATATAAAAAAAAACTACTCCAATAAATTTATAATATCAATCCCTGTTAACATTCACACTATTTTCATAAGTTCTGCCAGTGATCTTTCCTTTATTCATCAGCAACAGTTCTTATTTAAATTCAACTAGGATAAGGTTAATAATAAATAAGTATTTAAATTTCATAAACATTTATATTCATATAATTATTCAATGAACAACACAGTAAAAAAAAAATTATTCACAACATGTGGCTGTTAGGAATGTCTTTTTATTATTCCAACCATAAAAAAAATATATATATACAAGAAATACACATTGCTTTTATCCTTTATGTGGATTCAAGAAAAATATTATTTATGCTATCCTTAATCTTTTAATATTGTATTCATAGATTTAAAGAAATATTTTTTTTCCTACGACGTTAAATTTTATTTTCACAGAGGCATACATTCGCACGTAATACCTCCGAAGATCTAAAATTTCGCAAAGAACAAAATACCTTGAATATAACCTTTACCAACCCCCATATGCAAATATTCACACATTGTACATACTACAGATTGGCTTTTGTCCATCAAGAATATTTGTATCTTTACGTATTCAAAATGCTTGAAATTTTATTAAATTTTCCAATATAAATTGTTAATAGTGCACAGCAAACACTGCAAGCAAATATTTTCACATAGTACTCCCAATGACCTTCTACACCATTAACAATTCTCCGATGATTTACAAAAGTTAATTTAATTTAGCAAAAATAATATTTTATTTAAGTATTAATTATGTCTAACGCTTTACTAGAAATCAATATTCACACATAGCATCCCTAGCGCACGTCGTACACCATCAATTATTTGAATCGTAAATTTATTTCGAAGAAAACTTACTTATGTTCTTGATATAAATCATCAAATTCTTGTTTGTTCATGTCTACCATTTTATAATTTTTAAATATGAAATAATCAATATAACAATGAATTAATAATAATATGAAAACTAAAATAAATACTGAAATTCAAAATAAACTTAATACACCTTTAGCTAATTTGATCAAATGTAGTGTATTTAAACTCCTACGATCATTTGCATACGCGAATGAAATTTTTGCGTCTGGTAAAATCAAAAGATCGACAGCTTCTTCTTTTCTCTCGCTCTTCGCGCCTTTTTATAACCTCGGTTTTCAAACAAAACACGACTACCCGCGTACAGCGCCACGACTTCAACACTATAAATTTTATGTTGGTGTTTCCCTGTTCATTTTTGTTTTCTTCAAGTTTTTCTCAGGTCAAAAATATACCTATATTGCTTTTTGACAGTTCAAAAATGCACTAAATGTTTACACACACAAATTGTTTATTTATAAAGTCCATGCACATCTGCGATTCTTTGTCTTCAGTAGGTATATCTTCCTTTTATTAACGCCATCCCTCATTATGTTTGTAAATGAATTCACTGCCTCTTTCATTATTGTTTATGTACTTTCGTTTCCCATTGTTTAAAACTATCCGTATTTTCTTGTTGTAGGTATCTTTGTTGGAAATAATCGGAAATATATTGAACACAGATGGGATTCTTCTTTCTATGACCGCACCATCAGGAACATAGACCTCGACATCATCACCTTTGCTTTCCAACCATTTCCTTTCGTCTTCATGTAGGTTGATCTGCACATAACTGTCAACAATGTTAACATTATTTCTTCTTTGTAGATTATTCAAATTAAACAAGATTTATCCTGTTATCTTGAAGCCTTTACTTTATTAAAACATTTCAAGGATGTGTTTTTATCTATACTTTTAGTATATCGTTTCGAATAAAGAACACTTTTTTTTGTATATCCTTTTAAAAGTGCTATTAAATTTAAGTATCAGGTATTTATTGTATTTTATCATGTAACCATAAAATGTCGGAGAGATAAAAATATTTTTACAAATTTATAATATATACTACGTCTATTCATTTTGAAAGACGTTTTCATATCGAGCATGTCGAATTTCACCTTTTTCGTACAATTTTACGGCATTTAAATGGCTCACTCTCATCACTGTTCCATCTTTCAACATCACTCTCTCTCTCTGTTATTTATTTTTAGTACATTTTTAATTTTGAAAAGTGGTTCACTTATCAATATATTTAATGCCACTCTTACACAATGCAAAAAGTTTGGTTCGGCCTTTGTATACTCAAACCACATCTTGTGCTCATCTTTTCTATAAATATAGAATACATGAATTTATTTTTGTGTGTATTTCTATTCCTCTTAATGTATGTACATTTTAACTTAAATTACTATATACTTTTCATCATGATGTTGCGCCTTAAAGGTTATGCAACTCATTATTATCTTAACAACTATATTTACAATTAAAAATTTATTTTCTTATTCTAATGCTTAATTATTTAACTATTTTAAAAGTACTTAAACTATAAAGGTCACGGCAATATGAAGGTAGAGAATCAGTGCCAAAAGAGTGCAGTTCATATGTACAAGTTTTACATTACTGCCTTTCAGTATTTAGGACTTCTCGTCAGGTTCAAGCTTGGCTGGAAAACCATTTTCCTAGTACAGATGGACGATGGATGCAAAATGATTGGCACTCAATTATTTCTAATCTTCAACCCAAGATCCGGCTCCATAAGAACTGTTACAACTAATATATTGGAAGTGTAGGATGGATGTTAAAAGCAATGTAAATGTACCGTTACTGGGAATTGCTCTACACTCTGCTTGAGTTGCCACGACCTTAAGTGCAAATTTTAATTTAGAATTATAAAATGTCATTTTCAAGGTGTTTATCCTTCTTCTATATCTTTGCTATGGGCTTTTCAGTATACACAGTGCTCAAAATTATCGAGAAACAATAATCGTGATTTATTTAATTTGTCATATGTAACTTATATTAACGTTGAATGTACTAATAAAGATGACCCGTCAAAATACGATAGTCACAAACCTATCCCATTCATTTTAAATAAAAAGAAATAAAAATCCTTTAATAGTATGATTAAAAAACCGTCTTCACACAGACATACATACATTAAAACGAATCAATATTTACTAAAGAAAGGTAATGTGATATGTGCCGCACCCTTCACATTAATGCAGCGCTCTGGTACAGGTATGTGTTTCTCTATTTATATACTTACATACGTTGTATATAGGCGGGCATGTCCCATCACATAAATACCTGTTACCCGTACTACACCTATAGACTAGCAGCGATCGTTTGTATGTATGCTATGACTCACGACCGTATATTCCAAACATCTCCGCCGTCCCTATAATAAGATGTTTACACGATGCGCCGCGCCACCGCCTTTTAAATTTCGGAAAATAGAATCTCTAGTATGTATGTTGTTGTATATGTGTGTGTGTGTTTGTGTGTAATGATACGCCCACGGTGATGGGTGCTTGACGCTCTTGTGTTATCGTGTTTCGTTACGATCTCTTATTCTTGAGATTTAAACTTCATAAAAAGAAGTGAAAATAAATACTCCTCCAGTCGGATGAGTTTGTTATTTCTATGGTAATTGTACAAGAGAAGATTTTTAATGCTCGTGAATAAGCCGGATGATGTTTGGTTGTAAAAGTATTTTGATCCTTTTAGATAAAGTTTCTAATAAGCTTATATTTAAGGATTGGGGTTTTTTAAATATACTTTTTAAGCATTGAAACTAATACCTTTGCAGTTTCCTTCGAATCTTTAATTAACAATATGCTTGTGAAATAATTGAGGAGCTTTTAGTAAAAACAACCTTAAGGCTATACGCCCTGCCTCGAAATCGTTTTTCCCATTTCCTAATCGTATTTTTCATGAAAACCTTACCGAATTTACACGCTAATTTAAAAAAAAAAAATGCCTTTCAATGGATAAATCGTAATTTTTTCGAAATTGTCTAAATGGCCCTAAATAAAAATAAAAATGTAAGAAATTTCAAAAAACAAGCCTTTATTAAAAATTATGTAACACTCAACAGCAAGACATATATTTTATTTTTTCTTAATTTTTAAAAATAAGGTCACGAAACGGAAAACAAAATTTTGAAATTTGGGCGAAATTCACTGAAATCAAATAGAGTATGTGGTACGCTCGCACATGGTGCCGAGAGGTAGCTCCGCCTACCATTTCGGGCAGTTTCTACGCAGTTTGTAAAATACTTCTGAGATCGGTGTATGTTAAGAAAATCGTTACTCGGACATTATTTTATCCAAACCGTTGATATTTTCTTTACAATATAGTGTACATATACAGTGTCAGCGTCACAATACTTCCTTATACTACGTATCAGAAAGCAAAAGCAATATCTCTTCCCGTTCCTAACGGTATACCTGCTAGAAGCGCATGCTAGGACTCACGCGGCTTGCGCGCTGGGAGTATAATAATTATTATATTTGACTCGCAATAATTTGCTTCTGAAACGATCTAGAAATTTATTTCTTGCACAAAAAATAATTTTGGAATATTGGCTTTATTTTGTTTCACATATATATGGGTAAATTCTGAAAAATAAGATTAGTTACTCGATAGCTGAAAAATACCTTACACAAATTGGTTGTCTACTAAAACTTTTTTTTTTATAAAATTTACACACCATAAAGAAAAATCGAAAACACTAGTATCATCCAAATACTTTAGGGTATAACCTTAAAAAAAACAGATCCCTAGCTCTCTGCATTGCTGAGATATCACGAGATAATTATTAAAAATTGAAGAAAATGAAAATTTTAAAATTTACACAAAAAAACGCTTTTTCGGCCTTTTTGCGATTTCGATTTTATTTTCCAACTCAAAATTTGAATCCAGCAGGTGATTTTACATATTCAGCTTCACTTTTTTTGTGTGTTTGAGAAAATATAGATTGTCTAATTTAGGGGGGCTTGCTTCCCGACTGCCAAACATGTGGGCCAACCGGCGATTATCTGAGACCATAAGGCGCCCATAAATTACAGGCAGATTAGATAGGTGACAAGTTCTTTTCTCTATCTTTTTCCTCAGCATAAGACAGAGCACGCGGACCCTTAAACATTTGTCTTTTATTACATTTGCACGAAAAGCAGTGGTACGCCTATTTCAAATCGAATTCAGCTTGAAGCGGGCGTTCAGCCTTAATCTATTTTCTTGAATTTGAGATAATCAAAATAAAATGTTCCAGTATCGTTATATCTAAAGATATTGACATTTTGGTGTTCGAACAAGTATTTGGATTTTATTAGTAATATATAAAATAAATTGATATTGCTGAGCAAAATTTGTTGTTAATGGGCGAATTATGTAGGACATTGGTTGTTTTCGTAAGAAATCTATATTAATAAAAATAAAAGACGTGGCAACATTAAAATTAAGAACATGATTTACTGAAAAGAAATGACAACTTTCATTACACATTATTATTCCGCGCCACTGCTGTTGTCTTCATTATCTGTCTCTTCATACTCTCCCTCTGGAACGATGTTTGCTTGCAGTTTTAAATAATATTGTTGATCTGCTGGCGTTTGAACAAAATTTGCCAATTTTCTTAGAAACGCTAATTTATTTGGCTTTATTGCTATTTCTTGTCCATACAATAGTTGCAAATTCAATTCGAGTGTTTTGATTTGTTCTTTCGTGTTAATCTGAGTTAAATTCTTTTAATGTATTATCATTTATAACAATCCGTTACTATAAACAGTGCATGGCAGTATTTAATTAGTGTAATATCAAAGGTCAGTTTTACATTTCAAGATATTTTCAGAATCTTACCACAACATCTATTTCCTTGTCAAACATCTGCTATTTACTTTCTTATACCTACGTAGTATAAGGAAGTATTGTGATGACGAAAATTTTCGACCTCGAAATTTTTACAGATGTCCACGTTTTGTCTGTCTGGCTGTGTGTGACCACGATAGCGGTGGAATCGCTGTAGATATCAATTCCAAATTTTGTATTCACTTGTATAATCTCCATCCTGAGATCTGATTAGTTTTTCAGTAAAATCGGTAGACCGGAAGTAGTAGTATACTTAAGCGAAAAAATTGAATTTTGCCAATATTTGTCAATTACTAAGTTTAAACAAATTTATAAAGAATTCAAATGTACTCTAAATTAAATTTAAGAAGAATTTTATTAAAAAAGTTTTTCGAAATTCCTACCGGAAATACTCTTATCGAAAATCAGTTATTTGGGAATATTTCCCAAGTTATGCTTTTTAGACAGGTACATTACGAGTATAAAAGTATTTAGAACTTAACTTTCTCTACCTTTTATATAAAAAAAAAATTTTAATTCGGACCGGAAGTAACACTTTTATTCTTATCAAATAACGATTTTTTGCTAATATGTCGTAAATTATGCATTTTATATATATTTGTCAAGAGTACAAAACTATTTACAGCTGGATTTGCAATGTTTTTTGTATACATGAAATTTCAAAATTCACCGGAAGTATCACTTTTACTCTTAGCGAGTAGCACTTTTTTTTTGAACATTTTATAAAGTATGCATTCTATAGAAATTTATTAAGAGAATAGAAGTACGTAGAATAGGATTTTGAATAATTTTTGTATAAACAAAATCTGAAAATTCTATAATTTGAAACGCTGATGCGTATAAGAAAGTAGTCTGTTGGCCATACATCATTTTTTTACGATCAACTCCCGCCGTATGACTTATACCGAACCAAGAGAAATATCTTGTATTTACACACCTACCGTTCATTTTCTCTACTCCCACGTTGTTTAATCCTTCCTTTAAATATTTAGCCTCT
Organism: Amphimallon solstitiale; assembly: GCA_963170755.1. Classification (NCBI taxonomy): domain Eukaryota; kingdom Metazoa; phylum Arthropoda; class Insecta; order Coleoptera; family Scarabaeidae; genus Amphimallon; species Amphimallon solstitiale. Next base: position 20,920,855 of record OY720675.1, on the reverse strand, counting down.
AGCTTAGAAGGAATCTGCTAAGCATCCGTTAATACTATCGCTGGATCTCTCTCTTTTTCTACGAAAATCACAAACGTTTCTGCCGTGGCATCGCTGAAATTCCACTTTAAAAATAACCACGGCATGCTAATGACAGCCATCCAGATTTAATAGCAAACATACATATACATACATCGTTCTCTACACGGCTTAATGCGTACGGTTTCTCGTTGGAGAACGTCGAAGAGATTCTTTGAAGACGGCGTCCCCGTTTACTTTACGTCCATGTGTCTAATATAAGAGCTGGTAGGGATAGGACCTTGTCAAGGTTACTGGTTATTAACATCTGTACCACTTGCCACATCGTGTATATAATATGTTCTTTATATGTTGTGGGTTTATGTTGGAGGTGGAGAATACTAATGCATGGAGAAATATAACAAAATATTGTTATAAAGCCCCACGCGTAGGGCGACAAATATTATTGTATGTCTGTGATTAGCTTTAAGAAATTCATAATTATAAATGATATTTATTTTTCTTCGGGTGATGGGTTCATAGATATTTTGTGAAAATTACAATCTTGAACTAGAATCTATACAAGTCACTTTCTAATAATTGTATAACACTAACATTATGATACAAGAAACGTCATATTTAATGATACAAGAAACGTCATATTTATCATTACTCTAATTCACATTACTGAACATTTAAAAATGCTCGTCTACTGTAGACTGGGTGATGTCAGATCGGGGGAATATAATATGGAGGTTGGAGTTCCACAGGGTATTGTCTTGGGTCCCCTAATATTTTTATTGTTTAATAAATGATTTCATTATTATGGTAAAATATTTCTATATATTGTCATGGTTTAAATAACCATGCTTTATTTTAGTTTGTAATTGTTTTCAGTTCTTAAAATTATAAATGAATGTTTTTAAGTTGATGAGATTTTCTTGTTGATCTGGTTGTCGTAGAGGAGAAATAAGGTTTTCTTTCTTCTATATTTGTATTTTTAGAATCTGTTGAAGAGAAATTAAAAAATATTATTATTGTTGTCAAATATGATGTATTATATTTTATGTACAAAATTGTTTAATTAACGATGATATGACGAGTATTGTAAACGTAAATAATTGATTTAGAGTATAAACTATTTTGAATTAAATTTCCCGCCATTATTTGAACAGGTGTAAATGAAATAATAATTTTGACAGTTCCTGTAATGAGAATTTATAAATTGAATGACAATTGTGTGAAATGCTTTGCAATTAGGTTTTTTAAAATGTAAACAGAATAATTTATATACGTAGTAATAAATTATAGGGATGTAAATATTCGAAAGTGAATATTAAGAGATATTTTGAATTATAAAGGTAGGTGTAGATTTCTGATTGGAGAATTTGAAAAAAGTTTAAAAAAGGTTGCCAAGGAATTTGTTTTGGTATAAAAAAAATGGGGGAGATGAAAATAATGTTCATACGAAGCGGTTGTGTAAATTCGGAATTCAAGAGAATTTTCCCGATATTTACATATTTAAAATACGAACAGTGTTTATTACTGTTAGAATAAAATATTCTAACAGATTTATACTTAAATTTTGATAATCAAAGTGAAGTGAAAGAAAATTAATAATTAACAGCCATAAAATCATTAATTGATATTGAATACCAAATATACTGGAATAAGAAGTATAATATAAAGTGACAAAAGTACTTACATTTGTAAAATTCATCCAAAGGAAGAAGATTTTGTATTTAACGTCAAGAATTTCTATTTGACGAGAAATTTAAAGGAGCCAAGAAGGATTATTGCTGAATTTTCATAGTTCCGGAGGTCCAGTTCATTGTATAGGTGTAATTTCATCATAGGAGCCCAGCGAGGTTAGAAACGAATTTACTGAGTCCGAGCGTGTATATCTAAGGGGTTATTGCTGAATTTTCAAGAGGAAAACCATAGTTCCGGAGGTCCAGTTCATTGTATAGGTGTAATTTCATCATAGGAGCCCAGCGAGGTTAGAAACGAATTTACTGAGTCCGTACGTGTATATCTAAGGGGTGATTGCTGAATTTTCAAGAGGAAAACCATTGTTCCGGAGGTCCAATTCGTTGTATAGGTGTAATTTCATCATAGGAGCCCAGCGAGCACAGAAGCAGCACATCCAGAGTGTAGAGAAAGTGCCAGGTCATCGTAGGTGAGAAGACATCAGAGAATATTATGTAAATCACGATACCAGTACACTTCATGGAGGTAGAACCTACAAGTAAATATAAATTAATATTTGTGGTAATATAAATTATATTGATACTATTTGTTTCAAAATTAATATATTTTATATTAATATTTAAATAAGTTAGAGCTATTTGAATTTAAATATAAGTTTGAGAACAATATAAGAAAGGCAATACCTTATTGGTAGTAGTATCATAAATTACATTCCATAGAAATCTCATCAACAGTTGAATATTTACAACCAAAATTGAAATACATTATTAGTCAATCGTAGAAAACATATTAGTTGTCATTCAACAAACCTACTCGCTATAGTCATATCATTGTCCCTAATGGTGTATCTTGATATTTTCCAACCTTCGAAAGTATATCGTTGATAAACAATTTTTCAATAATCTTTATTTATATTTGTGAATCTGATCAACACATTATTATACCATTATTAGCCTGATATGGTTGTTTTCTTTCATTTGTAGCATTATCTAGGTATTTTCTTAAATAGAGTAACTGATCTACAAGAGTTGTATAACTCTAAAATCATAAAAATATTAAATTAATTTAACCTGAAAAAGACCAAATAAAATAAGTAATACTTACATGTATAGTCGTAGTTCTACAATTTACAAGCAAATAATCAGTCACAGTGAACTCAAGCAAATAATCAGTCACAGTGAACCCCTGATGATAAATAAAAAAAGTATTTTATAAAGAACACGTTGCAAATTAATCAATAATAAACGATTCATAAGTTAGGTTATATTTTCTTGACATGTAATGTGAAATATCCCTTCCATTTTTATTATGTATTGGTATAGGTCACGAATAATATAGTCCTACCAGTTCAATAAATTAAACAAGGAGAAATAAAAATTAATATTTATTTAATTTGAGTATTAGCCGAGGTTTTATATTAAATAAAAATAGTAGTATGAAATTGATATATTAATATTATATATTAATATTATATATAATATAGAATATTAAATTATTAAATATTGGTATACAGAGTATTATAAATCATAGTTACACACTTTACCAATACATTTTGGCTGGCTCAATTTGGAGCAACATATACTAATACATTTCTATTGTCCGAACATGGGGCATTATTCGAAAATTATATGTTGTAAATAATATTCATCTACATATCAAGACTAATACAATATATTTCTAGGACCGCTCAAGAAGAGAATTAGCATAATTCTACAAAATTTTGAGAACGGCGTTATGCCAGCCGATTAATAATCAGTAAGACGGTTATTATAGAATTTTACAAGTATAGAACGCGCATAACATTTAATAATGAAATTATCGAAGAAATTGTAAATCCCTAGCTACAATTCTTGACGAAAATTTGTCATGGGAAAACCAAATTGGTTATGGGCGCGATAAGCTTCGGAGAGCATAGCCGATGGTACAAACAGAAGTTCAGCTGAAGCTTACCTGATCTGAGGTTCAGCTGAACTCGAGGTTAACTTTTTTATCCGTTGTACAAAGCGTATCGAGATCGAGTTTAGCTAAACTGTAGAGTGCAATGATTTCATACGGTTAGTAGCCATCCGCGCATGCGTATGTTATACACGGTGACACTTGACATAGAAGCAAAGCTAACCTTAATTTCAGTAAACTGAAGCCTAGCGATAAGTAACATTTGTTGATGTTTATTTTGGTTATCACTTCATTATAAACAAAATATTTATTGAAATATTTCGGTAGGTAGTTCAAATATAAGTTTTTGGGGGCGGTCTGTTAGGTACTAGGTGGCGAGTTAAGATGAGTGCGATAAAAAGAGGAGCTAATTTTAGCGCCAAAGAAGAAACGTTGTTAGTTAACTTAGCGAAAAAATATAAACACGTTTTAGAATGTCAACAAACGGACATGAAAAGCCATAGTGCTAAAGCATACTTGGGTAAATATTGAGGCTGAATTTAACAGTATTTCTGAAAAATGAAATCTTCTCATAAACTCTACATCATTCCATTTTAGAAATTGATTTTCAGGAGGACGAAATTCTTTGCAGGCTTGCTGTCTTTCTAAATCATCTACCAGTTCCAACATCTCCTCATCATCTGTATCCATAAATCTTTCCATAATTATTATTTTTTTGCAACAGTACTTATTTGAAAATAAAACGAGAAATCATCGCAAAAATCTTCACGCATACCAACCATAAAGACGCACATCAAAAAAGTAAGGTTAGGTTAGGTACGTCAGACCCATTTGAACACAAGCTTAAACCGCCAAGTTTGACGGTTCAAGTTAAGCTCCTCCCGCTCAACACTAAAACCTCCATTGTACAATCCAAGTTTGTGAAAAGCTCAAGCTTATCTTCGGTTTAAGCTAACGCCAGGCTTAAGTACGCATTGTACAATCGACCCTATATGTTGCACACCTTAAGCCTACTTAATATCCTATAATTTTATTGTTTGGTGCCAAGCAACTCATATTTAACTTTTACTTTCTTATACGTAGTATAAGGAAGTATTGTGATGACGAAAATTTTCGAACTCGAGATTTTTGCAGATGTCCACGTTTTGAAGTCCCCTGATACCAAAAAAGTGGTTTTTAAAAAATGTCTGTGTGTGTGTGTGTGTGTCTGTCTCTGTGTGTGTGACCACGATAGATGTCAAACCGCTATAGATATCTGTTCCAAATTTTGTATTTACGTATATAATCTCCCAATTGAGATCTGATTAGTTTTTCAGTAAAATCGGTAGACCGGAAGTACTAGTTTACTTCAGTGAAAAAATCGAATTTTGTTTTAAACAAATTTATAAAGAATTCAAATGTACTCAAAATTAAATTTGAGACAAATTGTCTTAAAAAAGTTTTTTGAAATTCCTACCGGAAGTAGCTCTTTTACTCTTATCGAAAATCAGTTTTTTGCGAATATATAGCTTTTTAGGCAGGTACATTACGAGTATAAAACTATTTAAATTATAATTTTAAATATCTTCTCTATAAAAAAATATTCAAAATTCGGACCGGAAGTACCACTTTTACTCTTACCGAATAACGATTTTTTGCAAATATGTCGTAAATTATGCATTCTATATATATTTATTAAGAGTACAAAAGTATTTATAGTTGGATTTGCAATATTTTTTGTGAACATGAAATTTCAAAATTCGGACCGGAAGTAGCACTTTTACTCTTAGCGAGTAGCACTTTTTTTCGAATATCTTGCAAAGTATGCATTCTATAGCGATTTATTAAGAGAACGAAAGTACTTAGAATAGGATTTTGAATAAGTTTTGTATAAAAAAATTCTTAAGATTGTATCGTTTGAAACGCTCATACGTATAAGAAAGTCGTGTGGTAGCCACACCTCATTTTTTATTATTGTAGTAAGTAAACGTAACATACTTTGTAACTCGAGATGCCACAAATCAACAACGTATTTTAATAAAATTCAATGAACATTATTATTTATTAATTACATTTACTAAAAATATCATTTTTGTTTTTAAAAATATCAGTGGAAGTTCCTATTTCTTTTGTTAATTAGTTTCGAATAAATAATTTGTGTTTTATTGACTATTATTGTATTACCTATTCTACATTTAATAATTCATAATTTACTAAATAAGTACTTGTAATATCTAAACAATATTATTTCATTTTTTCACTAAAATAGTTAAGAAAGTAAGAGATTTGATCAAATAACTTACTTTCTTTGGGGAAATGACTCAACAGAGTTGTTAACATCTTCCGTGAATTGATCATCCATCTACCTTAGGGATTTGATCAAATCTCAGTTTTCGTCATGTCCCTGCGACAAAGAAATTGAAAGATATATTTTAAATAGTAAATTTTCCATAAAATAAATCATGATATAAGAGTTTATTCTGTTTTATTATTTTGACAGTTAGCTGTAATTCCTATTTATTTATTTCATACTCGATAAAAACGCCATCTGGGTAATAATACATACAATATACAGTACAATCGCGGTAATGTGAACACAATAAAACCGAGGGTGTCCACAGTATCGAGGTGTTCATACTATCGAGGGTATAACATAGGTTACTAATTATGTATGTATAGTATTGTAATTTATTTCAAATAAACATGTTTTAGTTGAAAGAAACATACTACATATATACGTTATAAAATATTATTGTTTTTCAAAAAAAGAAGTAATTTTTCGTTGTACTTGCTTAACCGACAGTTTTACCATTATTGCTTTTTCATGGACGGCCTTTAATCTTAGAATGTCACTTATTCCAATTTCATTCTGTTTAGCCCATTCAATTGAAATGTTTAGAGCCATCACAGCTTCAGAATGAGTGATTTTGGTGGTCAGTGGGTCAGCGTTTTCAATATCACTGTCAACTTCCAAATCATCACTTTCTTCTGATTCATTGTTATCTGCTACTACAATGTCTTTATTCCATTCTTCAATATTCGGGACAGAATATTCGAGCAGTGCCTCATCAGAATTTAACTAAGGAGGTAGAGTGTGTGCAAAATTAGCAAAACATGTTTAGCAGTTGATAATTTAAAACTTACCGATGTTGTTATAGATTGTAGCAATGTTATTGTATTTTCTATGACCGCGTTTTCTTGCTGCCACCGCCGCTGTAGAATACTGAGAGGTAAATTTTCTTCTTCTTCATTTGGTTCAGACATTAGTATGTTGTGCCAGCATTTGGATATAACTGTAGGATCTAATTTATCCCACGCATGTGCTAAATGAAACATTGCATCTTTTAATGTTAGTTTCTTGAGAGCAATACCTATTGATTGTCCTGTAGCAATAACAGAACTGAGCAAACTGTTTCTGTAATATAGCTCTGTTAGTCTAAGAACGTTTTGATCCATTGGTTGAATCAAAGGAGTTACGTTCGGAGGCATAAACATAACGAAAATCGACCCATCATTTGTTCTGAGATCTTCAGCTGGAGGGTGAGAAGGGGCGTTGTCTAATATGAGTAAAGCCTTCTCTGGCAGCCCTTGGCCACGCAAAAACCTTTTCACCTATGTACAAAGAAGTAAAACAATGAAATTGAAATCAAATTTTTTGCAACTTACTTCGGGAACAAAGTGCTGAAAGAACCAGTTTCGAAATATGTCGGCAGTCATCCAAGCATTTTTTGTGTGCGTGTAGATTAGAGGATTATAAAAGTTCTTAAAACAGCGTGGGTTTTTTGCTCGTCCTATAACCAACGGTTTCAGTTTATGTAAACCGGAAGCATTTGTACAACCCAAGAACGTGATCCTCTGTTTAGCGGTTTTCATTCCAGGCGCTGTTTTTTCTTTAATTGATACGTAAGTTTTGTCCGGTAAAAGTTGCCAATATAATCCTGTTTCGTCGGCATTGTATATCTGTTGCTCATTTAAACCGAACTCTTGTATAGTGTCCTGCAACTTTTTTAGGAACGGGTCGACAGATTCGGGTTGTGCCGATAATTTTTCGCCCGTTATTTTTAAAAAGCGAATTCCATATCTCTTTTTAAATCTTTGAAGCCACCCGCTACTTGCATTAAATTTAGTAATCTTTAATTTGGTTTTTAGATCTAATGCTTTTTGTTTTATTATTTCGCCAGATATCGGCACATTTCGTTCTCGCTGGGAAATAAACCATTGATACAATTTGCGTTCAAGTTTTGGAAATTCTCCTCTTTTTAGTGTGCATTGTGTTGTTGGTTTCAACGCATTGGCGACTCTATCATTAATCTTCAACTTTTTGTTTTTAATTGAGCACACGGTGGATTTGGCTATGTCATATTTTTTGGCGACGGATGTAACACTGCAGCCTCGACTTAATTCTTCGATAATTTTAGCCTTTACATGCAATGGTAGACATTTTCTTTGTGTTTTAGCAGTTTTCATTTTTGTGTATCACTCTGTCAATCGCACACTTTCACAAACTGTTAACTGTATTATGATTACTTGGGCCCGACTAGACAACATCTGAATTACCCCACCAACGTATTTAGAAGGAACGCCATAGGTTAAAATAAGTAAACAAGTTCCGACAGGTCGAATGTTATTGTTCATATAATCGAGGATTTACGCTGTTCACATTATACGGAGCTCTATGTAAACTTTACGTTGTTCACATTACGGAGTGGTTCGCATTAGTGCGTGTTCACATTACCGCGATTGTACTGTATTACAATTCTATATTTGATATTAAGTTATAGATATGTCGCAGAGCTTTATTTAAAACCTACATCATATCAATATGTACTTTATAAAAATAAACTTATTTTGGTTGTGAAGTGTATGAATATTTATGGGTAGTATATAGGAATTATAGTTTCGTACAGGTGGCAACACTATCGAAACATTATCCAAGTATTAATTAAATGTTATCTAAGTACAAGATATCTACAATTACAAAGAAAATGTGAAATACAAAAGTGCTCAAGTGACCGTGAAAAGAAAAAGAAAGAAGAAAGCAATCCGTAGCAGTCGTAAAATATTTGTCAAAATATATGGTTCTAGAGTATTTAATTTAATTTGTAGTTTGTCGGACTAACTAAATTCCTACTGTTCAAATTTCAAACAAATTACTGCTATGATTGAAAAAGATACAGGATTTTTAAGATTCATTTAAATATAAATAACCTTATCTATAAAAATGATAATCAGGGGTTTGAGGTTAGGAAGACATTTCGGGGATTTCTATCAGCGATATTGAAAGGAAAAGGACTTATGAAGATAGGTCTAAAAAATTCAATTTTTGTTATATACCGTGTAATTCACTTTATATGAATACACAAAATAAATTAGTTATTAATAACGCAATTAGTATACACATTTTACTAGTGATAGAAGCTGTTTCGATTAACATTTTTGTATCAAAGATTTATTTGGAATCTAATTCCGACCAACTATGGTTAAAATAAAAACTAGAAAAATTAATTAAGATGTACCAGAAATAAATTTTTCAAACGCTAGAAAATTCCGGTCAACATGCCAGTTTATAAATTCCCGACGGGATTTATCATAATTCAATCTCTTGTGTATGTACACATATTTCACTTGTACCATCATATATATACACATATATGCCAGTGATCTAATAATGCCTGCATACTAGGTTTCCGGAAGCACGTTCCAGAGGATTGAATGAATTCAATTTAATTCTTATTCATACATTTAAAGTGGGTAAATTATTTGTAAAGCGTATTTACGTTCCCAAACAAAAATAGCCCGTATGTGAGCGCTCTTATTTCCATCATTGTCTGTGAGAGTCCTATTATATTCCGACGAACTGGGAGAGAGTTGAACTTGGATGTAATTTTACTACGTTATTTGTAGTTCTATCTTCAGTTATCCAGAAATTGTATACGTCTTTGTTCAAGTATCTTCTTTGTGAGTATTTCTATATATTTTTCTCTACTTATCATCAGTTGGGTATTAAAAGTGCCTCTATTGTCTATCTACTTTTTATTGCTGTACCCCAAAAACTGAGAAAAATTATTTTAAAGTTATTTAATATTTAGTTGTACTCGCGTCGAAATACCGACAATAGATAATATATCCATCTTTTAGTTGATTTGACTACGATTTAAAAGACTTGAACTCGCATACCCGCGTTGGCCCGGAGGAAAGCTCACCTGATTAAAGATCGCAAGGTCCTGGTTTCGAAACTCACTCTTGTGTAAATTTTGAAAATTACATTTACCTGATTAAATAATTATCAGTGTAAAAGCAGATTACGAGGGTGCTCTTAAAAGTGCGGTAACTAATACAGAGATGGCACCACAATGAACACATGCGTGTCATTTCTGAAATTTATAACCTTTAATTTGACAGTTGTGTGGGTTTGAGCACAATACATTACCTCATTTGAATTGTACGGTTACAAACAATTAACGTGTTCGGTAGTTTAGTGAATACCGATAAAAAAGAATTTCGTGCTGATTAAACACATTCATATTGACGGGAAAATACCAAACGGGAACAAAATGGAGTTAGATCGTGTACATGGCGAATCTGCACCATAACTTAAGACAGTTTGTTTTTGGGTGAATGAATTTAAACATGGTCGTAGGACCACCGAAAATGAATAAAGAGTAGGACGTCAGTGGCTGCCATTGACGAAATGATCACGAAAGTTAATGATCTCGTTTCAAATGATCGTCATATCTTACATGATGCATATGAGAAAACTGTCATCAAGATGGGTGCCGCGTTTACTGACTGAGAACCAGGAACGAATTCGTATAACCACTTCAGTCTACTATTTAAGCCTTTTTAAGCGTAACCGCACTGAATTTTTGTGTCAATATATTACGGTTGACAAAACTTATATACACCACTGCACATCCGAAACAAAAATTCAATTAAAACAATGGGTAGAAACAAATGGAATAGAAAATACTTGAATGTATAACGTACATTAACGGATAATACTATCACAAGTATACATACAAGTTTGGCCTACGATTATCTTGCATGCGGCTTTCCGTACATAACACGAAAAGAGTTGCCAAACCGTACCTACCTAACAGATATACATACGCGAGCCGACAAGTAGACCTTCAGCGAAACCATATTAAATTCAATCATAAAAATAATAAATCTGAAGGAATTCTTATAATATTAACTTAAGATACTTTTTTAAGAGTATTACGAATGGGAATAGTACCTAAAAATGAAGACAAGAACCCCTGCAACATGCACACATTCATTATATTGGAATCTTATGATCGTAATAATCGTATCGACCAGTCGTCGAGCGTCGAACAGTACGTGCCCGCTGCCCACATGTGTATAAATACTGGCAACAACGTTCGTTTTACTACATGAACTTTAGCTCGCATGCAAGATAAAAACAGACCGAACCTGTATATACATTTATACGTAAACGTATAAATATGCATATATTGCTGTGGTGGCTGCTATATTAATACAAAATGGTAAATTGCTTATTTGAGATAAAATGTAACATTTTGCCACACGTTGGGTGCAGCCATTAAATATATATGCTGTAGCCTCAATAATTTGATTAGTTGAAATAAGTGATAATTTTTATTATAAAATTGTTATAGTCTTAATCATAAACTAGTTCCTGATCAGCATAATATTTTAAAAATTTCTTATGAGTTCTTCCAGTGATCTTAGCTTCTTCGTTTTCTAGTATGTATACCTCTTATTCAGTTTTGTTTGGGATAAGGTTACAAATTAAAAGAAAAGTTTAAATCTCATATATAAATTATATTTACATCTTTATTAGAAAATTATTCGTCAATAGCCTTGCTATATTGTTTCTACACATTTTTGTTTAACACATAAAAATAAAGGAAAACATTTATACCCATTTGGGTTATAATGTTTGTGTAGAGCTTATATCTCTATAATGATAGTCATAAAACAATTATCTTGTTCTTTTAAGTATTATAAAACCTTGATTCTTGATAAATAATATTATTAATACGAAGCTGATTCTATTTCACCAAAAACATACATTTGCACATAGTGCCTTGGTAACCTAGAAATTCGCAATCGTGAATGCTTGGAAATAGCCCGATACTAATCACTAGCCGCAAACATTTGCACATAGTACGGCTAGCGTCTTAATACCTGCTCTCTAAGAACACTACCTTTTATTCGCATTAATTTTTTTGAATATTTAAATCAAAATGATAAAAATGTAATAATTAATGATGCCTAATAATTTACTGAAGTCGCACATAGTACTCTCAGCGCATCCAACACCATTAACTATCCTTCCGTTATTCTATTTTTTTATGAGAAATTGAATTATTGTTTTTGAACAGGATAATGTACATCTAAGTAACAATGCTTAACGTTTACTAAAAGCAAATATTTTCACATAGTACTCTTAGATCGTCTAGCACCATTAATTATTCATTATTCGAATAATTTCTCTTATAACTTACTTAATTTCGTCATATATTCGATCGAATTCTGCCTTGTTAATCTCTTCCATTTTCTTAAATTAATATAAAAAAAATACTTGAATGCAAATTAATTAATAATAAAGCAAACTAAATTGAAACTGAATTCTAAATCTTAATACACTTAAACATATAGTAAGTCGAAAAGTAGTGTATGTTCACCCTACTCTTATATTCGCTACCACGAAGAATCTATTTCTTTTAAGATTTTTACGTTTTCTTAGCTCGAAATACAAATTTCTTCTCTAACCTGTTGATTCCTGTCTAGCCCTTATATATAAAAAAAACAATTGCCATCGACAAATTGCAACGCCTCTATTGTCGAACTAAAATTTAGGTTGGCATTGATTTTGAACGTTTGTGATGAAATCTTTCTTTTCTTCAAGTTATCGTCCCCACACCAATACACACGCACTTGTTCTTGACAGTTCTCATACTAATGGCGGCACTTGAATTGTTTATCACTGAAAGTCTTTCAAAAACATGCTAGACTTCGTCTTTAGTAGGTATATTTTTCTTTCTTAATATAATCCCTCATTGTACTTGTATATAAAGACATTGTCCTTTTCACTGTTTTCTACATATTTTCGTTTTCCATTTATTAATTTTATCCTTATTTTGTTTTTAGGAACATCTTGATTAGGTAATACTGGGAAAACGTTATAGACAACTGGAATTTTATCCAGGCTTTTTCTTCTGACAGTATGTTTACTTGCAGAAAGCTGTAAACATCATTGACACTGTTTTTTTTTCTTTTGTAGGTTTTAAAACCACACATGGCTATTTCCACAGTCTTTGAAATCTTTGTTTTATACATATAGAAACTAATAAAAGTATATTCTAAATTCCTCCAATACTGTTTACATGGAATATTGCCATTGAATATATCGTATTATAAATGTTTTGATTTATATCCTTCTTTCTGTTCATAGTTATAAGTACAGGTATTTACTATATCTTAAGTATGATTATTAAAATCTTTCCTACAAATTGTCACATTGTAAAATTCTAAATTTATAGAATTTTTATAATTATTCAACTCAAAATATACTAATAAATTATGTTTATTTTTATACAAAATTTCTGTTTAAATATAGGCAACCCATTATACCCTTGTGTTACCTGTTTTGTCTAATGCTTAAAACTTAAGTAAACGAATTTAAACTTAAAATTAATGTTCTTTTCAACATTTAAGCTAATTCTTAATATTATTATTATTATTCTTAATTTGAAGGTCACAGCAATATGTACGAGTTGGGATACACATCATACATTTAGGTGTCATTTGCAAGTAGTAAGTAAAATCAAGAAATTAGGAGGGTAACATGAGATCATTGTTCGATTCAACAACAGTGGCGTAGGAGTAATGAAAATTCTAATTAAGCTTTTTGCACTGATAAATTATTTAATTATAGGTAAATTTAATTTTAAAAATTTACCCACGGGTGAAATGCGAACCCCAGACCTTCCCATCTCTAGTCAGGTGCGCTTTCTTCCGCTTCACCGCTGGTGTGCGAGTTCGAGTCGTTTACATCGTACTGAATCATATAAAGTTACAGATGGAATATATGTATTATCGGCAGTCTGACGTATCTACAAAATTTTAAATAATTTTAAAAAAGCAGAAAATTAAAATTAGAATTTTCAACACAGAAACACTAATTTTAAAATTATTAAAAATACATTAATATTAAAATTAAAAGAGTCCAATTGCGACGATTGTTAAAAGTAGTGGACATTACACCAAGTGAGTGAATTCTTAAAATATTATGAGTGCAAATAATTACATATATGTAATGTATTATTAATAATTATATTATTATAATATACAGGGTGTTTAAGAAAGATGCGGCAATATTAAAGGGGTTGATTGTCCAGGTCATTTTATACAAAAAAGTTTATAATAAACAAGGTCCACAAACGCTTCGTTACCGATCTACAGCGTGTTGAAGTTTAATTAAAAGAAACAGTAAAAATTAGATTTCTCCAAGACGGCATTAAAGATCATAATGAAATTTTAGGCGTGTTATTTTTCAAGAAAAAAATAGGACGCCGCTGATTTCTCTAAAAATAAAAATATGTTTCTATTCTTTGTTTAATTGTGAAGAAAAAAGCTCTCTTAACTTTCTATCATACGACGTACCGTTTTTTAGTAAAAAAAACACATTTTAGTGCATGTACATTTATTACAGAATTTTTTTTTTAAATAACAAGGGTTTTATTTAACGGCAAAAACAAATATTTTACCATACCAACAATTTTAGCAAGCAAAAATTACAATAACTGTGCAAAGTGACCGCCTCGAGCTCGGATGCAAGAATCCAATCTTCTCCTCATCGACTGGCGAACTCTCTCAAAAACAACAGGATCGGTTTCAATTGAGTTGCACCCAGCAATGATTCGATTTCTTAAGTCTTCTACGTTTTCCAATGGAGTAGCGTACACCAATGACTTCAAATGGCCCCACAGGAAAAAATCCAGGGGATTTAAGTCGGGGGATCGTGCAGGCCATAAGTGTGGTCCACCTCGGCCAATCCAGCGATTTCCGTATGCTTGTGTTAAGAAATCACGAGTTACTTGACTAAAGTGGGCTGGTGCGCCATCGTGCATATACCACATTGCATCTCTAATTGCTAATGGTACGTCCTCCAGAAATCCAGGGAGCGTGTTTTCCAAAAAGTTGCGATACACCTCTCCGGTTAGTCTCCTTGGTAAAAATACCGGTCCAATTAGGCAGTCACCCACAATCCCAAGCCAAACGTTCAAAGAAAACTGATGTTGAAAACGATTTTCAACAATTTCATGTGGATTTTCGTCACACCATACATGGTTATTATGGAAATTGCGTATTGCATTTCTTGAAAAATTCGCTTCATCGGTGAACAGAATCAACATCAGGAATTGAGGGATTTGAACCATTTTCTGCAAAAGCCATTGACAGAATGCAATGCGAGGAGGAAAATCAGCAGGAAGTAATGCTTGAACGCGTTGTATATCGAATGGGTACAACAAATTTTCCTTCAGAATGTGCCAAGTAGTCCCATTACTTACATCCAAAGCGTCAGCAATTTTTCGAGTAGAAGTACTCGATCTTCTTCAATCATGTCTAGCACATCCTCTTCCAGCTCTACCGTTCTTGCTGTCCTTGGCCTTCCTGCTCCTCCATTTCGTCTTAATGTGCCTGTTTCATAAAGACGCCGATGAATACTTTCGAAAGTTTTTCTATCAGGAGCAATACGGCTAGGAAATCTTTCAGTATACAGCCGCCTAGCTTCTAATGCATTTCCATCAGCAAGTCCATAAATGTAGTGCACGTCGGTCATCTCTGCATTTGTATAGCGATTCATGATAAGGAAATTCAACAAATTCGACACATACAAAATTATTAATCATATGTCATTCAATATGTCAGTGAATAAAACAGGACTGTTTAAAAATATTTTTGTAAGCATGATAAATGTACATGCACTAAAATGTGTCTTTTTTTACTAAAAAACGTTACGTCGTACGATAAAAAGTTAAGAGAGCTTTTTTCTTCACAATTGAACAAAGAATAGAAACATATTTTTGTTTTTAGAGCAATCATCGGCGTCCTATTTTTTTCTTGAAAAATAACACGCCTAAAATTTCATTATGATCTTTAATGCCGTCTTGGAGAAATCTAATTTTTACTGTTTCTTTTAATTAAACTTCAACACGCTGTAGATCGGTAACGAAGCGTTTGCGGACCTTGTTTATTATAAACTTTTTTGTATAAAATGACCTGGACAATCAACCCCTTTAATATTGCCGCATCTTTTTTAAACACCCTGTATAATAAAATATTATATATTTTATTAATTAATGTATTCTTAATTACACACTCCCTTACTCTCATCACCCCGTAACAGTATTTTAAAATTACTACATTGAAGATTTTCGTCCCTAATTAAAATTAAAGATCTTTTTCACCAAGTATATAAATGATGAACACATACGCATTTGACATTGTTTGTAATTTTTGCGCGCTTCCAAACAAAAAGCGGTTAATTCAAAAGTGCGCACGGCTGAAAGAACGTGCCTGATTTATCGACTGAGCCGATTGTATGATTGTAAACAAAGAATGTATTCTGTTGAACAAAAAAAACTACGTATGTACAATACAATATTGATAAAAAGAGTTTGAACATGACAACAAACAATGAGAAATGTGCATTCAGCCATATATTGCTTATTAACGGCTTCCTGTTGTATTTTAAGCTTCGCCGCAAATGATAAGATAACTCTAACATAATTACTCAGGACATATTAGTAATTATCGTAATTATATGCATAAACATGGGGTGAATTTAAAAGAAAGAAGTGATATTTTTTAATTCAAGAAAATGCTCTAACATTATTCTAAATTTACGTATTGCACAATAGAAGGAGTAGATAAATTTGTAGAACGATATACAGTTTTTCAGTTAACCAATGTTCTGTCTGAAAAAGATTAAATCGAAACATCACTTAACATCAATGTAAATGCTCCTGGCCCATGATTCTGTTCATACAATAAGAATTATTATATTATAGAAAATCGTCATCGAAAAAGTCATCTAGTTGCTAGGTACCTAAGCTAAGAGACTGCCAGAATTCCACCCTAAGTAATCAATGTATTTGTGGACATGTTTTCCTTCAATTCGTTAGAGTGTGAATTAAATATGATAATATTCCAGTTATAAAATAAAATTAATAGAAAGTATCTTCTATAGATTTTAATAGAAGACTGGAATTTTATATAAACAAACTAACTGGTCCGCAAACGTTGTTATGCCCTTTCCGGAAGGTGGCGTGATGAATTTGATTTGGTTAAAGTCCCTGTGAGTTTCTTTTTTGTCACTAAACTAACATATATTGTGAATATGAGTCATATTGGTCCATAAATATAGAATTTGTTAATAACTTGACTTCAGCGCCACCTATCGAATGTTTTGGTAGCCTATTTTACGAGAAGATTGGTCGAGCCATTAAAAAGTTATTGAATAACGAACAGATACGCCAACGATTATATACAGGGTTGCTCATTAGTGCGTTATTAAATGGTACTAAAGAAATTTATTTTATAAAAAGTGGCACAGTAACAAAAAACACATTTTGTAAATAATTTGAATTATACAGGGTGATGCGTTAAAATGGCACACATTCGAATTTTTCTTTTAAATGAAACACCCTGTATATCTTTTGTTTTTCCTTATGTACTTTAGTTTGTATTTTCATCAATATTTGGGGTTTTGGTTTTGGATGACGCTTTCTTGAGTTATTAACGATGATTATAAAAAAAATGGTCGCGACAATGTTTACCATAATAATTCTATGCGGTAGTATTACGAATATCTAAGACAAAATTATTTAGTAAGTATGCAGCCAAGGGATGTATTGAACCTACAAAATAATCAAACATTCATTTTATTATACAGGTTGTTTGTTACGATGCAATTAAATTGGCTATCGTCAAAGAGCGTTTACTGATTTTTTCAAATGGAACACCCCGTATATTATTAAATTTTTGGAATGATGCGTTAATTGCGCTTAATTTTTGTTAATAATGTCCTATACCCAAACCCAATAATTTGGGAGTTATTTTTAATTTTTCATTACAAACCGCTAAATTATTTGTTTTTGGTTCGATTTAGTGTACTGGGTAAACAATTTGACAAACAAAAACAAATAAACTTCAAAAATTAAAATCTTATTGTTACTGTTAATTATGTGTAATATTAGTGATTTCTTAAGTTTCTGCGTAATATTGTCATTGTGTTATTTATTGATTGTATTAGTGGGTAGGTACGTACTTTTCTTGTATATGTATTTGTTGTTTGCCACATATTATTATTACGGTTTTTAGTTAAGTCAATATGCAGTTTGAAAGCAAAGAACTCGTTGACATGATTTTCATTATGGTATCTGCCCAAAAGAATTATTAACCAAGCGAATTTATGCGCAAAGATATCCTGACAGACGACAACCTTCAGTTACAAGTTTGCAAAGACTTAAGGAAAGATTCATTAGAACAGGAAATGTGAGTTATGAAAAGCTTGAAACGACCAAAAGGACAAGTGACGAAGATAAATTGAAAGTCTTGTTATCAGTAATTGAGGAGCCCTCTACTAGTTCGACCAAAATATCAACAGAAACTAATATACCACGATCTACTGTTAGTAAGATTTAAAAAAGAAATATCATCACTACAGTATTTCCTTTCATCAAGAACTGTTGGGACCTGATTTAGAGACTAGAAGGACGTTTTGCGAATGTGGATTAGAAATTGAAAGGATAACACCTAACTTCTTCCAAAAGGTATTATTTACTGACGAATCGATCTTTACTCAGAGTGGTCGCCCAAACCGTCATAATCTTCATCACTATGCAATAGACAACCCAAGAATATTAAGAGCGATTGATAAGCAGAGGCAATGAACTATAAATGTTTGGGCTGGTATTATGGGCAACTTTATAATTGGACCACATTTCTTTCACGGACATTTAAATGGTGCACAATATTTGAATTTCTTGCAATATGACTTGCCTTAGCTTCTGCAAAACGTTCCTCCAGTTCTAAGAGAAAACTTGTGGCTTCAGCACAACGGTGCTCCAGCACATTCTGCACTAAATGTCCGACACTATTTGAATCAAGAATTCGAAGGTAGATGGATCGGCCGCGGTGGTCCCATTAGTTGGCCACCTAGATCGCCAGATTTGACCAAACTTTTTTTTCTAGGGTGTACATAAAAAATATTGTATACCAGACACCTCCAACTACAGCAGACGATATGAGGCAACGTATAATACGTGCTTTGGAAACAGTTTCCATCGAGAAGTTGCAACACGTAAATAGGTCCTTTCTGTCAAGGCTGCAAATGTGTTTTATTCAAAATGGGTGTCACTTTGAAAATTTATTATAAATATTGCTTCTCACAAAATTACAGTTTGATGCTTTTACTCGTTTATTTGTTTTTGTTTGTCAAATCGTTTACCCAGTACACTAAATCGAAACGAAAACAAATAATTTACCGGTTTGTAATGAAAAATTAAAAATAACTCCGAAATTATTGGGTTTGGGTATAGGATATTATTAACAAAAATTAAGCGCAATTAACGCATCATTCCAAAAATTTAATAATTAATATACGGGGTGTTCCATTTGAAAAAAATCAGTAAACGCTCTTTGACGATAGCCAAATTGATTGCATCGTAACTAACACCCTCTAAAATAAAATGAATGTTTGATTATTTTGTAGGTTCAACACATCCCTTGGCTGCTTACTTACTAAATAATTTTGTCTTAGATAATCATAATACTACCGCATAGAATTATTATGGTAAACATTGTCGCGACCATTTTTTTTTATAACTTTAATTAATAACTCAACAATGCGTCATCCAAAACCAAAACCCCAGATTTCGATGAAAACACAAATTAAAGTTGATAAGGAAAAACAAAAAATATACAGGGTGTTTCATTTAAAAAAAAAATCTAATTGTTTTTTGTTACTGTGCCATTTTTTATAAAATAAATTTCTTCAGTACTATTTAATAACGCTTATATTGGACTTTGACGCACTAATGAGCGAGTATAAATGTATATAAAGATTTATTCGAATCGACCACCCGAAGAGAAATAAATATCATTTTTAATTATAAAATTGTTAATAATTCATTTAAAGTATATAACAATATTAATTGTACAACAAAAAGGTTATATTCCTAATCTATAATTCTTTATTAATAATAACACTTATAAATAAGATCTAATCGCATTTCCATTATGCTTAGACCAAAATTTTGTGAGAGTAATGAAATGAATTGCCTGACTTGTCGGAGTTGTTAATCAGAACGCAGTTAATACCAGAATTAACGTGCAGTTATCGGAATGCATTTATCATTTTTTTCCTACGCACAGACGCATTTGCGTGACGATAAGACGAATAAAGAATCAGCCGCACACGCATTCCCTTTTTGCCTTTGTTTTATCTGCTATTTTAATCAGTGGGACTCTGTCACATTTGTCACGGCTTAAGTGAAAAAATATCTCTAATTTGTGAAGTGGTTTCCCCTAATTTTTTTTTTTTTTGTTAAGGGGATCCCTTAAGATGTAATAAATAATGCGGAGTGGGAAAAATATAAGAGCTTACGTTCACATACTATCAAATTAAGTTGTCGAAGAAATGTGTTTTTATTTTTTTGATCCGTCAACTAATAATGTCGTAGATAATTTTAGTATTGAAGTATTTTGACATCATATTTTAAACACACAAATGCTTAATATTATTGACAATTCATAGTGCAAAAGATAATCGATCAAGACAGAAAGCCGAACAGTCACTAACAAATCGTTAAACCTGTATTCGTACTGATTCTATGGGCAGAAGACATCTCTGATCGATTTTGTAGCTAGTGCGTCGGCGTTCCGCAGGGAAGCGCTTTAGGACAACTTTTGTTCGTTGTCTTTATTAATGACCTACCGAATATAGTATCTGGTTCGCTCATGCAGAGATTATAGTAACGCAGGTCACTATTTACTGACTTCTAAAAATTGGTCACTAAGGTCAGTTTGTTTATTTTTGGATATTCAACATAATAAATGAGGAACTTAAGTATATAGATAGATAACCTCTTATGGATGTACGCACCTGCAATATTTACATTATCCACAATTACTTTTTAAAAGGATTGCAAAAGTTTTCATATGAAGTAATTGTTTTTATGTTTACTCTATATCATTTCTTTGATGGTTGGTCATTATGATTAGAAAACTTTGAGAAAAATCAGAGTGATCTAAAGTTACTTTCACACAAATTTATAAGAAAGATGGTTAAAGTTGGGGCCGGGTGCTTTAGAACAGTATTCAGCAATAAATAAATAATATAAATAAATATATATTTATCAAGAGTACAAAAGTATTTAGAGCTGAATTTGGAATATTTTTTGTATAAATGAAATTTCAAAATTCGGACCGGAAGTAACACTTTTACTCTTAGCGAGTAGCACTTTTTTTGTAATATCTCGCAAAGTATGCATTCTATAGAGAGATTTATTAAGAGAATGGTAGTACTTAGAATAGGATTTTGATAATTTTTGTAAAAAAAATTCTTAAAATGTTTGCTTGAAGTAAAACACTTACTCACAGGTTTATTTTTTTAAGAAGATTTATTTTGTATTTAAAACTCAATTGAGAACAAGTTTTGTATAATTTGAAACGGTCATACGTATAAGAAAGTCATGTAGTGGCCACATCTCATTTTTTAAAACGTTGTCAAAATTTTCAAATGGAAGCTGTTCATCATTTAATAAATAAATCCGCCTTGAAATTAATGTCGTTGAAATATTGTTCATGGTTACGCCTAAATAATGTTACTAAAGTGCCCAATTGATATGTGATAGTGTTTGTAATACTCTTCCAATAGACATTGCTGTGGATAAAGTATGTGATGAATTCAAATCACTGCAGTTGGTCTTATTAATAGGAAGAGAGAAGTTTGATGGATACCAAAGAATAGACGAATTCTGGTTATATTTCAAACACTATAAAGAATTATTTCAAGTCGTTAAAATGTGCCTGTCTTTGGCACATGGAAGTGTATCAGTTGAAAGGAGATTTCCCTTTTCCGGACATATTTTGACTCCAGACAAGTCAAATATGAGTCTACGAACATTAAATATGAAATTACGTATTCGTTGTGTTTTAGAATGATATACAATAATCAAATAGTATTAGTTCCATTAACTTGAGAATTTGTAAATATGGGTCTTATGAGCTTATAACTCATATTAAAAGTTATTTAGAGCTTGAAAAATCGGAAAGAAAACAAGCAAAGGTTGAAGAAAATTAAAGAAAGCAAAAGCTTGATCAAGAGAAAGCAAAAATTGAAGAATTTGGAAAATTTTAGAAAAATGATGGTTTGGAAAAACAGTTAGAGGGCAAAAGAAGTCATATGAACAAGTTGTGGTAACGAAGCTACTGAATGAAATTCATAGAAAATTTAAATAAGCATTAGAGCAGAATGATGTACGGAAGCAGGTGTTGTTCAAGTCCTGCTTGAAGGGTTGTTGACGAGGAGAAAAAAGGAAGTAGAGAAACCCAAAGAAGTTAACTTACTAAATGTTCTCAAAAGAATGACTGTCTATCATATTAGACATTTTTGTTAGAAAGAAATGTAAAAAATGATTTAATTATCACTTTCATTTCATTTTGTTTTGTTAATTTTATTTTTCAAAATAATAAACGGCAAAAAGTCACTATTTAGTCACTTTTTTTTTTCTTGACGTAAGTCACTATTATTTAGCATTAAAAGTGCTGTGATCCCTGCTCATGTCTTTATACTCAAGATTCGAATGTCATGGTTAGGGTTCAGCAATCAGGGGTAGATTGATCTGAAATATTGCTTCTATAGAAGATGTACAGTACAATCGCGATAGTGTGAACACAAAAATACAGTGAGTCGTTCAAACTAACGGGGGTGTTTATAGAAACGAGGGTGTAATTAAATAAATTAACTTTATTACTTAAACTTAAATGGATTATACATGGACATCCCTAAGATGTAAATAAATCTGTTATTTTTTTCTGAAAATTATTTTGAGCAATTTTAGCCATAACTGCTTTTTCTTGAATTGCTTTCAAAGTGATGATGTCACTCATATATATGGAATTTTGATTGGACCATTCTACAGCTACATTAAATGCTTTAATTGCATCGGAATGGCAAATTTTTCGTTCAATGGACTCAGTTTCATCCTCATCTGAAGAAGACATTTCCACAACATCTGCCCCCTCACCCTTGTCCAAATCTTCCACATCTGCAGTTGTGAAGTCAGCCTAAAATTTGCAGTTTTGATTATGCTATTGACTTCTAAAACCACTTATGCATTAACTTACTGGAGCAAGTTCCTGTAGTAAATTTATTGTATCCCTAATAGCATCAGGAACCAAAGTTTTTTCACATCTTAATTTTTCCCGTAATGTACTTAATGGAATGTTATCTTCGTCTGCATCCTCATTATGTTCATTAAAATCTGGCAGGATATTTCTCCAACACTTTTCGATTATTGTTGAGCTAAGTTTCTCCCACACCGCAGCTAAGTGTATTATTGCATCTTTTAGTGAAATCTTACCGAGTGCTACAGCTATTCCTTCTTCCGTTGATACAACAGAACTCAGCAAACTGTTTCTATAGTATAGTTTGGTGAGCCTTAAAATATTTTGGTCCATGGGTTGGATCAAAGATGTAACATTAGGAGGTAAGAATTTTACAAAAATCATGCCATCTTTAGTCCTCAGTTCTGTTGCTGATGGATGGGACGGGGCATTATCCACAAGGAGAATTGCTTTCTGAGGTAACTACTGATTACGCAGAAAACATCTTACCTACGAATTAATAATTTTGAAATAATCAGGCGTATGAAACACACCGTAGATAATTTTAACTCTCACCTCAGGTACAAAATGTCGAAAAAACCATTCCTTAAAGAGTTCCCCGGTCATCCACGCATTTTTAGTGTTTTTGTACAGCAATGGATTGTTAAAATTCTTAAAACACCTTGGATTTTTTGATTTCCCTATCACTAGGGGTTTCAACTTACGTACTCCTGAAGCATTTACACAACCCATAAACGTCAGTCTTTGCTTAGACATTTTTAATCCAGGAGCAGTTTTTTCAGCTAATGAGACATAACTTTTATCAGGCAATAAGCGCCAATACAATCCTGTCTCATCAGCATTATAAATCTGGTGCAACTTTAGGTCATGCTCTTGAATAATATGGTTTAGATCCTCTTTGAAAGGGTCTACTGCATCTGGGTTGGCTGATAATTTATCCCCTGTGATTTTCAAAAACCTTATGCCACGACGATGTTTAAATCTTTGTAGCCAACCATCACTGGCTGTGAAAGTATCAATATTTAATTGTTTTGATAGTGACAATGCCTTCTGTTTCAGCATATCCCTGAAACTGGAAAATTCTTGCCTCTTTGTTTAAGAAACCAGTTGTACAATTTCTCTTCTAAAAGCGGAAATGCTGACTTTTTCAATGTGCATTTTTTCGATGGTTTTAGCGTGTGAATTAACGTATCGACAATAAGTTTTTCATTTTTTTTTAATAGCACAAATGGTTGATTTTGAAACTCCGTATTTTTTAGATAACACTGTGACTGACATTCCTTTTTTACGTTCTTCGATTATATTGGCTTTTACTGTTAAACTCAAAAATTTCTTTAATTTCCCCATCTTGCTCTAAGCATTTACACTATGTATTTACACTGGAGGCACATTCACAACTATACCTTTATACACGGCGACGACGCATTTAGTATACATGCTTCAATGTATAAAATAAGGGACTTCCCCGAGCGGTAAATAAATAAAACTCCGACATAAACATATAATGCACTTGTTCGCACCATCGAGGGTCCACGCTGTTCATACTACTCGGCGTTCAATGTAAATACATAATTTCGTGTTCACACCACCGACAGTTTTTCAGTACCGCATGTTCACACCATCGCGATTGTACTGTATTTACTGTTACTTGGTAAGCATTTCTTTCTCTATACTCATCATGTTATAGTAAATACCTTTCCACAGTGGCGGCTCTTTAATGAGAGCAAGTGAGCAATTGCACCCCCTGGAATTTTGGTACAAAACAAACCAAGCGGCGACTAACTGTGAAAGTATTTATTTATTACGTATTCATTGTTATTGAACAGGAACGTGGCGTGTACGGCACGCGAAACAACCTACATGCACCGATCGTAGTCATAGATATAATGACGACTAAGACTAACAGCGCACGGATGTAAAGACCCCTTCCACCGAGAGAAACATACCCATGTGCAAAGCGCTACTGTTGCTGCGTTAAGCCATTAAACATTACATTGAAGGTGGGAAGAACTGTATTTTGTTCTAGTTCCATATCGTATAATACATAGCATGTGAGCAAGATTCCCGTCTGCTCAACGCTGTTGTAAGATGAATTTCGTGTCTGCGATGCAGAATAACACGTTTTCGCGGTTAACGTATGATGAAAAAATCGCAATAAAAATCTTAAACGGCCGATGCCTCAATTATGTTTAGGAAATAAACAATCTGTTAAAGGTAAAGACGTTATAAGAAAATTCAAAATGAATATTTATCAGAAAAATGACTGGATTTGTGGGTGTGAAATTAAAAATACTTTGTTTTGTTTTCCGTGTCTTTTGTTTGGTGGTGAACCGTCTTGGTCAAAGAACGGAATAAAAGACTTAATTCATCTTAGTGCTAAAATTACGAAACATGAAAATTCCGAAGGGCATTTGAAAAATATATTTAGTCTAAGAATGTTAGGAAAAAATAACATTCAGAATGTTTTAGATCATCAGATAGAAAAGCAGTTCAACAACACAATGAACAGGTAACAAAAAATAGGCATGTGTTAAATTTAATAATAAATTGCATTAGATTTTGTGGCGCGTTTGAACTGGCACTTCGGGGTCATGATGAACGGCAAACGTCGAATACCAAGGGCATTTTTCGGGAATTGATAAATTTTACGGCAGAATTAGATAAATCGCTCAGAGATCACATCGAAGCAGCACCGGTTTTTAATTGAATTTATAAATGATTTCCCAAGTTTTAATGCAAAAGTGATAAAACTGTTCTGCAAGTCAAAGACACGCAAAATGGACTTCGTTTATCGTCAGATATTTATTATTCCCTCAAAACAAACTGTACAATGAACAGTACCTGTCTGGAACAGTATGTCGGTGAAACTTATAAAGATTGGGTAAGCGTTCTTGTATTATACTTTTACTTTCTTATACGTACCTAGTATAAGGAAGTATTGTGATGATGAAAATTTTCGACCTCGAGATTTTTGCAGATGTCCACGTTTTGAGGTCCCCTGATACCAAAAAAGTGGTTTTTAAAAAATGTCTCTCTGTGTGTGTGTCTGTCTGTCTGTCTGTGTGTGTGTGTGTCTGTCTGTCTGTGTGTGTGTGACCACGATAGCGATCAAACCGCTACAGATATCAATTTCAAATTTTGTATTTACGAATATAATCTTCCTCTTGAGAACTGATTAGGTTTTGAGCAAAATCGGCAAACCGGAAGTAGTAGTTTACTTCAGTGAAAAAATCGAATTTTGCAAATATTTCGTCAATTACTAAGTTTAAACAAATTTATAAGGAATTTAAATGTACTCAAAATTAAATTTGAGAAAAATTGTATTAATGAAGTTTTTCAAAATTCCGATCAGAAGTAGGTCTTTTACTGTTATCGAAAATCAGTTTTTTGCGAATATCACGCAAGTCATGCTTTCTAGGCAGGTAAATTATCAGTATAAAAGTATTTAGAACGTATTTTTAAATATCTTTTGTATAAAAAAAATTTCAAAATTCGGACCGGAAGTAACACTTTTACTCTTACCGAATAACGATTTTTTGCTAATATGTCGTAAATTATGCATTCTATATATATTTATGAAGAGTACAAAAGTATTTAGAGTTGGATTTGGAATATTTTTTGTATAAATGAAATTTCAAAATTCGGACCGGAAGTAACACTTCCATACGTATAAGAAAGTCGTGTGGTGGCCACACCTCATTTTTTAATTTTGAAATTATGTACTCCCTACGTGAACCACCCCGAGCCGCCACTGCCTTTCCACAAGCAATATTGCAAGGCAATGTACCCTTAACTGCCGATCCCTAGTCATGATTACCAGTAGTTTTCAGAGTGAGTTGGTACGAAGAGATTATGTCCACTAAATTAACTTAACAGTTCGATGTGTATAAACTTTATTTGAAAGCAGGAAAAAAATAATCATTTCAATGTAATTCATATAATTTACTCTCTTTACCCGGCATAATGTGGTAGTTAACTTCTTCTCATATTTGTATTATTTGTTATATTCTCATAAAACAGTCCTACAAATTTTTCAACTACACTAGAATGAAAAGAATGAAGGGTAAATCGAATTATTACACGTATTAAAAGTCATTTTTATACTTACACCGCAATCACTGCCAAGAAATATTTCACTTCCTTTTCTCCGGATGTTGAGGAAGACAACGAAAGTGAACCTACGCCATATGGTTTGCATAAAAATGAAAGTAACCAAATTAAATGAATAGCTATGCAAACACGTACTATTCGTACACACATATGTTCTAAAAGTGCTTTCAATGAAGAAAGTGTAATTATCTTTTAGTAATTAGAATTCATTTATGTAAAAAGAATAACTTTAATTGCTCTTTTTCCTTTCCCTAATTCGAAGACTGTGATTAAATTTATAAATAAAAATAGGATTTTCTAAAGATTATTTTCAAATATTTTTAAATAAATTGCATTTTATATTAGGCTGAATAAAAATATTCTAGTATAATGTTATGCGAGTCGAGTAACTTGAGGAACAGAATGAACCAGATGGTACAATCTCCATTTCATCGTCTTAAATATATAATATACAGGGTGTCCAGAAACTCTCCTGACAAACGAAGACCGGAGATTCCTCAGTTAATTTTAAGACAATCTAACCCAATTCACCCTAATCCGAAAATGCTTCCTAAGGTCATAGGCGTCCGTTTTGGGTAGGTAAACGGTTATTTTAACGCATTACTTTTTTGTCTTTAACTTTTAAGCATTTGTGACACTAGATTATTAAATTTTCAGGTATTCTAGTACTAAAAGGTACTCTTACTTTAAGTCGGTAGGATACATCGTTTTCTAGAAAAATCGATTTGAAATTTTTTATTATTTTTTGCACTAGTTCGCTCTGAACTGCCAACAGAAATAAAACCTACGTTTTTAATTGTCAAATTGTTGTCAGTTCGCGAAATTGAAATGACGAAAGATGAAATGACGAAAAAACGAAAAATTTTCAAATCGATTTTTCTAGAAAACGGTGTATCCTACTGACTTAAAGTAAGAGTACCTTTTAGTACTAGAATACCTGAAAATTTAATAATCTAGTGTCACAAATGCTTAAAAGTTAAAGACAAAAAAGTTATGCGTTAAAATAACCGTTTACCTACCCAAAACGGACGCCTATGACCGGTACTAGAAATTCGCAATTGATGGAATCGATTCATCTCTGGAGGATAAATAAGCATACCAGTTTTTGTTTTTCTAAATAGAAGCGTTCGGGAGATATTAAAAAAAAAACTAATTACAAGGCGCCATCTTCAAAGAGCTCTAGCCCCCTTAGGAAACATTTTCGGACTAGGGTGAATTGGGTTAAAGTGTCTTAAAATTATCTGAGGAATCTCCGGTCTTCGTTTGTCAGGAGAGTTTCTGGACACCCTGTATATGTTTCAAATAAAGTTTTGTATTTTATAAATGTTTTTAGACTGTACAATCTAAGAGATATTCACAAGAAACTGCTGTTAGATCAGAGGAAAAGTGATACTCCCGCTTCGAAATTTGAATAAAGCCGTTCTACATTTATTTCTAAGTATTTTTGCATTCTACATAAACTCATAAAGTTAATATTCTCAAAATACGCCTCAAAAACTAATTAGCTTATCGACCGTCTAAGATTAGACGCTCTCTAGAACATGGTGCATAAAGCTTTGGCCGTTTGAGTAATCTTGCAAACACAGAGATCATTCGAAAAGAACTGTTTTGAGGTATCAGGATATCTTCAGAACTACAAAATTGTGAAGACGAAAATGTTTATGAACAGTAAAGAATAAAAGGAAAAGAGGTATGCAGTTTTAACTATCTTCTCACAGGTGCTTAAATAAAACTGTCTACAAAATGTATACGGACTTTATCAAAATCGATATATGCCTAGATGATTTTAACAATCAGAAAGGAAACAGGATAACAATGAAGATCTTGCTTTTCGAATGGAAACTATATGTGACAGTAGGCATCAATGCCGACGTTTCATACACTGTAGCAATGGGTATATTCAAGACTGCTTGTTGATCAATGTCATTTCAACTCGACAAGTAAGATCGTCATTTCTTTTTTTTTAGATCATTTTCATCAATTCAGAACAGTAACGGTCCTAAAGCATAACCCTGGCAGACACTTGCGTTTTTTGTTTTTTTATGCTGATAATCTAGTGATACTGTCTTGTCATTAAATGATGAAACTGAGAAAATAGCTGTAAGACATTTATGTGAATTTTTAATTTTCTCTTAATTTTATGTTTGTTGTGGACTTCTGCAGCTTTGGAGCTGTATTTTATTGGTTTGGACACATAGTTTTACTTTCTTATACGTAGTATAAGGAAGTATTGTGATGATGAAAATTTTCGACCTCGAGATTTTTGCAGATGTCCACGTTTTGAGGTCCCCTGATACCAAAAAAGTGGTTTTTAAAAAATGTCTGTGTGTCTGTGTGTCCGTGTGTGTGTGTGTGTGTGTGTGTGTGTGTGTGTGTGTGTGTGTGTGTGTGTGTGTGTGTGTGTGACCACGATAGCGGTCAAACCGCTGTAGATATCAATTCCAAATTTTGTATTTTTGTGTATAATCTGCCTCTTGAGAACTGATTAGATTTTGAGCAAAATCGGCAGACCGGAAGTAGTAGTTTACTTCAGTGAAAAAATCGAAATTTGCAAATATTTCGTCAATTACTAAGTTTAAACAAATTTATAAAGAATTCATATGTACTTAGAATTAAGTTTGAAACAAATTGTCTTAAAAAAGTTTTTCGAAATTCCAACCGGAAGTAGGTCTTTTACTCTTATCGAAAATCAGTTTTTTGCGAATATCTCGCAAGTCATGCTTTTAAGACAAATACGTTACGAATATAAAAGTATTTAAAACATCATTTTCAATATCTTTTATATAAAAAAAATTTCAAAATTCAGACCGGAAGTACCACTTTTACTCTTATCGAATAGCGATTTTTTGCAAATATGTCGTAAGTTATGCATTCTATATATATTTATCAAGAGTACAAAAGTATTTAGAGTTAGATATGGAATATTTTTCGTATAAATGAAATTTCAAAATTCGGACCGGAAGTAACACTTTCATACGTATAAGAAAGTCGTGTGGTGGCCACACCTCATTTTTTTACTTTCTTATACGTAGTATAAGGAAGTATTGTGATGATGAAAATTTTCGACCTCGAGATTTTTGCAGATGTCGACGTTTTGAGGTCCCCTGATACCAAAAAAGTGGTTTTAAAAAAATGTCTGTGTCTGTGTCTGTCTGTCTGTCTGTCTGTCTGTGTGTGACCACGATAGCGGTCAAACCGCTGGAGATATCAATTCCAAATTTTGTATTTACGTGTATAATCTCCCTCTTGAGATCTGATTAGTTTTTCAGTAAAATCGGTAGACCGGAAGTAGCAGTTTACTTCAGTGAAAAAATCGAATTTTGCCAATATTTCGTCAAATACTACGTTTATACAAATTTATAAAGAATTCATATGTACTTAAAATTAAAATTGAGAACAATTTTATTTAAAAAGTTTTTCGAAATTCCTACCGGAAGTAGGTCTTTTACTCTTATCGAAAATCGGTTTTTTGCGAATATTTCGCAAGTCAAGCTTTTTAGACAGGTACGTTACGTGTATAAAAGTATTTAAAACATACTTTTCAATATCTTTTGTATAAAAAAGATTTCAAAATTCGGACCGGAAGTAACACTTTTACTCTTACCGAATAGCGATTTTTAGCAAATATGTCGTAAATTATGCATTCTATATATATTTATTAAGAGTACAAAAGTATTTAGAGTTATATTTGCAATATTTTTTGTATACATGAAATTTCAAAATTCGGACCGGAAGTAGCACTTTTACTCTTAGCGAGTAACACTTTTTTTCGAATATCTTGCAAAGTATGCATTCTATAGCGATTTATTAAGAGAATAAAAGTACTTAGAATAGGATTTTGAATAAGTTTTGTATAAAAAATTCTTAAGATTGTATAGTTTGAAACGCTCATACGTATAAGAAAGTCGTGTGGTGGCCACACCTCATTTTTTTATATATTATGAATAAATATCACAGAAAAAAAATCTTATCATCAGAAGCTCTTCTATAACGAGTTTTGTATATTGGTATTGCAGCTATTTGCTTAACTACTTTTCTTTCCTGTTCAATTATATTTTTCCTCCTTGTTCTTTTCCTCGCTTATCAGTTATACTACTTGTTTTTAATTTTTTCAAAGCAGTATCGACCGGTTTGGTTGAAATGCCTAAGGTCTTAATGATGGTTTCACGACACACTTCGATATTTTTGAGTTGGTAATGTCTTGAAAATTGTCTTGATCTTATTCCTTGTCCATACTTTCTTTTTATAGTTTCCTCTTTTACTAAAACACCTATAAAAGCCGTTTGAGCATCATAAGTACCCAATTCCCAATATTTCTTAAACTGTTCGCGTTTCTCCTCCTTAGTTATTATTGTGTACCATTTACATTGAAAAGGTTCATCGAAAGCTTTTTTATCTATAGTTTTTCCTAATATAATCAAAATGACATTCACCTCTATTTTTTGCTGCTTTATTTTCCGCTCTGCTCATATTTTCTTCCCTTTTTGGGTCTTCCTTTCGAAGTATAATGTACATTATTATTTTCTGGTTCTTCTTCAGACCCAAGCTCTAATTCTGACGTTGACAACTGACGTTTTTTAAGCGATAATAAATATTCTGGATCTTTATCGGAATCGTATCCATCATGATATTCTTGATCACTATCTTCCTAAAAATAAAATTTTATATTATAGTAAAACGTAACCTACAATGTTTTTCTGAGTAATTACCTTGCTAGTGCTGGCTTTGGCCATCGCTAATATGCGTTTTCCTCTTAACCTATCCATATTGAACGAAATATCGATAAGAACGATACGAATTCAAAACAAATTTCACAAAATAATAATTAGCGGACTTCAACGCCACAAAGAACCAACAAGATGTAGAAGGTTATGATAAGCGTTTTTCACGTTTGACAGAAAAGAACCAACCCACCTGGATCTTTTCTGCAGATTCCCACATTTACTTGAATTCAATGTTGCTGGTTGGTTCAATGGACACTAGTTGCCGTCAAATGTCGCAGTGTAGGTTGGATCTATTTTGCAGATGACTGCAACGAACTTAATGATCTGGTAGCCTAAATATCTTAATTTTTTTTTGTTTTGTGTGTTGGTTCCTTTCTGCAGAAAGGCGTCCAAATATGAAACAATTGAATCGTGGCATAGTCCTTAAGTACCGTACGAAGCTATACCCAAAAGAGATAGAACTGATGTTGTGGTGGGTGGAGTTTTTGTACTACCGCGTTCTGTCGCTAGGGGCGTATAGAGCTACAATTCCCGGGCCAGTAAGCCAAGCGTCGTCGCTAAAGAAGGTTCCTTTCGGTTTGTGTGACACTTGTTTTGTGTGCTCGGCGTGTTTCCAATGACTGATTCTCGTGAACATTGTCCGTCCGTAAAGTTTTGCTTTCTGCACAGGAAAACTGACACAGAAACTCTTTGAAAAAGGATGATGCTATTGGGAAGACTCATGTGTTTGAGTGGCTTTCCAGTTTTAAAAGTGGTAAAGTGTCAGGCGATGACAAACCTTGCTTCGGTCGTCATTATTCTGGAAGATCGACGATGGACCATTTGATGTTCAGTATGCATCCATATTGGTAATCAGATAATAAACTGTTTCACTTTAAATTTTCGTACAAACCAGGTTACATTTTTGCAAGATTTTTTTGATAACTTTCTAGGAATATCCTCTTCTATACTTAAGTTTACAAACCTTTATAATTTGCACGAAACAGGGTTATTTTTTCGGGCATTACCAACAAAGACGATGGTATTAAGAGGCGAAAAATGTGTGGGCGACATTATCTATAATGCACTCTGTGAATATGGCAGGACAGAAAGAAAAACTGTTGGTTATCGAAAAAACAGCACGCCCTTGCGCATTTAAAAATCTTAGCTTTGCTTCTTCCAGTGCACTGGTATTCAAATAACAAGGCTGGGATGACTAATTCTATTATGACAGAGTAGTTGCGTGAATTTGATCGGAAAAGGATAAAACAAAAAAGTTTTATTATTTTTGGACAATGCAGCTAGCCATCCTAAGGACGTTGCAAAATGTTAAACACGTTTTCTTACCGCCAAATATGACAGCTGAAAGCCAACCGCTAGATCAAGACATTATAAAAATGTTCAAAACTTGGTACCGACATTTAATACTAAAAAACATTTTATCGCAGTTTGAGAGTTCTGATTCGGGGCATAATTTAACCAATTTTATTAGCGTATTAGATGCGATTTATTTTATTAAAATAGCATGGGATGATGTCTCATCTGATACAATTAAAAATTGTTTGTAGGAAACAGGATTTCAAGAAGTAAATGAATAGTTTGAAAGTGATCAATTTAATCCTGAAGATGAAATTCCTTTATCTAAAGTGGCTCAAAAGTGTACGCTAATGGGGAAAAATTATGTACAGGAATTTATAAATATTGACGCCAATTTGTATACAGAAGACGATAATCCAGATCACATTTTGCCCGATAATTTAGAAAACGAAAGTCAAAACAGTGATGATGAAGAACATGAAATAGAAATTCTTAGAACTGATGATTATGAGAAAAGAATAGTTATCGTATAAATATGGACTACTGGAAATAATAAAACTGAAACAATTTTATTTTGAAAAAGATGTTTACAAGCGTTTGGTATGCTTAGTGAGCTATCATTCCATTTTGAGACAAAATTGGCTTGTAATACATACAAGCAGGCTTCCATTTAAGACTATTTTGCAAGATAGTACATAAATTGTACATGTACAATATATCTAATATATAAAATTCTCGTGTCACAGTGTTTGTCAGAAAACTCCTCCGAAACGGCTTGACCGATTCTTATGAAATTTTGTGTGTATATTCAGCAGGTCTGAGAATAGGACGTAAACTATTTTTCATGCCCCTAAGTGATAAGGGTGGTCCATCCCAAAAAATTTTTGTTTGTTTTTTAGACAAAATTTTGTATTTTTTTTTTTTTTATGATTCGGCATTAAAAAATATATACAACCCTAAATTTTCACCCTTTCACCACCAACCCCTATTTTTTAATAGCGATATTAGTACTTTAATAATGTTCTACTCAGCGGGCGATAATTGATCAGATATTCCCGCCAGGCGTCTACCGGTGTCACTTCTCACCCCGTAAACAGCACAGAGTAGGGATTAGAACGAAGTCGGTCTCCTGTCTCTCTCACACAATAAGCTTTCTCTCACTCACTAAAGTTTAGGGCCTAAATCGTTTTCGGCCATTCTTATTGATTGTGCGTCTATCGTAGCAGTGACGCTTATATTTATCATTTTACTTTCTCAGTGCAACTCTCATATTAAGTATATTCTCATCAAGGCTAAACGAAGTCTGTTTGTGGCTTAGATTTGGGCACACCGTGTTTTTCACACGGACAATTATACGTGGCATGTTCTCGCGTGGGTAAACCATGCAGTTTGTTTGTATTGGCTAAAGATGGACTCACTAAAAATATCGTACACTCCATTGCACTAAGAGACTGATAAAGTTTTTGTTTTTAATTGTCATTATTTGTGATAGAGATGTAATTAGAAATTTATTAGTTAAGATAATAAAAATACAATGAATTCAAAAAATGAATGTTTGGTGTTTTGTTATTTTTATAGGCCGTCATCGTTCGCAGCGTTCCATTCCTCTTTCAGTCATATACCACATCCCCACACACTTACAATAAGTTACTTATTTTTTTATTAGACTACCAAAATATTCACTAGAAATAATTTATATGGCAAAACAACGTTTGCCGGGTCAGCTAGTGTATATATAAAAGTTATAAGTATATAATTGTACACTGTGTGTTCAAATGAAAGTTTAGCTTCGCGTTTCTACTTAATTTTTTCTATCTTCTGATAAACGGGCACTTCTCTTAACCAGGCAGTATTGTTGGAACGAACGGTGTCCGCCTATGCGAAGTTTTGCTGTACATATTTAGAAGTCGGTGTGATACAAACTACTGTATAAAAAAAAGTTATGCTGACGATATATTGGTTACCTTTTCTTAAAAGACTCAGGAAGATCTGCAAAATTTAATACGGTCAATAGTTAACCAATTTGAATAGATTTATCGTCAATATTGGCAAGGACGAGTGTAATAAGCTATTTAGAAATGCATTTTGAGAATTGTATAACTCAAAACACTCTTGCGACAATGTTAGAATAGCAGTAAACATTGTTACACTTAGAATTTATGGTTTTTATTAATAAATAACCTTTATAAGCATTTTTTCTGTTAACCAGTCACCTCTCTTAAGCGGACAAAATTTTGTTGGTGTCCGCTTAACAGAGAGTTTACTGTAGATGCCACACGAATAATATAAGAACATTCAGAGTACAGTCAAGGTAAACTTGAAATGAAGAAAGGTTTTTTCTAAAAAAAAATTCTTTAAGCACCCTCTTAAACATTTGTTATTAACACTATACATGCTTTTAGAAGCTATTTCGCGAAAATACCACACACACATCAATATACGTAAACGTAATGGATCAGCCATAATAGAAATTCACTTGTGGTTATCGCGTCTAAGTGAGGCTTGCATATATATTACAAAAGGAATTCTAGGCTTCTAACAAGTTAAATTTGCTTGCTATTAGGTGTAACTAATTGGACATGTTGGAAACTGCAAGAAAACATGACCGTTAATATAATATGGTGTGTTATTGTTAAGGAACTGCAATGAATTGCGATTAATTTAATAGATAATTCTGTTTAGCAGCATCCATAAAAGCAATTACGCCCTTTTTATAGTATAGTGCACTGCCGGTGTGTATTTAAAAGTTAACATTGTCCAGTCTCTCTCTTTCTCTCTCTCTCTGTTCATTCATATGGCGCAGGAAACATTACATTTCAATTTGTTCAATTTATCCATTTGTAAGGACTTATTGTGTACGAAATGAACAACGAATAATAACAATCTTCTGGGAGGCAGATTTACTCTTTGCTTCCTGCTCAGATTGTGGTTTTCAAGAGTTATAGAAATTTATGTATATGAACATGAACGTCGTAAAAATAATATCGCTAATAATAATATAAGAAATTTATTTTTCAAAGAACAACAGATTTGCAACATTGAATATTAAATAAAAACATGCTTCAATAATTATCAATAGTACTAATAATAATAGCAGGGATATTTGCAACTTGAATTATTACTAGGCGCCTGTGGTGCGACTTAAGTTCGTGCTACTCCGCATCAGGAGTGAGTAGACCTAGACCCACACTCTGTGATATATATATAATATGAAATAATTACTACTTTAATAAAAGTAGAATTTTGGGCTGGATAGTTGATTCAAAACACAATTGTTGGCTAAATAACGTTTCGGAAATATATTTATTCCTTCATCAGATCTACAAAATACTTAAATTAGGGACAACTGTTAAGTTAACTATAAATTATCTTACAATTGCCACACTAGGACATAAAATATATGGGTTTGACGAACATTAAAAATTTAACATAATATGAGAGTGACTTATAAGTATAAACGTCAAGATGACATATACAAAATTGTAAACAAAAAAAAAAAAAAAATCTTTTTTATTACAAAGCCCATAGTATCTAGTATTGATAGCCATAGTAGATGTTTGGCTAAATTCATGTCCATTATTTTAGACATTTCATTTAAAACATATAACAAATATAAACTAGTAGATACATTTGAATTTGCAAGAAAAGTTAATAATCTCACTATTCCAGAAAACCATATTTTAGTTTCCTTTGATGTTGTGAGTCTTTTTACGAACATACCTACAAATTTGACAATTGACATTATTAGAGATAATTGGTCACTTATCAGAGATCACACTAACATTCCATGTGATGATTTCATTGAATTGTTGGAGTGGTTATTTGATAGTGTGCATTTCACTTTTAATGGACGTCATTTTGTGCAGACTTTTGGTACACCAATGGGGTCCCCTTTGTCACCTAGTATAGCCGATATCATTATGAATACTATGATTGATTATGTAATAACAACTTCAAACGTTAATATCAATTTTATTTACCACTACGTAGATGATATCATTGCTTTAGTACCTATCTATGAGGTTGAACATCTGTTAAACGCTTTCAATTCTTACAATGACCATTTGCGCTTTACAATTGAAAAAGAAAATAATAACTCTATCTCTTTCTTAGACTCCCTGATCACACACAATAACAGTGTCATAAAATTAAGGTGGTATAGAAAACTAACAAATTCAAACCGTCTATTGAACTACCATTCTAATTGTCCAAAAAAATATAAAATTAATCTTATTAAGAGTCTAAAAAGTAGAATATTAAACATTACACATCCTGATTTTCAACATGATGATTTAGTAATTTTGAGAAACATATTGATAAAAAATAATTTTCCTATGGCTTTAGTAAATCAATTTCTTTTTTCCACATCTAACATTAGTTATGTTAATAATCGTATAATAAATCTAGTCATTGAAAACCCTTCAGTTCAACTAAATAATGATAACATTGAGCCTCTAAAATATAAAAAAATATCTTATATACCAGGCCTTACTAACCATATTAGGGATTTATTTAAGGAAAAAGTATCCATAGCATACACATCAGCTAATTCTGTCTCAAAATTATTTACATCACTTAAAGATAAATTAGTTTTGACATATAATAGTAATGTGGTTTACGGTTTAGTATGTAATGATTGTAAAAAATTCTACATAGGTCAAACTAAACAAAGAATTAAAGAACGTAATACACAACATAAAAGTGATGCCCGAAATAAACCTAATGCATGTAAATTAGCATCACATGTATATACTACTGGTCATTCCATACTATTTGATCGAACTAACATCTTGTATAAAGAATCTAATTTGACTAAGAGATTATTTCTAGAAACTCTTTGTATTAATGTTTTTACACCAAATATTAACTCTAGATCAGACTCCCAAAATTTTAGCAACATTTATTCAGGTTTACTAAAATTTGTTAATGACAAAATTTTGAATAAAATTAAAATTCACTAATTGTCATGTTTTTCATATACATGATTACCACTTTTAGTTTTTTCAAATATTATAGGTATATAAAATTTTGTTTTTTAAATAAGACACATATAAATTTAACAGTGTGATATATCTGAGGTTTGAAACCTGTTGTGCGCTTTGTAATAAAAAAGATTTTTTTTTTTTGTTTACAATTTTGTATATGTCATCTTGACGTTTATACTTATAAGTCACTCTCATATTATGTTAAATTTTTAATGTTCGTCAAACCCATATATTTTATGTCCTAGTGTGGCAATTGTAAGATAATTTATAGTTAACTTAACAGTTGTCCCTAATTTAAGTATTTTGTAGATCTGATGAAGGAATAAATATATTTCCGAAACGTTATTTAGCCAACAATTGTGTTTTGAATCAACTATCCAGCCCAAAATTCTACTTTTATTAAAGTAGTAATTATTTCATATTATATTATATTAGCTAATTATCAGTAATTATATCTTTAATCTAACTATATATATATATATATATATATATAAAGTATAGAATTTCATGGGGTAACTCCGCTCAAAATGCAACTGCGGACACGTGTTTCGAACTACTTGGTTCTCATCAGCGCAGTGTAGCCAAGGAATAGGATGGGATAACCTTGGAGCTGAAAAACATCAATCAGAGACATACACAAGGGACAGCCTACCAATTGAGGCTTCAGCTAGAGTGTCCTCGATACTGAGAATGAATCTAACGTCGCCGCGAGGTAGACATTGTCCACCTGCAAGCCATCTGAACCCACAGGATAACAATAAAGAAAAGAAATATTGCGGCGACGTTAGATTCATTCTCAGTATCGAGGACACTCTAGCTGAAGCCTCAATTGGTAGGCTGTCCCTTGTGTATGTCTCTGATTGATGTTTTTCAGCTCCAAAGTTATCCCATCCTATTCCTTGGCTACACTGCGCTGATGAGAACCAAATAGTTCGAAACACGTGTCCGCAGTTGCATTTTGAGCGGAGTTACCCCATGAAATTCTATACTTTATTATTCTATAATCCGCAATATTTCTTTTCTTTATATATATATATTTCTTCGAATATTTTCGCGGTCGTTTGTTGAAGCGTTGTTCTTCGGGATATTTCGCCGCGTTTGGATGATTTTGCCCTGATAAGGACATCTTTCTTCCTGACGTTTCGGTGACATCACTTTCACCTTCTTCTGAGGATCTTCTAAGTTCGACGGTTTCTTCAAGAATGCCCTCTCTGTTCGAATCGCCTTGTATTTCTAGTGCCGTGGTAGTGGAGGGGCGAGTGCGGCTTCTTGTTATTGGCCCGCTGATTGTAGTGTTGTTCCCTCTCTGTCGGTCTTTCTGTGTTCGGTCCGTGTGGTTTACGTTAGGCGGTGGGATGCTGTTGTTTCGTCGTTTATTTCTAATTCGTCTGTCCGATAACGTTGATTTCCATATGTCAGGTAAACGTTGTGCGTCGTCACGTTTATTCATGCAGTCCTGTCGTTTTTCTATCTCTATAGCCTCCCTTATTGTCCGATATGTCCAATTCGTACTACGGGCTATAGTTTTTGTACGTTCGAAATCAATTGTATGTCCGGAATGTAGTACGTGTTTGGCAAGTGAGGAAGAAACTGCCTTTTTAGACAGAGCAATTCAGAGCAACAACAACACAACTAGAAAAAGAGAAAAACCTTCACGAGTTGCATTTCTTCCCTACGTGAAAGGGACAACAGAGAAAATAGGTAGAATACTACGGCGACACGACATAGACCCAATATACACCACCGATAAGAAAATTAGGGACGTCCTACCAAGTACGAAGGACAGAATATTACTAGAAGACCAGGGTGTATACGAAGTACCA
Source organism: Amphimallon solstitiale (assembly GCA_963170755.1). Classification (NCBI taxonomy): domain Eukaryota; kingdom Metazoa; phylum Arthropoda; class Insecta; order Coleoptera; family Scarabaeidae; genus Amphimallon; species Amphimallon solstitiale. The sequence goes on along the minus strand of OY720675.1, from coordinate 20,880,928 downwards.
TGCCAAGATTGCGATCAGACATACATAGGCCAGACGAATCGAAGAATCAGCGTACGGAGGGAAGAACATAGAAATGCTGTGTCTAAAAAGGCAGTTTCTTCCTCACTTGCCAAACACGTACTACATTCCGGACATACAATTGATTTCGAACGTACAAAAACTATAGCCCGTAGTACGAATTGGACATATCGGACAATAAGGGAGGCTATAGAGATAGAAAAACGACAGGACTGCATGAATAAACGTGACGACGCACAACGTTTACCTGACATATGGAAATCAACGTTATCGGACAGACGAATTAGAAATAAACGACGAAACAACAGCATCCCACCGCCTAACGTAAACCACACGGACCGAACACAGAAAGACCGACAGAGAGGGAACAACACTACAATCAGCGGGCCAATCACAAGAAGCCGCACTCGCCCCTCCACTACCACGGCACTAGAAATACAAGGCGATTCGAACAGAGAGGGCATTCTTGAAGAAACCGTCGAACTTAGAAGATCCTCAAGAAGAAGGTGAAAGTGATGTCACCGAAACGTCAGGAAGAAAGATGTCCTTATCAGGGCAAAATCATCCAAACGCGGCGAAATATCCCGAAGAACAACGCTTCATATATATATATATATATATATATATATTCGTATGAAACTACATGACAGGTACAAGAAAAGAAACATATATAAATTATATTACAAAAATAGACATATATTTAGAAGGGCCATAACTGCAGGGGCCCTTTAAAACACTGCACCATTTGGTCTAGGATGTAGGACAAAACCTGCAGTATAAAAAACCTACATCACAGAGCCACAAAAGTAAAGGTCTTTAGTTGTTAAGATCCAAGCAACAGACTCTGGAGTTAAATTATGTAAATATGCGTATCCAAATTCAAACTTAGCTAGAGGACATTCTACAACAATATGTTTAACTGTTTCAATCTCAGCTCTGCAATCACAAGCTGGACTCGCAATCATATTCCACTTGAATAACATACTATTCTCCTCTTGAAACCAGTTGATCCACTGATGCTACATGAATTTCATTTGTCTTGGGATATACCTTCGATATTAAGTTGACTAATCTTAACAACTGGACCAATATTCCTAAAAGAAACACAATATAAATTCAAACTTGAAAAATGATACCTGTCATATGACCATGAAGATCTTGGGGATCTTGTACGGTCTTCCAAGTAATTGTTATTATGGACGGCATTATATCCTCCGTTTTGGACCATCGTAAAGATGGTTATCATCGACCAAAATCAAATAAAATTAAAGAGATATAGATTAAAACATAAAAATAGCTAGGAAAATAGAAACTTAAAATTGACACTGACAAGATGGAAACATACTAAACTAGCCACTCATAGACGTTTGGCCAAACAGAAAAATTATCAAACTACTAATTTATTAATGAAGTAATTAATGGGCTTTCTTTCATTAATTATACTCGTTTTTCGTTAAAAAATACTCCTTTGGAACTGTGTACTGCCTGAACAATTCGAGGCATTATTGTTATCAATTTTTGAATTGTTCCATTCTGTACATTATTTCATTTGTTTTGAAGACAATTCCAAATCTGTTCTTTCAAAGTAGGATCAGTCACACATCAACTCGATGGGATTAACATCTGTGCAATAAGACGACCAAGTCATTATTTGCAAAATCTTTTCTTTTTGTTTCTGCGTCAAATAATCCTTGCATATTTTGGCAGTATGTTTTGGAACATTCCCGTGCACAATTGTGAAGTTTTGTCCCTTCAAGCGCAAATCAGATTGAACTGTAATATTTCCTAAAACCACATGATAATTTTCCGTCAATTTTTTGATGAATGAAAATCACTTAAAAATTGCGGTTAAGAACAAGATCATAATAGTTAGTATTTTTACAGTGTAAATAATTTATATCTTTAATATTTCTCTCATTTTATCAATATATAAAATACCCATATTTGCACATTATTATTGACTTTGAAAATGCCGTTACGTATTTAAAAAACTGTGATACGGTAGGGGAATATCTCGTTTGTAGTAAAAATCAAGAGATAGCTTGAATATTATCACAATAGATTTCTGAATCATCATACACTAAATAAATTGTATACATACTTTTTCTTTTTAGTCTTTAGACCTTCATTAGAAGACATTGACTCTGTCATACAGAGTAAAATTTAACTTTCTGGGTCAATCATTGTAATAAACTTTTCTTTGTCCGTTTATGGAAATGCCGAAGTTGAAGTTATTAAAATTGTACAAATACAAATATCAATTTGCCTGATAAATTCAGCAATTCTATGCTAAGAACTTTAGATTCCTGCATTGCTGTAATTATGCGATTTTACAAAAATGTTTTATGCATAAGTATATTTTTTTCCGTAAGATCAATTATTTTGAAAGTGCGGAATCGTGTTAATCACGTGATCGAGTCACGATTTATTCGCGTGATAAATACATGATTGGGGGCCGAAAATACGATTTGTCCGTATGCTTAAGACCTACCGTGGATATATAAGAGCCGCGAACTTCCAATATTTTTAACCTTCAATACTGCCTTCTGGCCTACTTCTTGGTTCTCCTGGAACTTAAAATGCTGCATGCTGCTTACTAGCCTGCTTCATGGTTCACCAAGAGCTTTAAATGCTGCATTGTGGCCTGCTTTGCAGCTTTATTCTCCGCACTTAATCGCTGATTACCTGTTGATTAAGAATCCGTCCATACGAATGCTGTCCTTGCAGACCTGCGTTTTCCGCATCAGCTGTATAATCTGTTGATTAGAAATCCGCCCACACGAATGCTGTCCCTAAACACCTGCTTTTTCCGCACCTAATTAGCTGTCGCTAATGACCTGTTTAATCCGTCCGACTTCATCATCCGTAACAAACAAACCTGCACGCGGTATTGCATAAAACTCACGTGAAAAACCTCCGACTCTTACTAAATTGATATTAATTAATATGATACCAGAAGGCTCGTAGAAACGCCGACATTCACAACGTTAATATTACTCCGAGCATCAGTTGGTGTCACCGATTTGAGTAAATTCGTTAATTAGTTTTTAAAATTAACTATAACGTTCGGAAGAACATAATGTTGGTTTAAACAGGTTTGCAATATACGATAATTACCTATTGAAGTACGATACCTTTCTTTTAAATTTAAATAGGGGAGTTATTTATATATAAACGTAAAAACATTGATTATGTGTCAGAAGTGACAGTTACAAAAAAATAAGGCAATTGAAGAATATTTCTATCCTCCATTTGGTGTAGTGTTATTTTCGGTGATGTCGAGTAGCGTCCCAGCTAATACCTTACCTGGAAAAGATTGTGGAATAGCGTCCGAGAGATTCTTCAATAGCGTCCCGAGGTTATGTACTCTAATGTTTATTATAGGCGATTACCAGATTTACTTAACGAATTCAGGTGTACACAATAATTAAACATCCAAGAAACATAAACTTGTTTATTTGGTTATATTGGAATTGTCTGACAATTTTTGGTAGTACAAATATTCATTGGAAAAACAGCATTCCTGCAAGTAATTTATTACACAATGTATACGTACACAATAATTTATACAAACAATACAATCTAATATTTACACAAGAGACCTCTTTACTTTATTAAAAAAATATATATTATTTATAAAAAAAATAATTATATATTATATTATATAATATTAAAATATAATAAAAATGCCTGAAAGTATTAGTGCTTATAAAATCGATTTCCCATTAATTGTACAAATTCCAGTGTGGTTATTTTGTTATTCTCTAATTCCCATATTCTTTGGTTTACGAATTTCTTATTTTCATTTGTTTGTGACGAGTATGTTTTTTTAATATTATTTTGAATACTTCTAATTTTGATGTACGTGTCACTTTGAAAGTCTAATAACACTCGAATAAATTGAAAAATATGAGGGTGTGTATGATAAAATGACGAATTATAACGCGAATGGAAGCTTTCGCAAGCATTTGTAGTTCTCTTTGTGCTACTTGATTGTTCGGCCCATACATGTGGAGGATACCTAGATGACTCGGAAATGTAATTATCAACAAGGTAGTCGCTAAACTGTACCACTCTTGCATCTGCAGGCTGGATGGCACCCAAGTCAATAGCGAAACAGTCCCCAACATCTGATGGGCGTAAATACTGCAAACCAAAACAGTATCTTAAATATTTTCCTACGTCCGACTTCTTATCTTTATAAATACTTGACAATCCTAATTCCTGGATCTTTCGCCACCTATAAGAAAATGTTCCTTCGTCAGCGCCAGTGAATTATACAGAATCACAATAAAAAAAAAATACTTTGAAATACTTACCAAGATTGTCCAAGGTGGAAACGACATCCAATTAAATCAGCATTTGTCCAAGTCTTCAGTACACTTTTTTGTATTGCTTCTTCAAAATCTGATACAACTTTTGTAGGGACCAATTTCTTTCCATATTTTTCTATTTCTTCATTCAAATATTGTAGTGCCAGAAGATACGTTGATTCGCGTTTATTTAATAAAAGAAAAAATACTAGCGGTACGTAATGATCATTTTTAAGCCCATGTACAGTGAATAATTGCGTATAAAATTTTGGACAAAAATCGAAAGTTCCATCTAAGTATATTGTTTTTAAACTTGCCAAAAATTCTAAATTGGTTCGACTCGAAAACATTATAATATTGTTATCTGAATCGTTAACGGTCAAAAAATTCTCTTCTTTATTTGTCGTCATTGGATATAGTTTTAAGACTTCCTGTACTTCCGCTAAATTTTTAGGAAGTCTAGGGAAATGTGTCCGACGAGCATGGTCATAATTGCTTCGGATACATTGAATATCAGCAGTTGTTAATGTGTTGAAATCTCCTTTTCTTAATTCCGCGTGTATTACTTTCATCGGTTTTTCATTCAAATCTTCTGTGGCTTTTCGTTTTACAGAATTGCTGAACACATTTCTGTTAATAATTCGTTCGGAAAGTGGCTCATGGTTGTGGTTGTCAACAAGTGCGACAAGAACATTGGAGTTGCCTTCTGTTTTCAAATATGCCGGACATTTCTGTCGCGAAGATGTGGAACAACTCCACCGTTTCACATCACCAGTTAGTTTTTTATGGAAACGATATTTATAATTATCCAAAATTATTAATTCTTTACCACGTTCACTCAACACAAACTTTAAAGAACTCATACTTGTCGCACTGCTTTGTTTAAAGTCACAACAGAAACTAATTATTTGCAAAATTGTTTGGGACTTAACAAATAAATTTATACCTGTCGCACTGATTTGTTTAAAGTCAAAACAGAAACTAATTATTTGCAAAGTTGTTTGGGACTTAACAAATAAATTTTTAGGGGGTGTAAACAAATAAATTAGCCAATGAGAATTACGACGAAAAACCCCACTACATAAGAGCATTTCTAAACAAGTAAGAATTTGCAAAATTTTAATAACAAGGTACTTAACATTAGTTCATTTTATTAGTCTAATTCTACTTAAAGTGGTATCCCGCAGCGGATCGTCATCTAGAGGGATTATCTAACCCGGGACGCTATTGAACTATCTATAATTTGTAATATCTCTTTAACGCAGGTATACGGGACTCTACTCGGTATTGCCCGTTATTTTGAATCCGACGATGTGGTTTCTATATGGCAAATTGTTTTACAAGTATAAAGATAATTAAATTTTCCATCCGCCAAAGTCCTTTTACACAGGCCGTTCTATATAAAATAACAAAGACGCCTAACTCAGTTTTTCAACTGCCGCAATAGTTTTATAATTAAAATTCTATGTAATTTTATAGCCGAACACCTTTGTTAAATGTTAATACGTTTGTGCGTACTGGAATTTTAAATTTCACCTTCCAATTTTGGAAATTTGCAGTTATTTTAAGATTGGTAAATTTTAGAAATGGGAGTATTTGACTTAAAGTTGTAATTATATCTGTAGAATAGAAATATATCATTAAATGTAGAATGTTCCATTATTTTGCGACCTTTGACTCTATATATACCCCTTAAAATAATTGTTTACACCTCTACAGTTTGTATACATAAACTTAATAATGTTTAACGTCCTCTTGATTGAAATCACTAGATATCCGAGGAATATGATGATAATAATAGCCAGGAAACTTCATATCGCATTCTTTGTGAGGCGCCTACGATATTACTGACAGAGCTTTTTCATTAAAGTGTTAATTTTTCACGTTGGATGGTTCCATGCCAGTTACCGCGCTTTACGGAATTAGTTATATGTGTCAAGTAAAATGAAAACCCAAGGACAAGATGAACTCAGAGTACCGTGAAATAAGTTACATAAGCTCCGCAGACCGTACTCAAAATTATACAATCAGTTCACGCAACGAAATGGTTTACTTATTTTGTAATAATGAACCGTGATGATAAATGATGGCTTATTTAACGTCAAGAGCAAGAACAGTATCAATTTGAGTATTAAAATTTAGTTTTTAAAGTCGGTAATTCAGCGTCTGTTTTAAAGTATATAGTACACATCTTCCAGATAAAATTATACCGAACTATAATTTGGCCAGTAACGCCTTGGATAGTGACGGTAATTATCTACCATTTTGACTGTCAAGTACAGTAAATCCTCTAAACAGTGGCCACTAAAATTTACTCTATATACCACCGTTAGATGTTGGTGGCCGTAATTCAAAGAGTCCAAAAAGAAAATGAAGAAGAAAATATTGTGACGTTTTCGGGTTCGCAATAAACAACTCGTGCAATTTATTTATTTAAAACAATCTGTTGATTCACACACGTAAAATTAATTACAATATAAAAATGTAAAACTAATGTATCACACTAAACTACTACGATTTAAATTAACACAGGTATTTATTTCTATTACTAATATTTATGTCCGTATATTCATGTAACACTGTACCGTATTTATATCACTTCTATTTATATAACACCGCACCATTATATTTATTTTATACTACTTATACTTATGTTTACTCTTCGACTACCACTCAAGGAATTATTTATTTATTTCTTATATTTATTTTTACTTTGGTCTGTTCCGCGCGACGACTACTTAAGGAATTTCTTATTCCGGAATGAATCATCCATCGGTTCAACTGCTTTTATATACGCATACGAAACATCTGGAAACATTCGCGAAAACTCCATCTTTCTCTCGATGTTTGTAGAACATACGACAGACATTCTGTCTCTTCACAGTACATATAAATGGATGATTTATTGCTTTACGACTTGTTTACCAGTCGCGCCGAATATTTGCCTTTCTTTTTTTTGTAGACTGGTTTCGTTACAATATTTAAGAATGTATTTGTTCGTTGACGATGGCAGTGGCCATTTTCAATCGCTTTACAATTTATTATGTTATTTTATTTAACACTTATTTTATTTGTTTCGAAAGGCGATACTGTAAATAATATTAATTAGAGTTCTTTTTTCTCAATCTAAAACTAGATTCATTAGCACTTGTTTTCTTCCTCATTCTTAGTGAGTATTCTATTGAAATATTCATTTAATTTTACACCCTCCCCGCAGTGTCGTAAACCACACGCAAATTTCTTGTGCAACTTTTGCCTGGAAGTTAAACAACATCGTCACCCCAGAGGTAATTGCAAGAATGAGTCTTAATATCTAGAACTGAGAACGTTTTCAGTGTTCTTTCAGACTTCTAATGTGGCTTCCATGGATAGTTTTGCAGAGTCACTTCGTACTAAACCAGAACCCGCGTCAACATCCATTCTTTGAACAATGGCCATTTGCTCGTCATAAGGCAGCTTGTCGGAAAACAATACAAAGGTAACTAACTCATCAGACAAATACCACAAGTGATGCTCTAAGGTATCCCTTGCTGCCGCACAGATTTTGGAATCAATTGCTTCGTATGATTTTAATCTCTTCCAAAGTTGCAAATCATTAATTGGTACATCTGCTACCAAAGGCGCTTCAATCCAAATCTTGGTGTATATGACTGCACCGAAACTAACAAATCGGATGTTTTGTTTTTCTTCTCTTTTGATTAGCTTTAATGCTTGTAAATTACTCCTAAAGAGAAAAATCGTCATAGGATACAGCTGTTTCGCCATCCGAGCATGATGTATTGGTACCGGGGCACGCCAATGAATCCTCGCAGGTCGCTTGTTCAGAACAATCATTGTGAGCTCTATTAGCTCATTGTAATCATCGCGACCTTGTTTCTTGTTTTTCTCCTGCTAAAGCAATACTCTCAAGAGTATTTTTAGCAAACTGTTACGCGCTAGTACTGGAGTCAAGACAAGCGTAGTGCTCTTTTGGAAATGTATCCCAAACATCTTTGAATTTCAAACAGGTGATGACGACAAACAAGCCATAAAAGATCACGGCTTGGAGAGTGGCCAACTTGTAGAGTCCAGTTACCATTTGGCAACTAAATTTGATTTTGAAAATTCAAAATTTATCCGGAAATAAAAAGGAAGCTCGAATGTAATTTAGTAAGATAATTTACTAAATATGTAAACAATTACTGAAACATTTACTACATAGTAATTATTAGGGCGCGGACACGAAAGGTTGATGACGTTTTAATTTTATTTATATAATTGGATAACAAGTGGCTGGTGTTCTATAAAATACAAAATACCTTATTATTTGATCATTTTCTCTTCTGTAAGACTTGTTCTCTTTGAATTAAGTACATCCTTGTAGATAGAAAATGTCCTTTCTACATCGCAACTGGTTATAGGTGCTTACTGGAAATATTCTTTTATTTCAGCGTATTTAGCAGTTAGATTTTGTGTCATTGTTCCCATACACAATTGCCGCAACGTTATTAAATTTGGATTTCTATTAAAAACTGCGTCTAAGTTTTGCCGAAGGGCACATCCGACGGCACTTGGAATACTTTTGAAATTATTAATAGCCACATCTAATGTGGTTAATCCATCTTTTAATTTGAGATTTCGATTTTCAAAATATGTGATTAGTGTAGGGAAATTTCCAAAGTGTTCCTGAAGGAATAACAAGTGATTTTTTAAATTTGGGATTTGTGTTAGTTCTTTGCACTTAGAAATGCTTCGAGCATCGTCATTTAAACATGTAACGAAATTTTGTAAACTATCGAAATTCCCTGCATAAAAACTAGTAGCTTCCAACCGTGTTCCCCATCTAATTATTACTGGCAAGGGAGGCAGTGACAAAGATGGAAGTTTTCACTGTAAAGAGCTACTCTCAATGGTGCTTTTCTGAAAACTTTTTTAAAAGCGGACACAAGTCTTGTCAATTTCCGGATAGGTGTCCCTGATATATTCACTGATTCTCTGGAGAGTATGAGCTATACAAGTAATATGCAGCATATAAGGATATGTTTCCTTTAATAGACTGCCTGTTTTTAACATATATGCGGCACTGTCACTAACAAATAGCAATAAGTATTTTTTCCTTGTACCTGCCGTTCGAATGAAGCATTTTGCGCAAATTCTCGTCAACAGTTTTAGCAACTGTTTCCGCATCAACTGTTACATGGAATAGTTGGATGTAGTACACCAGCTACAACATTTACCACACAGCGTCCTAATATACCGACACTTTCGTCGGCACCTATCCACTGATGTGAAAGATGTCTTCTAATGCCTTCTACTGTTGTCGTGAAGCACTTAGAAACATAATATTTGCGTAATGTGGATTCATCAGGAACATTTAATAATTTGAAGAAATATTTTGAAAGTGGGATTGTCAAGTTTCTTTAATGGGATATTAGCCGCCATTAAAGCTTCACAGAGTTCTTCGTTAAAATTGTCAGCTTCCAACGGGTCCAATTTCTGTGTATGTTTTAGCGATGCTAAGTGACTTTGTACGTGGCCTTTTTGGGCATTCTGTAACGATATTTTACAGACTATGCAATAAATTTCGGAATCACTGACAATGGAGGACATACAATCAGTATGACCCTTAATCCAACTTGCCATTGTTTTACGATGCCATTCTCGACGTTCTTCCATATCATAGTAACATAAACAATGTTCTAGATCTAAATAAATGATAACTAAAAATGTATGCTTATGCTATTGAAACTTCAAATATCCAATGCGCACTTACGTCGAGATAATTGGGAGAAGTAGATTCAATGAACCGGTATTAAGCAGGGACTATTACAAAAATTACGAAGTACGTAATTAATAGTCAAAACAATGAAAAAACGAAACTAACGTAACACATATCTACTGTGCCATGGTAAAACACTGTATACGCAAAAATGTTAGTTTTCACAACTTCAAACACTAGTCTTTATCATTTTTCGTGCATTTAAAAGCATAAACACAATTTTGAAAGGTTTTGTGTCGTTTAAATTTGTTTACCATTGTATGTATTTTTTTAAATAAAATTGTCATTAATGATGAAAACAAGGTATATTGCTTTAAGCTGTTTTGACGTTGTAATATCTAAGGTTATCCAGAAGTAATTTTCAATTGAAACGATGTAATGTCTCTTACCTTCATTTTAAATTTCTTTTCTTTTTCATTTCAACTAGTATAAAGGTGTAATATACATAAATATATATGTTATTGAGATGTTTATTTAATTTCAACAAATTTGAAAATGATATTACATAAATAATAAAAATTTATAAGATACAAAGCCGTTTCATTTTCTGGTAAATTAATCCAAAATACCCTCCTATTCTCTTTGTGTTGATATGCCAGGAGGGTTTTTGACTTTTTCTGGAAGTATCAGAGCACATCTGTTTCTTAACACATTGCATGATTTATACTCCACTTGATCAAAATATGTCTTTAAATAAAGCTGCAACGATTCTTTGACAAATTTTACACTTAGTTTTTGGATTATTGGTTTACTTTCTATTGAATGTTTTGAATTTATTTTCAAATTTCATAAAGTCCTCAATTTGCATTGGTACCGCTTTTGTTCTCTTGGAACCCATATTACAAACTTCTTGGGAATCAGTGAAATCTTCCACGTTTCCTTTTTTGCGAATGACTTCTTCAATTTTTCCATGTATTCCATCAGCGGCTATAGAAGTGTGACCACTAATAAAATAGTTCAAAATAAGTGTCTCAATTGCACAAAAAGGAGAATTTAAATAAGATATCAACGCAGAAAGCAAAATATTGTTCTTATTTTGACCTCCGCAATGATCTAACCATAAGATAATATGCTTGAAATCTCGATTTAGTTCCATGTTACATTTGTGTCTATTGAAGAAACTTCCCGTTGATTATCAGGTTCTAGGGTCATTTCGAAGAAAAGTTTACCTCTAGAGACCACTTTCACTTTTCCTTCGGTAGGAGCAGCACACGACACGAGAGTGAGGAGCCAATTAAAGACATAACCTCGTAAATACACTTCACCTACCGAAACAACGGCAAAAGAAGTTATATGAAGAAGATACACTGTTTTGCCGTCAGAAATTTCATACACTTCCATAGGTAAAACGCTGTATGGTATTTTAATATGTTTTGCCAAAGTATGACAACTGAAAAACTTAGAAACTAATTTAAAGACATAACAGCGTTTTAGCATTGCACCAATGTGTCTTTTTAGCGTTATGCGTTGTTTTTCCTAAGTACGTTAAGAGGAGCAATGATATTACACTGTTTAGCCGTCTCCATAATTTCGTTATAAATCATGATAGAAAAATGCAACAAGAAGGTAGAGATAGAGCGAAAAAAGTTATATCGCAGACGCGCAAAACCTAAAAAACACATTTTTTCACATACAGTGTTTTACCATGGCACGGCAGATATATAACTTTATTTATTTTACGAAATAAAAGGTAAATATAGTAAATTTTAAAAACTCGTCACCCTTCTACCTACGCCGATTAAAAAAGGATTTTACTCATAAATTCCTTTTCTGATGGACATTTTTTGTTGTCATTTTCAGTAACTTTTCAAGTAAACAACAGATGTTGCAGTTCACCATATGAATAATGCTATTCAAAAATAATGTAAACAACACACAGTTGTTTACATTATTTCTTTGCTCCGTTGTAGTTTAAACCTGGGACGTCCGCCCCCTAGTAATTATATTACGTATTTAAAAACGCAGTTATTGAAAATACAGTTCTTATACACTTTGTGAAGATTACTTACAATGAGTTTGCGGATGTTATGTCGTAACAACACTACACAACGAACACTGTGATGATAAAGTAAACATATTGGTGTCGGATCAACCAAAGACAATTCGCTAAGCTTCCTGTTGCGTCGACTGTGACCTTTTTACCTTTTTTTTTTTTAGACATTGAGATGGTTGATATTTTATGACATAACAAGAAAAGATAAATTGTCATTTAGTTCGCTGATTATTTCTTGCCTATTTAAATTGGAATTTTCGATCAAGATTTGTCATCAATAGATGAAGAGTTTTCCAGATCTAAACCATGCGTAAGAACAAACTGGGCGAGTGGAATTTCGTCTCCCTTATCAAAATTTTTTTCTTTTTGGACTTTTTCCCAAAATCCAGCTTTTCCAAAACATTCTGAAATTGTAGATTACAACGTTTTTTCTACAGGCTGCTGATATCCAAATTAAAGCATAGGTTAAATTAATGTTTTTTATGTATCTCTGATAAGAAATTTTCTGTATGTTATCTCGACGTTATGGATAATTCCCTCATCGAATGGCTAGCAATGAGATTTGGTGGTTGATGATAGAAAAATTATCTTCACCTTTTCAAGTTTTAATTTGGGATGGGATGAGACGTTGCGTTATACGGAAATAATAAGACTTCTCCATTTTGCTTTCTCATTTTTTCGTCAATTTTTTTTGCCACGAAGTCATATCTCTGTTGTCATCCAAGCTTTCTTTAAAGGATATGAGATCCTTTAAAACAATGATTAAAGGATTTTCATAGTCACCTTCCATATTTACGCAAAGTAGAATTGCCACTTTTCGTTTTGTAGTTTTTTTACCAATACATACATTTATCTCTTTGTTCGTCATTCCACGCTAGAAAAGGCCGGTTTTGTCAGCCTTATAAACATTTCTTGGTGAATATCCTTGCAATAATATTTGAAACTTTGCCTTTCAAGCTGCTACAGTCTCCGGAGAAACATCAGCTGCAACGCCGCAAATTGTTTTAAAGCCAGCAATATATCCTTGGAAAAATGTTTCAAACCACCCATTTGACGCTTCAAAAAATGTCATTTATAAAATTTTTATCAGTACGCGACAATTTCTATAGCTATTAGCATTACAAAAACGTTTGCAATTACAATTTTAAATATACTGCAAATATTTCGCATTGAAAAACTACTTTTCTTTATCAGAGGACTTCGAAACGTGTTCGAAAGTTTTCACCACAATACTTCTTTATACTACGTATAAGAAAGGAATATGCAAACCAAGTGATTTTATTCATTTCGTGGGTTATTGCAACGCCTCGAGTTCATTAGAATTTTAAAAACGTTAACATTCTTTGCTGATTATGTTTTATGAATTATTACGGTGTGGGTTCCTATGTCAAGGTGCTATATCTATATTATGCACGTTGACTAACTGTTCGTGTGTGTGTGAGAGTTTGTATGAATGTACAATTAAGCGTGAATAAAAACACCTGCACTTTCTACATGAATAATAATTATACCGTCTATATGTGTGCATATTTTTGCATTTAATTCACGGTAAACAATGAACCTTGTTGACATTATCACTTACGATGCTATGTTGTAGAAAAGGATATTTGCATAATAAAAATATATATATAGCATTTTATGTGAACCTTAATAATAAAATTATTGATCTTACGTGTATTTATAATGGACCAGTGGTTCGTTTATGATAACATCTTTTTTTTAAATTTCTCGGCCTGTTTGCTTATATATTCACTAATTAATTAAGATCTCCACCTCAAAATTTTGGATTCTTTTTGCAATTATGTAAATTTATTGTATTATAAGCATTACGATGATATGAGGTGTGGGCACCATACGACTTTCTTAAAAATATGTGCGTTGGGAAATGTGTATACAAAAGTTGTTCCGAATTAAGTTTTAAAGTCTTAACTTCTCAATAAAATAAACCTCTGAGAAGTGTTACGCCCGGTCCGAATTTTGATAATTTTTGTATACAGAAGTACCCTAAATTCAGCTCAAAGTACTTTTATTCTCTTAAGAGGGGCGTTTACTAACAAATAGAACCTTATGCAACTTATATTACTCGCGGGACGGGTAGACGCAAGGGGGTGTGAGCAGGTGGAGATAGACGATATTCGGTTCTGTCACAGCGCTTCGGTTTTATTCACAGATTCTGTCATAGATAAAGGAGTACTATATATAGATGGGAAACATAATGCATAAAGAATGAGTACTTACGGAACTATTGATGTTGTTGATGTTTTATAATAAGCCAATTTTTGCTTGCCCCCATAACTTATATTATTAAACACTCGAATATTATAGGTATATATGACATTTATTTTTAATTACAAACTGTCACTCTGACTTTAGTCTGGAATAGCCGACCGATTCCGATAGATTTTCGTCTTCGCTAGGACCGGTAGAGATACCGTAAAGTGGGGATAGACGACGCAATAGCTTGGAAAAACCTCGTGTGAAATGTGTGTGATAATGTTTACTATTTAATGTTTTTTAACTTCAAAAATAATTACAGAAAGTTTTTTTCTTTTTTGATATCGTTCATCAAATGTGCAGCTGGCGCGTGGAGGTTGTCTTTTTCTTTTGTATATCAGCCTTAGTTAGGCTTGACATTAATTAAATTCATGCATTTTTGTCGTTATTTCTAAGACACATAACTTTTTTAAGAAAACAAATTAGTACAAAAACTGACCTTGCCATTATAAATTGATGCCTTTTGCATCACTAGCCCAAATTTGAGATTCTAAAATTACAAAATAAATTCAAAAAACGCGAGACGGCGATGCCTTTGTTTTTTTTGTAGGTAAACGCTCCTCTTAATAAATCTCTACAGAATGCATAAATTGAGAAAGATTTGCAGTGCTGCTTCCAGTTCCAATATATAATTTTTTTTTATTCAAAAATTATTCCAAATGCAGCTTTAAACACTTTTTGTGTTTTTAATAAATCTGCATAGAATGGAGGATTTGCGAGATATTTGCATTTTTGATAAAAGAAAATTGTTGCAATTTGGGCTCTAAATACTTTTGTATTCTAGATAAATCATAGAATGTATAATTTGTCAATTATATTGTAACGTTTTCGGGCTCGCAATAAACAACTCGTGCAATTTATTTATTTGAAACAGTCTGTATATTCATACACGTAAAATTAATTACAATATAAAAATATAAAACTCACCGAGAGAAATTTGTTGTAGTTTTAAATAGATTTATATTGTGTTTAAACATAAAATATTGTTATATATAGGACAAAAATGTGTTTTTTTTAATTTAAAAATAATTTTATATTCAAACATTAAGAATAAAATATATTTAGTTGAGATATGTTGTGTATTGAAATCAAATAAAAGGAATATCTTGAAATAACAATAATTTTTTGTTAAGTTTATAAAGACACATATTAACTTTAAAATAAATTGTTGCTGAAAATCAATAAAATACATTCTTATTCCAAAAATGTATATGTTTATTTTTAACAAAAATTATAATGATGTTGAGTAGAATTTAAGCAAAAGTAACCATTTATTGTACTTGTTCTCAACATTGAATTGCTTTGTTTAAGTATATGTATTACTTAACTTAAAAGCAAAAATTGCTCACTTTCAACAGTATGTATAATTAGTTTAAGTACCTTTTTAAATGAAAATAAATATAATATATAAATAATAGCAATTATTGTACTTGTTCTGAACATAGAAAATTGCTCTGGTTAAGTAAATGTATTACTTACCTTAAATAAATAAATTACTTACTTTTATAAATATCTATAATTATATTAACAGATATTCATAACTTTGACGCTCATAAATCTGATCGACTTTATTTTTTTACATTTTTGACGCGGTCATTGAAATTAGGGAGTAGGTGCTATTCACAATATTAGTATAGTCTTCATCACTTTTAGGTTCTTTTTAATGAAAAATATGAGCGCCAAGGTTATACATATACCTTTAGTAAATTAAGTAAACTGACAATTATTCTTGTTCATCAACTGGCATTGCACTGCAGAATTTGACAGAATGCTATGTGAAAATAAGTATTGAAATGTGTTTAAAGACGGTATAACAAACATTTAACATACATAAGATACATCATGAGGCAATTCGTTTGTCGAGATGATATGAATGTTAGAATAGATATGGTATACTAATGAACCTATGGAGATTACTACGGGATATTTTCATTAACACTTGATCAGAACTTAAATCTGATTTATTTCAACTACCAAATAAATACATTATTTAAATAAACATTGATGCTTGAGTGAAATAATTAGCAAAGTAGGTTCTAGAAAGACGGTCTCATCCCTTTCAGCATATGTGTTGCCCAGTCACAATTCCTCCTGGGGATTCCTTAAATTTATCTGTAAGCGAATAAAAACTATAACGTTAATATTAAATACAGTAGGTACTAGAAGTTACAACCTTTCAGCAAATTTGAAGCAGAACTTTCAGTATGGTATCTATCTCGTCAGCACTATCAAAACTATTATTGGATGATACAGTTACTGTTGATGCTAAAGAACTGGTATACTCTCTAGAAGGCTGGAAGAAATTGTATGATCAGAAGTAATTATTTTTAGTTAACTATTTGTGATTATAGTAATAGAGCTGGCTATAAAAATCAAATAGTATAAGAAAAATTAATTTAAGGATTTGAACGCATTAAAATGTCTAATAAAACCGTGAGAAATTAATAGAGAAGCCAGTCAAAATACAATTGAACCAAGTTGTAACATTCATTTTCTCTTAAAATCATGTTTCTTTGAAAAAGCAAATTTAGAGCATTTTGATCACGGATAAAAATAATTTAACTTACCACGTCATCACTTTGTGCAGACGTGCTTGAAGTGTCATCGATGTGTTGCTGTAGCTTTTTCATAAGCCTTATTCTTTTTCCTATTTGCGGTATTATCTCTTTTAAGTGTCTTTCTTCCATTGCCATACATATACCATAATCTATCTCATTTTCTGTATTAAACAAAAACAGTCAAAATAAGCACAGCAATATATCAATTTTTTCATATTAAAAATTAATATTTCTTATAGTACCTATCTAAGTATTTGGTTAATTATAATTATTAAGTTAAAAATATATATTATTTTCTCGTCTTATTGAATAATAATTTATATTTAAGTCATATTAAAATAAACAGTATTTTACTGAACAACGTAGCAATTAAAGTACTTACCTATATATAGCTTGTATGTATATCAATTAAACTCTTGAAAACTTCTATTAAATATTATTAATAATTATTTATCTAATTTTGTTATATCATTTTCAGATAATGCCACTAATTCTACTAAAATGGTGAATTCTGTTGTCAGTTTTGTATGCTTCATCTTCATATGGTACAAGCCTAATATCCAATAAATAAAAAAAATAGGTATTTACTGTTCTTAACGGCACGCGACAGCATCAATGAGTGTGCCTAAAATAATTTTGGGTTATAAAGAACGTAACATTTTCCACAACCGCATACCTAAAAAATACTCAAATTAATAATAAACACTATACCTAAGCTGATAATATTTAATAATGCAAACACGTTTATTATGAATTTTAAAATGATCTTGACCTAAGTTAATAAATTGGACGAGTTTTATTTAAGTAACATACCTACTTTCTGATGGAAGCATAACATAAAGTAGTTTCATGGCATAAATAAAAATGTAAAAAGCAGATACATACCTTCAAATACAGCTACCAATTCCCTAAAGCCCCATTCAACTAATAATACTTTCATATCCATGTTAAACTACGCACAATTACAACGAAATACTTGTGATTATAGCAGATAACAGCACGGGCCATAAACGTTACCATGTTAGGTAGATTGCGCATGCGTTGCGCCAAGTATGTCCAATTATGCCCGTGACATTGCATATTTCTTCTACCCCCTCCCTCCATCCCTTCTTGAAGAATCATAGTGTGAACATTAGACATAGAAAAGAGTTAAATTAAATATAATATTTTGTTTAAGAAAACGAACTTTATTTAGTAGCATAACATTATTTTTGTTGAAAAGTAACAAATATTAGTTTGAAAAACAAAGTGATTTGCACGACGAGGAAACACTTAAACGTTTTTGTTCTTTGAATCATATAATAGATTCATTGAAACATATACTTAGTAAGTTATGTATGTTATTTAGACTTGTTAGTTATTGTCAAAATATAATTATATATACATAAGTAAAAACAATATGTAGGTATACGTATAAACTCTATTGAGACTTCTATAGGATTAAAAATAAAAGTTCGCTGTTTTTCAAGTTTGTTAAACCTCAGTTTAATTTCTTTAATTACAATATTTTATTGTAAACGTAAATATACTCTGCGAGACTAATCACCCAATATGTCGGCATTGTGGTATTATTCAACATAAATTTTGCTAACCTATTAAATATAAATTTATTGTCAATTTAAATAAAAGAATATTTTTACACCCAATACATTTTCTAGTAAAAATAAGTAAAACGATCTAAACAAAAATTTTTGCTAGACCATTTTTCTCGGTGTAATGCAACACACTTAAACTACTACAATTTTAAATTAACCATGTATTTATTTCTATTACTAATATGTCCGTATATTTATATCACTTCTATTTATATGACACGGTAATATTTATGTCTTTATTGCACTACCACTTAAGGAACTATTTATTTCTTTCTTATATTTATCTTACTGTTCCGCACGAGACTACTTAAGGAACTTCTTATTCCGGAATTACTCATCCATCCGTTCAACTGCCTTTTATATACACATACGAAACATCTGGAAGTTTCGCGTAAACTCCATCTCCCTCTCGATGTTTGTAGTACATTCCACAGACATTCTGTCTTCGCAGTACAACGCAAATGGATGATTTATTGCGGTTTGTAAACAAGAGCGTTTTTATACGTCGCCCGGTCGGCCTCTTTTTTGTGGGACTTGTTTCATTATATTATGTAAAAAAATGTTTTTTTCCAAAAAGATCTACTTCCGTTAAGAATTTCGAAGAGGAAAATTGGTATTGATAGTCGCAGCCGTTTGACCGCTATCGTGGTCAGAGAGAGAGATGTCCACTTTCTTGGTATCAGGGGACTTCAAAACGTGGACATCTGCAAAGATATCGAGGTCGAAAAGCAACTGAATTTGGTGTAACAGGACTGCATTTCCAAAATAATGAGGTGTGGCCACGACACAACTTTCTTATATGTATGAGCGTTTCAAATTATACAATTTTAAAAATTATTTTATACAAAAATTATTCAAAATCCTCTTCTAAGTAATTCTGTTCTCTTAATAAAAGTGTTGCCCGCTAAGAGTAAAAGTGTTATTGTCGGTTCGAATATTGAAATTTCATGTACACAAAAGAAAACTACGGAAAAGCTATTTCTTTTTTGTTTTTATTATTCGATTTATTTATATAATTCTTACTTATGGCAGTGGAAGTAGTAGATGAAAAATCGCTCATTCAATAAGTGACATAGTGTTCAAATTGAGAAAAACGAATTTTTAAAATACTGACCTTAAGATTTTTAAAATGTCAACTTTTCTCGTTGATTTATTTGTGCCTTTTGATTCTGTTAGATGTCAATAGAATGTTAACACACAAAAGGGAATAAATATTTTTTACCAGGGGTGTTCGTAATTGTTGTTTACAGGAAAACAAGATAGAACCTTGTTACTGCAAATAAACTTTATTTTTTTGAAAACGTGTATGACACAACATGGAAACAGCCAAAAAAAATTTTTCTAACGATACAACATGTACGTAACACCAAGAGGGAGCTATATGTATTCAAAAGATGTTTCATTAGTAAATAATATCTATTCACATCGGATTATTATACTTACAAGTGCTAGGTTTGATATTAATAGCTCTGTTTGGCCGTTATCATGGTTAGAGACACACAGATACAGACATTTTTCAAAAACCACTTTTTCGGTATCAAAGACTTCAAAACGTGGACCTCTGCAAAAATCTCGAGATCGTAAATTTTAATCATGGGAATATAATTTTTATTCTGCCTATAAGACAGTAAAAGGACTGACCTCTAATGTTGTGATTTATACTTTTACGCCGCTCAAGTTTGAGTAAAACATACTGAGCAACTGGTGTATTTAATAAACACTCTTCTAATTCTAAATTAATTCGAATTTTTTTAACGTCTACCACTAATTAAATAAAATACCCACGAACTGTCTGCGTTTCTATTACCCACATTTTATACTTAGCTTTTCTGCATTTATATCACGTTATTAAAGAAGCGCTTAATTCAACAGGGAATTAGAAATAATGCACTTCCTTAATTGCCTTACTCGCAGCTAGGATATACATACAAAATAATGCACGAGTGTCAACTTTCTTCATATCCTTCTCTTTGGGATAATAGACATTTTGCAGCACGAATAAAGGAAATTCTTTGCTTAATTATGATTAAAAAAAACTATTCACTATCATCAATGTTAATGAAATGTTATAGACGTGTATTGATCTCTGTGTATGGCCCACGATATTGACGAAACGTTTGCAACTATCAATACCGAACATTATACATATTTTAAGTATGAAAGAACACGAAAATAATTACAACATAATTTGGAACAAATTTTCTAGAAAGTAATGTTAAAAATTCGAACCGGAAGTAACTCTTTTCGAAAACAGTTTTCTGCGAATATCTTATAAGTTATGCATCCTAGATTGATATACTTCAGTTTAAAATTATTCAGACCTGGATGTGGTACAATTTTTATACTAAAAAATCAAAATTCGAGCAGGTGGTATTAGAATGAGAAATCTTTAATTTTGTTGACATTTTCGACACTCACAATTTCAAACAACACCATCTATGCATGAACAACTTAACTAGGACCTTTTACTTATAGGGTCAATCCATTTCAAATCACCCCAATATAAATAAAATTTATTGCTCAACATTTTTTATTTTCCTGGTTTTACTTTCTTATAGGTAGTATAAGGAAGTATATTGTGATGACGAAAATTTTCGACCTCGAGATTTTTGCAGATGTCCACGTTTTGAAGTCCTCTGATACCAAAAAAGTGATTTTTAAAAAATGTCTGTGTGTCTGTCTCTCTCTCTCTGTGTGTGTGTGACCACGATAGCGGTCAAACCGCTGTAGATATCAATTCCAAATTTTGTATTTAAGTGTATAATCTGCCTGTTGAGATCTGATTAGTTTTTCAGTAAAATCGGTAGACCGGAAGTAGTACTTTACTTCAGTGAAAAAATCGAATTTTGCAAATATTTCATCAACTACTAAGTTTAAACAAATTTATAAAGAATTCATATGTACTTAAAATTAAGATTGTGAATCATTTTATTTAAAAAGTTTTTCAAAATTACTACCGGAAGTAGATCTTTTACTCTTATCAAAAATCAGTTTTTTTGCCAATGTTTTGCAAGTCATGCTTTCTAGACAGGTATGCTACGAATATAAAAATATTTAGAACTTGATTTCCAATATCTTTTGTATTAAAAAATTTCAAAATTCGGACCGGAAGTATCACTTTTACTCTTACCGAATAACGATTTTTTGCAAATATGTCGTAAATTATGCATTCTATATATATTTATTAAGAGTACAAAAGTATTTAGAGTTGGATTTGCAATATATTTTGTATACATGAAATTTCAAAATTCGGACCGGAAGTAGCACTTTTATTCTTAGCGAGTAGCACTTTTTTTCGAATATCTTGCAAAGTATGCATTCTATAGCGATTTATTAAGGGAGTGAAAGTACCTAGAATAGGATTTTGAATAAGTTTTGTATAAAAAATTCTTAAAATTGTATAGTTTGAAACGGTCATAAGTATAAGAAAGTCGTGTGGTGGCCACACCTCATTTATTTTTTTATCATGAGTACCTAGACAGTCACAAAACACTGTTTGAAAAATTTTTATAAACCATAGTTTTTTCTGGCAGCCATTTTTAAAATAGCGGCTGGGCAAATTTTTAAGAAAAACGTGATTTGCGGAATGTTTAATTGCCAAGCTATTTTAAAAGATATCAGAATAATTGTGTTACATCCGGTCCGAATTTTGTAATTTCATTTATACAAAAAGTATTGCAAATCTAGCACTAAATACTTTTGTACTCTTGATAAATATATATTATATAGAATGCATAATTTACGACATTTGTAAAAAATCGCTATTCGAAGAGTAAAAATGGTACTTCCGGTCTGAATTTTGACATTTTTTTTTATACAAAAGATATTGATAATTATGTTTTAGATACTCTTATACCCGAAACGTACCTGTCTAAAAGCATGAAAAGCAAAAAAATTATTTTCGATAAGAGTAAAAGACCTATTTCCGGTAGGAATTTCGAAAAACTTTTTAAATAAAATTGTTCTCAATTTTAATTTTAAGTACATATGAATTCTTTATAAATTTGGTTAAACTTAGTAGTTGACGAAATATTGGCAAAATTCGATTTTTTTCACCGAAGTAAACTGCTACTTCCGGTCCACCGATTTTATTGATAAACTAATCAGATCTCAAAAGGGAGATTATACACGTAAATACAAAATTTGGAATTGATATCTACAGCGGTTTGACCGCTATCGTGGCCACAGAGAGCAAGAGAGAGAAAGATTTTTTAAAAACGACTTTTTCGGTATCCGGGGACTTCAAAACGTGGACATCTGCAAAAATTTCGAGGTCGAAAATTTTCGTCATCACAATACTTCCTTATGCTACTTATAAGAAAGTAAAAATCAGGAAAATAAATAATTCTGAGCAACTTTGCTTATGGGTGATTTGAAATGGATTGACCCTATTACCTCCTTAATATAGCATATCTTCGTATGGAAGGAGTGGTAATTAAACTTTAAGCATAACATATTTTAATGAAGTACCTACATAAAATAACATTACACAAGCTTCTTTCAACTCGGGAACGAATACAAAAAGATCTATTTTGCTTTTTGAATTTCCCTATCCTATACAGTAGTGACTTCAATAAAATATAACTTCTACTTTCTTATAAGTAGCATAAGGAAGTATTGTGATGACGAAAATTTTCGACCTCGAGATTTTTGCATATGTCCACGTTTTGATGTCCCCTGATACCGAAAAAGTGGTTTTTAAAAAATGTCTGTGTGTCTGTCTGTCTGTCTGTGACCACGATAGCGGTCAAACCGCTGTAGATATCAATTCCAAATTTTGTATTTAGTAGTAAAATCTCCCTCTTGAGAACTGATTATATTTTCAGTAAAATCGGCAGACCGGAAGTAGTAGTTTACTTCAGTGAAAAAATCGAATTTTGCCAATATTTCGTCAACTACTAAGTTTAGACTAATTTATAAAGAATTCATAAGTATTTAGAACTTAATTTCCAATATCTTTTGTATAAAAAAAATTTCAAAATTCGGACCGGAAGTATAACTTTTACTCTTACCGAATAACGATTCCTTGCAAATATGTCGTAAATTATGCATTCTATATATATTAATGAAGAGTACAAATGTATTTAGAGTTAGATTTGGAAAAATTTTTGTATAAATGAAATTTCAAAATTCGGACCGGAAGTAACACTTTCATACGTATAAGAAAGTCGTGTGGTGGCCACACCTCATTTAATTCTTTTGCAAGAGAGCTGGATGAACCCTGAATAGAATTTAACCCTTTTCTTTGTTTTTACATTCCGTACTTTTAGTCGCTCGAATTGTAAATAAAAGACTTTAATTATATCATTCAATTAAGTGCCAATTACCCGAAGTGTTCTGAACTTGCAACAGTCAGCCGGCTCCAATTATTTTTTAAACGAAGCCGGGCGTGCTTGCATCAACGTCAAGTTGTCGTGCGACGACACTTCATTGGCGACACCGTCCGTTCAACATCAATCTCTACAGAAACTGACCCAGATCAGGCGTATTTTTAATGGACGGCAAACAAACAAAAAAAGAAGGCAGAAACGATACGTTCAGAAGAAGAAATAGCACAGAAGTTTTCGCAATGCCATATGGATATGTATGTATTAAAAGTGGAAGCAATAAAATTCATACATACATAAAAAACAACACATGCAGTGAGTGGTCAAATATTCCTTCCCCCTTTAAGATGCATAATCTTGTAATTAAACTAAATGAGTGGACATGTTTATATTAATGGACATCGTGTAGCTTCCTATGACATGGAAATATTCCATTTCGTGTATGTACAGTGCATTTTAATAGAAAATTGTACATGAGAACATTAGTCTGTCGGAGTATATTGCTGCACAGTTATGCCAGATTTAACTGAGGTCGTCAACTTTCTCGCAAAGAATCGGGAAAATCAAGAAACTTTGGAAACCGATTATAATAAAAAACATGCTATTTAACATTAATTTACGTCTCCATAGGGCAATAATTTTTAATGTGAAATACGAAGAGGCTTCAGAATTTAGAGAATACAATCCCAGGATCCCTGGATTAGACTGTATGGTTTCTAATTGTGCTCAAATGAAAAGAAAAAAAAAACTTAAGTGATTTCTTAAAAATTATTTATTAATATTGTTGCACAATACAACACACAATATACTAAAATAAGGAACAAAAAAGGCAATACAAAAAACTATTAAGGAAATAGGAATAGACAATAGATATTTATATGCTAATTTTAAGTGATATCCACGAACTCCTCCATTTTCGAACAGGCTCTTTTCACATCTAGTACTATTACCAACCCCAATTCATTTTGTACTTCAGGATCTGGTGATCCACGCTCTTATTAATTTCCAGCTCTAACTTTTCCTTTAGTGTCAATTGAGGTTGGGAGGTTTGTTGCCTTGGCTCAACATCTGTGATCCTGACCTTTCTTCCTCATCCGTGTCATCTCGACTATTTACTTTAGTCTTTTAACAATACTCTTTATATGCTTCCCCACTAAAGCCTGTGTAGGAACTGGAAATAAGTGAAGCCATTCCAAATCCGATAATAACTGATTTTCATCATTTTTTCGTGGATTTTGTAAATAATTCAACATACCAGTTAAATCATCACTTCGTCGTTGTTTTATACGTTCCATTAAGGATGTTTACATTTTATTGGCGAGTGCTGAGTTTTTGCTAGACAATTGTTTTATAAGAAATTTCAAAGCGGCATCAGCTGTGCATAAATTAGCATCTCGCTGACAGATTGCTTCTAATGTTAATTTAATTGGAATCACCACATCAACAATTTTATTTACCAAGTCAAAATCAGCATCTTCTAAACGAATTGGATGATTGAGATCTATAAGAGCTTTTTGAACGCAGGTTTTTAAACGAGAAAATTGTTCCAGCATGGTTAATAGACTATTCCACCTGCTTTTACAGTCGAAAAGAAGTGACAGGCTTTTTTTCATGTTCAATCTTCACATATTTTTGAAGTACTGTTTCTTTTTTCAATGGTGATCTTTACACTACAACTTTTCTTTATCAGCTCATTAATGTTTTCATCTTTTGTTAACTCTGGTATGTGTTCTCGCTCGGGATCAAAAAACGGCCGATATCCCGGGATTGTATTCTGTATTTAAGATTTATTAGACTCTCAGTACATGCATAAAGAAAGAGGTTCAAAAAGTTGAGCTCATAATTAGTTGCTACGAATAAAAAAATATGTCAAAATTTAAAAATAAACATCACGCTCTCAATGCCACAATATAAATATAAAACACGAATTTATATATAAAGGAAGGTCCAACCAAAACGCACGATGTTAATTGTAAATAAAACAAAAAGTTTTCAGAGAATTATCTTAATGTTTTTTATTATGATAGAAGGATCTATGACAATTATGTGTGAAACAAACTATCGACCAAATGCTCGCCACGGCTTCGGTGGCATACCTCTCTCCGATGGTCGATATTTTCAATGACTCTAAGACATAATTGAGGTTCAATGTCGTTAATGTGCCGAATTATCTCATCCTTTAGCTCTTGAATTGTTCTTGGCTTATTGACGTACACTTTTTCTTTTAAATATCCCCAAATTCCAACGGTATCAAATCACATGATCGTGACGGCCAATTAACATCGCCACGACGTGAGATCATACGGCCATTGAATTTCTCGCGCAAAAGAGCCATTCTTTCGTTGGCTGTGTGGCAAGTGGCACCATCCTGTTGGAACCACATATCGTCCAGATCCATATCCTCAATTTCTGGCCACAAGAAGTCCGTTATCATCTCGCCATAGCGAACACCATTCACGATAACTGCTTGGCCGACATCATTTTCGAAGAAGTACGGCCCGATGACGCCGCCAGTCCATAAAGCGCACCAAACAGTCACTCTTTGTGGATGGATCGACTTTTCAACAATCACTCGTGGATTCTCATTTGCCCAAATGCGGCAATTCTGCTTGTTAACGAATCCACTGAGGTGGAAGTGTGCCTCGTCGCTGAAGATGATTTTCTTTGTAAAGTCACCATTCACTTCGGTCTGTTCAACCAACCATTCGGCGTACTGACGACGCTTGAAATGGTCAGTAGGCTTCAGCTCTTGAGTCAATTGAACCTTGTAAGCGTGTAAATTCAAATCTTTATTCAAAATTCGCATCAGTGATGTTCAATTGTTGGGCACGACGACGAGTCGAGGTTGACGGCTCTTCTGTCACACTATCGCGAACAACAGCAATGTTTTTCGCAGAACGAACTGGGCGAGCATGCACAGGTGTTTTCACATTTCCGCACAATTCTCCCGATTGTGGACACATTTGGTCGATTATGCTGACTAAAAAAATCACGAAGTGCACGAAATGTATTTTGATTTGAATGCCCATTTTCGTAAAAGGCTTCAACAATTTTAACGCGTTGCTCAATTGTGTACCTCTCCATGGTTGAATTTGTCAAACACTGAAAGAAAGAAATGTCAAATTAAGTTGGTCACAAAACTTGACGTTAAGGTGTGACTCACAATTAACATCGTGCATTATGGGTGGACCACCGTTCATATGTACATATATTAATAAATAACTACTACTATTTAGTTATAAAGAGACAGAGGTGCTGTTCTAAGGAGGAGGGTGTGGTTGACGTTTTTAGCCACTTGTCAATTGTTTTATTGCATATTACAGAAACTATTTCTGACATACGCATAGGCAAGACAAGCCACAGGCAAAACAAATATGTATAAGATAATCATCCGAGTCTCCACTTGCGTCTTCCTTATACATTTTGCTTTCGTCGTCATACGCGTACCCTTAAGTTCAAGTTCGTCTGTAAAGTCAAGCAACGGAATCATGCTCTGGATTGATATGAAATCAGAAGAGGATCTGAGCTCAATAGGAGTCTATAGAATAACTCCTCATTGATTTTGACGGGGTTGATTTTTTGCATATGTCTGTCCCAGTACTTCCTTACGTCCATATTTTTTGACTCTTGGCCTTCTGATAATTCACCGATAGACAATAGCACTTCCTTCGTAATTACAGCACCACGAATAAGAATTTTATGTATTGTAGGTAGCATGAAGTGCCAAAATAGCACCACTTCGTTAGGTATTGCGAGAAAAACGATGATCTCGTGAAATTCTCGAGCGCACTAGTTGCCATTTTATCCGCATCTGTTTGAAAACGTTCTCTGAGATGAATTTTCTTCACAAAAAAAAACCTTGACCAGATACTTCCATCATTTTCTGATGTAGATCCAGATGTGTAACTGCCATAGTGACAAAACGCCGAAATTTCACCAAAAACACTAAACATCAAAGTCACCAACTAAACACCAATTAAAAGTGATTACACACAAATTGAAGAAACAATTACGCGAAATTAGAAAGCTTTCTGAGGACACCAAGAAAATAATAAAACTATACTTACGACTGCACATCATAACTTCTAATAAAAGACTTGATACGTACGACACTCATCGCACATTTCTATACATTAGGTCCTGTACCGCACCTCTCCTCAGGTGAAACCATAACTTTTTTAATTACCTACACTATAATCTTTCACTACATGAAAAATTCACTGACTAGCAAGTACTAGCTATAAACGTTAACCCTCATTAAACATTCATTTATACATTGCTGTTATAGGATTATAGGCAGCCGATGTTACCTGAAAATAAAAACAGCTTCCTAGAAAGTAATTATGCCATTTGAATTCTTAAAGCAAGTACTTTTACCTGTAATAATTACTTTTGAGAATTAATATCTCTGATTCTAACAATGATAAAACAGCAATTCTTGGTGAAAATTTGTATGATAACGCGTACAAACAAATACTTAAGTTACAGCATTATCAATAATTTTAAATTTTTTTAATTACGAACACGTTTTTGTCGGTTTTGATCAACAAACTGTCTTCGCGCTTCGTAGTCAATCGGCTTCAGTGAGTTGAGTACTGTGACGCTCTGTCCCTAGTGTCCCTACTACGACTAAATTTTCTTGCGAACGCTTGACGTTTATCATAAACAAAATGGCGGAATTTTTAAAAATGATATTGTTTGTGGAACACCCTATATAAGCATAAAATAAAAATATATGATGATACAGCTCGTTAATATCACTATAAAACCACCATCCGAAAAAGGAATATGTGCCAGTACTTAAACAGCAATAAAAATCAAATTCGGAACAGCACACTTTACATATTATTGCCTTACATATTTTCGTACACCATGTCAATGTCATCAGCATCATTATTCACATCGCCGGCTGTTCGGCTGACGTGACCGGGATATGTATGTATTAATGAAAGGAACAGTACCACTCCGTTTGAGTTATGATATGTATTTGTATCACTGCTTGCATACGCGTGATTAAATGTTATATGTATGTACATCGGTTGTCTGCATACGTGAATGTTAACACTTGCTATTCCTTCTAAAGCAAACGTCTCGTGGTATTTGTATACAAAATAAAGCGAAAGGGCTTCCTTAATGTAGAAATATACCACAATACCACTTATATAATATGTTACGCGCAACGGCGGGCGATGCCTTAATTTTCGATAGGTAAACGCCCCTCTTAACTATTTGTTGAAATACGGCAATTTTTCGCCTATAGTATGATAATTCCAGTTATTTTAAAATTAGAAAAAGTAGATAGATGGCTTATGATACGATTGTGGAAAAAGGCATGGATGAGCTCACAATCCTTCTCTTGAATTTAAAACTGACGAAATCTATTATTTTTTCCTAAAATCGAATAAATCACAATTTATACACCTATCGTTAATTTTGTCTGCAATAATGCAATACTCAAGTATAACAGTTTTCAGTGCCCCTACAAATACCCCTAAAAAATAAAAACCCCTAGATTTCCCCCTTGGCTCAAAAAATCCCCTAAATTTAGGGGGAAAACCCCCAAGTTGGCAACGCTGTCAGTGAATAAAGTATAGTCATACTGTCATTAATATTAATGACATCAGTATGACACTTAATGATACAATGTATAACTTAAGAGAGACGTTTCACATTCGATGGCAAACCTTTATCAATATAATTTCTGATCTCCCGGTATTCACCATTTCAGCAATACTACTACTATCATGGCAATTGTCAATGTTATCTGCACCACCAAAAAAGAGAATCAGGTAATCTTCTTTACTAAAGTGCTTTGAGAAAGAATTCACATCGTTACAAACTGCTTCGAAACCAGCACTCGGTTTTATCATTCCAATCAGTGAGTCATTATAATAATAATAATATAATTCTTGTTCTTTGAATAATCGATTTTGGTCTTTTTGTTCTCTGATTCATCTTTAAGTTCTTGGAGTCGATAGAGTGCCTCAGCAAATTTGTTTGTTAACTCTAGTAGAGATTCCTTCTCCGGGTTTACCTCGTTGTGACCACTTATAATTGCAATGTAACTGGTGTTAATATTTGAACTATGCTGTACATCAATAATATCATGTTTCATGGATTTTTTCATTGTTTGTGACCGAGTCGATATGCCGCTAGACATTTTTAAATTCAATTTAACAGCCCAGTGTAATTTAGAAATCTCGGTGTCTGTAACTTATGTATACGTAAATATGTAATTCTCGACGTAAAAACTGTGGAATGTTATTCCTTTAGTTGCGTTATAGACATAAAATGCATAAACTTTCACAACTACTATTGCTAGCGAGAACTACATAAAGGGAAAAACAAGGGGTTACATATCAATATCAAGCTTATAATACAGTTTGCTGAACCAGATCATAACCAGATCACAAAATAGTTATTTATGTAACAAGTCAGTAAAGTGATACTTTATCGAACGAGTCTGATTTACGAGCCAAGCGAGTGAAGCGAGCGCGGCGAGTAACAGACGAGTTCGGTAAAGGTACTTTACTGACTTGGTGCATACAAAATTTTATCGCCAACCGTGAAAATTATTAATTTAAGAAATAAAGATATAATAACTTATGACAGTTTATGACAGTGACAAACGATTTATTTTTAAAGTCATCAGTCATGGCTACGCTGACAGATATTAGCGGCAGGTAAAGTACTTTATTGTATAGTACGATAAAGTGTTTCTTTACCTCCGTAAAACGCTATGGTAACGCATCACTTTACTGACGGTTGGCGATAATAGTTATTTATGTAACAAGTCAGTAAAGTGATACTTTATCGAACGAGTCTGATTTACGAGCCAAGCGAGTGAAGCGAGCGCGGCGAGTAACAGACGAGTTCGGTAAAGGTACTTTACTGACGTGGTGCATACAATATTTTATCGCCAACCGTGAAAATTGTTAATTTAAGAAATAAAGATATAATAACTTATGACAGTTTATGACAGTGACAAACGATTTATTTTTAAAGTCATCAGTCATGGCTACGCTGACAGATATTAGCGGCAGGTAAAGTACTTTATAGTACAGTACGATAAAGTGTTTCCTTACCTCCGTAAAACGCTATGGTAACGCATCGCTTTACTGACGGTTGGCGATAAAATAAATTATCCTAATTAAAACAAGTTAATTGTGACATATGACTTCGAGCGACAACTTAACCAAACGTCATTTAGTACAATACAAGCCATCTAAAAATTTTCCGAAAACTTTGATTTTTTTTCCTAAAGTAAATGTCAATAAAATATTTTAAAATTCCAATTGTATTTCTTCTTTCCGCAAGCAGATTAATTCACATTGAAATTCTATCAAAAAAGGAGAAAAATCATGTCATGTATTTTGCATTAAATCCTTGTAAACAGGAAAAAGAAGTAACGGAATTTGTATTTTGTGTGTTTACAGAGGCGCTGTTGCAGAACAGACCATTACCGCACATTCCGAGTTTGCCGGAAACGGACCCGCCCGGAACGTTAAACACGACCGGTACCCTCAGTAGCGGCGGAAATCTGACCAGTCTGGCGAGTTCGGCGGGTTCGGTGGCGCCCTCGACCCCACACTCGCTTGAAACCGCCAACAGATGGACATCGAAGGAGAATCTTCTGGCGCAAGAGGAAGACGATCCCCAATTGTTCGTTGCCTTGTACGACTTCCAAGCAGGCGGCGAGAATCAACTTAGTTTAAAGAAAGGTGCTTACAAAAGTTTATCATTACAAATTAATGCAAAGGCAATTTAAGTTGTTAAATTGCTTCGATTGTATTTCAAATTCTTTATCTAGGACTATATCACACGGTGCTAAATTTATCGGAAATTTTGTAATAGTTATTTACGATATACAAGGGTGGATCTGTTTGCTCCATGCCTGACCCACTCACACTAAAAAATTGGCAAATATCTTACTTTTATTTTTCAACATAGCCTCCACGCAAGTGTTCTTTAAATTTTGGAAACAGTCGGTAATCGCTGGGGGGCCCAAATTTGGCGCATATTCTTGAGCTATTGCAATGGTGGACCTATGCCTTGTTGCTTTATCCTGATGCAATAAAACACCTTTGCGCAACTTCCCCCGACGTTTTTCTTGAGTCAAGTCACGTAATTTGGGAATTAAATTGACATAATAAGCACCTGTAATTGTGGCCCAATTCTGCAGGAAATCTACTAAAATTGCACTTTCAGCATCCCAAAATACAGATAGCATGACCTTCCCTGCTGATGGTTGCATCTTGATTGCGCTAATCCCTCCATAATCCGGCGATTGCAAACACAAACTTTAAATATCTGGAAGCTATATGTGCCGACGTAATGATATTAAGAAAATCAAGGATTTTATATTAATTTATGATTGTAATATTCAATGCAATAAAGAATAAATTAGCTTATATTATAATACACATACACTTTTATTATTTCTAATCAAATATTGACAATACTGTAGTGTCACATATCGATTACTTTCATTTCACACCACCTGCCGTGCTCAAGCAACCTGTGAGAGTTTGCATTCGCACTATATCTTGAGAGAGACTATACACGACTGTCTACCACATTTAAACTCACGATACCCACCTTTAAACTATGTCATATAATACTGCAGATGCCCTTAATGTATTCACCAAATCTCGATGAATTTAAGTTGGGATCGTTTCTTTTAAACGCAAGTATTTAATCGTCGCTCGTTGCTCAGCATGATCTATTTTGATACTGTTGTGTGATTCTCTTGACATCGCGCGTGTACTGTGGGCACGCTTTAACAGGTTCAGACTTAAAAGTTTGTAGCGTAAGTCTATACATAGCAGATTACAACGCGACGTGAAGATAAATAATTGTTTTTAGGTTTATAAATTGGTCAGAGGCGGGGAGCAAAGGGATCGGCCCTCATAAGTGTTAAAAAATGATTTTAGTTTTTAAATATGGTTACAAGCAAAATAATACATTTTTAACGAGAGTATCGTACAATATAGAAAGAGATTCAAAAAGATTTGTCTATCCCAGTTTAAAAATACATGACGCATACTGGCTTGAGAAATGTTGATAAGTAAGATACTCTATTTTAGTAATTTATTCTTTTTATGAATACATAATAATAATACACAGTAAAAATACAGGTGAATTCTAATCGTATCAAATCAAATAAATAAAATAAAGTAAATAACTAAATAACCAAATAACGAAATAAATAAAAACAAGGAAGCGCAATCTCAAGGTAAATCAAAAAAAAGCTGTTCTATTTTCTTTGAGTCTCGATCATGCTAAACTCAAAAAGTAGATCCTAGCTTAAGCTTAACTAAAATTCAACTAAAATTAAAACTAAATAGAAAAACTAGAAAACTAAAAGAATTCATGTTATGACAAATTATTAGGTCGTTCTTACCACCATTCATAGATGGCGCAAAATAAGTACATAAATATTATATAGGTGTGAGAAGGCAGACCGGTAACCTAATCCCGGAATTTATCCAGAGTAGCAAATCGAAATGTCAATTCTATACTGTCCTTGCCATATCCAACTGGATCTCGCTATCGCTACGATATTAATGCCGGTATTTATAGATGGAGCTCAGCTCATGTAATCCACAAACTCACGTAAGCACGGGATTTTGGTATCGTCGCCTCAAGTAGGCGTTTGATTCTATAAAACATACTTCGGGAATTCTCGTGAACGGGGCACCTTGAGCACGCAACGTTAGGGAATTTTAGTAACTTTTGGTTGCAAACATCGATCAGCTGTTATAACCAACAATTTTAAAAAGAAAAATATGAGTAAAACCGAGAAATAATTAGTAGTAGTAATAGTATTTATTTTTTTAAAGTAAGTTGAAAATGAAACATCTTAAATGCAATATTGAATTATAGCTATTTTTACGAGTTATTGCTTGACATTCAAATCTATACAGCTGCACGTAAATAATTAAATAATTTGTATTTTCAGATAAATGCAATGGAAATAATAAAACTGAAACTATTATAATTAATAACAATAGCGTAATAAGACGTTTTTTTTTTTGAGAGAAAATGTTGATGAGTTATTACGTGGATAGTATTTCTAAATTAAGAATTAAATGGAGTATATTGTAGCCACTTGAATATGAAACAGTTGCTTTTGAAGATGAAATGAATGCATTATCCATTTCTGTGTCTTACCAAAACCAGTTAATTGGGGTCACTAAAAATTTGGTAAAAATCTATAGACACATGGAATTACGAGGGATTACTAAACACATATGGCATTCTACCTCCAAGTATACATGTTTGCATATTGAAGCACATGGTAAATGAATATTTAGGAATGTTGATTTCTTCATATCCATTCTGTAGGGATGTATAATTTATAAATATTAATTTCAGTTATTACTTTTACTATAGAAAAATATGAATAACAGAACTTTATAATTTTATTCTCAGGACATAGTTTAATTGGAAATAGAGAAACCAAACGAAAATATTAATTTAATTTTTAATGAATGTATTCAAAGAAAATTGACACATCAGCAACAATATGTGTACATATTTTAGTTTTAAAAATACGTTCAATTGTCTTTCAAGCATATATGTAGGTTTTCTCCATTAAGTTGCTTATATGGTTGAGTGAAAATATTATTCACATACTTTAATTATTTACTAATATCTGAACTACTTTATTACAATTTGTAATTGTAAAAAAAAAGAATAAAATTTTCTTTTAATGTGTGTGTAATTATTGTACTAATAGATTTGTAAGCTTGCTGTTTTTAAGAGAAATATATATTTGCTAAGATTATGTTCAATGTGCTAATTATTGATCATAACAAATTATTAAAATATTTTACATTAAAAAGTAAGCGTGAAATAAAATAGAATGCAGTCATGATTAGTAAAAACATTCTCTTTCTGAGGTTTTTATTTATTGTTTACTTATAAATATAATGTAATTGTTGATATTACAAGAACATACTGAATAACTATTACATATGTAAAATATCATTTAAATGCTTTCAAAAATGTCCTTTCAGCATCACAGGTATAGTTTTTGGTGATGTTCATAAACATTATTAGATATTCTTCCTTCGAGGTTACAAATAATATATTAATAACATTGCATGTTCTTGTATGTCTCACTTTAAATCATATTTTTTGTTTATACTGTAACACATGTTTGGCCAATTATAAGTTGCTATGAATAACAACTATACCTACTTGTAATACTGGACATATTTAATTTCAACATGCACATACGAGTCCTTTATTAGTAAGCATTTTTTTACCCTTATTTTTAAAAGTACTGCAATCAAATATCATGGAAACGATAAAAAATTAGGAATTCATATTGATGAAATATTTTGTTTTATATATAATCACAATTTCATAATAGATGTCATTATTTAATACTCCATAAACTATGTAAATCTTCAAACATATATTTGTAGGAAGGTTATGTTTTCAAATGAATCTGTCAATCGCGTGCTCAAGCCTGGTCGAACACAACCTTACAGCTGAGGTTTTGTTTTCGTCGCCTTGAGCACCGGCCGGTGCTTGAGGTTGTTTTATAAAACGCAAATGTGTCGTATTTACGTACTTGGGCATCTGCAGCGCCTTGAGCATGATTTATAAATCTGGGCCTAAGGCATTAACATAACTTCGATTTACATTGTTAAAATTGATTCTGCTAACCTTAAAAGTCGTCCATGTATAACGCCATCTAGTAGTAGAATAATAAACACAAAAAATGATTTTTTTTTATTGAAATAACCTATAAAATAATACTTTAATTATTAACTTGACAATAATTAACATTAATATTGTAAAATAGTGAAATAGAACGACATAAAATAAAAAAGGTTTCCGCTTTTAGTTTGGAAGCATACAAAAATTAGTAACAAATATTGTAAAGATTCTCAATTTAATTAGGGAAGAAGGTTTTCAATGTAATAATTTTAATATACTGTTAAAAGGTATGCGCGCACGTGTGTGTGTGTGTATATACAGGGTTAGTTTTAAATAGCGTCATTAAAAAAAAAAGAGGGTGAAAGAAAACTATGAGTAATGCCCGTACCAAAAAATCGCGGTCCAATGTGCACGCAGTGACGAGAATTTGATTTTTCTTTCCTCGAATTTAAGTTTCAAAATAATATGCTTCTATATAACGAAAAAAAAAAACATGGTAATGCACCGTGGTTATCGAAGGGAAGAAGATAGTCCATCTCCTTGGACGAAGAAGTAGTTGCCGATCTGGCTTGTCAAATCTATGATAAGTCTTTGAACGTAATGTTGCTTCTTTCCTAATACCCAGTTTCAGAATAAGTAGGAGTGATTCAAATATCCCGCTAAAAGATGGAACCCACAACTTAAAATGTAGTAGACAATTTGATATGACATCATGACAATTGAGGTTAGAAGAATTGTATTATTTTTAACTAAGAATTTGGCCGTTTTGTGTTTCATTTGCTAAATGAATGTAGTAGACTTTATTCTGAGCGTTTTGAGGAGGATTGCCATTAATAATTACTATACATTTTAGTGAATGTGTTGTTATACCAACATGAAAATTGTGAATCAAGTCTATTTATTATTAAATATTTGTACCTGATAGCAAGAATGAATCAAACCTTTTATCTTTTATCAAGACGTTCTTAAGAACTAGCAGAAGAAGGAAGTTTTGCTTATTAGTTTCTATTTTAAATATCAATAAAGAACTTATATACATAAATCATTGGTATTACTGTTATAAACCTTGAGCAGGTAAATTCAAGCAACCATTCTTTGAAATGTCAATCTTACATACAACAGTAATAAATATAAAAATTTATATCGGTTTAAGTTGCTTACATGACTTGCAAAGATAATTACATAACACGTTACTAATTATTATTTGTTGTTTATGTATTTTGAAAATATGGAGAACAATTTTAGTTGAATAATTTACACTTATACTCTTATAAAGTATAACAAATTTTTATTTCTATTATATTTTGGAAATTAACGATAATTGAGTGTTCACATCATGTTAAAAAGATTAAAAGTACAACAAATTAGTCTGATTCTCTTGTGTTGGACATTAATAAATCACACACCATCACTGTTTCAGACATAAATAATAAATGGTTTCACAATAATCCATTAAATCCATCTATTCCTCACATTCTCTTTGCTACTTTAATTATTTGGTCGGAACATTTTTTCCAATTACTTATTGTAACATTTGTAATTGCTTCTGTTAAAAGTTCTCGTACAAGTTGATATTTTGAAAGAGGATTTTTTGAAGCAAATTCACCTTTTAGTTGGGTCCAAATCATTTCAATTGGATTGCGTTCGCAATGATATGGAGGTAACCTCGACTTGGGTAATATTAGTTGTAATATCCTTTAAAAATGTTACTGTTCATTTCATGAATCATACAATAGTCCTCCCACATATCAATTCAGATCCTTGCGTATCTCTACCAGTAGGTTTTTTATCCTGCCAATAGGCTTTCAATAAAAGCTTGTCGTGCACTCATTATACATGCGGCAATCCAAAGTTTTTTCTTTCTGTGTCCTTCATTCAAGCATGTTTTATCTAATTAAATATTGGACGACCATCATAATCTGTACTGTTTTATCATTCCCAGA
Organism: Amphimallon solstitiale; assembly: GCA_963170755.1. Lineage (NCBI taxonomy): Eukaryota > Metazoa > Arthropoda > Insecta > Coleoptera > Scarabaeidae > Amphimallon > Amphimallon solstitiale. The sequence continues at coordinate 20,843,476 of OY720675.1, read as the reverse complement.
TATTCTCCAACAGATTAGTACAGGTTTCTTATTACGTTTGACATGTCCGAACACATGTATATGAATGAACATGTGGTAATATAATTAGTATGTAATTAACACTTACTTGAAATTAATGAGTTTCAAGAATCTGTATAGAACTGATCTCACTGTCATTTTTGGTATGGACTCATCTATAGCTATTTTTATGTAGAACGTTCGATTTTAAAAAAGAAACTGCACTGCCGTACAGTGTTTTTGACAGATCCATCAAATTCAAAGTCTCAAATGCCTGATCACTTGTTCGTTAGGTCTTAAGCCGTCGGATCACTCATGTTTATGTTGTTCATAAAAGTACGGATTTTAGTTAATAACACAATATAGTATAATAAACCAAAGTAAAAATGTAAGCGACTATGTTTAACTTGCCTACGCAAGAACCAATGAGATACCTTAAAGATATACACCATTTTGGCGCCATATTTGAATCACTCCTTCTTATTCTGAGACAAGGTATAGTGGTAAATTATATTTTTGGTCTACGATTGGACTCTTGATTTTGATAGTATTTGTTTCAGAAAAATCCTCAGTAATGTTTAGATTAGACTGGATGCCACCCAGCGACTCACTCAATTCATTCACAGGAAACGAGGCGGCATTGATTTCATTGCTGCATCTTGCAAACCCTCTGAATTTCTTTGATTAACGATTGGCATTTATTTTGTATGAATAAATAATTAAAAAAGAAAAATGAGTGTGCTTAAAACCACACGGCAGAAGTGAAAACTTCATCAAGGCGAGGTTAATAATACGAAATACACGCGTATAATATTCAGTAACATATTAAATAAAACGTATTCGCACATTTATTACATTTACACATGTACACACGCGTATAATATTCAGTAACGTAAACCTCAACCATCCCCGTATCTAAAATTTCACATTCATACGTCAATTTTCAAAAAATTCTTCCGCCATTTTTTTTTTGACATTTTGACTTTGGATTCGTGATCGGCGATCTAAGACACCCCCTTATCTAAAATTTCACATTCATACGTCAATTTTCAAAAAATCCTTCCGCCATTTTGTTTTTTTTGACATTTTGACTTTGGAATTGTGATCGGCGACCCCCAAAACCCCCGTATCTAAAATTTCACATCCATACGTCAATTTTCAAAAAACTCGTCCGCCATTTTGTTTTTTTTGACATTTTGACTTTAGATTCGTGATCGACGACCTAAGACCACCCCCGTATCTAAAATTTCACATTCATACGTCAATTTTCAAAAAATTCTTCCGTCGTTTTTTTTTGTCATTTTGACTTTGGAATCGTGATCGGCGACCCCCAAAACCCCCGTATCTAAAATTTCACATCCATACGTCAATTTTCAAAAAACTCGTCCGCCATTTTGTTTTTTTTGACATTTTGACTTTGGAATCGTGATCGGCGACCTAAGACACACCCGTAACTAAAGTTTCACATTAATACGTCAATTTTCAAAAAAATCTTCCGCCATTTTGTTTTTTTGTCATTTTGACTTTGGAATCGTGATCGGCGACTCCCAAAACCCTCGTATCTAAAATTTCACATCCATACGTCAATTTTCAAAAAAACTCGTCCGCCATTTTGTTTTTTTTGACATTTTGACTTTGGAACCGTGATCGTCGACCTAAGACACCCCCGTATCTAAAATTTCACATCCATACGTCAATTTTCAAAAAACTCTTCCGCCATTTCTTTTTTTTTTATTCATCTAATTTTGTGTCTGTCTTCTTTTTCAGGTGAGCAAGTAAGGATATTAAGTTACAACAAGAGCGGTGAGTGGTGCGAAGCACACTCTTCATCGAATCAAGTAGGCTGGGTACCGTCAAATTACGTAACGCCTGTCAATTCTTTAGAGAAACACTCCTGGTACCACGGTCCCATATCCCGCAACGCAGCCGAATACCTCCTCAGCTCCGGGATCAACGGTAGTTTTCTAGTCCGCGAATCGGAAAGTAGTCCCGGCCAGAGGAGTATATCGTTGAGATACGAGGGCAGAGTCTACCATTACAGGATAAACGAAGATTCCGAAGGCAAGGTATACGTCACGACGGAGAGCAAGTTTAACACACTCGCGGAACTCGTACATCATCATTCGATGCTTTCCGACGGTCTGATAACGCAACTCCTGTATCCAGCGCCGAAACACAACAAGCCGACGGTTTTTCCGCTTAGCCCCGAACCTGACGAATGGGAGATTAACAGGACTGACATAGTTATGAGACATAAATTAGGCGGAGGACAATACGGGGATGTATACGAAGCAGTATGGAAGAGATACAACAAAACAGTAGCTGTTAAGACTTTAAAGGAGGACACCATGGCACTCAAGGATTTCTTAGAGGAAGCGGCTATCATGAAAGAAATGAAGCACCCCAATCTAGTACAACTCATGGGTGTTTGCACCAGAGAGCCTCCGTTTTATATAATAACCGAATTCATGAGCAAGGGAAATCTTTTGGATTACCTAAGAAACGGCAGTAAAGAACAAATAAACGCCGTGGTTTTAATGTACATAGCGACACAAATAGCCAGCGGTATGAGCTATTTGGAAAGTAGATGCTTTATACATCGAGATCTCGCCGCTAGGAATTGCTTGGTCGGAGAGAATCACCTGGTGAAGGTCGCGGATTTCGGATTGGCCAGGTTGATGCGTGATGATACTTATACGGCACATGCGGGGGCAAAATTTCCTATCAAATGGACGGCACCGGAGGGTCTGGCGTACAATAAATTCTCCACTAAATCCGACGTGTGGGCTTTCGGTATACTTTTGTGGGAGATTGCGACTTACGGTATGTCGCCGTATCCCGGAGTTGATCTGACTGACGTGTACCACATGCTGGAAAAGGGATACAGGATGGAATGTCCGCCCGGGTGTCCGCCCAAGATCTACGAATTGATGAGGCAGTGTTGGCAGTGGAACGCTCACGAGAGACCTACGTTTCAGGAGATACATCACGCTTTAGAAAATATGTTTCAGGAATCTAGTATAACAGAAGGTAAGTTGTAAAATGGTCAGTTTAATAATTTTGTCGTCTCTTGGTATTACAGAGAGTGCAAAATAATAATTTATGATTCGATTGCGAAGGTTTCCTGTTTTAAATCTCTATTGGAAAAAACACTAATTAATCGTATCTGTTTATTACACAGAAATGGTTTAGCTGCTTTCAACACTTTAGTATGTTTTTGATATTCAAATTGAATGCAGATTGAACGGAATCGGGGAAATCAAAACTACGACCCGCGAGTACCACCAACCCTATAAATAAGTCATACAAAATAATAATCTGACGTTTTTATTTTACTACCAATTAAGAAACACAATTACGACATAATGACGAACATATCACTGTAATCTTTTTATATATGAAATTGGACGCATATGTGTGTATATTAGGGTGGTTAGAAAAAAATAATTTTGGATTTTCCACCTGCTCACCCCCCTAAAATGTGCCAATAGTCTAGAAAATGTGATCGGCAAAGTTTCAGGTCAATCTGATAATAATAACACGTTCCGCATTGAGGTTAAAGTTACGAAAGACAGCGGTTTTTCAAAAAAATCCTAGTTTTTCGACCTTAAAAACGAAACCATTTTTTTCTAGGAATATAACTCGAGTCTTATTTGATAGGCAATTTTATTCTTATTAATTTTGAATTTAATAATTTCTTTGATAAAACTGATAGATTTAGTGGCATTTAGCATTAACCAGTTCAGGTGGTAGTGAATATCTTCAAATATTTTCCATGCAAAGGTTAAAGAACATTGTAATAATCAATTATATCTGTTTCAAATATATTTTATTAATTCTATTGTTGAATAGTGTTCAAATAAATTTTATTAATTATTATTTTCAATTGTATATCATAACATTATAATTATAAAAAAATTTATGGTGGTAATACCTTACATACGGTAGCTTTTCAAGAGTCCGGAAAAAGATGCCTACATTCAGATACAACTTGTAATAAAAACTGTCGTTGTTCTTCATCTTTTGTCAAGGATGAGTTGAAGTCTTGGATTAATTATATTCCTCTCTCAGCTGTGTCATTAACTACTCTTAAACCGTCCACTATTTTTTTAGCTTTTAAATAATGTTGATTTTCACACCATACATCAGGATCAGTATTTAAAGAATATGTATCGATTTCAAATCTCTTAAAAAAGTTTAGAGTCCGAGAAGAAACAAAATAATCAATTTCTTTGTCCAGCAAATGATCAACTTCTTGGAAATTAAGTTTTGCTTTTTTGATCCCTGTTATCAGAATTAACTTCATCGTTTTCTTCTTCGGCCCATAATTTTGTAACCATGCTTGTTTTCACATTTTTTCCAAAGTATCATCGAAAAATGAAAAGGCAACTTGCTCCGAATTGAGATACCATAGATGGTTAATTATTTTAGACAATGCCTTGTCTGCAACTTCTTTATCAATTATTCAACTGAATAAATAAAATACGTAAACTTAGTTTCAAAAATTATTTAATAATATCACTACAATATTGTTTCGCCAAACTTTGGCTTCATCAGGTGATGAGTAACTGTTCTTTAACCTTTGCATGGAAAATATTTGAGGATATTCACTACCACCTGAACTGGTTAATGCCAAATGCCACTAAATCTATCAGTTTTATCAAAGAAATTATTAAATTCAAAATTAATAAGAATAAAATTGCCTATCAAATAAGACTCGAGTTATATTCCTAGAAAAAATGGTTTCGTTTTTAAGGTCGAAAAACTAGGATTTTTTTTGAAAAACCGCAGTTACTCATCACCTGATGAAGCCAAAGTTTGGCGAAACAATATTGTAGTGATATTATTAAATAATTTTTGAAACTAAGTTTACGTATTTTATTTATTCAGTTAAATATGGAGTTTCAACATGTATCAGCCTCATCAATTAACTATTATCAATTATTCTATATTGAACTAAAAATTTTAATTATTGTAGGTCTTGGCTGGGGGCCAGGGTGGCCATGTGTGCGTTAAACAATGGTTTTACATAAATATTGATTATAAATAAGCAAATATCTTCAATAGCCTTTCTCTCTAAATCAGTTAATGAAAATTGATCCCTGGAAAGATATATTTTGAGGCAATAAATGGCGTTTGCCATCCATCTGGCGTGATGAATAGCTGCAGGTAATCTAAAAGTAATTTTTTCCGGTGGTAGACGTCCTAAATAAATTAGGCAAAGTTGGATGAATTCTTTATAATCATCCCTGGGCTGGATTTTTCAAATCTTGCCATCTCAGCTGCTCGCCTCAATACTTTTCGTCGTTCTGCTTTAACAGATTTCATGTCGACGCTTTCCATGCAGCCAGGGCGTCCTTTTTCTCTCTGGAGTAACAAAAATTTCCTGTCTTCTTCAGCGGTCTTGGTAAGGGCATCCTGATGAGCAACGTCAAATAGGTCGTCAAAGCTTGACTTGAATTAATCCTCTTTTTGAGTTTGAGTGGCGCTTGCTGATATTTTAGCGCTTTTTTGCAGTTTTCTCCATTCATCATACAGTTTTTCCAGCTTTGCGACACAATGTTGAACATCTTTGGTTGGTAATGTGCCTCACCCCATTCTTAATATTAGGGAAATTTGCAATAATTTTCCAAGTGAATTAATCAGGTACGAAATATTATATATTTAACTTCGACTTTGCCTGGAAATGCTAAATGCCACTAAATCTATCAGTTTTCTCAAAAAATTATTAAATTCAAAATTAATAAGAATAAAATTGCCTATCAAATAAGACTCGAGTTATATTCCTAGAAAAAATGGTTTCGTTTTTAAGGTCGAAAAACTAGGATTCTTTTTGAAAAACCGCTGTTTTTCGTAACTTTAACCTGAATGCGGAACGTATTAATATTGTCAGATTGACCTGAAACTTTGCCGATCACATTTTCTAGCCTATTGGCACATTTTAGGGGGGGGGGGGTGAGCCGAAAGATAGGATCAATTTTTTTTCTCATATACCTTGTAACCACCCTAGTGCATATGTTCCCTAAAGACTCCGAAACCGCTGAACCGATTTTGATCAAATTTTCAGGAAAACTCTATCATAGTCTGGAGCGTGTTCCTGTAGAGTTTGGTGCCGATCGGACCAAAAATAAAAATATTATCTCCATCATTTAATCTTATTGATATCGGATCACCTGTGATGATTCCGTGGTTAGATTCGTACTAACCCATGAATTTACACTAATGATCTTATTTACATTGGGTCACCTGCGATTATTCAGTGGTTTTAATGGATATGTGTGTGGGTGGGTGTGTATGCTCCGCTGAACCAATTTTAATGAAATTTTTAGGAAAACTAGCATAATCTGGAGGTAGGTCATGTGAAGTTTGGTGCCGTTAAAAACTTTTTTCGCACAGATAAGTAGTTTCAAAAGCAGAAAAATGCCGACTTTTTTGCAAGTGATCAACTCGGTGAGTGAAAAACTCTTATAGAATTCCATCAATCATGATTCATTAAAAATATCGCTACACTGCAAAACATTCATTTCCATATGAAGTTCTGAGCCAAGAGTTTGCAGTTCCATCGAAACCTGAAAAACGAAACTCAATATTTATTTTTAAAGCGCCCTAATCTTCATTTACAAAATCCCACCCGGAAACGGCGTCTCAATTTGCTGACTGAATGTTTGGCATATACTAAAATGCGTGAAACATGTTTTGCTTTAGAAACAAAATGTTATTTGTCGAAAGAATATAAGTGTATAAATCAGAAAGGCGCTGGTTTCTTCTTTTAGTTTTTGATTTCTGATCATGTTTAGTCTCATAATGACGTTTTCTACAGGGAGGCGGGGGGGGGGGGGTAGTGAAGCATCCCTAACTTTGAAGGTGAATAAAAAAGAAACTAGAAAAGGTTGAACAACTTTATTTTTTTGTTTCAAAATAGCAACATTGGAAGTTTATTTCATGACGTTTTAAATAAAATATCTTCATTATCAATACACTGCTGCAACCGTATATTGAAGTTCCGCATCACTCTCTGAAGCATGTCACGCGGTATGTGGCCGATTTCCTGGCGTATCACGTCTTTCAAAGCTTGTAGGTTGTTAGGGCGATGTTTGTAGACCTCAGCTTTGTGGTAGTCCCCAAAAAATAGTCGCACGGAGTTAAATCAGGCGAGCGCGCGAGCTCAACGAGTCACAACAAATTAACGCAACCAGATTTTCAGTTAAATTTTCACATGTCTGTATTCGATTATTCCAATCCTGTTGTGACAGTTATTGAATAACTACTATCTTGTAAGGATAAAAATGAAGGTGAGTGTATGAGTGTAAAGAAGAACTAAGAATTTGACGTACAATACGGTTACATAGATTGAGGGCCTTCGCGTGCTTACGAGTAGAGCGCTTCGGAAACCGTAGATTCGACTGTCTCACTTGCTCTATGTTCATATTCATATTCATATTTATTCATGTAATTACATGCCCATAGTCCCAGAAATTTTGCCGTTTCGACGGTGGATGCATGTTTCATTGATATGTGCAGGCGCTTCGTTTTCTCAAGATTTTGTTTCAAACTGTTGCTAGCAAACCATTCCTCAGCTTCAGATATTGCGTCTGCTGTATACTTGGTTACTGTTTCTTTATCACTTCATGCTGTTAATAGTGACGTATCATCCGCAAAGAGATACTTTTGCGGTTTCGATCACTGATGGCAAGTCATTTATGTAAACAAGGAACAATATTGGACCTAGCACAGAGCCCTGGGGCACCCCAGTGTTAGTTTCCGTGATTGCCGATCTTACTCCATCCCATTCAACCAGTTGGCGTCTTCCCTGAAGGTAAGATTGAATTAATCGTAATGGATTTCCCATCACACCATAGTGCTCCAACTTTTCTTTGCTCCAGTGTTTTACTGGTACTCTGCGTGCCAACTCTTTTTCGCAACATTCCTGCATCTACGGAAGTTTTTCACCCGTAACAGAATCAATTTCCGATCGGGAGCTGCATTTGAAGGCGTGAAGTACGTTTCGGCGGCAAGAGCGCGTTGCTCCATTAACCACATTATTTTTTGCGACTGAAGAGCCTACAAACCATTACTTATCCTTTTCCCACCCTTCTACGATCTGTTCCTTCGTCGCAATGCGCTTCTGAAAGTAGGGATGTTTTCTTGCCCCACCCTGTATTATATTCCTTGACGACTAACGTGGGGCATATATAGGCATTTAACTTCAAATCGAACAAATGCACTTGTCGCTCCTCAAAACGTGGAATTGTCCAACTCTCGGTTGTCTTTCGCATTTATACCACATGTCATCGAAAACATTCGAAAATACTCGAATCTTCCAGACAAGCAATCATACAGCAGAACGATGCAGCAGCGTCATAGATACTACACTCGCCGACTAGTCTGGAAATTTGCGCGTAATTCAAAGTACATTATGTTAGTATGTTGAACTAGCTAAGTCTTAGCCCTTGAGAAAACCTAGTAGAGGTGGTTGTCATTGCTATCTTCGTCTAGCATAGTATTTTATGTACAGCAATTTAATTATCAAAAACAATATATTCTACCACTGCTGGAAACTGATAAATTCATACGTTGCACAATGATGTCATGTTTTTTCTCTGAACGAACTATACCTTATGTTTAAATAAATAAATAAACGCATTTATACATACATTTTTCCTAGTCGAATAGGAAATAAGTTAACATATATGTCAACACAACATAACCTCAAAATACGACTTTTAACATAAAAACTTCGTTACAATAGTCGTATAATTACAGTAAGACCAGCATTATTGGATTCTGAAGAACATTAGTTTTCAATTAATAAAAGATATATTCCATATTTTGTTGACCACCTTTCCAAATTTAGCCTAAAAAAAGCCATTTTAATCACGGAAATACGAAAATGACAAAAAAATCCCTACTAGGGATACCAATCTTGTAAATACACATTTATAAAACAAAAGCGCGCTAAATTCAAACACCCTTCAGTGTTTCATGAACATATAATATATTACATATTATTTTGTACCTACTTGCTTTACATACCCCAAATGATATACTTAACAAAGTTTTTAGTAAAAATCACATATATTAGGTATATCAAACACAATATACATCGAGTGACATTGTAAAACTTATAGCAAAATTACAGGAGCAGCAATCACAATCAATTTCGATCGCATGTTATTAAATAAATCTGTCGGTCATGTTTGGAGGTAAAATGGGAGTAGCTGCAACTGACTCCACAAGCTATTAAGCCTTCTCCATCACTCTTGCCATGTAGACTAATTTAACAGTAATATGTAAATATGACTTAAAGTTTACAAATGATGCATTATTATACAAAAGCAGAATTGACCGACACCAAATATTCATATAGAAAACAGGTAGGTCCATGCAATTATTTCTATCTCAAAAAGCCCGTTTGGTAATACATTTCTAACACAATGGTATTTGCTCAATATTTTGTAATTTATGCCGCTTTTTTTATCATCCTGTATAAAGAATGTTAAAAACAGGACTATTAAAGATCCTGACGGTTTTAAAATACTTGAAGGTTGTAAAAATGTTACTTGTGATGTCTAAATCGATCTCTTGTGTAATTTGGAAAGTCGTAAAAATATTTATTAAAAAATGGAAAAACTGGACATTTTTCTTTTTATTAAGAAATCTTTTTATTAACATCTTCAATAATCATTGAAAATTTCGAAACGTTACACCAAATCGACATGTATAAGGATTATTAGATGTTATGCTAATAATTGTTTTAATAGTGTTAAAATGTCTGAAAGTATTAACTATTTCAATATTAAAAATATTATTGATATCTAAATCATTTCCTTTCTAATTTACAGAAGTCGAAAAATTATTAAAAGATGGTGAAACTGCCGTACCTTGGGGAACGCCCCATGCATATAAGAAATCTCATTCTGGAAGCACAGGAAATATACACGGCTTAGTTGGATTATCAGAACAAGCAACAGGTAGAATAATATTCCGTTGTTTACTTATAATTCTTTTTATTTATTTATTTATTAATAGGAAAAGATAAAAATTAATCAGTCTAATTTATTATTCTGTATTATTGACATTTCTTTACGTATCTACTAATTAACAATAAAGAAGTAGAAGAGAATACGTTGTGAAATCGATATATTATCTTCTTTCTAGAAAATATAAAGCTGAGTACTTTTACTGGGGGATCCACCAACAAAAATAGCATGGTACAGATGCGTAGAACCACGAATCGAAAAGGAAAACAAGCACCTGCGCCACCTAAAAGAACAAGGTATTAATTCATCGTTTAAGTCATTCATATTTGTTATTCCTTCTATGGGCAAATCTTATATAGAGATGTAATCCAATAGAAATACCGATTATTTACATATAGTTCAACAAAAAAATAAAGTTTTATTTAAAAAATGTATCATAATTAAGATGAGAATTAAGGCACGGTAAATAAATACCAAATAAAATTACTTTTTAATTAAGTGCGTTTTGTTGCTAAGTTATAAGGTACTATCAGAGAACAACGATCAACGAGAAGCGACAAAGACATTAAAAGTGTGTCCCGGTTTCATCGGTGGACGAGGCGAGCGTGGATGTTTGCGCGGTCGTCTGTCTAGACTCTAAGCGATATATTGTTCGTAAAAATGAAAATGTTTTGTTGTCTCAAACACACAAACAGAGAGTTAAAATTAAAAACAGATGACGGAAACACTGAAAGGGAATCAAATAATTCTTTCTCATATATAATTTTGATTGGATTATAATATATGAATCGCTTATTTATAAAACATATTAATTAGCATTCTGTAAATTTTGCAGCAGACGCAAAAACCTGTTTCGGTCATTTGTTTTTGCTAGTACCGCAAATTTATATAATACATAGATGATATTGTGTTACATTTTTTTTGTCGTATTTTTAATTCTTAATTGAGAATATTAATTTTTTTCTTTTGAATAAATATTTACCCTAAATAGAATGTTCGCTTGCGTTTATTATGTGTTTTGGTTTGTCATGGTTCTCTCCTGTCAATCAATCGTATTGACCCTTTTTCCGCCATCTCGTGGGGAATTTTGCAAGATATTCTTTGCCGTACTGCTTGCGACCTGTATTATCTCCTGTTGTGGTAACACATCTTCGCTGGCGTATAGGTGGCGTGGTGTATACTCTGGCGACTTATTTTCGGTAATAGATATTTATTGTTAATTCTTTTGTTTCTTATATTAAATTTTATTTTGGTGGATGTCTAAATTAATAATATAATTTTCCCGCTTTGAAATTGCCGTTGAAGCCTAAGAATTATTTTAAACACTGTGATTGTGTTTTCTCTGTGTCCGCTTAGGGGTCGCCTTGGTCGCGATCTTTCGAACGTCGTTAATTGAAATTTTGACACTCTCTTTTGTTCCAACCGTCCTACAAGTAACATTTAATCACGCAAAAGCAGCTGACTCTCGGCCAGTGCTTGGGTAATTAATTTGGAATGTTGAATTTGTATCGTGATAAATCACTAAATAAGGTGGATGTTTTCATACTTCCTCAAGCTTAATTTGGTTATGACGTTATTGAAGAAACTCTGTACGAGAATATTTTTCTTATGGTTTGAGGATGGTTCGCTGTTGTAAGTACTCATATCACTTGTCTGTTTGTCTTAATTGTATTTTTTGTTCCTGTTCGATTTTTAGTTTGCGATTACCGCAGGGTAGAACTTTAGACAAAGCATTTCCGTTTGGAAATTCTGAAACACGTATTTGACTTGTGAGATAGCTTAGGAAAATTCCGAAAGGTTTAAGACGTTGTATTCTTTGGTGAAAACAACAAAACAAACAAACAAGTCTCGTAGTTACTACTGCAGCCTCCTGCGTTAGTTCCTGATGACTGTTGGTAACCAAGGATAACTGGAGAAGACATTTTCCTGTAACTAGTATGGTATCGTTGATGAATTTGTAATCATAGCTGTGTATGTGTGGGAAAATTAAGATATTTTGACTTTGTTTATTGCTGTTATGCTAAATATTGCCAGTGTATTGCACAGTCACATAGTGCAATCAGACACAATCAAATTTGTGTAAGTTTACGTGCAGTTTTTAAGCACTATGCGCTATCTAACTTTATTTTTTGGTCTAACTGATCATTAGAGTCAACGTAATTACTAGATTTATCTTGTAGTGGCATATGAGTCACTGAGATTTAAATTTTTACATTTAACGTTTAGTTAAATAGTAGTTGTGGCCTTATTTTGAGGTTACGTGTCGAATTGGCTTGCTATATAGCAATTTCTTTTCTTGTGTTAAATTTAATTGATATTTTGTATGCGTATTTTGCATTGTAGCATCCCAACATGTATTGTGTAAATTTATTGCTTTGATTTTAGTATATTTAATTAACAATTTCAATTTAATTATGTGTAATTTGTACGATCTTAACTCGTTGAATTTTATTCACGTTTTCTTTTGTTAGACAATAGTTAACTGGCGCTGTTAGTATTAGATACCATTTAGAGTCTATTATCTAGTGTCGATCAGCTTGTCGTGGCTTCTAATTATAGAGTGTTTGCTGATTGCGACCAAACTGCTCGACATTGGGAAGACTCCCTGGCATATGTTGCCTTTGTAATCATTTTCTAGTTTTAAGAATTTTCTCATGTATTTAATTGAACTCGAGGTTTTGCCTCATATGAGTTAATTCTTTTGATTACTTCAACTCATTATAACAGTTTGTCAATTGTAACTTGAATTTATGGTTCACATTTGGTGGCCGTCTTAATAGATTTATACAACCTTCAGAATTTTAAACATTTGCAACTGGTTTGCACTTATGTGTTTCTTTATTTTTAATGTTTTCTGTTACTCTTATTTGTACTTAATTTGTAAAGAGTCATTACTGTAGTTGACTTTGAATGATAGTTTGGCAAAAGCTTAATCTTTTCTTGGTCAGTTGGGCAGTTTAACCAGTAAATAAACCTGTTGTTAAGTTTGTATGAGTGTGTTTGGCTTTGCTAATCATTATACCTGGGGTTTAATAATAGACTTGTTCCGGGCCTAACTATCAGTTGCTGGTCAGTATAATTAATCGGAACTGGTGCCCTTATTACATAACACCTTCACTTGTTGAGTGAACGAACCAACGCTGCCCGACTTGTTAGCGGCAGTACTGACCATCATCTTCGAAATCAAGCTTGGGGAGAGTGAAAGGTAAGACTTTGTGAGGGATAAGCTGGCGATTAAATGGTTATTAGTAGACAAGCTTCACTGCTTATTTTAGTTTATCAATAAGTTGAGTTATCGTGGTGGCATCATACCTTCTGTCCTCTTGCATATTTCATATTTTTAACGCAAGAGGGTAGCAATTGTTGGCATTAAATGAAGTGTAATTAACACCATAATCTACAGTCCACAGAAGAACACCACAAGATTTGAAGATTATTACCTAATATGTTTAATAAACAAAGTAACACAACTAACTAAACAACTACTTTTTTCGAGGTTTAAAAATCGACCACAGTTCTCTATCCTTCTTATACAGGGTTGCAATTATGTAAGGAACCGGGTTCGTTATGCTAAGCCGGTTTGATCTAGAATCCTGACATTATAAATAGACATAGGACTCAATTAAAACTACTTGTTTTGATCCATAAGTTTTTGAAATACAATGCCTACTTGTTTTTTTTTTTAATGGAAACTTGGGTTAAATGGAACATCGTTAAAAAGGTTATTTTTTTCCCGAATTAAAGGTATAATAGGTTTGATTATTCGTTTGACGGAATTTTAGAAAAAAATTTAAACTTAAATTAAGGCCAGGTCGGCAGGTTAAAAATTTGCTAACTGGCCGTTGTGGCAGCACTAGTACATATTTAAACGCGGGGTCGGTAAGGCAAAATAGTTCAACTCAAATTACACAGATGGTGCCATTATTAAAGAATTATTATTAGTAATTATGTACGTTTTATTTCAAAGAATAGCAAGCGGTACTAGACGACTCTAAAATTGTAGAGGTCTGAACTAATACGCATGCGTGCAAAAATATGTATGAGCGGTAAATATATGATTTTAAAAGTTGTGTTGTATCATGTGCTGACAAAATATACATCTCAAACATAAAATACTACACGTGAGAGCGTGTTACCTACGCACATTTTGGAATTGCTTATAATAGTATTATCTTTATTTTTGTAACAGTATGATATAATTACGAATATGCATAAATATATGTAATTTCAGTAATCTTATACTTTTTAGAGAAAAAATTATTTCATTTAAATAACAAGACATTTTTAACAGTCTTAAACTTGATTCTGACATTTTTATATTTGGAAAAAGTACTAGTGTTATATTTGCTAACCATTTATTTACAGGTGTTGGGGCTAAGTAAAAGAAAACAATTCTTTTTAGACAAGTACGTTACGGGTATAAAAGTATTTAAAACATAAGTTTCAATATCTTTTGTATAAAAAAAAATTCAAAATTCAGACCGGAAGTACCACATTTACTCTTATCGAATAGCGATTTTTTGCAAATATGTCGTAAGTTATGCATTCTATATAAATTTATCAAGAGTACAAACTGGATTTGCAATATTTTTTGTACATATGAAATTTCAAAATTCGGACCGGAAGTAGCACTTTTACTCTTAGCGAGGAGCACTTTTTTGATAATATCTTGCAAAGTATGCATTCTATAGAGATTTATTACGATAATAGAAGTACTTAGAATAGGATTTTGAATAATTTTTGTAAAAAAAATTCTTAAAATTCTATAATTTGAAACGCTCATACGTATAAGAAAGTCGTGTGGTGGCTACACCTCATTTTTTGTTGCTGGCCACGTGTAAATAACGAAATGACGAAACCGAAGAAAGAATCTCTCTGAGAGGAACTTTCACTTTTGCTTTACTGCTTTACCTGGCTTTACCCGCATCCTAAAATATCTATACACGTACAGGGTTGCCACGGTACTATAAACGAGGTGGTAATCATTCTTTGCGTACACTTTACGAACGGCGCTGGAACCTATTAACCGCAACCGCTCATGGCTAGCCCCTGAAGTCATTGGACGAATTATAGAACTAAATTTTAAGTTTCCTGCCGCACTTTGACTACTTTTGACCCTTTTTAACAATATAAAACTTCAGTTAAACAATATGGGGTTAGAAGTTTATTTGTTTTCATCATTATTGAAACTATTTATATGTGAAATAGGCACTAAATATAATACGCAATAATTATTTAATAATTGCACCATCTGTGTAATTTGAGCTGAACTAGATACAAAACTCGCACACGAAGGTAATAAGAGATAGCATATATTGAGACGCGAGTAAAAGAGAGATGGAAATATATCTACACTTTATTTTATTTAATAATAATAATTGAACACTTTTTGCAATATTGGGTACATAACTGTGAAACGTCATGTTTCTATGAGGGGCGTATAATATTTTCAGTGGCAATAGTTTGCTAAATTTTGAAATATTTGTATTACAAAAAACATGCCAATTTGGCGGGAATTTAAGGGAAAAAAGATTTGCAATAACCCGTAAAAAGTACATGCGCCCCTTCAACTTATAGAATCCAGCTAATGAGTCAAATTTGGTTAAGCAATCTTTTGATTTGTATACACACAATAGATTTGAAATTTAAATAAAAGCTAACCTCAATTTTGCCCTGACGACCCCCCCCCCCCTTAAAATAAAATAAAACACGCAAATCAAGCAGCTTTTGCCCAACCGTCAAAAAATGGAAGAACTTAACAATGGCAGTAGAGAATGTCCCATTGCCATTACTGCCCCTATCATCTCCCACTTGCAATGGAACTAAAACAAACAAACTAAACAAAGCAACAAAAATTTAATAAAAAGTATCAATTAATATTTATAATTTATAAACAAAACTTCACTTCAGACTTTAGATTATAAAAGATGTTCAGTGTTCTTTATTTACTTCCTGACAATAATGAAGTCTGTGGATAAATCTGTCTATTGTATTATTTAATTTCTTATTTCTGTCTGAATACGTAATTTTAATTTGTCCAAAGTTTCTGGTTTGTTGTACACACGGCACTTTAAATATCCCCATAAGAATCATGGGATCGACCCGTCCATTTAATAGTTCCTCGCCGCCCTATCCACCTTTGAAAAAATGTCTTATTTAAGTAATACCGTACTTCACGTCCATAGTGTGGTGGAGCGCCGCCCTGTTAAAACCAAATTTGATTGTTGTGACTTGGGAAAAGATGTATAATTTGAGGAACAATATTTTCTCGCAAAAATTGTAAATACTTTCCAGCAGTTAGATTTTCGCCTATGAAAAACGGGCCTATGATATTATGGTCGATAATTCCGGCCCATATATTGACTAACCAAATTTTCATCGCCGCCGATCATCGTCATCATTCTTTCACAGAATTCTAATCTTTTGTCAAAGTCATTCTCGTTGAATTCGTATACTATATAAATTTTGTATAGGTGGTACTTTGCTCGTTTTAAAATAAAGGGTGGTCCAACCAAAACGCACGATGTTAATTGTAAATAAAACAAAAACTTTTCAGAGAATTATCTTAATGTTTTTTATTATGATAGAAGGATCTATGACAATTATGTGTGAAACAAAATATCGGCCAAATGCTCGCCACGGCTACGGTGGGATACCTCTATCCGATGGTCGATATTTTCAATGACTCTGAGACATAATTGAGGTTCAATGTCGTTAATGTGCCGAATTATCTAATCCTTTAGTTCTTGAATTGTTGTTGGCTTATTGACGTACACTTTTTCTTTTAAATATCCCCAAAGAAAGAAGTCCAACGGTGTCAAATCACATGATCGTGACTGCCAATTAACATCGCCACGATGTGAGATAACACGGCCATTGAATTTCTCGCGCAAAAGAGCCATTGTTTCGTTGGCTGTGTGACAAGTGGCACCATCCTGTTGGAACCACATATCGTCCAGGTCCATATCCTCAATTTCTGGCCACAAGAAGTCCGTTATCATCTCGCGATAGCGAACACCATTCGCGGTAACTGCTTGGCCGACCTCATTTTCGAAGAAGTACGGCCCGATGACGCCGCCAGCCCATAAACCGCACCAAACAGTCACTCTTTGTGGATGCATCGGCTTTTCAACAATCACTCGTGGATTCTTATTTGCTCAAATGTGGCAATTCTACTTGTTAACGAATCCATTGAGGTGGAAGTGTGCCTCGTCGCTGAAGATGATTTTCTTTGTAAAGTCACCATTCACTTCTGTCTGTTCGACCAACCATTCGGCGTATTGACGACGCTTGAAATAGTCAGTAGGTTTCAGCTCTTGAGTCAATTGAACCTTGTAAGCGTGTAAATTCAAATCTTTATTCAAAATTCGCATCAGTGATGTTTGCTGAAATTTCCGCACAATTCTCCCGATTGTGGACACATTTGGTCGATTATGCTGAAAAATCACGAAGTGCACGAAATGCATTTTGATTTGAACGCTCATTTTCGTAAAAGGCTTCAACAATCTTAACGCGCTGCTCAATTGTGTACCTCTCCATGGTTGAATTTGTCAAACACTGAAACAAAGAAATGTCAAATTAAGTTGAGCAAAAAACTTGACGTTAAAATGTGACTCAGAATTAACATCGTGCATTATGGTTGGGCCACCGTTTATTTTGAACAGATCTTCGAGACATATCACGCCACTTATAGTACATACGTTTTAGGGATCTCCACGATATCTAATAAAATATTAAAAGAATTTTCTTCGTTGGTGCGTGTTCTTGGCCGTCTTAATTTAGGATGGTTTTTCACACTACCGGTTTGATTACATCATTTTAATGTTTTTGTTACTGTTGACTTGCTTATTGGATTCATATCTGAATGTTAAACACAGCACAGGCTTCTTGATGACTTCGTTTTCTATCTCCATACCAAATTATCATGAGAATTTCAATTCTCTCTCTTTCAGTTAAATGATTCATAATTATTAGTTTTTTGCTAATACAACGTCAACTAACAATTAACAGTCAATAATTTTATGTTTGGCGGATTTGCAAAGGCTGCATGATTTGCGTGTTTTATTTTATTTTAATGTTTTAATTTTCTTCTAAAATTCTGTCAAACGAATCACCAACTTAGTATACCATTAAATTCGGGGAAAATATCCTTTTTAACGATATTCCATTTAACCCATGTTCCCATTAAAAAAGAACAAGTTGGCTTTGTTTTTCAAAAACTTAGGGATCAAAACAATAATTAAAAAAATGAATAAGTAGTTTATTGAGTCCTACGTCTCTTTAAAATTTCAAGATTCTAGCTCAACCCATTTCAGCATAACGAACCCGGTTCCATACATAATCGCAGCCTGTATATTAAGTACATAAAGGATATATTTAAGTGTAGAAATATAATACACTTTATGATTCCAACTAATTAAAATTTAGAGTATATTATGCAATGAGCATTTAATGATAGCTATTAAGACACGAGTAAGAAAATTACAATACGAGGCGAAGCCGAGTATTGTAATGAATACGAGTGTCTTAATAGCTATTAAATGCGAGTTGCATACACTATTTTTTCTACGACCCCATAATAAAACATTTTTTTTGAACATTCCATATCATAAATTGAGGTTAAAATTTTCCATGCACCTTTGCGAATTTAGCTGGTAATAAATTGTTCGTGGTTACTAAGGCTTGTTCCATAGTTTCTGGTGGACTCAAATTTTACATTTCACTGTCATTATGCCTCATTTTTACCGTTTATATTTTCAAAAAAGCACAAATTTTAAGTACTTACTTGTAAATTGCAGAGAACTGTCACATTTATTTATTTATTTAATTTGTATATCTGTCAGATATGCAGTCGCCATATTGAATATTGTTTGAATATTGGAATGTCGCATTCCTATTGGATATAAACTTGTATCATAATGAAAATCTATATCGTAATGGACATCATTAAAGTACAAGTTCGGCATATCTAATAATTCAATTAAAGTATGGGAGTAGAAAAAAATTATTACATTACATTTTTTGTGTAGTTAACATTTGTCCACGAATTATAGGAGTAATATTACCGGCGGTTCTTTCAGTGTAAATATAAATACATTTTCTGAGTGTTTTTAGTGATTCTTTATCACTCAAACACGACGAGGCAAAAATGGGACACGACACATCAGAGGTTGTAACGAAGTTCCTCGTTAATTGTACAAATTAACATTTTTAAGTCCATAATTAATTTATTTGTCAATATTAAATTAAATGTATGTGTGTTATTTTGTTCAAATATTAATATTGTATAAAGTGATTTGGATGGACCTGTATATATAGTCAGTTGTAATGATAATTCATGTTATTTTTAATGGAAAAATACCAAATGTCTACGTCATGCTCAAAGTCGCGGTTCATGTCAGTTTCGTGCGCAAATTGTTATGTTTTGAACAAGTTTTTACCTACCTACGTAGGGGGGTTTTCACATATATAAAGGCCCCATCGTGTGTGTCTCGTTCATTTTATTTCTCCGATCCGTCCGCTACCTACACCTCTCTCTATTCAGCCTTTTAATGGCGTGGAAGAGTCTGGTTCAAATCCTTGGAAACGCACTACTTTCAGGTCTTTAGTATCGTGAAATGGTCGTTTCAAAAATCCGCTAAATCCGTCCGAATGTATCTCTTTCACTCAGACCAGGAGTCGTGGGGAAAGTGCCACTTTACCGCTACAACCAGTATTCCCGTCTAAGTCAGACTTTTGATGTCGTGACTATATTTCCGCATTTAATAATAATTCTTTATTTCAGAGATGTTAAATTTCCAATATTATGTGTAAACGCGCCGTAAATTCAAATAGATTATTCGCGCTTACGAACCGCAATAAATGTAAATGTATTAGTATTTCACCGTGTAGCGATGGAATAGATGTTCGAACCCGTACCGCTTTAATAATTTAATTCACGATAAACGTGTAAAAATTCTTCCTGCGAGCATGACGTAACATGGAAATAATTTGTAGAATAATTTAAATTGATCTGAGTGTGCCTTTTATCTCAAATTAACCGACACGTATCATATTTCATGTTTATTTTTATTTTATATTAATAGATAAAATGCACTGGGATTTGTATATAATAATTCAGGGGCTAAAGTTAAATATATGTTCAATCTTAGTTTTATCCACGATTGAAAGAGGTCACTGATGTGAATTTATTTTTATTTGATATTGTTGACTATACCAATTTGTGTATGTGTATAAATTGTAAATACGAATAAATAAAATGTGTATAGGTTTGATATTGTTTTAATAATAATAATAAAGACTAGTCATTCTTACTTTTCTCAAATAAGTTTCTACACGTGTTTTCTTTTTGATAATGAGTTAATGAATGTAGTATTTTCAATGAATATCAAGATGCATTAAAACAAAAAGAAGTACTCACGTTTCTCCACTGTGTTAGTCGAAGAGCTATAGTCTTAGGCCACAAGATCACAACACTCCAACCGCCATATTTATTTTTATAAACAATACCGACGTGCGAAATTACGATGATGTCAATCCGCTAGACGTTTAATAGTTCGCGATATTAGTGCCTGAGTATATAGGCAACCCGAAGTGCTGTATATTTTGGTGGCATACAGAAGACATGTCTTATGCCGTTCGCTTGCTCTGGTATTACGTAAGCAAGTAGCACCATGTTATAAGTAAAGCAAGCGAGCGGGTTATAAGGTTCCGACTATACTGTCGTTTTTCGTTGATCTTGTTCTCTGACTATTCCATCACATACCTGGACTTAAGACTAGCTGTACGACACATCAAAATTTCACGATATTGTTCGAAAAACAAATGATGATCACCATCAATCATCCCGAGCCTAATCACCTATTTTTATTTTGTTTGGTTTCAGCCTCTTGTCTTCTTGCAGTTCCTTCCGCGATAGCACTTTCGACGATCAGGGTCAGGCCAACGATAACGATGAGGGAGGCGACTTAAATGGTATTACTAAAAGATTTAAAGGTATCACATTCACGATTCAGTTTAGGGCTTGCCTGAATGACAGAAAGAAACATTAACGACTTCACCATCTTTTCTAACATAGAGGACTTAGTTTATCGTGTTGGCCTCAAGCATGACGTTTTCTATTAATTCAATTAATAAGTATGTAGTTGTGCAAAAAAAATCGTTGTTTTTCAATAACCAGACGCCTTTAAACTGAATATGTTACATTAAAAAAAATCACATGCAACAAATAGAACAAATAGAATGGTAGTTTTACACTTCACAGTAATCGCATCATGTTATTAATGAGATTTCATCAATTACACGTCAAATTCTAATAAAATATCTCTAAGGCGCACTTCTATATGATATTCTTAAATTTAAAAGAAAAGAAACTGTAATCCAACCAAACGGAATTAATACCCAAGCAACAAAGTCAACCCAACTATATATACTTCATTCACTGAACATATAGAGTAATCACGAGCTGTTCACGACTGTATCACGTGCGCAGCTCAATTTACAATAGAGTACTTATATTAACAATAAAGTTTTATAAAATCTTTTGATTACATGTTTAAATTTTCGAAAACAACAATTTATTAGTTTATATAAAATACTGAACCGATTTAAATTTACAGAAAATGCATGTTTTGTTTTTTATATAACTAAAATATGTAAATCTCAAACATAACCTATATCAACAAAACATTCGTAAATTGCTTAAAACCCATCACTTAATAAGTGGGTAAATATTAATTGACTTAACAAAAGAATACACAAATCCGCATTTTGTAAACAATTTAAGATAAATTTAATATGCATTTGTCAAATTCAATATCAGGCATTTTAACAAATAATACAAAACCAATATAAGTATTTAAAAATGAAGCAAATATATTAAAGACTTTATTCACATGTGTACATAATATAAATTACAGGTTAAAATAGGGCATAGGTAGTTACTTTATTGTGAATTTATAAGGAATTTTATACGTGTATAAATAGAGTACATACATAGTAAACATATATAAATAAAATGCATACACAATATACTTTATTTTTAAAAAATATATAGAAGAAAGAGCAAAAGAAACTATGAATGTAAACATATATTTTAAATTTTTCTGTGTTAACAATTTAAATTATTCCTGAATGTCACTGTCACATTCACTACTTTCAGAACTTTCCAAATTAATTATGAAACTCTCTTGTAAATTTTCAACAATTACGTCTAACTCCCAGATATTCTTCTCTACTTCTTTAACATGTTTGATGGCATTCAACCAGTTCTCTTTTGTAATATTGTTTGATGATGTGTGTAACAGCTCTTTGACTTCCTTTAATTTAAATGTAGTGGTTTTCCTTGCAATTTCTCCTTTAACTTGGGCCCATAATAATTCAATCGGGTTCAATTCGCAATGATATGGTGGTAGTCTTAGTACTGTTCTATTGTAAGTTTTTGCAAGTTCATCAATCGCATTTTTATTGAAATGTTCTTTGTGCATCTTAACTAAATGTAATAGTTCTTCTTCAACCATATCTTTTTGAAAGGATATATTTTTTTCTTGCAACCAAGACTGAATATCACCTTTCCGTGTGGTTGTAGTTGGCACTTTTTCAATTTTTCTAGTGTGATAGGAGGAAGCATTATCTAATACCACAACACATTTTTCTTCCAACGTTGGCAATACCTTTTCAAACCACTCCTCAAAGATATTTGCATTCATTTCTTCGTGGTAGTCATTGGTCCTTTTTGACTCGAACAACAATAAACCGTTTTCAACAAATCCATCTTCTGAACCAATATGAAGAACAGTCAATCGCCTTCCCTTTCCAGTTGGATTTTTAAGACTCGTCGAGAGCCCTTGTAATAATGCTTGCCTTGGACTTGTTACCGTTTCATCTACCCATATTTTTTGCTCAGTATGGCCTTCATTGACCCATGTTTCATCTACGTAATAAATTTTTCTATTTTGTTCCCTAAATTCTTTTATTTGACGATGATAGCGCCGTCTCCATGTAACAATTTCAAAAAACTATTACGAGCTCTTTTTTTGAAAGAGAAATTCATTTCTTTCAACAACTTCCACACTGTTGTAAGTTTGAGGTTTGGCGAGTTCTCATCTTCATTTACTTTAAATAAAATCTTATCGACTGTTGGCAACTCATTTTTATAGAAAAATGAGTGTACTATACGTCTAATAATATTGCGCATATCATCATCAATATTATTCAGGACAGATCGTGCTCTTGTATACGTCTTTGGAGGTTTCACATCTTGTGCATTGTGTTCTCGCAAAATATTAAAAACACTTGCAGAGCAGATACCTGCAGCTTCGGCTGTAAAGTCAACAATTCGTGTCTTAGAGTCAGCTGGGCATTCTTGTTGACGTTTGGTAAATATATTCAGTACAGTCTCTTTCTCTAGCACTGTAAAATGTCTATTTACTCGTTTCTTCAGTTCTGGCTGCATTTTGCACAGTACTGTATAAACAGGTAAAAACAGTAACTCAAATTCAACACTTCTGGAAAGCTGAAACATAAATAACCTATAAACCATTTGCTTTGTTTACGATTTATAGATCTTACCTTCAATAAATCTTTAATCATTAGTAGAGTCTTTAAAAAGACTGAGAATAATAATAATAACAACTTAAACAAATACAAACAGCGCAAACACAAAGCACAATACAAAATACTATATAGCAAAAGCAAAAAGTATACATATATAACATATATTTCAAAATAACAGACAATGTTATCCATACTAGCAAAATCACTATATGCTCACTTGTTCTACATTAGCAAATACGTATTTTCACCCTTCTCTAAAATTATGATTTTGCTGCGTGGGTATAGTCACAATCATGTGACAAAATCAAATAAAGCAGATGATTCATATCGTGTGTTTTAGGATTTGTATGTAGCTCTCAGAGCCAATAGAAAGGCAGTATTAAAAATCATGCGATGATCACGCGTTTTTTGCTACTCTATACGTTCAGTGAACGAAGTATAGCACATTCTGAGACTAGTTTTATGACGTCAAATATGAAATGCTTCCAACCTAACAATATACAGCGTTAGTTTTAAATAGCGTCATTAAGAAAAAGAGGGGGGGTAAAAGAAAAATGTGAGTAATGCCCGTACAAAAAAAAATCGCGGTCCAATGTGCACGCAGTGACGAGAAATTTATTTTTCTTTCCTCGAGTCCGAGCCTGTCGCAGTTAATATACAAACATAATAATTTTCATATAGATAAATTTAATTTTCAAAATAATATACTTCTATTTAACGAAAGAAAAAACATCGTAATGCACCGAGGTTGTCGACCTTTTCGACATAAAGGCGTGATATTTCAAAAAAAAAAAACATCACCATAGAAAATCTTTTCAATCGCCATTCATTCATTCATTCATTTTCTAACAAAGGTTGGAACTATTTGCATTATATCAAACTGATTGCGCCATCTACCGGAAAGGACAGAACAACGTCTACCGGGCCAGCTAGAATTTATTAAAAAATCACCTCCTTATACATATATTCCGTGGCTCAAATCTCTTCGATCGCACTATACTTTTGCAGCGGCCCATGAATTGATGAAATCTCATAAATATACCTAAACAAATACAAAATTTCTACACACTAACAAATATAACTCACAGCATACTAGACGCAGGAATGTTTAACCAGATCTGAAACTTTTTAAAACTTTTCTCTGTTTCAAACCTAACAGTCTACTGACACTGGTGTAAGTAGAAGTTTTGAATACCATATCTATTATTTCTTTTCTCTTTCAATCCTTCGATACGTAAGGAATCACGAGAATTCTTCAAAATTTAACAGCGAGCACGAAAGGAGACAGCGAAGGAGAACTGCAGGACCAGACGCCGGACACGGACGATTCCGGTGCCCATTCGTATCCGGAGGTGTCCGCCACCAGCACGTTCGGGGTTCCGAGCACTGGGTCCTTCAAGAGAACACCCATCATGGGAAACAGGGGCTTAGAGCAGCGCGGAAAGAAATCGAAAACATATCCACCAAAAGAAACTACACAAACGGTATGACATTTATTAGATTTTATTAATATGTTTAATTAACAATACACAGGTTTTCCAGTCGACGTTTACCATTATTCCGTTAATTCATCATCATCAATAATATACAAAATGAAAAGATTTGTATATTAAGAGTATGAAATAAGTATATAAGTAAATGCACACATGTCCACAGATTACTTACGCTTATGGCATACACATGTCTGCAGTTGCTCGATTATAGTAGCCATGCTGCTGAGTCATCGCTGCCTAGCATCGTTGCGCTTGGGTCACAGATGTCACCCTAGTTTCATAATTTGATATATCATTTCAAAAATAAAAACTAAATTGTGTTTTTAAAAATGGAATATGTGTGAAATGTATTACTAGATACCTTGTTTCTCCTCTACCAAATAATTGCCATCCAGATCTCTTTAATCTCCAAGCTTGGTGTACTTACAGGACTAGTTACTGTTGCCATATATGCCGCTTCTTTTATCTTCCCTCTGATGCCTGAATTCGTCAGAATTGTCTCGCCATTCCATTTTATTTGATGGCCTGCTTCCCGAACGTGTTATGCCAAGCGAGATTTTCCATTTCATACTCTTTACAACCAAGTTTCATCCTAGAGATTCATCTGATATTGTCAACAAAATGAGTTTTTACATAAAATATCATCATTAGTATGACAAATTGTAACAGGTAATACTTGACATTGGTATCTAATTAGCATCTAATTCGTATATGTATCCATGAATGTACGCACGTACACGTGTTTCGGCCTCCATAGGACTCGTCAGCGTACGACGCACAGTGGTTCAATACCGGCAAAAAGTCGATTTTGAGAATAAGTGAATTTTCCTATGTATTTGCAGCATTGTCGATTTATATTTTTCAATCCAGTATATTAGTTTCCAGTTTGCGTGTTTATTTCTGTAATGTCATTAAATTTGTTTAATTTTTGTCGACGATATTTCGGCATCCACAAGAGCTGCAGCATAACTTATATGAAAACAATTATAATACACTTTGGAGTGTGTTGCATTTTATTACTATTGTTGATTACGTACTTCAATGAAACCCATTTAAAATTCGCATTGTGTTTTAGTATCCATCAGCAAGTAGCTATAAGTTTATATTTTGCATATATGATTCGTATATTCACTATTATTAACCCTACAAATTTCAGCTACCCCACTTTGCTTCTTTCTGAGAAAATTTGATCTGAAAGTTCCTAATATACGTCTTTTGCATGGGTATATGAATTTACTGCAATTCATTTTATGTGACACGTAGAGAATTTTTGTCGCAAATATGCGCGATTGAACCACTATTCGACGTGCTGTACATGATGGCTATTAAAAACTAAGACCGCCAGAATATCTGTCGACTTGGGTATAACGTCTATGAGAGAACTCAGCGTCATTTGTAACCCCAGCCGTAATTGGGTAATAAAACACCAATATCAATGAGTGTATTGAGTAATCTTTACCTGTAAAATGTGTGTACTGATATAAATTTTGTACTGATTATTAGAAACAACACGAAATACAAAAATAAATACCCTATCCTTTATTATTTGCCTGTATCATTTATAACTTTCTTTTTATTTTATTTGTGTGTCATAAGTTGAAAGTGTGAAAAGAGTTAATATACATTTTGAAAGAAGTTAATTGCAAAGTATGACAATGTAAATTGTTGTCATGTTTATTAATACATTTTAAATAAAGAATTTTTCAGAGAAATTGCTTTCTAAAATATACAGTTTATTTTAACCATTATTTAAGTCTTCGGTATTTAACAATAATTATATCGGGTGTCCGTGCAATAAAAGACGTAATATCAAAAGTCGATAGCTGTAATGTTAAAAAAATTATTCCCAAAATATACAGTATTTATTCTACGCATACGGCAGAAAAAAATAATAAAAAACGCAATTGGCCTTACGCCGAGCCTGGACGACCCCGGTATGTGAACGAATGGGCATCGCGATTGAGACAAGATCTTCACCAACGTATTTTTATAGCGACAAGGCGCATACGTGAGGAAGGAAAAAAATAATAATATTCCACATGTTTCACATATCGCTCGGTCCTTTTCCATTTTACTTAATGTGAAAAGAGAAAGAGTGGCTACAAAAGTCTTCGCACAAAGTTACTAAAGTATTTACACTTTCAATGGCTAAATAAAAATTACACACGATTTTCCGTATCAGCTGTTGACCCATTTTCAAAAGTTTAATAAACCCTAGAGGTTTTTTTTTTTTTACAAAAGCGTTGCGCTGGATATTAGTAGTCAATAGTCCTATTGTGTTTAGAATAAACACTGTAGGATTATTCTAGTGTGACTGAACGTTTTTTGTATTTGTGATGTTAATTTCTTGTCTATCTAAAAATTTCATTTTTGATATCTTCGTTATTACGATAACATGTAGGTTTGTTTCTGGTAGCACTTTACAGGCCTACTAATCAGTCTTTTTATTACCCGGACACCTAATATAATACAAATATGAAGTTTGAATTTTATTTGTAGTATTAAATGAAATAGTGATTTTAAAATGTAGTTTAATTATACTCACAGGATACATTGTTGTATTTTCAATAAAAATGAACTTAATTTACATTCACAAAATTTGGTATTCATTCATATATAAATATAACCTCAAAGTAAACTTCACAAATCTTAAATTTTATTCGTCGATCACAAAGGTCACATGGGTATACATTAGGGTGACCGGATCTCGTAGAAGGAGAAAAAATGTCGGAATCTTGTTCTTCTGGATCCCATAAAACGATTCCCCTTTCTAGATATTGAGATAGCCGAAATTTGAGCTCGATTAAAGGACGTTAACCCGTGCCGCTCGTCGCTCAAAGTTTGAAAAAATCCAAATTTTTGGCCAAAAAGCTGACATATGGAGCCAAAACTCCAGAACGGTAAATAATAAAAACATGCTTAATATCTCAAAAGAAAGCTAATGTTGTTCTTCAAAATTTATATTCTATACATAATTTTTGTTATTTTAAGTCAAACCGAGTTACAACAGCCTTTAGCCCCAAAAACGTGACCTGGTACCACTAGGAGCATACTTCGTATATTTTGTTATTAAGTGATAAATTTTGCTTTTTTTTGGTATATTTTTGAGTGTAAAGTAGAAATATAATAAAAAAAACAAGTAATACTGATAAGTCTAATGACATTTTTATTTTAAAATATAAAAATCAGACGTAGTACCTACATACATGAGTTGATAATTTTACATAGTTATCTAATCTATTCTAGAGCTTTTGTTAAAGTAGTTTTTGAAACGTCAGGATATAATGCTCGGCATTTGCTTATAACTTGCAGGACATATTGCTTTTGATCTATAATCAGAAGGTCGTTTAAGTCGGTTATTAATTTAACACCACGCTCAGCCATATCATTATCTACTTTTAATGTTTTGACAATTTTCAATCCTTCTTGGAAGTCATTAACATTTGGAATGTTGTCTTAGGAAATCTGTTTTTATATTAAATCGGTCAAAGAATGTAAACGTTTCTTTGGTAAGTAAATTTACCAATCATCCATCAAGGATTCCTAACTTTTGAATTTACAACCCTACCGTGCTCCGATGGTTCATCTGTGCTACTGAGCAATTTATTAGCCATTAACAACTTTTCATCGTCTGTAATGGTGGGATCAAAAAACGATAATCCCACCAACTTTGCATTCAAATACCACAAATGGTTCGAAAATTTGGTCAGGGCTATTTCTGCAATGTCGTTGTCACATTCTTTATAGTCTAACAGACTATGCAAAATACCTAAATCTTGCTTTGGTGCAAGATGAGCTTTTGGAGCATTGAACCAAGCTTTACAATAAATTTTAACTATGAAAACAGAAATGGCACGCACAGAACTTTCTTCTTCTTTAGAGATCTTAAATTGACGACGAAAAATGAACATTTTTAAGCAGTAAATAGCCTTTGCCATCCACCTAGCGTGATGAATGGCTCCTGGAGTTCTAAAACCCACAACATTGCCGTCTAGTGATCCAACAAATACGAGAACCAAAGGTCGGTTGTACGCTGAAGTAAAATCACCATCCCTAAAATAGAAATTAAAATCACCCTCCTTTTTACCTGTCAAACGGGTCTTTCTTTGGTAAACTAGTCAGTTAATCCCCATATAATAAAAGATTAAATTTGAACAAAAGGCTCTTTATGTTTGAAAATTGAGTTCCAAAATACTTTTTAACAAAAAAATGTTAAGTCCGAGACACATTATGTAAAAACCCCTGAAATTCTTAGAATACTCCCAAACTGGCTCCTACTGGTACCAGGTCACGTTTTTGGGACTGAAGGCTGTTGTAACTCGGTTTGACTTAAAATAACAACAATTATGTATAGAATATAAATTTTGAAGAACAACATTAGCTTTCTTTTGAGATATTAAGTATGTTTTTATTATTTACCGTTCTGGAGTTTTGGCTGCATATGTCAGCTTTTTGGCCAAAAATTTGGATTTTTTCAAACTTTGAGCGATGAGCGGCACCACGGGTTAACGTCCTTTAATGGAGCTCAAATTTCGGCTATCTCAATATCTGAAAAGGGGAATCGTTTTGTGGGGTCCAGACGAACAAAATTCCGACATCGATTTTTTGCGGTCACCCTAGTATACATACTAAAAGGTGGATTGTTTCGTGCGTTTTAGCACACATAGGCAACTTAAGCAAGTTTATACCTGGTACTGTGATAATGGTCAGAAAATTTGAATGTTTAGTAGGGTGCCTTCGCCAGTAATTGACCATTTAAGAAATTGTTCAGAAATAAAAATTTATAATTTTTTATGTTTTTAATTTTGAATAAAATAAAAAATACTATAATGTAAACTTATAATCTATGATTCTAAAATTAATTATTAACAAAAGAAAAAGTATTTCTTGTAAGAAAAAAAATATATATTTAATAAAAAGTCAGAAATTTCTAGTAGTTGACCATTAACCATCCACTGTTGAACCACACCTTTTCCAGTAATTGACCAATTTTATATCTAACAAAAAACACGAGTTTTATATTATAAGATCATGCAGGTACGTATTACAAAAATAAAAACGAACATTCTTAAAGATACAAAAACATTTTTCAAAAATATTTTTCCATGTTTTCACATTATTTCAGAAGAAAATTTATATCTCCGGCGGTTTCCAGTACCTATAATTTTTGGTTCTTCTAGCTTGTATAGAAGCTGTTCAATATCAACAGTACTAATATCATTTTCTATAATTTTATACGTTGATCTGTCCTCACCGGTGGCACAAAGGGCTTGGACCTCTACTTCATTTGAGCTAAATATATTCTGAATGCAGCAAACATAGTTATGGGACTTCTTTTTTCCAGGAAAACTAACTAAATAAAAATCTCCTTTTAAACAGCGTTCGTCTGCTTTGGCAATTTTAGCCAAACTCTCGTTTTCAGTGTGACTTGAACAAGGTTCTTCTCTTTTTGCAATTTTAGCCAACGTCTCATTATCACTGTCACTTGTAAAATGTTCGTCAGATATATCATCAATACTGGTTCCACTTTCTGACCAATCTTCATGCTCTTCACTTTCAGAATCGTCTCTTTGCTTTACTTTTCGCTTTCTGCATCCTTTCACTAATTTAGTTTCAGCTTTTTCTAGCTTCTCCTCTTTCTTTTTCTTTCTTAGCATTGCTTTTTCTCGTTTTGCTTCTTCCTTTTGCATTTTCAACTTTTCTTTGTCTTCATGATATTGTAGCCATCTGAGCGAAGTAGTGGCATGAGGGAGTCTTTCTTTCTTTCTACAGCTATCATTTTTTTGTGGCGACTCCTCTGGCCAAAAAATGTGGTCTATAAAAGAAGTACTAATTGTTTGCTTTTGATGTTTTTGGGGATTGTTGTTTGTTAACGTTGGTGTCGTCGGTCTAGTTTGAACAACATTACTATGGATAATGATACGCGATTCCTGATTTATTTCCTCTGTGGTACTTTCTTTACGTTGCTCTAAATTTTCACTGATTTCTTCATGTACTGTTGCCTGTTTTTCAGTCTCAACGATGATTGTCTGGTGATTCCCAGTCTCATAAATCTTGGTAGCATCTTTCCTCACATCTGTTTTATCAATATTAACTTCTTCTCTATTCTTGTTCACTTCGCTGATTTCGTGAGTAGGTATTACATTTGGATCATTTTCAGTACTCTCATATATTTCTGTGTTGCGGTTTTCTACTGTCAACAGTTCTTGCTCCGTGTCTGTATCGCTTCTTTCTTCCTCTTCCTTGTTTTTCGTGCATCTCGATTTTAGTTTTTTCCACACTTCAAACAACTCTTTTGACGATTCATCACCTACCCATTCACCCATTTCTGTTTCTCTAAACTCCTTTCTTCTTTTTGACGGTATTACTGATTCAAAATAAAGAAAATGTGATATTTTAAATTCAGTTGGCTTTAGTTTCTCTTCTTCATTTTCTCCTAAAGTCCGTGAAGTGCCTTGCATACATTTAGTAAAATCTATTGCTTCTACATTATACGGATATATCCCACACTTTCTAAATCCGTTTTTAACAGTATCTGCAGTGACTTGTTGTACAGCATTTTCAAGCAAAACAGGGAAGGTAGCTTTGTTAACACACTTATTGTTATTCGCCTTTCTCCAATCGAAAACAATTTTTTTCCAGTTACATTTTAATGGTGCAAATAGAGAGACATCTGCTGGCTGTATGATGTGTGTGGCGTTTGGAAAAAGGGCATATAAAAAGATGCCATTTTCTGCACAAAACTTACTAAGATTGTAGGTTAGATGGGATTTATGGCCATCGAGTAAATATAGTATAGGTAACTTTACACCTTTTCCTTTTAAATGAGGTAAAAATGTATTACACACATAGCTATAAAATGTTTGGCTTGACATCCATCCTTTTTTAGACCTCCCTAAAAGAAACATCATATTAGGTTAACTTTAAAAATTGCTTAAGTGATTTTTTTTTTACCTATAACCCAATCGGGATTCGTGTTGCGCACTATTTCTGCTGGAATCCGTGCATAAGGGAAAACAATCATCGGGGGATAAATCTGTCCATCCGCCGAAATTGTAAACAAAGCTGTAATACATTCTTTTTCTGAACCTGATTTTATTTCATAGAAGTTTTTCATTCCTTTTGGTCCTAGCACCAGACCTGTTTTAGGATTTGTAGCAAAACCTGACTCATCAGAGTTAAATATTCTGGTCGGGTCTTCTAAAATATCTTCCGCGTTCTCACTGGCCAAATATTTGCGAATTTCCCCGTGCCAGTGTCTAAGGGAATTTTCAGAAACACATGCTCGTGCTGTATTTATTGACTCAGCGTGACGTTGACTAACTTCTGGGTGGCGTTTAAGAAATGCTTTGAACCACTTGGAACCAGGTAATCCATCTTTAAATGGATTAGGACGGTTATCGCTGTCAATTACGTCTTTAACTGTTTCGCACAACAGTCTTTTGTTAAGTGGAAATCCTTTACTTGCACAAGCGGAAATCCAGCGTACTAATAGTTCCTCCTCCCGTGTCATTATTGTGGGAGGACCCATTTTTCGCATTTCAGGAGTTTTTCCCTTTAATTTATTTATTAGGGTTGAATGAGGAACATTATAAGTTCGTTCTGCTTGGCGAATAGAGCAAACATTATTTCTAACGTCGCTTATAGCTAGCGCCAACTGTGCTTCACTGTATTTAAAAAAAGTTTTCTTTTTCTCAGTGTTTTCTGCCATCTTGCTATATAAAAAAAAAAAATCAACTTACTAATGGATGACCACTTAAAAAGCCAGTGGATGACCACTGGGCTTTTGCCGGTCAATTACTGGAAAGAGTTTATTATTACAATGAGAGAAACACGGGCAAGACTAAATGACTGAAATGGAATGACTATAAGAGTCAGAAAGAAACAAAATTCCAACCCAACCCAACCCAGTAGTTGACCATATGGTCAATTATTGAAAAGTTGACAATGTTTCCAATCCGGTAATTGCCCAACTTTGTTTTTTCGACAAAAAAACATTATTTTAAATAAATATATTGAAAACCCTTTCCTTCTACAAGTCTTGTTGCTAGTATAATATATTTGATATAAAAAAAAATATTAAAACATCGGATGATTACCGATTTAATTAAGGTTGTTAGCTTACCATGCTTAGTATAGAAACGCACATTTAACTATAATTTCATTTCATCTGACGCAGACTCCTTACAGGAAACCTTTTATTCAACATATGGCAGTTATCTTGCACCATCTAGTAGTCAAAGGACAAGTTATCATAATAGGAACACAACATGTGCCAAAAACTTTACAGGTATCTTATTTTTTGCGTTCATAGAAAAATTGGTCAACTATTGGGTGCTGGTCAATTACTGGCGTGTCGACCCTATACTTTTTTAAATAACTCAAAATAACTAATATTGCCATAGTCATTAAACAAGACATTTTTTGCACATTACAGGTTCAAATAGCAGCGCTCGAAGTTAAAAACGTTCACAAAGCTATAAGTCGTTACGGAACTCTACCGAAGGGAGCCCGTATCGGCGCATATTTAGAATCTCTACGCCAAAGCGGTATATCCAGTAATCAAGACCAAACGCATCAGCAACAACAGCAAGCAGTGAATCCAGTATTAGCCGAACAGAAAGAATCGCCTCCGCGCTCCCTATCACCGCGCACTAACATTCGCACTCAACCGCAGATGATACGAAGCAATTCATCCAGCGGCGTGACAACCTTCCATGCTCCGCAACCGCCCAACTCACCCACCGCTTCCAAATTCAATCGGAACAGATCTAACGTCTCCAGAAGTAACACTACAGAACAACAGCAACAGCCTTGTAATTTGTGGACGTTCAAAGTCACGCAAAATCAGACCAGTTTCAGAGGTGGCAGTCCATCGCGCTCGGTTCAGCCTACCCTGGCCGATTTAGAATTTCCCCCACCACCCACCGACTTACCGCCGCCACCCGAAGAATTCGACGGACCTGTTGACGCGTCCATGGACGCCTTTCAAATAATGACGACGTCCGCTGAATTGAAAAAGAAGCGCGTTCCCATCTCGCCGCTCACCTCGAGGAAGCTAACGGAAGAACCGGAAAACATCGAGAGTAATGATGTCAGTAACTTACAGCCGTCAGTGGAGGAGGCGAGTTCTAGATTCGGGGTGAGTTTGAGGAAGCGCGAACCTTCTTCGGATAGTTGCAG
Organism: Amphimallon solstitiale; assembly: GCA_963170755.1. Lineage (NCBI taxonomy): Eukaryota > Metazoa > Arthropoda > Insecta > Coleoptera > Scarabaeidae > Amphimallon > Amphimallon solstitiale. Next base: position 20,809,269 of record OY720675.1, on the reverse strand, counting down.
CAGTGCCAAAGACGCTAAGGAGGAGGCCAAAGAACGCAGTCCTCAGAGAACGAGTTTGAGCTTGACTAGCCCGAGTGTGGAAGGGAAAAGTCCAATGAGTATTGATTCTGATGTTCCTGCTGTCGGTTCCCCGTTGGAACCCTTGCCACCGCCACCTATTTTTCCGGGTATTGGTAAGCTAAATTTATTATAAAATAAAATAAAATTGAAACTCTTAACAAATAATGCATATCCATCGTCATTCTACGACCACGTTCATTTATAAATAAATATACAGCGTGTCCCAACTAAAATGCGTTCCTCCATAGCTCTATAAACTATCCAAAAAGATATCCGGTAAAGATAGTATCTAGTCATGCATTAAATTCTCCATTTTTCATTAAAAAAAAAAAGAAACCTTACTATAAACTCAAGTTGGTGCCTGTAAAATAAGCAGGATTAAGTATTTAAATATATAAATTGACATCCACTTCCGATACACTGTCACATCAACAATTTAGTTAAAGAATTACTATATTTTATATCGCAATTTTTTTCCAGTTGTATGTACTATGAATAGCATTCACTTTTACCTGAGTATAATAATAATCTTTATTCTTCTAGACTCCTAGCAGAGAGAGCATAGGAAACGTCAGAAAAACGGTATATATTAAACACAAACAGGGTGTTTGTTCATTCGTTGATATAATAAAAACAGTATGTATACAGTGTGCACGCGGCCTACCTGCGGATGAATATACTAGACCAGAATAAGGGGGTAGCCTCTATTACTAACATTAGAGCTACGTTAAAGTCGACACCGCAGAAATCGTTACTGCGTTAGTAGAATAATAATCTTTATTCTTCTCGACTCCTAGCAGAGAGAGCATAGGAAACGTCAGAAAAACGATATATATCAAAAGTACGTCAACACAAACAGGGTGTTTGTTCATTCGTTGATATAATAAAAACAGTATGTATACAGTGTGCACGCGGTCTACCTGCGGATGAATAACTAGACAACCTGGTCGACTATAAGTGGGGGTAGCCTCTATTACTAACATTAGAGCTACGTTAAAGTCGACACCGCAGAAATCGTTAGTGCGTTAGTCCGTGAAAATTGCTACTGTTACTGTTAATAACAAATTCTTTAACCAAGAATAAAGTCATTTACTGTACTGCGCTTTAGAGAAGATGGAAATAATATTAATCAATAAAAAATCATTACCTGGATAATTTATAAGTAGAAACTTGTTGAAGCATCAAATAATCGCAGTAAACAATTTTAGTAACGGATTTCATCACAGCTTCCCAAATTGTATCAGTAAATAAAAGAAATAAATGATCATTAAATCTATAAACTTAAAAATAATAATTTTTTTTTTAAAATATCAAAGATAAGAAATATAGCTGATATAAATAAGAAAATGGGTGTGCTTAAAACCACACAGCAGAAGTGTAAACTTCATCAAGGCGAGGTTAATAATACGAAATACACGCGAATAATATTCAGTAACGTATTAAATAAAACGTATTCGCACATTTATTACATTTACACATGTACACACGCGTATAATATTCAGTAACGTATTAAATAACACATTCGCACATTTATTACATTTACGCGAGCGGCTATTTCGTTTGGTCGGTTCGGACGTATATGTATGATATAAATACTCGCTTATGGTCCCGCGCTTGGTCTGATGGTAACGTGTCGGCGTCATACCCGTGTGGTCTCGGGATCGAATCTGCTCGGAGACATGAATTTATTTATTCATTTAAATTTCAATGTAATTGAGATTAAATACCTCTGTATGATATATTTATCGTGTTCCCTTAGCCGACTTTACCCGAACGAGCGTTACATATCCGAGCGTTGCAGTCAGTCTTGTTCAGTGCCTACAATTAGCGCAACGCGCCTAAAGAAGTTTACACTTCAAAAACGAAAACGTAACAATAGCAAAACTCATATTAAGATAAAAAGTAAATAATTTCGTAGTATAGTAAAATAGAAATGAAAACAAACTAAAATTCTGAAAGAAGACAATAAATTTGTATGAAACTAAACAAAATGTTTCAGTAAGATAAACTATAAACGCAGAATCAATGAATTTAATTGGAAGTTAAGAATGAAATTATTAAAGAAAAATGAATTTCTACAAGTACTTAATTATTTATTAAATGCTCAAATAAGCCTCCCTCTTGAGCTGAGAGTAACCCAGCTGATTATAAAAATTCCGTCGGACATTTGTTAACATTTCCGGGGTAACATGATTCGAAACTTCAATCATTTTGGAGCGTAGTTCTAAATTAGATGGACGAAACGCGATTTTAAAATGTGCTTGCTAGTCGACTAAACACCGACCGTTAACAAAATTGAAATGAAATGCGCATATACAGCTGCTATCCTAAACGCCAGTCCGTCTACCATCCTCACTACACTCGACCAATAGAACAGTTTGTATATTGTTTTCTCGTACCAACTCATACAAACTCTCGGTGTCGTCGTTTTTAATAAATGCCATCCGCAGCTTGCCGGCAAGCACTTGCTATGTATGTCAAGTATTTCGATATCCGACAACAAAAAATATTTTTTTAATTGTGTTCACTTTTTTTTTAAAAAAATTCGACGTTTTTATGTTAGATACTACACATTATGTTGAGGATGGTTTAAAGGTTGATTGTGTATTATGCATATTCGCTTTATGTAAACACTTTCATTAGGGATAAAACAAATACTTACTCATCTACTTCTTCAGATATCCGATTACAAAATAATAAATGAAATAGTGTATCTTTTAATAGCGACTCAATATGTTTTGTTGTTCGTTTGTAATGCACAATTACAGCAAATGTTCAAAATTCTCACCAATCTCTTGAATACATACTCTGGCGCGAGGTATAAGTGACTCACGCACACTTGAAATTAATTGCGTTCACGATCCGTTTCCACATGCATGCCATTCGTCAATATCGTTGACTTCTGTCCTATAGACTCGGTCCTTCAATATCTCCACAGAAAGAAATCAATTGGATTTAAGTCTGGCGAACGTGGTGGCCATTGCGCTGTCCCACCGCGGCCTATCCAGCGATCTTCAAACACACCATTCATCACGCACCACGAGGACAAAATGTACAGGTGACCCGTCATGCTGATACCACATCGACGCCCGAATATTCAAAGTAATATCTTCAAGTAATCCCGGCGGACTATTCTGTAAGAAATCCAAATAAATTTGTCCGTTCAAACGAGGCGGTAAGAAAAATGGCCCAACAATCCGTGCCTTCAGGGAGAGTTACGGCTCCGCTAGCGCTGAACTGTGCTAGGTCCAGCGATGTGTCCTGAACGTAACTGCTGAGTGCCGGCGCTGGAGTTAGCGGTCGCCATTTTGTCTAGCGAAAATAAATTTCGTGAATATTACGAACAATAGAAACATGTCAAACACCACAATTTCTTCTAATAACCATCATAATTCCTTCTAATTTGGCACTAAAATGGTGGTTCAATAAAAATTTCGCCGTCGAATCATCATTGTAGATCATTTCTAACGCTTCCGCAAGTGAAAATCCCATCCTAAAAGAAATACAATTTTACGGAGTGCAAACGCCTACTGTTGCCATATGGCAACGCTAAAATGCAAACATGTGAGATCAGGTTGTTTATTTTTCTAATTAAAAACTTTTGCTTAGCAAGTGTAGCCCACAGTTTTCACAATGTAACGTTACCACAATTATAGTAAAAATAATTATGTTTATTCCAAAAAAATACTTACTCGAAATTGACGTCCATTATTTATAACAATATTTCAGAAGTCCAAGTTTTCAACACTCTTTAAACTCTAAATTCGACAAAAACTCTAAATTCAATGTCACCAGTACAAACAAGAAAAATGAGTGTGCTTAAAACCGCACGGCGGAAGTGTAAACTTCATCAAGGCGAGGTTAATAATACCGTAGATAATACGAAATACACGCATATAATATTCAGTAACGTATTAAATAAAACATATTCGCACATTTATTACATTTACGCGAGCGTCCGTTTTGTTTGGTCAGTTCGGACGTACTATGAGGTCAAATAATAACGTAACATGATAGTTATGCAACCAGTTTGGCAGGTTGGTTATAGTTTGAATAAAAATCTCTAACTTGTACTGAATATTTGAAAAATTTTATAAACAAACTTTTACACCAGCATAAATTTCTTTTGTGAATAAAACCAGCTATTTCATTAATAATAAAAGAGAGAATTTTGTTATGATTTTTATTGCCCACAATTTATTAAGTAAAATTAGACATTTTATTAATAATAGTAGCTAGAATTACATTATATTATTATGAATTTTATAGTACAGATTTAATAGAATGTTATTTATCATAGCAATTTTAATGTTCTTAATGTTCATAGTAAATGTTGAAAGTGTTGTCCATCTTGTTGCAAACAGCAATTTACTCTCCGTTTTAAATTGTCGAACACATGATGCAATTCTACTGGAGTAATATTATTTATTTCACGCATGATAGCTGCTTCCAGTTCTTCTAATGTATGTAAATTGGTCTGATATACTTTATTTTTGAGAGTCCCAAACAAATAAAAGTCTAACGGTGTTAGATCAGGTGAACGAGGTGGAAATAAATTTCTACCGATTACTCTATCATCATAAAATTCATTCAAATATTGTTGTGTTTCTCTAGCCGTATGAGCAGGAGCATTGTCTTGCTGAAACCAACCATTCTGTAATTCGTCATCGTGCAATTGATCAAAAAATTCAGTTAGTATTGGACGGTATCTTGCAGCTGTGATCGTATCATTAAAGAAAATAGGGCCCACAATCCTACGTCTTGACATTGCTACCCATATTCCTACTTTAACAGAATGCAATGATGTTTCTCGCAATTCATGGGGATTTTCGGTAGCCCATGTCCTATAATTTTGGGAATTAATATAACCACTTAAGTGGAACCATGCTTCATCACTAAAGAATGTTATGTCAAGGATGTCATTGTCGTTCAAATGTTGATTAAACCATTGGCAAAAAGTTATTCGTCTAGAATAATCCAAAGGATGCAATTCTTGTACAACCGTAACTTTATATGGGTGCATCTGGATTTTTTTATGAAGAGCTTTATGGCATGTTCCTTTTGAAAGACCTAGAAGTGATGATTGTCTAATGAATATACAATTAGAAATAATCTTGCAATTGATTTGTGAGGACTACGTTCCATTGTTTGTCGAATATTATCCACGACATCTTCAGTTAATTTAGTCGACCTCCCTGTCGGTTTTGCTTTACAAATACAATTCCTTTCCTCAAATCTGTGTATTACAACACGTCTGCGATGTCAAAATGCATCATAATCCAATTCTAAGTTTGGAAAACGCTGTGTAAATTGATTTATACAACTTTCAAGAAAATATTGCCAATTGCCCTCAGCATTCTGAATTCCACTTCTGTTATGTGCCATTAAAATCATGGCATCATGTTCTGCAGTAAATGCCATTGGTAATAACCTAAAAAAAATATTTTATGCCATTCTTTTTTCTTTAATTAATATCATATTTACCTTTGACACAATTAAATTACTTACAATAGTTGTTAAAACAACTTATTTGTTATACTATGGAAGTGAAATATTGATAAAAACGCAAAATACAAACGAAGATAAATACAATACAATAACAAACGAAACTTAGGGTCGTTTCTGCAAGTCTTGGTCTAATGGTAACGTATCGGCTTCATAACCCTGCGGTCTCGGGATCGAACCTATTCTGGGACATGAATTTATTTCTTCATTTAAATTTCAATAATAATAAAATTGTTCCCTTAGTCGACTCGAGCCGACATTACCCAAACGAGCGTTACATGTTCAAGCATTTCATATTCGAGCGTGACGGGTCAGTCTTGTTCACTGCCTACAATCAGCGCAACGCGCCTAAAGAAGTTTACACTTCAAAAATATGTCTCAACTGACATATCAAGAGCTTTCCCTGCTTCCTACATTAAGCAAGTACTGTACAATAATTATTTATTCATCAGCTGATTGCTGTTGCCATATGGCAACGCTAGGCGCTAATGGGTTAATAGCATTGATGTACTTTTATGTTTATAAAAATAATTATAAACATTAAAAACTACTTCTCGCGTTTGAGTGTGTATCACTTTATGATCCCTTAGCTGAGGTATTATGATCCGCCACCGACAGATGTAGTCTGACTACTACTAAGTGGGCGTACGCATTTTTAAAAACGACTACAGCGCATCCCCATTGCTCGCCATCTAATTTGGTGTTTACTGTATATGTATCTACTTTTGGCGCTGCGCTTGTTCTGTTGAACTCTGCAGCAATACATACCCAATATTAATTATAACAGAGCTATGGAAGACCGCAGCTTAGGTGGCACAACCTCTATAATTTCACTAATTCTATTATAAATTTTTTGCTTAATATTTTGAATTGTAATTACCAGATGTATTATAGTAAATTTCCAAACCCCGTAACTTTGTAATACAATATGGTGTTATTAATTATATTTCTTTCTGATTGAAACAATATTGAGTAATATTGCCTTAGTTACGACATGTCATAACACACTAATATTTCCCAAGGGAAATATGAAACTTCATATTGTCCCAAGGGAAATATGAAACGTCATATGGTCCCAAAGAAATATGAAGCGTCATGTTTCACCGTAAATGTTTCATTTTTTAATTAAAACAACAAAATTAACAATTAAAATAAATATCAGATTCTCATGTGCACTGACGATCAATGTATTACGGTCCGGCGAATTGCATCTCCACACAATACATAACGGTCTCCCATTTTATGAACTAAAAAAGTTTTTGCATTTGTAACGCTACTTTTCAGAACCAAAATAAAAATTGCAATTTTCAAAATTTCCCTTGAAGTGATTGCAACCAGATACAAACGATGAAGATTCAGCTGCAGATGAAGATTCAGCATTCAGTTCAGTTACAGTCTTGGACAATTTTCCAGAAACCAAAGATTGTGATGACTGTGCTACATGCGATGATGCCATCATCGACACACCAGAAATCATAACAGATGCTGCAGATGACTCCACTTCCGCACCAGCTATCATCATCGCTACCTTATTTTTCTGCAGCATACTGTCTGCCAGATAGCCTTCCACAACAGACGAGCTCTTCCAACCACCATGCCTCTTTAGCGTAGTCATTGAGGCTCCCGCATCGGCCACTAAAGTCGCGGATGTTCGTCTTCCACAATAGCCTGTATACGCTTTCGGATTATCTAAACCCAACCATTCAGCAACCTTACTCGGAATCTTTCCGAAGGTATTTTTGCCGACAGGCTGAAGAGTACACTTCTTATTTCGATAAGCCACGAAGAACCTAAGAACGCCTTGCGGACGCAACGTTGAATATTCTCTCACCAAACGAGTAGCACCCAGATCTTCTTCATCAATAATTGTAAATTTCCTATTTACATCATTCTTCGTCTTTGAAACGTTGATCACGATCACTGACCCACGATCTTCGATATCGGAAGAGAGCATATTCACCAATTCGTTCGTTCTGCAGGCGCCAAAGATTTCCATAATTAGAGCGACCTTCAAAATTACGGATGTACCAAGTTATTCAACAGAGGAAAATCATAATAAAATTTTTACCTTATACATCAAAAAAATGTCATTAGGAGCTTCCCGCAAGAATTTTTTGAGCTGTTCTCGGGACAACACCTCTGATTTTTTAGGAACGTATCCTTTATTTTTATTCTTCACGAATGCTTCCACTCCATCGAACATTTTAACATCAGTTTTTTCTTTTAGATGTAACATTGACCTTAACATCGATAGTTTTGGTGGCCACAGCGTGTTTGGTGAATATTTCTGCGACTACGGAAATAATAAATTAGTCATTCGTCTCAAAAATAAGAAAAATTATAGCTACATACCAAATCTTCAAAAAACGCTAGCAAAATATTTTCGTCGACACCGTTCACCATATTTTTTCTCCTCCACTCTTGGAAGTCTTCATAAACTTTATTGTAAGAAGCTTTGGATTTTGTCGGAATCAAACATTCACGGGCTTTCGCCGCTTGCGCTAACACGTAGTTTGACATTTCACTAATTTTATTTATGACAGGACGCGAAAATCAACCCAATCAACTATGATATTTACAAACACGGCTAAGAACGTTGCTAGGGACAAAAATTTACAGTCCAATATTTTTCCATTTTGTCAATATTGTTTCAATCAGAAAAAAACTATTGATTACACCATGGGAAATATGAATACATTTCCCGAGGGCGAAGCCCGAGGGATGTAACTAGATAACCTCGGGAAATATACTATTCATATTTCCCTAGTTGTAATAATAGCTATACATGGTGATCCTGGCAGGATCGCCATGTAATACTTTGTTGGTTCGTTTATATAATTAATAACACCATATTGTTCGATATGTCTTTATTTACTTGATACTGCGTAAATCTAATTATAATCGTAATTGTAATTGTCCGTGAATATATGTACAAGGTATATATATAGACTAAAATAAAGGAATGTGCGATATTGGTAACCTAGATTCCTATCTACGTATTACTATATACATTTTACCATATTAGGATAGCAAGCATGCATGTCGTAAGCTTCCGCATTCAGTCAAACTGCTGACTTGTATTATTAAATGTTTTACAATACTTATAACACTATACTGAGTGTTACAACTTGCTGTTTACTAAATTAAATTATTTCAGACGAAACAAACGAAATTCACGATGGCCATGAGACTGAATTAAACGACGACAATAAAATACAATCGAAAGTATTCAAAAATAACAAATTAGTTAAGGAAATGGAACTGAAACTGGTTACGGAAATCAAAGAACGCGCCGATCAGAAGGTGAAGAATCCAAAAGAGTCTCCGACGGAAAACGTCCTCATCCCCGTGTCCAATACCATTTGTCACGATCCGGTCACGCAACTGGTCACGGAGCTATCGGAAAGCTTAAATTTAGAAAGAGAACACGAAAAAAGCTCCGTAAATGTTCGGAAATCTTCGCAGGGCAATGTGCAGCAGAACATAAATAAATCTAGTGGGCCAGCGGAAAGTAACGGCACGACGACGAACTTTGTGTCGCAATTGAAGAAGGTCGAGCAATCTACCATGAAGAAAAATCAAAGTGAAAAGACTGAGACTAACGATTCAGGTGTTATAATTGATTTTAAATCGCGCCTGAGAAAAGTCGACAATTGCAGTGACAAAGCGAAAAGCGGCAATCAAGATGACGAAGACAGATCGGAAACGAAAAATTCCTCCGATATTGAAGACCGGGCGAAGCGCGAAAGCACCGCGAGTTCCGACAGCGGTAACCTAAAAATCGAAGATGGCGACGATAAACGTAAAAGCACCGGAAGCATAAGTAGCCTGAAGAAGATATGGGAAAACAAAGAGGCGACGGAGAATTCCACAAACATTCAATTGAGTCCTAAATTAACTGTGAAAAATAATAAAAACGAAGATATCGAGTCGTCTCCTGTCGATACCTCTGACGACTCCGCGAAAATAGTTCGGGAAAAACGCGTCTGGCCACCGGGCAACGAAGAGAAACCTGTAATACCGACCAAGCCGCCGGTGAAAGCGATCAAACCGATGATAGCAAATCGACCGGCCGGTTCAGCGATCTACGCCACGCCCATACCGAACACGACCAATGGGAAGCCTCCGATTTCGGCGAAACCCACGAACGTCGTGGACACGAAAACACCCGAGGATGACGTAAAGATATCGACGACGACGAACGATAAAAGCGGTAAAGATAACATCGTCGAGATATCGCAGGCGCTAGAAACGACACTGACCAGTATTAAAACGAATCCCACGGTCTCCACGACGTCTTGGCTACAATTGTCGGATAAGATCGGTCTCTTGCACACCTCGTGCATGGATTACGCGGATAATGTCGTGCCGGCGCACACTAAATTTCATTTTCGCGAGTTGCTCACGCGATTGGAGAGCCAGGCGAGACAGTTGAGGTCGGCCGGTTCCAGAAACACTTCGGAAAACACGCGTTATCTCAACGAAGTTATTAATACGATTAAAGATGTGGTGAACGTAGTGTTGCGGTAAAGAATTAAGAAAATCGAATCTAATCAAAATGAAATTTTAATTTTAATCCGTATACAAATATATAGACATTCGTGTGTGTAAATTCCAGTATAAGTTATGTTTAAATGAAGAAATAAATATGAGAAGAGAAGGAAAGCAGGTAACGAATTGAATCCTTCATATCTCGAAAATAAAATAACTTTATGCTACTGTATTGTACTGATGAGAGATGATGAACTTTAACTTCACATGTACTCAATTGTGTAGGACCACTACTCACTTATTAATTCATTATTACTTTATATACATACAGGCTGTTTGATAAAAAGGACTCCATCCCGTAACTTTATTTATTATCCGATTTTAAGGTATAAAAATGGTTTGACAAACTCTATACTTGCCCTAATCCTAATTTTTTCAACGCTTACTTAAATACGTAATGTTAGTCAATTTTTTTTTTTTTAATGGACATCTGTAGTTTTTTCCTTTAGTCTGATAGATAAGTTCTTTCTGAATCTAGTAATGTTCTTTAGTTATCATTTGGTTGATATTTAATTTAAAAAAAATTGAATTATCTGAAACTTTTATCTGCTTACTATGAAATGTTCTAGTGTGCCGTGGAAAAAAAATCGAAACACAATTGCGACAAATATGTCATTTGATTAAATAACTAATTTGGTGCCAGATGGATGGATGAACCAATTCGATGGCTTGCGCGCGCCGCAGATCTTACACACTCGATTAAAATTTAAAAAAAACGTTTTAAATAACAAATGCAGACTTCTCAGCTGATGTTTGGTTGACATTTGTCGATCTTTTTCTGATTGTTTTTTACGGCAGAGGTACTTAAATATGCATTTTTTAAAATTAAATACCAACTAAATGAACATTACTAGATTCAGAAAAAAAATATCTACCAGACTAAAGTAAAAAAAACTACAGATGTCCATTAAAAAAAAAAGTTTACTGTCGTTACATATTCAAGACAGCAATGAAAAAATTGGGATTACAGCCAGTTTATAAAGTTTGTCAAACTATTTTTATACCTTTATTGTTTATTAAAATCGGATATTAAATAAAGAAATTACGGAATGGGCCGGTTATATCAAACAGCCTGTATATATATATATACAAACATATACATAATAATATATATATATATATTTTCCTAGGTAAGAGCTACGTCATATTTATCAAATTTTGTACGTATGTGGTTGTAAGAGTATGATGTGCATTTGAACCCCCCCGTATACATTCTCCCTCCCTGATCCTCGGATTATTTTGTGATCGAATGCTTATGATAACGTTTATTAAAATTTTATATTCATTAAAATTACTGAGAGAGATTGAAAAAAATCTGTTTGCTTTTATATTTGTACCCCACCCGCTCCCGTTAGCTCTTTGGAATACAATTTGAAAGTTCTTTCCCTCTAACAGCATAAAGGTGAAGTTGCAAACCCTTAAACTCTTTATTCACACCATTGAGTAGTAGTAGTGCGTAGTGTAATTACCTATAATACGGTGTGGAACCATGTCAAGTTAACAAAGGATGTTCAAATAGAATTTTAGACATGAAAATTAAAAGTAACTTTTAAATATAAAAAAATGTAATATACTAAAGTTATACTACATATTTTAAATGAACCACCCTGCATTTCTTGACAATTTTGGGATTTTATTTGATAACACACTTGGGATATAAAGTACAGCTCTCACCACATATAAGTTGAGCGGTCATCTGCGCAGATCAAGAAGTGAGAGAATGCACGATTGAGATGGATACAGCTGTGACAAATGCATGTGTGTACACCCCGCTAAAAAAATAATATTTTTCATGAAAACAACTGCAATTCGTTTTGGAGAATGTTGCATTTTATTACCAGTTTGCGATTACTACAATCAAGCTCATATAAAGATATTCATATAAGCTTACAACAACTTTGTTACAAATACCCACTCAGTGGGTATTTGTAACAAATAATTATTTTAATGGTCATGGTCGTCTTATAAAAAAATAATATTTTTCATGAAAACAACTACAATTCGTTTTGGAGAATGTTGCATTTTATTACACCAGTTTGTGATTACTACAATCATGCTCATATAAAAATATTCATATAAGCTTACAACACCTTTGTTACAAATACCCACTAAGTGGGTATTTGTAACAAATAATTATTTTAATGATCATGGTCAAGTCTTATAAAAAAATAATATTTTTCATGAAAACAACTACAATCAAGCTCATATAAAAATATTCATATAAGCTTACAACAACTTTGTTACAAATACCCACTCAGTGGGTATTTGTAACAAATAATTATTTTAATGATCATGGTCAAGTCTTATAAAAAAATAATATTTTTCATGAAAACAACTACAATCAAGCTCATATAAAAATATTCATATAAGCTTTTGTATCCATCAGCAAGCTATAAGTCTATATTTTGCATATATAAGCGCGTATTATTAACCCCTAGAAATATCAGAATAACAAGTTCCGCGTAACCTCCAAATTGATAAATGAATACAAAAACATTTAAAGGTTGCAAGAAAACAAATGTCACTATTTGATGATTGGTTCTAGTCACAGAGTCTAGTGGATACCGTCAATAAAATATTGGATGAATGTTTGCGTTTACAGGGTCCAATAAATTGAATACATTCATGAATTTCTACATGAATATATTCGTCAATTTATTTGACCGTGTAAACACGGCATTAGTTAAAACTTGAAAATGTTAAGTACAAAAATTTCTTTTATCCCTTCTTTCTGGTCGAGAATACAAACAAATGATTTTCTTGCCAACCAAAAATATGTGAATATTAAAATATTTCAATTTTATTACAAGGACTAATAAATAGTTTGTGGCATTTAGTGTAATAAAAATGTCATTAAATGATTGTCCTTTGTCGATAATGGATGAATGAAATGAAGGAGGGGGAAAACAAATATTACTCATCAATATTATAGCTTGATTCAATCGTGTTATCAAGGTAAATTTCAAAATGTAAACTAAAAACCCTTCTTTAAATTCACATATTATTTAGTATTTACTATGATAATAAAAACATTAAAGACGTAATACATTGAACATCCTTTCTTCATTTTGAGTTTTTAGCAAATTTAAAATATAAACATTCATATATACATCAAGTGATAATGAAAGTGCATTATTGTATGTAATATATACAGCATGTGTAAAATCATATTGGGGATAGGACATATGTATACTATGCATACCGGCAACAATGCGCATGTGGTACCAGTAGTAAAGTACGATTATAGATAGCATTTCAGTTGCTTACAGTCAGCCGACGGATGAACCTGTATTTATCTAAGCATCACATGCTTCTAAATAGATATTTACCAAATAAAAATTCAAAATACTTTTGCGAGTTTTATTATATTGCGTATACAACGCAATTATGGATGATTATAAAACTGTTCTGGAACGGTATTATGAAAACGAAAACAAATACTTCGTAATTTATAATTCAAATAATAATTTACATTCGAATTAGATTTTTATAAAAAATTAATTTGAATCATTGCATATTTTTTATTTACTTAGTAAATTGATAGAATAATTTACTAAGAATTAATGTTTAACTGGAATTTGTGCATTCATTTTCCTACTGCGTTGTATACGCAATATAATAAAACTCGCAGAAGTATTTTGAATTCTTATTTGGTAAATATGTATTTACGAAGCGTGTGATGCATGTTTAGATAAATATATGTTAATCCGTCGGCTGACTGTAAGCAACTGAAATGCTATCTATAATCAGTGTAATCGTATTTTACTACTGGCACGGCCTGCGCATTGTTGCCGGTATGCATAGTATATATATTTCATATCCCCAATATGATTTTACACATGCTGTATACATTGTTAATAAAAGTAAATATTTTTTTCGGAGATAAACATTTTTAAATGTTGAATTAAAATCTTTATTTTATACAATTTAATGCTGATTAATAAGATCACATGTATGTGAGTGTTAGAATTATAAGAAAGGTTGGCAGCCACAATGAGAAAAAACAGCATATCACAATTATATCAATAAATTAATGACATTTATTAATAACAACTTCCTATATACACAACGTTTTAATATTAAGTTCTTTGCAGAACTGATTGTGTTTCTGCAGAAAATATCTATTACAGTACAGAAGTTACCTACATTCATCTTGAATCAACTTAATTTAAAACTTGTTTTACATCTGTCAAATTATTGAATGTAAAATTGACTAAATTTTACTCGCATCAATTATAAGAACTTTTAAATGATCTAGAATTCAATTTTGATTCACCTTTTAGAAATTGAACTTGAAAATTGATAAATATAAAACGAACTTTAGAACTACTAGAGTTGCGTGTTGTTTTTTCAATCAAGGGAAAATAGTTATAATTTTCACAGCAAACACTAGATATATTTAAATGTTATACTGCATAACTAATCTTTCATTGTACTACCCAATAAGAAAGCATTTATTTTTTTAATGGTAGCATTCTGACATTTTTAAGTTAGGTATTTTATATCAATTCCAATATTCAGCCAATTAACTTTTTATACTGCTAACGGCAGCATCGGTATTAACACCAGTCTAATCATTTTTATGTTAATACCCTTGAAGCAATGCGCATTACATATTATAAACTATACGTATCATAAGCATTACATCAAATATCTTATTATTTTTCACTAAACTGTGATACCAGTAGATTGATTTATGTATTCATATATATATATATATGCTCAAATATAACTTATTACTTTTTACCTATTGTAGTAATTATACGATAAAAATTTAAAAGAAAAAAAATTAATATGAGAAAGACAAAATGACAAAGGAAGAAATACGTTTGAGGATAGTCCTTATGAATTAAAATAAACTCAACACACTCATGTATGTTTTGCACACATTCTTATAATATAAACGAACGATATTACTATTAAGCGATGATTGATTTTATTTTTCTGTTTTAATATTGTTTTAGTTTAATTTGTTCATTATAATACTATTTTGTCTAACGCAAGCTCGTCATGATAACCCTTAACATCATTAACCACAATTAAAAGAAGCGAATGTTGTGATACCTAAATAATCTGAGTCATTTACATTGTTTTATTTAAATCACTGAAATACACTGATATATATTATTTCATATTTAATGTCGTTAATATTAGGTGGTAATAGAAAAATTACAATTATCAAAAACATCTTTGGTACAGTACATATAAAATGGCAGAAAAAAAAGTTTTAGAACGAAGTATATTTCAATTATCAGTTTCATAAATTATTGCGTGTCTATTAATTTGTTATTTTGACAACTCGTGATATTTTGTATGTCTGATTTGTTCATAAAATGTATTAGAAGAAATATTAAAAAAGCACTCTATATTTGAAGAAAATGAAATAGAACTTGCAAATCATTAAAAAAAGAAAATTGATGTTCATATAACATGGGAAATACAGCCAATATATGAAATTGGGGTGTAGTTTAATTATAAAATGAAACTCTCTTTTATATATTCTCTAAGCTTTTAGATTTTAAATCAAACACTTCATCAGTGATCAACATATGCATAAAAATAGCAGTGGTCTTGTATTTTTAGAAATATTTAAACTGTCTAGCAAGTAAATCAAAGTATTATACTATTGCTATTATTTATTCCGTTATAAGTTAACAAAAGGCAAATGTGGTTCTCTATTAGAAATAGTAAAACACGTCTTGATATCCTGAGTTCACTAATATTTCTCGAAATAAATATTTTAAATTTTACCCATATGCATAGACTTCTTTAAAGAAATCCATAAATTTCAATAAAGTTGAGGTCCTATGACTCCGTAAGCCAGTTGAGGACATCAACCCTATTACACAATCTTCTGACTTCCGAGATGTGTTCTTCGGGTCATGTACACCCATTTTATTGGCATTTGTTGCAATACAATCCTACTATTGTAATATTTATTTCTATTATTTTTTTTATTATACGATTAATTTTTAAAGTCACCTGCTAACAGATTCCATTCTGCAGAAGATCGACTAAAGAGTGATTAAAATTATATATGCGTTAAACAAAATAGTATCTCCAATATCAATATGCTAGTCTATTAGATGTAATATTATACATATACATATATTTTTTGTAATATAATATAAATATATTATATAAACTGTGTTTGAGTGTGAATGTGTTGTGTGTCGGAGACAATATAGGAGATAAAAGAAGACAAACTAATTAATTAAATGAAATGAATTACTACATTTTAGAACTATATAAGTATATAAGATACTACTAATTTTGTACAATCCAAAGATAAAAACTAGTGTGTAGAAATTTTTTTTTTGTATTATTATTTTATTTTATTTCGATTTTTATTTCAATATATGATGATATTGTTTGATATTAATTTATTATGTATATTTTGTCATTTGTACATAACTATTTTACTACGTCTGAAGCTGTAATAAACATTTTGTTTTTATTAGGTATTTTATTTTATTTTATTTAGTTTTATTTTAAG
Source organism: Amphimallon solstitiale (assembly GCA_963170755.1). NCBI lineage: Eukaryota > Metazoa > Arthropoda > Insecta > Coleoptera > Scarabaeidae > Amphimallon > Amphimallon solstitiale. Next base: position 20,792,657 of record OY720675.1, on the reverse strand, counting down.
GGAAATAATGAAGAATAATGGAACAATTATTATCTATTTAAGAACTATATTTTTCATGTGTACATACTTCTTTAAAATTCAAACATTCTAACAATAGATTTGTGAGGATATCAAGTCTACAGGGCATAAACCTGATAATTGTCATTTAAATTTCGATTAACACTGACAAGATCAATCGGAAAATGTAAATTGTGATAGAAACAACATAAACTCAACTGTTAATAAATAGTGCTTTCATTCAGCAGACACAACAGTTGCGCAACTGTTCAGTGATCATGTGCAGTAGACGAGCGCTCACTCTGAACATGTTCAGGAGCGGTCGCCATTTTTGTGAACGGAAAAATTCTATGCTCACTTGGTGAGCGTATTCTGTACGCATGCGCCATTGATTCATTCCAAGACCAACCTAATACATACTTCTGAAGAAAGTTACTAGAAAAGTAAGATACAGCAAATTAAAGGTATTGTGCAGTAATAAATGTATTAGGGCCGTTTGCACCGTTCTAATTTTAAGGGTAGCTTAATTAAGGATCCTTAAATAATTAAGTGTAGCTTAAAGTTAAATGCATTGCACCGTTAGATATAAAAGGAGGTTTAGCAAAGTTCTGAATACACTTGGCAATGTTGTATTTTCTGCCTTCATTTGGTCTAAATCACAGTAAATTCAACTTTTAGTAGTTTACAGAACTAAAAACTGATTATCAAATCGTCTTGTCCATCTCTGTCGGTAAGAAAGCAAAACGATTTTGTTGCAGATGGGTTTGTTTTGAATAATCATAACTGTTGACAACATTACGTTTTTGTGGCTGTAAGCACCCATTAGTTTTAAATTTTTGTTTCTTTCAAACTGCAGTAAGTGTTATCAAAGGTGTCACGTTAAACATACATATTTTATATAATAGGGGAACAAAACTAACTTGATATATGTATTTAACAAATCCTCTTCTTCATCCAAAAAGTTCATATCTGCTACTACAAAGTGAACAACTGATCATAAAAAACAACGAAAACACTCACAGATGTTGACAAAATTTACATCAGAGGCATTTCCGATATTGTATGTGTGTATATTCAATGTTGTAAAGTGCGCAAGCTTGTAACTTTTCTTTAGGTTAAGGGGCCGTTAAGCCTTCAAAATTCCGGGCTTAAATTAAACTCTCCTTAAGGAGATTTAAGGAACACTTAGCATACTGTGCAAACGAATTTTAAAATTTAAGCTGCACTTATCGTACGAATTTTAAAATTTAAGCTGCACTTATCGTTAAACCAGGCTTAATTGTTACGGTGCAAACGGCCCTTATAATATTGGAGTTCACTCAGTATTTTATTCGGGGTTGGAAAAACCAGCCCTTCCACTAAAAACTACGTCAAACCTTAATGCAGAAAAACAATTTATTATTATTGTTTATTCAGTTTAATATCTATAATTTTAACATATGGCAGCAATGAAAAGTATCAGATGAGAGACGATGACATAAAGGTGAGCGGTCCTGTCCAGTGAACACTCAACTGTTGTGAAGTGAACGGTTGGAGCGGGATCAGTTCCCGATCCGCCTGCTGAATGAAAGCAGTATCTTCTACACCGTTATACTTCCAGAATACACTACTGGCTTCTTACAGAGACACAAGAAATCTTTCCGGGCGATTATTAAAGCAACACATGACATAATCAATAGAATATAGTAACTAAAAAGTCTAAATAATGCTTGAATTATTAATCAATCAATTTTCCAATTAAACTTAATTAATAAATAAAAAGCATCAGATCAATTAATAATTAATCTATAAATATTATTTTAATATGTGCAATTCCATCACAAACTGATAATCTACTTTGTGCTCGATGAATAAATCGCTCTCAAACTTCAACCATTGGCTGTAATAACGTTATTGATGTATGTAGGTTTACTTGGAACTTTGTATGTAGGTTTACTTGGAACTTTGTTGGCCACTTATCGCAAATATTCTGAAATATATACGACCTCTTGGCTTCATCTGTTATAGAAGTAGCACTTGTAAAAACATGTACAGGTTTCTATTTCCATGTGTTAAATATAAATAAATAGTTTTTAAAGTGGTCAGCAAAAATTGGCAATATCTAAACGAACATTTTTTTTGCTAAATATCATTCATTTATATGTAAATATTAATAAATAATTTTAACATTTTTTTAATTAATTAAATGAAAACACCTCGTTTCACAAAAATTATGTTTTATTAAACACTAGATGTACATTTCATTTGCTATGCAAATATCATCAGTAGTCTGACGTCTAGTGTTTAATAAAACATAATTTTTGTGAAACGAGGTGTTTTCATTTAATTAAATTATTTAATATTCACAAGTGCTCAACACTAACTTTCGTAGTTTTTCATAATTTTAACATACCGTATAAAAAATCATGTTAAACCATCCCAAAATATTATTATTATTATTTATTCTTCATTATTTCAATTATATACTTTACATTAATTTTTCAAAAATATTTTATAAAACTTAGAAACATGCCCCATATCATGGTAGTCGTTCACGACAAATACATCATCAATCAAAAGAATACATTGTGAACAAATTTCGTTCATCTGTTAAATTGTTTTTTCCATTATACTTAATATAGGTGCTGTATTTACGATAACAACGATATAGTATTCAATATTTGTGCAAAATAGAAAAACAGAAATACTTATCGTAACAAAAACAAGCTGCTCAGTGTAAACTACTTACTTTTCCCGCCTCTCTTCCACTATCTGATGTGCAAACTTTACAAAATAGAAGTAAACATGAACAAAACTAATCATACCTGCATCTACTATTATAGTTTCTGAAGTGGGATTATGTTTACAATGAAATAATAATAATATGTAGGTATTCTTATTTTAGTGAACATGTCTGGCACTTTATTTTTGACAAATTTGTGTTGAGGATATGTCTTTATCAGTCTATAATATGTAAGTATGTTCTTGATCTTGAAACTGTTTCAAAACTGTTGCGGTAACCAGTGCTGCCGGAGCCATACGTCTGCCTTACCCGCATAGCGAATGAAAAATACCCGCTTTTACCCGACATTTCAAATAGAAAGCGCCAAATTTAAAAGTGGTCTAAAATAATTCGAATGTATGTAAGATCTTCAACCCCCCATATCTTTAATGCCTCTTTTTGTCGCCATTAAAGACGTTAGCGTTGCGGTGCCTAACGCATTTCTGTGGTCTGTCTTGATATTTTTCAAATCACTGAACATTCTTTCAACAAATGCGTTTGAAAAAGGCATAATAAAAAGTAGGGAAAGCACTACTTTCATATTGGGGAAAAGAAGAACATCTGCAGCATTTTTCAATTCAAACACCATTTTCCAATAAACTTCACAACTTAGTTCACAATCTAAACCATACTCCAAATGATTTAAAAAAAACCATGCTGCTTCCATTCCATGTCCAAAATTAGAAGATTTGTAAATTCTTTATTTATTGGAAATCTTTGTACAATTTTTTGCAGCGATTTTATTTTATAGGATTGGACCGTTTTTGGTTCAAGAATTCTTAAAATGTTAAAAATTGGATCAGAAAAATCAACTCGCGTTTTAATGTCAGGGACAGGCTCTACATAAAAATTTAAACAACTTTTGAGAAAATGGTCAATTTCAGTTTGGGATGCATAATTTTTCAACATTTCAAAAGATTCAGTGGCAGATATACCTAAATAAATTTTGCAAAGTGGCATAAACAAGCGAATATTTGTGTGGTCAACAGCAAAAACATTTTTCCCTTTCAAGTCACTCACATTGATAATTAAATTGCTGCATAAATGCATCAACAATCTTTGTGTTTCAAGTTTCAATTTATGAATGAGTGGCGATTCTGATTGAAATATACTTAAGGTTAAAATCTGTTACAAGTCCCAATGTATATGGCATAAATTCTAAATAAATTTTCGTGAATTTTTTCAAAGAGTTGAACAAACCATTGGCTTTTCCAGATGCAGTTTTAACCACATCAAAAAAGTTACTTTGACATCATTTGTTTTTGAATAGTATATAACAGTAATTGCACATTGTTTTATTGCACTCAAGTCCGCCGTCTCGTCCAGGATTAAGGAAAAAACATCTAGGTTCCTTCAATATTTCAAACAGATTTTTGCGAAGTGTACATCCTAAACTTTCCTTAACAAGTAGCTTTTGTTCTTTTAACAGACAGAAATGGAACAAACAAGCGAATATTTGTGTTGTCAACAGCCAAAATATTTTTCTCTTTCAAGTCACTGAAATTGATAGAATTGCTGCATAAATGCATCAACAATCTTTCTGTAGCGTTTAGATTTAAAAGACAATAAAATACATATTGATATCTGATGTTGACTAAATCGAGTTAAGAAAAGGAAATTTTAATTGTTTTATGTGCAAATACCCGATTTTACCCGCTTCAGAATTTTACCCGACAGTCTGACTAAAATACCCGCATTTCGGGTAAAATACCCGCAATTGGCAGCACTGGCGGTAACATAACAAATATGCATTCATTTAAAAGAAGAATCACGTGACACCTCACTGTGTAAGGTTATGTATCTTGTTTTTGTAAAACTTCTATGTGTTCTGTGGTTCTACATTCAAATTGTCGACCAACACAAGCCATAAGATATAATGTTAAAACATGAAATTGGGTACCTCCAACATTAAAAACCTGTAAGTTTAATGAAATTTAATTAATTATATTCGACATTTAAACGTGCAATTTATATTACTCTTATTGTATTTTGTTTAACAGTTAATATAAATAAATTTCGCATAGGTAGGTACCCCATTGACGACTCGGAAGTACCTACATATAAAAAATTGCAACGCCAAGGGATTACTTAGAATTTCAAATAGATGTTTAAAACGTGCACTGAAGAATTCTATAAAAAGAGAGCATAGTACCGTATATAAAAAAAAATTAATTGTAAGAAACATGTAGGTATATAAAAGAACCTAATCCCATTTCAGAACTAAACATTCACATGTAATTTTAACGAAATTATGCCATACGAAAGATCTGTCAATGTTTTAGAAATACAAAGATAAATTTATTAATTTAAAGTACAAGTTTACATGCTGTACCTATTGTGTTATTATCATATGTAAATATACCCCCTAAAGGTGAATAACGGTAATCGTTGATAGATCTTTCTCTGTGATAAATTATGAACGAAGATTATATATACACCAAACAATACATCTTTTGTTTCGTCAACTTCACCAAGTCTTAAAAGGCGTCATCCACTGTATCACATCACGATATTATACGAAAAACGCGAAATTCTAAATATGAAAAACTGTAGTTTTCTTGCAACTGAAAACTCTGTTGTTCTCGCTTAATATGGATCCTCCATTTCAGCGTTCGTCGACTGCATTTTTTCATAATATTTTGTACATGTAAATAAAATATGGGTAATAATAATCTATACGCTGCACTTTTGTACAGGCTTTATATAGATAGTAAATGATAAACAGACTGTATATCTATTTAAAAATAAATTTGCTAATAATTTAATGGATTGTTTAATTTAGTGTTTCTTCAGCTTCTATGTTTATGTGGAGAATAACGGAGTCCATCAAACTTCAAAGTAAGTTTTACTGACTGTTGAAAAAACCCAATAAAGTAGATCAGCACCCGAGGTCACACGGCTTGAAAGACCAGAAGTTATTATACAGGCTGGTTCACCGGGAACTGAATCGATCGATTGCGGAAAAACTGTAGCTAGGAATGATCTGAAATTTTGACACTATACTAAAGTCGATGGGGGCCATTCGCCTAAAATATTTTCAAGATGGCGGCACTCCGGGCTATACCGGAAGTAGGCACCAAATTCCTAATTTTAAATAGAATATACTGTATATTGTCAGATTTTTAGATTCTACGTGGAATTCTAAATATATTTCTTGTATAATGTCATATATTTAAGTGTAACCCTTTTTGACTTATTGAAATTCTTATGTTAAATTTGACGTTTGCAGACAGAAAATCAATAGCACTTTTTCCATATAAAGATGAATTTATTATTTAATTTGAAGTAAATTCTCTCAAATAGATGGTCTAATTACATACTATTTGTATAAAATTGTTACAAGTATTAATACAGAGTGTGCGAATTATACGCCTGAAAACGAATTTGGAAAAATTGACAAAAGACATTTTTTTTTAAATGGAAGCGGCAACTTATATAATTTCATCTTATTCTGCTTTAAGAAAAAGGATAACTTTGTATAAATATGTCTATTATAAAAATTGGTAGTTTTCGAAATATTGGCAAGTTAGGTTTTTATCTTCTACAATACGTAGGTACTGTTTGCATTAGTTCTCTTTTCATTAATTAGCCATGACAGTGTTTACAAAATTATAAATTGTCATTCGTTGAAGAAAAGTCATTTACCTTATCATAATTTCAATAAGTCAACGATGATTATTTAAATTTATTTATTATTTATGGCGAATGTAATAAAGTTATGTCATGAACATGTGATACATTTGCATTACATTATTATCGTTATTAATAACTGATTTATTTCCCTGAATCTTTGCCCTCACGGATCCAAAGTTTCTGAAGTTTTCTATAATACGTTTAACAGTATTGGTAGACGGTTTTCGTTTTTGCGGATATCGAGTTGCAAATGTATCACATGTTCTTGACATAACTTTATTACATTCCCCATAAATAATAAATACATTTAAAGAATCATCGTTTGTATAATTTAAGCGCCCCGGCATAACTTTTCTTCAACGAATGGCTAACTAATGAAAAAAGAACTAATGCAAACAGTATGTATTGTAGAAGATAAAACACTAACTTGCCAATATTTCGAAAACTATCAATTTTTATAATAGACGTATTTATACAAAGTGATCCTTATTTTTAATGCAGAATAAGATTAAATTATAACAGTTGCCGCTCCCATTTAAAAAAATTGTCTTTTGGCAATTTCTCCAAATTCGTTTTCAGGCGTATAATTCGCACACTCTGTATTAATAATTGTAACAATTTTATGCAAATAGTATTTAATCAGACCATCTATTTGAGAGAATTTACTTCAAATTAAATAATAAATTCATCTTTATATGAAAAAAGTGCTATTGATATTCTGCCTGCAAACGTCAAATTTAACATAAGGATTTCAATAAGTCAGTGGCGGCTCGGGGTGGTTCACATAGGGAGTGCATAATTTCAAAATTAAAAAGTATAATACAAGAACGCTTACCCAATCTTTATAAGTTTCACCGACATACTGTTCCAGACAGGTACTGTTCATTGCACAGTTTGTTTTCGAAGCACCCCTACATATATTTTATTTAGCCAATAGTATATTTTATTTAAAATTCTTCTCGAACTGTTTTTTACACAAAGTGGTACAAACTCAAGAGCGAAAAGGTAATACTATTCTGATGTTTTCGAATCTACTATCGTTAAGAAAAAATGAAGTATTATATTTAAGACTTGTTCAATCACGCTTCGAAGAATCGCCAAATTGAAGACGTAATAAGCGACCACAAACACTCCCGTATCCAAAATTTCACATTCATACGTCAATTTTCAAAAAATATTCCGCCATTTTTTTTTTGACATTTTCATTTTCGATTTGTGATCGGCGACCTAAGACACCCCCGTATCTAAAATTTCACATTTATACGTCAATTTTCAAAAAATCTTCCGCCATTTTTTTTTTTTTTGACATTTTGATTATGGATTTGTGATCGGTGACCTAAGACACCCCCGTATCTAAAATTTCACATTCATACGTCAATTTTCAAAAAATCTTCCGCCATTTTTTTCTTCGACATTTTGATTTTGGATTTGTGATCGGCGACCTAAGACACCCCCGTATCTAAAATTTCACATTTATACGTCAATTTTCAAAAAATCTTCCGCCATTTTGTTTTTTTTGATTATGGATTCGTGATCGGTGACCTAAGACACCCCCGTATCTAAAATTTCACATTTATACGTTAATTTTCAAAAAATCTTCCGCCATTTTGTTTTTTTTTGACATTTAGATTATGGATTCGTGATCGGTGACCTAAGACACCCCCGTATCTAAAATTTGACATTCATACGTCAATTTTCAAAAAAATCGTCCGCCATTTTGTTTTTTTTGACATTTTGATTTTAGATTTGTGATCGGCGACCTAAGACACCCCCGTATCTAAAATATCACATCTATACGTCAATTTTCCAAAAATCCTGCGGCCATTTTGTTTTTTTTTGGCATTTCGACATTGGATACGTGATCAATGACACCAGAAAAACTCCCAAGTGCCGAATTTTACTTTAATCAGAAGAGAGAAATTAATTTCAGCTAGCTCCGCCCACTCTGCATGTATGCGTAATCGTTTAAATAAAATTATTACATAAGGGCACATCAATGTTAAAAACAATCCTTTTCCCCATTAAGGAAACGGGGCATACGCGTTCTGGAATTATCGTATTTTAATTCAAATCATTATTAAAATATTAATCGACCCCTGTACATACATAAAAATATTAAATAATAATAATAATAATAATATCTTTATTGCGAAAGTACAAAGTACAAAAGTGACATTCTAAATAAGATATAACTTAATTTAACCTTCGCAAGTCACAGGGCGAGGTTCAGTCGAAGACTGCTCTACCACCTAAACCCTGGCTGCAGCATAAATCCTCACAAGAGATTATGCCTAAAATAAAGTGATAGTTTGTCACTGCAGTAAACCTAAAATACAACAAACCTAGTTACAGATGCATAATGTACATAAATAACCTAGAGATACTTATGCTTAGCTTAGAGAAAAAAAAAAGTATTATCTAGACACATTATTCAGCCAACAGTCACAGTCAATCTCCTCCTAAGCCCACGCTTGAAACCAGCCAAGGACAACCCTTTGAGTTCAATAGGTAACGCATTGTATTTAGAAAAGATAGCATACGAAAATGCCCTCTTGAATAGTGAGGTACGATGTGGTGGTGGCGAAATGAGGCCCCTGAACCGGGTTGTGATGCTGTGAACATCACATCGATATTTAATTTTTCTGTGTAAGTAAGGAGGCGTTTTAAAAAGAATAATTTTCTGAAATAAACATAGGGTCTGCAACTCCCTCCTACTATACATGTTCAACCATCCCAAGCGGCCAAGTCCGTGAGAAACGCGATCAAACTTTCTCAGACCGAAAATAAACCTCAAGCAACAATTCTGAATTTTTTGAATCCTGTATTCCGTATACTTATCGATACATGAATGATAAAGAGGCGCACAGTAGGTAAACTGGGATAGGACAAAAGTTTCGCATAAAATTGTTTTAGCTTTAATGCTTAAGATTGACCTATGCGGAAATAACTTTCTTAAATTTGCATATGCATTTCTTATATAATTACTAATCTGATGTCTATACCTAAAACTATTATCTAAGATCAGGCCCAAGCTCCTCGCAGAACCCACCACAGGCAGAGTTGAATTGCTTAGTTCAATATTAATGAACTGTTTAATCCGATCGCAAGCGGCAGGACCACCGAACATCAGAACCCGAGACTTGCTGGGATTAATCACAAGCCCTCTCTCCGATGCAAACCTCGACACAGATTCAAGATCACTATTAATTTTCCTCTCAGCTGACTCCCAGTCAGAAGGGTCAAAGGACAGATATAGCTGTGTATCATCGGCGTATATATGGGTCTTGCAAAAGCTGATACTCTCAATCAAGTCTCGTGTATACAACGAAAAAAGAAGCGATTATGGAACCCTGAGGAACACCACGATGTATTGGTAAGGCAGACGATTCCCTCGAATCAAACACAACACTCTGCCGCCGATGCTCCAGAAAACTCCCCACAAGACGACAAGCACGGCTACTGAAACCAACGGAAGTAAGTAAAGAAAGTAATACAGAGTGGTCGACCATGTCGAATGCTTTGCTTAAGTCAAGCAATACTAGGGTAGTTACGAGGCCACTATCCCCAGCAGTCAGTATGTCATCTGTAATTCCGAGAAGTGCTGTCTCACAACTATAACCCCTCCTGAACCCAGATTGGGTATCAGGTAGAATACTGTACTCCTGCACATACGTTGTGATTTGGTGATGCATGATTTTTTCCAGAATTTTAGACATGACAGGAAGCAAACTTATTGGTCTGAGATCCTTAAATTCTTTAGGCTGATTGATCTTCGGAAGAGGAAGAACAAGTGCACACTTCCATTCCTGAGGGAACACCGCCTCCAGTAAGCAGACATTGATGAGATGCGCCAAGTAGGGAATAATAGCGGGACAGCACAGCCTGATCATTTGCAATGAAACACCATCCGCGCCAGTAGATTTGGAGGTGATGCTACTGATGACCCCAAGCACCTCGTGCTCCTCCACATGATGAAAGGAAAAAACACTCGGGAGATTGAGAGAATGAACAGGGACTGAGCTATTCGACACAACCGCAGCCGTGCAATTCACAAAATGGTTGTTCATCCTGTCGACGTCGGACAGATGCACAGGGATAGCAGGTTTATCCTTAACATTCAAGGACAGGAGCTGCACCTGCCTAAATAGGTCATTTTTGGGTTTAGTTCTACTGATGTAATCGAAGTATGCCTTCTTCCCGTTACCTATACTCACATTGGTATAGTTGCGTAGAGTCTTATAATAGTCCCAATGTGCTGCGAGTTTGGTCCTCCGAAACTTAGCCTTTGCCTTGTCTCGCAAGTTCATTAGTAACCTTATGTTCTCGGTCAGCCATGGAGCTGGAGGTTTAGTGATCCTTCGAGTTGTAATAGGTGCATATCTATCAAAAAGGGATAAGATGCAATTATTGAGAAAGCTCAATTTATCATCAATTCCAGCCATCCTGAATATGAAGTGAAAAGGTATGCAGTTAAGGTCTCGATTGAAATCATTGATGTTGATGTTGTTATAATTGCGGAACGTAATCAGTCTGGGCACAGATGTCGGCCTAATAATCGAGAGCTCACAATAGACAATGTCATGATCAGAACTTTCCCAATTAATCACATCAGCCGTGCGCATCCCGGACAAATCACTCACATAAATATGGTCAATCAGGCTGAATGAGTGACGAGTAACACGAGTAGGCTTATTTATTACTTGAGTCAAATTAAAAGATTCTGCAATATCACATAAATGAATCGATGCTGGATCCTCGGGTTTTAATAAATCTATGTTGAGGTCCCCACAAAGAAGTATATTATCCGAATAAACATAACAACTAGCAATCGAATCTTCTAATTCTGAAAGAAAAGTGTTATGATCCAGGTGAGGAGGCTTATAGCAGACACCCACGCACATTTGAAGATTATTTACTTTGAGGGATATCCATAATTGCTCAATCGCGGGACTACAACTACTATATAAAGCATAGCTGACTCGTCCGCCATTTTGGAGACAATTTTAAGGCGGTAAATATGTCTGCTAATAGCAAATGTTGAATAGAACTTGGAATAATGGACTTTATTAAGCCGGTTTAGGACGTGAAATAATGTAGGTATAATTTTTTACAATAGTCGTATATTTAAGAAATACCCAGAATATATAATAATAACTAAAAATAAGTACGTAATATGACTGACATTTATCTCCAAAATGGCCGACGAGTCAGCTGTCCTAAATATAGTAGCTATAAGCGGGACCGTTACGTATTATGTGGAGATGCAGAACCAACAGCGGTGAGCAGACTGGGAATCTTGCTCACAGGCTATGTATTATACGATATGGAAGTAGAACAAAATACAGTTCTCCCCACCTTCAATGTAATGTTAATGGCTTAACGGAGCAACGGTAGGGCTCTTCTCATGGGTATGTTTCTCTCGGTGGAAGGAGTGACATTCGAATTGTTTACATCCGTGCGCTGTTAGTCGTCATTATATCTGTGACGACGATCGGTGCATGTAGGTTGTTACGCGTGCCGCACACGCCACGTTCCTGTTCAATAACTATGAATACGTAATAAATAAATACTTTCACAGTTAGTCGCCGCTTGGTTTGTTTTGTTTCAAAATTCCAGGGGGTGCAATTGCTCACTTGCTCTCATTAAAGAGCCGCCACTGCAATAAGTCAAAAAGGGTTACACTTAGATATACGAGATTATACATGAAATATATTTAAAATTTCACGTAGAATATGAAAACCTGACAATATACAAGGTATTGTATTTAAAATTAGGAAGTTGGTGCCTACTTTCGGCATAGCCCGACATGCCGCCATCTTGAAAATATTTTAGCCGAATGGCCCCCATCGACTTTAGTATAGTGTCAAAATTTCAGATCATTCCTAGCTATAGTTTTCCACAATCGATCGATTCAGTTCGCGGTGAACCACCCTGTATATATATTATACATGTAACTAAAATGTGGAGGGGTCCACATTTTAGTTCGGAATGCGACCATCGAGCTCAAACACAGGTTGCCCAGGACATAGCGTAATGTCAAAAATAAATCAATATACAGGGTTGTCCAAAATTAATAGTTGATTAACTTTTTAACCGACGTGCTTCAATACGAAGAAACTGGACAAACAGTTAAAGTTAAGCAGCTATTATTATGGTACAAATAACCCTAGAAAACAGGGCCTTAGAGTTATTTCATAAATCTAAGCCTCAATATCGACACGCGTTGAACGTTTGACAGAAATTGATGTTGAGCGGTATTAAGAACCAGATCGGTTATTAGTTAAGTGGTTTCATGGGTTTACTAACAAATTCATTGTCGGTTAATAAAATTATATTTTTATTTATAGGTTTATTTTTTCCGTCACATTTCAAAATTTGTACTTTCAAAATGTGCTATTTATTAGTCTAGACAATTTTCGTATTTATGATAGCAAAGGAGTTATTGAGGAAATAATTACAATTGTTTAATTTTCAAAATCAAATATTTAATCTAAATTGCAAAATTCTTATATGTATAAATCAATTCAGTTACTTTCATATTTACTGATAACCATGTGGTCACTTGATGATTTTTATACTAAGGCTGCACAAATAAAGGAGCATCGTTCACGTGGAGTTTCAAGGAAGCTTCGTTTACTTCAAAGGGTTTTGCACTGCCATTTAGTTCTCCAGAGGCATCTGATGCTTCTCTACGATATTTCTGGAAATTCAGAAAACAAGTGGTTAATTTAGTATAATTACAGAAAATTAAGATCAATGCGATATATTGGGTGTTCAGAAAAAGAAAAAATTAAATCAAGTAGGTTAGGTTTTGAACAAAAAAAAAATCGAATGTCCTAATTAAGTCTATGATTTGTATTAAATATGTATTAAATATCAATTGTTGTCGACTGTTAATAATTGTTGGAATTTACTCTATCACAGACATGACTTAATTTTTTTTTCAGGGATTACTTTGACACTGAATTTTTCTGAACACCCCATACAATAAGACGATTATTGTCAGTAGTGACGTTCTTGAACGAACTGCCACGCCATCTCATAGAAGATTACGGAACATATCAAAACACTGTCAAGTGCAATTTACCTGTATAATTGGCCTGGTTTTCGGTATATCTTTAGTTAGACGTCCTGGTGGCGCATTTTGTCTTGTGGCAGCGTAAGGTCGGCGTTGTGGTTCTCGTTTGGTCCTCTAAACAAATATGTTTGTGTGATGTACATAAAAATATCTGTAGAAATAAACTTACAGGTGGTTGTACTTGTGGATCACCGGCGGTACCTGATTGTTGTGCTTCTCTACGATTGCGCTAGAATATATAAAAAGTTTGTTTAAAAAATTATTAAATACATTATTAAAATATATTTTAAATTCAAAATATTACATTACACGTTAGATACGCTAAAACTTTTATTTGTGGAAATCAAAAATCATTAACATTACGTTTCTTAAGATGTAAATAAATCGCTTACTATTTAAATTTTTTTCATAAAAATACAAGCAAATATTTTGTCATGTTTAATAGCACAAAAGACATTCAAATGCCAAGACTCTTGGAAACGTCGTTGCCTAACAACTCGAGGGTTATCTTCCGAACAAAAATGGATATTGTGCCGATTAAATATTCCATGTTTAGAAAGCTTTGCTTCTTCTGTCCATATAACACTTTTTGTGAAATCGTCTTCTTCTTGTGATGTCATTAAAAAGCACTCACAGTACCGCGCTCTTGTTACAAAATCGGCTTCTTTAACATGTTGAACTGGATGAAATTTGTAAGCACGCTGTATGCTTATCTTGAATCTTGGATACACCTAATTCAGCTTCTGCATCCTTTAGAGAATTACTGAGGATGTGTTGTACCTAAAGTAAGCAAGTGCTGTTACCTCCACATTTTCACTATCGACAACAAGTTTTCTTCTGGTTGTTTTCGGCAAGAATGATTCGAAGGAAATGCAATTTTTTAAAAGATTGCTTAAGATACTTAAGATTACTCTATTGCATTCACCATATGTAATTATTAGATTCAAAAATCTTCGTTATCAAATCCAGATTGCGACATTTTCAAGTATTCAGAAACAGAAGATAAAGAAAACGCGGAATAACACCTGTAAATACTTTACTAATGACAGGAAAATGTGATTGCAATTTGTTTTTATTTATTTTCATGCATTTCCATAACCTAATTGATTATACAAAATAAAACTATAAAGGAATTGATACATTTTCCAAAATAACTCTGACACTAGACGTTTAGTTATAGGGAAGTAAGTACATACTGCCCCTAATATTAAGGTGACTAACTATACTCATTTACTGAGTTTTGTACTCTTTTTTTCGCAAACCGTACTCTTTTCAAATCCTGTACTCTGAAAGTACTCATTTGTATAATTTTATACTCATTTGTATTTCTAAAACATTTTTTTAGATTATTTTATTTCAATTTTATTAACTAAATATTTAAAATTATTTTGACAGTGATTTGAATTTCACGCGCGCATATTGCTTGCCGTTTCCGGCACGTCAGAGGACAGGGCAAACACCAGACACGAGTTTGACAGTGATTTGAATTTCGCGCGCACATATGACTGCCGTTTCCGGCACAATTGAGAGGCCGTACTATGTATCTGGAGAGATAGATAGATACTACAGATCTTTTTTTCTAACAACGTCAAAATTACATTTGTGAAAATAGATGGATATATCTGTCTCTCCAATATTTGTGTACGTAATCCCCAGGCTGATCTTTGATGTGCAGTATGTACGGCATGCTTGACAGTCTTGACGCATGCGTAGTATGTACGGCAAAGTTTTTTGGGAATTCCCTTTCTGTTTAATTAATTTGAGGTTAGAGAAAACCAACAATTTGAGGTGTACAAAATAAAATAAAATTTTATTTTATTAATCTAGTGAAGGTGAAGTTGCATGTAAGTATTAATATTATAGTTTCATTTTCATTTTACTTAAATAATATCAGATTATAATATTTATTTAAAATCAAAATAAAAAATATATTACTAATATAATTTTTAGATTATTAATTCAAATATGAGCGATAACAAAAGAAGGAAAAATCGTTTAAACGAAAATTTAAAAAAAGAGTTTCCGTTCATTGTAGTTAAAAATCGAAATGATGACTCCTTGATTAAATGCATCATCTGCAATAGGGAATTTTCAATTGCAATTCATGGACGTAGTGCAATAACGGCACACATTGAAACTAAAGTACATAAAACGTCTCATGACACAGCAGCGTCAACATCCAAACTGTCAACATTTTTTAAAGGGAATACTTTTGGAACTAATGAAAAAAAATTGGCAGTTATGGAGGGTACTTTCGCTTTTCACACAATAATCCATAATCAAAGTTTTCGCAGCATGGACTGCACTACTAAATTATTAAAAAAAATTTTCTTGTGCGCGAACAAAATGTGAGCCTATCGTAACCAGCGTATTTAATGAATACTGCAAGAAAATGCTATCAGAAAATCTGGATTCTGTATCATATATATCTATTCTATCAGACGCATCGAATCACAATGAAATAAAACTTTATCCAATTTTAGTAAGGTATTTCGATATTAAGAACGGTATTCAAATTAAGATTTTAAATTTGGCATCAATCGAAGGGGAAGCATCATACATTTTGTCTAATCACTTATTTCGAGTTATAACAGACAACAATTTGAATAAGAAAATTTTGGCGCTCTAGGCTGATAACACAAATACTAATTTTGGAGGATGCACCCGTATAGGTGTCAATAATGTGTACACAAAATTACAAGATCTTCTGAAACGAAATATTTTGGGAATTGGTTGTAATGCACACATTATTACAAATATATATTTATATTTCAATCGGTTTACAGTACGGGTAGCAAGTTTGAAAGAATTTTGTGAAGAGGCTGGTGTTCAATACAAAAAACTGCTTGGTTATTCCAAAGTCAGATGGCTTGCTTTAACTCCAGCATTAGAACGCGTTTTGCAGTTATATGATCCACGACGTTCATATTTTTTAAGCCTTGACAAATGTCCTACAATTTTGAAGAAATTCTTTCAAAACGATATGTCAGAACCTATGCTTTATTTTATTCACAGTCAGGCGTCGTTGTTTCATAAAATTACTCTACAAATTGAAGGAGATAAAATTTCAGCAGCAGAAGTTTGTATTATATTAACGATTTCATAGTGCAATGTAACTCAAGATTTAATGATGGATTTTTACCACTAATTCTAAAGAATAAACTGACCGTTTTGGAAGATTCCAATCCCGGAATAAAAAATGAATTTTTAAAAGAAGTTAAAATTTCTTATAAAATTTGCTATGAATATATCGAAGAATGGATAGTGAACTTTAGAGCATTAAATTGTTTCAAATGGACCCTTCTAAATAGTAAAATTGAATGGAAAGAAGTTTCTTCAGCACTCGAATTTGTAATGAAGGAAGTAAAAGATATTGTTATTAATGACAATTTTCTCTTTGAAGAAATTCGAAGAGTAAATTTATATGTAAATGAAGAAATGGAACGATGAGAAAATAGAACTTGACAAAAGATGGGTAGAAATCTTTCGGCATTTTAGAGTAGAACATATCCCACATGAAAATGTAAAAGTTTTAATAGAAATTTCCTTATGTTGTCCAGGCACTAATGCTGCTGTTGAAAGGGTATTTTCACTAGGGAATGATTATTGGAGCAGTCAGAAGTCGCAACTTTCTGTAAAAACAATATCTGCCGTCTTAACAGTCAAATTTAATATGCAAAATGAAAGTTGTTCGGATGTGGCTACATTATTAGACGAACATCCTCATTTAGCAAAAAAAAATCCACTCCGAAGAAAAATATGTTTTTAAAAGAAAAGAAAATTTTTATCGTTTTTTCTTCTTTTTTTTCACCTATGAATTACTTGCAAGGTGTACTCTTTTTGAACAAAAATAGTTGGTCACCTTACTAATATTGAACGTGGAATCCAATGAAGTTGAAAAAATGTAGGTTGCTATTTAAAAATACAAGGTGTTGATATTTTATGGATGAAATGTTTACATTGTTTTCTGATGACCCTGTATTATTTTGAAAAGTTTATAATACAGTATACAGTTTTTCCTTTTTAGTTTTTGTAATACTATTGGAAATTATATCTTCATAGAAGTAATCTATCGAGATATTTGAATCCAAGAAGTGAAAGTTTTTCTAAGCTTGTTTAGTTGGCAGTAGTATAATTTCCGATTTTATTGCGGGTGCTAGGTTAAACCACGGGTTAAACGTATTCACTACAAACTTGTTTTCATATCTGTTAGTTTTAAAGGTTTCTGGAATAAGTGAAATACCTCAACATCATAGGTAGAAAACGAGATTTAACAAATTATTCAGATTCAATTTACCTGTGCATCTGGATTGGCGAACGGTTGAATTTCTGGTCTATTTTGGGCTTCAGGTCTCTAAAATAATGTTTTTGTTTAATATATCAACAAATATTTGTAAAAATAAACTTACTGTCGGTTGAACTTGTGGTTGACCGGCACTACCTGGTAGTGTTTGTTGTGCCTCTCTTCGATTTCGCTAGGTGAAGAAAAACTAATTAATATTTATTGCAAAGTACAGTTTTGTGCAATAAAATGGCGTACATGTCTTATTGCTAATTTTGACATTATTGTGTCATTGTGAAAATGGCTTAAGTTAAGTTGAAAAATTGAATTATAGCGTCAGTTCAATTTGTCATACATGACAGATATTCAAACAAAAGTCATATTTACATAAGCGTATATTAAGTGTACGCCAATTTATTGCACAGAACTGTACGAATGTGACGAAAGCATGTAACGTAAAAATTAACGGGTGTCTGTAATTGACTTAAGTGTTGTTCACATTCACTTATAGTCTATTTTTAAAATAGCGAGACGAATTTCTGAACAGACCACTTTGACAGTGAAATCTCATTGGTTGAAAGCAAGGCCAAATGACACCGTATCAATCTTGCTCACATTCTGTCAACTATACTCCATTCAGTCTAAGAATGAAGTAGATGGCGCTACAATATGAGCACAGTTTACACACGATGAATTTTGTATTTTGAAAACAAATAAAACATATGTTTACTGTCAGATGGATAGCAGGGATATACATTGTATATGATATCATTATATTTTGATTTTTACGTGTTTATTGACATTTATTTAAGTAAGACTTACATTGCTTTTAAAATGATAACCATACTAACAATACATGAAAAGGCAAACAGCTAATCAGTATTTGATAAGTTTTCCAAAACAGAATATCGCTCACACAAAAAATATTAAAATATAAGGAAAACATTGAATAACACGTTGTGTCTACATGTAAATAGAACGCGTACATTTTACAACATTCAAGAATGTAGGTATCATTATCAATATGTGAGTAAAAGGTGTAAAGGGCAATATTTCATCTTAAAATCCAATAAATTTTAGATACTATTTCCATTAGCAGATATTTCAATTATTATCTTATTTACAATATCTAGAAATTGATAAAATACCTTAACAAATGAATATTTCACTTGCGAGTTCTAAGGAGAACTATTTTTTAAGAATATTAACAACAAATAACTATGTAAAATACGGAAATCGACAAACTCTTTGAACAAAACTGTCAGTAAACAAATTTTTGACAGAACGAGCTAAATGCGATTATTTTGCCGGTGTTAATGCACACTCGATTTCAACCAATCACAAACGTTTATTTTAAGCCCTATCTTTCCCAATGCTCCATTCTTAGACTGAATGGAGTATAGTGTCAACTGACATTGTTTATGGTTAAGCCTTGTTGTTGTTTCTATTATTTCTCCGTTATTTCATTATATACTTTACCAGTTCTTTTCAGAGCTCGACAGTAATATTAGTTATCAGATATACTCGTAAGTTTGTTTTCAAGATTTTCGTGCATGTAATTTGGGACAGGGATATGTTCAGAAATTCGCCTGGCTACTTTAAAAATAGACTATAACATAAATTACAGTAGTAGCAAAATTAACAAAAGTTAAAACACATAGCTTTTTATGTATCTGGTCACAATGAAAATTAACATTGTACAAAGTCGGCCGAACTTCAACTTAAGGAAACTCCTTAATATACGTTTATTAATTCCACCAATCAGCAACCACCAGAAACGACATAGCTGTATATGCGTACTTTTTTTATTTTCTAATCTGTCATTTGAAATTAGCATAACTGAAATTTGCTGCACAATTTGCCACAGTTATTTTATTGTTTTGTACGTTGCTGTCCTATATTATCATGAACGACGGCGTTTTAATTGATCTGTTGCATAGCTATCCCCATTTATATGACAAAAAGCCATTTTAGAACCTACTTAGTATCTGATTGGTACTCCAGCTGCGCATACGCCTGCGCACGTAATGTAAATTAAGGCAATGTGAACGACTTCATAAATTTTATGTTAATTTTACGGTACGTTAAGTAAGGTTTTAGTCTTAGACCATTTATACATATACACACGCCGTTTTCCGTCCCACCTTGAATACGAACTGAAGCAAACATCGCCCACCCATGACGTCACTTAGACCATTTAAACATATGTATAAATGGTCTAAGTGACGTCACATTCACGGGTGGGCTTGTTTCTGCTGTTGTTGTATGTCTAACGTATATTCATCAAGATTATAATGTTTTTAAACAAATATTCTTCAAATAAGAAGATTGGGGATTTTAATAAACTAAAATGAAGGATTTTATTTACTTCTGTAGTACAAAGTCTATTACAATCTATAACTGGTTATATCAATTTTAAGCGGTAAACTAAAATTTACATATATGTCTGAAATATTAAATCTGTACCAAATTAAATTGTATACTTATAGATTCTTCAGAGATAAATTCACAGTTAAGGCAACACGATGGCAAATGTGGTAGTCACAACACATGAAAGTAATTAAGAGGGGCGTTTACTTATCGAAAATTAAGGCATCGCCGTTTCGCGTTTTTTAAACTCATTTTGTAATTTTAGAATCTCAAATTTGGGTTAGTGATGCAAAAGGCTTAAATTTATAATGTCAAGGTCAGTTTTTGTACTAATTTATTTTCTTAAGAAAGTTACGTGTTTTAGAAATAACCACAAAAATGCATGAATTTGATTAATGTCTACTAACTAAGGCTGGTACACAAAAGGAAAAACGCGCCAGCTGCACATTTGATGTACGACATAAAGAAAAAATCAAATTTATGTAATTATTTTTAGAGATAAAAAACATTAAACAGTAAACATTGTCATACACATTTTACACGCGGTTTTTCACGTTGTCTATCCCCACTTTACGGTATCTCTACCGGTCCTAGCGAAGACGAAAATCTATCGGAATCGGTCGGCTATTGCAGACTTAAATTCGAGTGACAGTTTAATTACAAACTGTCACTGGCATTTAAATGTCATATATACCTATAATATTCGAGTGTATGATAATATAACAGTTATGGGCAAGCGAACATTGGTTTATTATAAAACATCAACAACATCAACAGTTCCGTAAGTACTCATTCTTTATACATTATGTTTCCTATCTATAGTATTCCTTTATCTAT